>JAPSGF010000040.1:117818-776820 GCA_035772895.1 Perdix hodgsoniae
GGGGGGGGGGGGGGGGGGGGGGGGGGGGGGGGGGGGGGGGCACTGAGCTGCCATGAACTTGAGCAGAGCCGCCAAAGTTTGGGACAGACATAGAGCACAGCTTACTGAGGGAAATCTCCTCCCTCTGACCAAATTGCACACACAGTTTACTTTTAGCAAAGACTTTTCCCTGCATCCTAGGAAGAGTTTAGCAGGAAATTTTTGAAATTTCTTTGGCAGCGATCTAAAGGCACATGAATAGGAATGCAGTGCTGCTTCGAACACAAAAATAAATGGGTTAATAAATCTAGAATGAGTTCCGACTAATTCTGAATGAAGGCATAATTCAGAAAAAATATTTTGCTGGGATCAAACTAAGCCAAGGTTTTGTCCTTTTGTACAGTTCCAATTTCTCTCTTTCTCTCTCCCCCCCTTTTTTTTTTTTGCTGTGGGCTCAGGCTTAATCTTACAGTCCCAATAAATGAAAAATATGTGTTGAGGGAATCAATAAAGTGATTGCAGGATTTTTTTTGAGCAAGGCTCGTTCTGCGGCAGCTGATTAATTTGTGTTTTACCTAACATAAAATCGTCTTTAGGTTTCACTCAGAAGTAAATCGTTCTTTTAAGATGTTCGATTTTGTTTTTAAATAATTAACAGAGAGAAAGGAGCTTTGAAACAGTTCAATTAATTTAACAACAATAGCCTTTGGAGGTATAGATACAACCACATGCTCTACTCAAGCAATAAAATTAGCAATAAGTGCACACTGCGGAATAGGATTAGTGCATATCTCAACAGAGGGACGTGGCAGCCTCAGTGCAGAAGGAAAGTGCTCACACTCACTAAATCCCAGGAATATTCACATTTCCTCAACAGCCTGTGTTGCTGAGCAATAATTTAAACTGCAAGTAGCTGTTAAAAATAGCAAATGAAATGTGGAAAACGCTCCGCTTGGGAGTGAGGGGAACAGAATGCAAAGTTTTCTTTCACAAAACAGGTTGTGTTTATTTACCTTTCCCTCTTTCCCGCTTGTTTCTATGGAATATATGCATCACAGCTACTTAAAAGTTTGACAGTGGGAGCGCAAATGTCAACCAAGGGGCATTATCCAGCATGAAACATCTGCAGCAACTTGTGAAATCGTCGTAATACTGTAAGGAATACGTTGAGCAAAAATTCCTGTGTCTAATATTGTTACACAATTTTATGTGATAAATGGGCAGAACAAATGCTCCTCAGAATTACATTTTTGTTCTATGTTATTCTGCAAAACTAATTGGTGGATGACCTTAGGATGGATGATTTGTTAATTTGCAGATGCCTCCTTGCTTTCCCCTCTGTTTCTGCTGCTTCAGGAGAGTGCACGGTCACAAAGTCTGTGCGTGCACAAAGCCTCTCTCGTAGGCATTTCTCAATCACTCATCAGACCTTGTTTAAGCGCTAAATATATTTATTAGGCACACACATGCCCACCCACAAATGCGAGATACATATACATATCTACTTGCTAGACATTCAATTAAATATGTATTGTAAAAGGCAAAAGTGATTTCAAAGATTTGAAGACAACCGTGATGACAGTATATATTACTGTTAAACTCACCACGGCACATCTGCAAAGCAGACTGGGGACTTCTCCATACATCTTTGCTGGGAAGCTGAAGGTAAACATCATTTGTTTGCCAGAACAGCGTGGAAAATATTTATGATTTTTAGGAACAGTCAGTGAGACATTGCTAAGGGAGCAATACATTTGCTTTTTAAATGAACTCATCTCCGCAATCAGCTCTTAGCTAAATGGACTACGCCACCGAACACCTCAAGCCATCATTTTGGGCGTGAATGCTGGCACCACAGAGGATACCTTTTAAGCACAATGCATTTATGAACTCATTTTTTTTTCCCCGAGGATTAAAAGCATAATTTTTATGCACAGCATCAGTGGCCTTGTTTAATAAATCTCCTCGCTGCCGCAGCTCACCTTTAGGAACGATCGAGAGTTTAACCACATGTGGGTAAAGTTTGAGCCCTTGGGGTTTTATGAGAGCAATATTCCTTTCCAGAGCACTGTCCACCGAAACAGGTCTTAACCTTTCCCTGCAGACAAGCAAGCAGAGAAGTGCAGAACTGAAGCAAGCTATGTTTAGCAGAATTTTACATACCATAATCTCTTTACCATGGTCAGACAAGGCTGGAATTTTCGAGATGATCTCTTATGGCACGGATCCATTCCAGGACAGAGCTGATTTACAGCTTAGCGCCATTCTCCACCCTTCACTGAGAGTAAGTTAAATGACCCAAGAATAACATTAATATGTACTATAACTAGATAGAATGGTGGTCTAAAGGGTGGTCCGAGGCATTAGCTTTCACCCTAGGAAACTCAAGCTCGTATATTGCCCAGAAATACTAATAAGGGTCAAGTATCATTACTATTTAAAGAGGGCGACAATGCTGTGAGTTATGGGGATGGGAGGGAAGCAGGGCTCCTCTTCTGCTTTCCACCAGCCCCTTGTCTCTGCCCTGAAATGCTTTGAACAAACTTTGGGTGAATGCAGACTCATGTTTTGCCTGCTGTTTCGTGCCTGTTCTGGTTTAAAAATATCCACCGGCCAATTGTTTTACTTGGTTGGGCTGATCTAATTAACCTCATCTGAGTCTGTGAAAACCCTTTTCTCCCATTTCTCCCTTTCATAAGGGCAGTGGCTTCAGAGTGAAAAAGCTGAGAGAAGCTGAAACCGAAAGTTTAAAGTCACGTTAGTTGGGGGCATGAAAATATTTCCAGAGAAACAAGAAAGATCAGACAAAAAAAATAAATAGAAAAGTAAGATGTTGAAATTATTTTAAGACAGATGCCTTTTTAAAGTGTATTAAGAAGACCTATCAGGGAGCCCGGTTCCAGCAGTTCCTCACACAGGAGGCATTTTATCTCCACAACATCTGGCACTGTCAAGGAGGTACAGTTGTAGACCTTACCAGATGCAGACACTCCATACATAAAAGTGCACTAACAAATCATACCGTTAACAGCAGCACAACACAAGTGTTTCTTATACATCCATGAAGAAAACTGTTCCATGGCTATGGGAGAGCATAAAGAAAAAATGCCACTTAAAAAAAAAAAAAATCCTTAAAAAACAACCAACAAAAGAAAGCCAAAAACCCCTAACAGAAATTTCCTATATATCCTAAAACATGAAAATAACTCAGAGAGCTTTATTTTCAGCTTTATTTTTTTTTTTTCCTTTCCTAGATGACTGACAAGAAAGCTTTTTTCTTCAGGGTGAAAAACTCCTTGTCCCATAAATCTGTGTGGTTGACATATCTAGGTAAATTTGTATCCTTGCTCAAAGGGATCACTGGTTTTATTCTCTATGGATTTTTCACTCACTCTATTGTGGAAAGTGAGTTGAGGCAGAAAAAAAACTGCTTGATATCTGAAGGGAGGTTTACATTATTTTATATCATCCACACTGTTATGTTGTCACTCGGCTTCTTTTATGAACTGCTTAAAACATGATACTATGCTACACAAACTGTGCCCATTTCTCAGTGTGCCGTGTGTTCCATATATTGAGGGTCGTGAGCCCAGTGCTCCTATCTGTTCGATAGATGCGACCGCCTTCAGCCCAGCATAAGTCATGGAGATATTTGGAAGTTATCTATTAAATTTTTATAAAACATAATCTATGTTTCCTACTTTATTTAATGTTTTAAATTTTCATTATTGTTATTAATCACAGTTTCTCTGGAATTCTTCCGTTATTATAAATGAATGTCTATGTATCAAGGCAGCTTCCTCTGAAGGTAAATCAGAACATCACTGACAATACCGTAATTGTCACAAATCAAGGATTTTGTTTGTTTGTAACTCTCCTTATGCCTTCAAAAAGCAGATGATGTTCTGTAGGACTTAGCCCTACATACAGCCCTGACAAGAAGTAAGGCAGAATCTCTATTTTTGATTAATTTCTTTGCCCCTGAACAACCCCCCACCCTTTTATAAGATAATCAATACAACAAGTAGGTCCCATCTAAATACCCTTTTAAGATAAAAGCACAGCTCGATGTTTTGCATAACATTATCACAACAAAATGCAGCACCATGCTGCAACCTGGAGGAATTCCGTCAGTGCACTCAGTACCACTCCTGTCAGAGCTGGAGCCATAACATGCTGTCAAAAGTGTGTTTTCTGTTCCTACAATAGGCTTCAAAATTTAATTTTCTACAAAATGTGTGGTGCCTCCTGGAACGTTGGTGATTTTAGCTGCATGTGCTCTGTTATGACAGCAGTGATGGCGGCGGTGCACGCTAGGAGCAGGGATTAGATATGGGTCAAATGTTGAACCATCTGGATTTACCATGAAGTAACTCTTATTTTTGATACCTCTGTTTAGGCTCACTGCAAAGCGACTTCCCCTTCTCTCAAAAGTTTCTCCTTTCTTTTCTTGGCTGGTGTGTGCGGAGCTGCACTACTCCTACCACCCTGTGGCAATTCCATGCCATGACATATGTGTTGTGCAGCCGGGCTGCGGGCAGGCTGGGAAAGAACGTTGTACACAATTGTTTGTCTTCTCGGCTTTAATTCTAGGGGCAATCAAATTGTTTTGTTGGGTTGATGCACATAAGGTGCAGAGTGACGAGTAGCTTCTTTAAAAGAGATTCCTACTGCTAAACTGCTTTTGGATGTGTAACTCTAACAGTGTTAAAATAGCCCCGAAAATTTGCAAGGAATGGGCTTTGGTTTTGTACCTGAACTGCTAATGCCTTACAGAGATAGAGGACCTTACAGACAACAAGTAGGCCGTACATCAGACACATATATCTGCTTCACTTAACATGTCAGGAGATGATGGGTACAAAAAGTGAAGTTATCTCGATCAAAAAAGAAAGGCTAATGCAATTAAAATTTTCTCGCTGCATGCACATTTCACAAATTCCCTGAATTTTATATGGAGCAGATGGCGTTCAAGCAAATCAAGAAGCTGAAGCTGAAAAAAAAAAAAAACAACCCACACCAATGGAGGAACTCATATATTTCTTCAAACGATAAGATGAACTGCAGATGTTTGTTGAGGAGTAGTGCTGACGCAGACGACCTAAGCAGCAGTGGCTTAAAAAGAAGAGTCCATTTGCGTTCAGCACTGGCCAACCACATTAGCTGTCACCGTGTGATTTATTAAGGCTGCTAGCTAGATTTTATGTCAACAGAGAAATTGTGACTAAAAAACTCTAACCTGTGCTAATAGGGAACATAGCAAAATAATAGCTGCGGTGTACTCTGCACCCTGCTCACAGGTTTAGCTCGTCTGGATGGACAGAGATATTTAAGCAGCATAGCTCACTTCCATCAATCTTTCAGTTTTGACCAAAATGCCTTCATGCTTCTTCATTTTGTCCACATGGTTCTCAGTAGTGCTGCTAAAATACTGTGCTTATCTGACACCTGCAGTCAAATTAATCCCTGGTTAAGCCTGACAAAGTCACTGAAAGGAAAACAGTTGTCTGCTTAAGAACTTGTGAATCAAACACAAAACCAGCTGCTTGATAAGTGGTTAAAAAGCATTACTGAGCGTTTAAAAAATAATTTCAAGATTATACTTGATAACGTTTACAAAACCTACAATTAACTCAGTGTTTTACTGGGGGAAAGTCTCACCCTGATGTGCCAGTGTTTCAGAAAATCACATCTTCTCAGAACTTGTTGTAACTTGGGGGTAAATATTTACTCTAGACAGCAGCTTAGTATACAAAGTTACAGCCCAAAAGCAAATATTTCATACCAAGTTTCAAATATATGGATTTTCCCATTTGTGAATGATTCAGGCAGCCTTTCTCCTCCCTTAGAACAGCGAACTCAATCTATAAACATAAATATACCATTTCAGAGGAGCAAGGATGCAAATTACACATCAGTGCAGCAGTCCTCAGGGAGTTTATTACGGGGTAATTGGACCAAACAAGGGCCAACTTCTGGCCTGATTTACAGTCTCAACATGCCTATTGACATCAGTGGAGTACACAAAGTCTAAGGCAAGGAAGAATTTGGCTTTAAGGGGTTGGAAAGAGTTTTAAATTATTCCAGCTTAGCCTCCCTGGGCGAACTTCTGCTCTGAAGGGGCACCATTATAAACACAACTCTCAGGCAGCTCGACTTGCTGCCTTCAGATGGGTGTAACCCTGATGCTTACTCATCAATCCTGAATTTGGCTCCTATAAACGATTATAGCTCTCTGCAGCTATTGAGTAACATCACTGTGTGGTTTTCTTATGTAATTCTTTGGGCTTGTTGCAATGCAAAGCTCCAGGCTGGAGGCCAAGACACACGGTACAAGCAGCTTCAGAAATAACCACCATTCAGGTTTGTTTGCTGCGAGGAGCTCGAGACGGAAACCACTAACTTAAGAAAGATGAAATAAGTAACAACCTCATGGGCAGCTCAGCTTTTATAAATCCTGCCTGAAATTACCCCAGTTTCAATGCAGTTAGGAAGAGAGTACAGGGACAGGTTGATATAGCTGTGCTGGGGTCTTCACTGTGTTGCACATGCTGCCATCAGACAAAGGCTGCACTTCTCAGCATGCATCTCAGATGTCATAAGACACGCATAGGAATGGGAGGTCAAGGCTGCAGTTGTCAGAGGGCTGTGGCTGATGCTGGGGTTAGCACACTGTGGCCATGACCAAAGGGATGGGAGCAGCAGGCGAAGCCCCTACTCTAATGCCTACAGGTTGGTTTTGGTCCGACAGGAAACATCCTTTTGGATACAGCTCAACCTGGAAATGACCCAAGGTGACTCCCTCATAGTCCATGGCAAGCTGCTGGGAAGCTTCTGTGCATGTGACCATTGTACATTGTCCACATACGTCCACATACATGTGTATATGTGTACAATACATATGTATGCATTGTCATTGCCAATTGTCCACACATTTCAGGTCACTCTTTTTGTGGTCCTAGAATATACAAGAGATGCTGAACTGCAACTCAACTCAAGGGCGACACGAACTAATTAGGGGCATTAGGTCTATCTTTCTTTTGAATTAATGCATAAGTCAACGCCTATGAAATTACAGAGAGGATTTTTCTCATTTAGTAGTGTGTTTAATTGCCAGTGGTATTTCTTCAGACCTCTTCCAGTAGCTACTCCCAGCTATTGTGTGGTACTGCGATTTTCACTGAGTTTGTTGTGGAAACAAAAGCTGACAGTCGAGTCTGAGTCAGATTTAGGTTCGGCCTGCCAAAGAGTTTGTTAAGGTACCAATGACTCAGTCTTCTGCAGCTCTTGGGATGTGCCATCAGAAAGGTGAGATGTTTACAGTGTAGTTATGGATATTGCTAAACACAAAGGACATATTTGCAAGCATAGCTTAAGAACTCCTGAAGGATGCCTGGCTGTACCCCACAGACAGGCTGGTTTCGTCAGTCAGTAGCAATTACATGAAAGCTGGTGTCTGTGTTCAGCTTCTGTGGCTGTTCAGTGGTAGCAGTGGGAACCGCTGTGGATGGGTGGGAGAGGGGCTTTTAATGGATTCTGTTGTGCAATGAGACCACCTGACTTGCTTTTGGATAAATCTGATATTGAGTTAAAAGCCAGAACTCATTCAAGAAAATGCTCCACACCAGAGGACTGGAATTTTTGCTGCGTGCTTTTGTGTTTGCCTACCAGGAAATTTTCCTTCGCTGTAACACGTCCATCTGTGGGTGCCTCTTTGTGCCTTTCCTTGTACCTCATCAGGGGAATGGATTACTTTTAGATATCTGCTTGCACAGGACCTGACAGAACGGGACACCCATCTAGTCTGAAAGATAGTGCTTATTCTGCCAACGCTATGGAAGACATTACAGGGGATACAACAACACCAAAAAGGTATCAAAACTCACCTCCCTGAAATGCAAAATATACAAAAGAAATGACTGAGATACAACTACAGCTCTGGATATCCCATTTTCGCTCTTAGTTTTTTGTGCTGGTGACCATGATGTGAAGTTGTATTTTTGCCAAACATTACAAACTCTTGTAATCTTTGTCAGTGCCATATCTTTGATGTCACTGAATTAGATAGATTTCTTGCCTGTATGTTGTGTGTCATTAAACCATTTATTAATAAAAGTCATAAACGTAAGTTAAATAAGTGTGCTATCTCAGCAAGCTGCACGTTCAGTCCCCGTAAGCATTCACACAATAAACAGTGCTGTAAAACTATTGTTGGTAATGCCTGTGTTATTCCTGCTCTTGCTAAATGCACTATGGAAATAAAGTAGCTCTCCTAGCATTAATGATTGGTTAATTAAAGAAAACTTTCTAGTTAACACTTGGTAACAATGTAATAAGTAACTTTCAATTAAAATTTTCTATGTATGGAGAAAATGTATAATGAATAAATCAGTAAAGGCTGCATAATGGAAGCATATTAGTGGGGTGAATATATTCTTGTAACTCAAATTTCTATAGCACTTTAGTATTATCTTCTATCAGAAGAGAATGTACAATTACCAATTTTATCTTATCTTAGACTTATTATTAAAGAGTAGTAAAGGAAACTTCATTCCAGAAGCTATAATGTGATTTTTGATTAATAGTGGGATTTTTATGTAACAAGAATATTTCTCCTAGGCAAAGTATGCACATGTAGCTTTGCCTGAACTGACTTGTTTCTGGCAGGCTTTTCCCTGACAGAAGTTTTGCTTCTCCATAAGCATATGTATTTGTCTGCATGTAGAGATGATTTAAGTGTACAAGATCTAAAACATTCTGAATTTGAGCTACCTGAAAGGACTCACACCTTTACTTCATATTTTCATCCATTTAACAAGATTTACTAAACAACAACCACCTTCTGCTTTATCTTATGAAATGTCAAAGATGCAAAGAGAAATGTTACAAACCTGAACAAAATTAATCATCACCTGAAGTCTTCTAAGGGGGTCTCATTTGCCTGTACATGCATTAGAGACTGCTACTGGGAGCCATGTGTGCATGATGGTGGGTGTCCAAGAGACTAAAATACTGCAATGCAATGCAATGCAGTGCTGCAGCACCACCTGGCTCCCCTCTGCCACAGGATGGAGATGGCTCTGACTGCTCTGAGCATGGCAGAAATGGGAGTTTTGCTCCGTGCAATGTGCCCTGCATTTCACTTGTCCTTACAAAGAAGGCTTTTGCTTGACCTGGGTGCAACCTGTGCTCTTCACAGCTCAGTATCTTTGGCCAGAAAGGATGAAGTGTAAGTCGACAAGTTCACTTTGCTGTGCTGGCTCTCAAGGTAATGAGAAACAAATCTCCCACAAACTCATTCCAATATGTGACTTGATGCTCTAGCAATTTTGCCTTGGCCATCTTTCTTCTTTCTTTTTAGGAGAGACTGTTTCAATTTCTGGCTTCAACTGCTCAAAAGCATTCAATTTTATTTTTAGCCGGAGTTAAGGGAGTTGTTCTGGATTTCAGCAAAAGAATCAAATTAACTAAATTTTGCCTGGCTTCCCCTCCAAGCCCACCGTTGTTTTCTTTCTATTCTTCCCCCTGGCTGTTGTTGTTGTTGTTTTTTTGTAACTGCTTTTTTTTTTTTTTTTTTCCTTTTCTATTAGTGTACATGAAGGACCATCTATCCTGCCTTTATTTCTCCTGGTATGTCTCATGGACCAACCAGAATTGTTTACTGTTTTCTGGATTCCCCTTAATTTTCCTTCAGGTTGCCCAGAGAGGTGGAAGCCCTATTCCTGGAAACATTCAAGGTCAGGCTGGATGAGGCTCTCAGCACCTGATGGAGCTTTGGATGTCCCTGCTCATTGGATCAGATGGCCTTTAAGGGTCCCTTTTCAACTCTAAGGATCCTATGGTTCTGTAACTAATTCAAAAAATACTGCAGGTTACTTTGATTTCACTTTCAGCATATTTTGTTTCCAAATGTGCTCCTGCTTTCATACCATGAATGCATGTCTATATATTTATATAAATGTATTCATATATGTATTACGTCATACATAAAGATACTTCGGTATTTAGATGATAACTTTGGACTGTTTCATTTCTAATCAGCACTCTAATAAACCTTCACTGCTTGGCATGTTATTTTTTCCTACATATTTTTTCAGTCTCCATTGCCAATACTGTGCTCATCAGTTGCTGAGAATGCATTAAGTCCTAATGTTGCTATTTAAATATATGGTACTGTACTAAATATAAGGTTTGATTCAAATTCTACATAGATCAGTGAATATTCTACTGCTGAAAACAAGTGTTTGTGTCAGATGAGACATACATGTGACTCCTGGTACTTTCTTTTGAACAAAACAGGGGTGTTTTTACTCATCACTTCAAATATAAATAGGTTTGCTTTGAAGTGACCTTTTTATACTGTTTTAATGGCTTGAGATTTGTTTCCATCCTTGAAAATAAAAGCAGATAACCAGAGTCGTGTTCACACTCTTTTCACTCCATAAAACCAGCAGAATCAAACATGCTCTGTCCGTACAACCAAATGGTGTTCTCTGCCAAACTGCATGGAAGCAATATCATTTCAGGTTGTACCAAAATTGGCTGAGTAATCACAGCCAGCAGTTCTTGGACATTAACGTTATTGCATACAAAACTGATGGTGATTCACTAGCTCTCCTGCTGCACTCTCCACAGCATCTTTAAACAACATATGAAACACCTTCTTAAGGTGAAACACCTTACAGCGCGAGGATCCGCTGCTGCCATTTGGAAGCCACCAGCACCGCACAGCATCTAACAAACCTGAAGGGTGGCCTCTGCCATTCACGTTTCCAGCAATGCTGTGAATATAGTGCAGATGCTCATGCACTTCTTCAGAAAATAAAAAGCAAATTGGGCCCCTCAGTTAGTACAAGAAAGATGACGGCATAATTTGAGATGTCTGTTATCTCACTTGGAATATAAAGAATCATTTGCAGCTTCCCCACCACAAATCTCTAAACAAAAAGAAACAAAAACCGGTAGCAGGTCATAGCTACCTTAATTTCTTCTTTTCCTTCCACTGAAAGCATGCAGAGTCCTCTAATTGTAAATTTTGTAAAGTTTTTGTAAAAACTTGTAAAAAAAATTGTAAAGTTTTAAAACAGACAGCCCCTTTAGATCTGGCATCTTGTTTTCAAGAGCACCTGCAGGGAAACCAAGGCTGAAGGTAACCACAAGAACAAAAGGCTAAAATGGAATGGAAGATGACATCTTCACTTTTTTTATAGATATCTTCAAATAGATTCAGTAAGGCGCACTCATTTTCTCTTTAACACCTCACCAAGGGTTTTCCTCCATGCCTCCCAGATCCCTGTTGTTTCCTAAGTTCTCCTCTCCCTTTCCTGGTGCTCATTGGTTTGTGCCTTGGCTCCATCCCAGGCTGGCACCCCTACCCTGCATGCATGGGGAGGCTGAGTAATACCCAGGTGGCATTGGTTGCCCCTACGTTAAATTAGCCTTAAAAACAATTGAGTTAATGACAGAATTGCAGACTTGTAGCTTGAGAGGAAGGGATGCTGAGTGGGGTCTTGTTGTTCAAATTCCCTGCACAGTAGTTTGCAAGCAGAAAGAAAAGGATTTAGACAGAAATAACAAATACTTCTGAGTGTCACTGCTTGGCTAGTGGCTCAGAAATAGAGTTCCACAGAAAGTTTCTGTTAAATGAACATTTGCCTTCAAGCTGATGAGAAGCAATGACCCCCTGGGCCTTTTCAGTGTTTTGTCATGCTGCCCTTAGCTTCATTAATGTTCACATTTTCAACAAATTATGGAGTAGATAAAAACGCTGCAGCTCCTCATGCATCAAAGGCATCCTTACAGTGAAACAATGACCCTGGTAATGACGAGCCTGGTCTTAAAAGCTCATACATCTGCTGATTAAAAGTTGAAAGAGCTCCTGATAGATTGAGCAAAAAGCAAATTCTGGGAACAACCCTAACCTGATAGAAAGCGCTAGTAAGTAAAGATTCTATTTTGAAAATAATGTTTACATTTTTCTTTCTTTTCCTTTCCACCCTTATCCCAAAACAACCCACATTCCACCAGCAATTTTTGTTTACGCTTCCTTTAATGTCATCTGTTATGTTCACAGACAAAGCTCATCAGCAAAGTAACACAAGTGTGAAAATCTCTGCAAGAATTTGGATGTTCATGACTTGCTGGGGAAAAAAAGATCATGTCAAGTTTGAAAAATGATAATGTTTTTAATGTGGATAGAAAATAAAAGCCCAAGCAATCCGCAGTCTGTAGTTCAGACCTGCACCTAGTCCCTGCATGCATGATACCTTGTACACCTGTGGGGCGATGAAGTACAACAACAAATAGTCACAGCATGGGATTTCAAAATCAAGTATGAGGGCACAGATGTGAAAACAGACCACAAAGCCTGTGAGCTATTACACTTGGTGTGATCCTTCTCTAGCTTAGAACTGATATAGGACTGATACAGACCTGATGTGGTATAGATTCAATCCCTATTGGAATCAACAGAGCTAGACTGGAACAAAACTTGAGGCAAAGGAGTGGAAAATTAAGATGATTATCTTAGAGTTATGAAAACACCATTTATTTGCAGAATTGACATACTTTGTGGTTTCTGTTGCTTGACTCTCCAAACATTTCCTTATGCTGAAAATGCACTTGAAAACAAATACTTGTAATTAATTATGATGACTGTTTATTTTGGAGCTCTTTTTGTATGTTTTAGGAGGAAGAAGGAAGCTTGCTGCCAGGCAAGAGGGAATCTTTGTTTTACTTCTTTGTAATTTGTGGCCATGTCACCAGCTGATGCATGAAGTTACAGGAATAGCTGCTATTTCTTTTTCCTTGTGCAAATACACCAGGCATTTTCTATCCCTGAGTTATTCATTATTTTTTCCCCCTCTCAAGACTTTGGCATCTGTTGCTGTCAGATAATTTGTAGCATGGCCCACTTGACCCTTGGTTCATAGGTCATCAGAATCTATATGAAGAAGGTTATTCTCCACTATTGTTGGGCAAGGGATTTACATCCTAACTCCTATTAATGCCTGTAAATCTCTCATGCATCAATGACGAAAGGGGGCCTAAATTAGAATCATATTTGCTTATGAATACTACTGGTTTACTGACACAATCCAAGCAGGTGTGGAAGAGGAATATCTCAAGCATATGAAGTTTCATGAGAAGTCTAAGAGGAATCCAACCCTGTAACCTTAGAGGAGTGAAATTAGAGAGATATCTAGCAATATATTATTAATTATTCTGAGAAAAATAAATAGTTTGGAGAGGCATTATGTGCTAATAGAGAGAACTGCATTGAGTATTGGAGTGGCTGATGTCAGGCAGAGGGATTCTGAGAGTAACTCAGCATCACAGGCAGTGCAGCGGTTCATAACACAGGCAGAGTGGAGGGCTTATTATACGGAAATATCCGAAGCAAGCCCCGCCTTAACTAGAAGAGGGTATAGATACAACTGTTTAGTAGAAGGCAGGGCATATCCTACTCCAATACCTGCTAATAAAAACAATTTTATTCCTCTAAGTAAGGAAAATTAATGCATCACATGAAATCAGATGTACCTGTATATTAAATGTACTAAGTGCTATTATTAAAGTTACTTCTTCAGAGGGGAACAAATCCCATGACAAATCCTTTATACACTGTCTTTATTCAGTTATCATTAAAACCAAATTCATCTTGCCTCCTGAGAGTCTGTGTAGAGGAAAGAGTTCAAAATTTGGATGACAGTCACTCTAAATGCAGAAAAGTTCTTGGTAGCCACAGAGATAATTGAACTCAACACACAACAAGCCAGAACTCAACCTTGAGTCAACCTTCAATCTTTGCCAATTCTTCAGATAATTATAAACATTTGTACTCAGTTTTTTTTTTTTTTTAAATGTCAAAGTCAAAGACAGTACAGTCAGTTAACCTGCAATTAAAAACAGTGCATACAAATAAATTCAGCTTTTTCCATGATAAAAATTAAGATATCTCATGACTACACTATCAGAAGAGAACTAACTCAAAGTTTTATCTCTAGCTTTATCTTGTCAGAATTATTTACTGCTTTTTTCATCCTGGAAGAGCACACCTGCACATACTCTACATTTTCCTAGATGGAATATAAAAGATATTCTTCTCAGGTTACCAAATTGAGGCACTAAGGGCATGAAGAAGCAATCCTGACCTATGCAAGTAGTCCTTTTGACTCATATGAGTTAGGGTTGATAGATCAGGCTTTTATACATCACTGCATTCATTGCTACTAAGGTTGTAAGATCAGAAAAAGAACAAATTTTAAGTGCTCTTTCCGAGAAGCATTAGAATATTACTTTAAAAGATGTTCCAGGTTTTTTTTTCTTTCTTTTTTTTCCTGCAACAGAAAAACTGAGGTATTATGTAAGAAAGTTGTTTTTAAATTATTCATTTATTTATTTTTTAGCTGGAGATTTACAGATATTTTCAGAGAAATGTTTGGATAGATTGTCCCTTAACATACGATTTACCTATTTCAGTTTGGGTGTTAATTTTCTGAATAGTTTAGAGGGAAAAACATAAAAATTACCTATCAACTTGAGTAGCAAAGTCTGGACCTGTTGAGGATGCCTTGTCCTATTCTTTACGTATGACAAATAACACAGTGCCTTCATAAAGATCTACGTGTATATATATATATATATATATATATACGTATATATATATATATATATATAAAATATTCTGTGTCATGGGATACATGATTTGGCCAATACAGAGCTAGCGACACAAATAAGGGATTTCAAAACCTACAAAGTAAGTGCTGTACAAGATGTATATATGGGTTTAAGGATATGTCCATTTTTTATAATTATAAACCATCCTTTAATCTCCAGGTTAAATATTAGAACAAATCACTCTTTTGCAGGAAATAATAGAAAAACAAGGAAATGTAACTTAAGCACAATTCAATTAGATGCAAGGGAATTGAGCACCTCAATTCTTAATGAAATTAATGATCTTTCATAATCACAAATGGCCAGACCTTAATTTTACTTGCTATTTAAAAGATGACACCTAGAGTAAAGTCATGTCCCATAAACCATTACGTGTCTCTGGGATTCAGAAAAGACTGTCCCTTCCTGAGTTAGTGAGAGAGTATCCTGACACACCTTTAATGCTTCCAATACCAAGACAGCTCAATTATGACTAAAAGGTTTTGATTAAAAGGTAAGTAGAGCATCCCAAAGCCAAATGAGATCAAGCAAAGTATACTCATTAGCTATGGTGGAATACGGATGGCATCAACCTAGAAGTCTTATCAAAAGCCTTTGTCAAGTGCGGCTACTTTGCATTTCTACTAATTTAGTTCAAAGTATATCCAAGGCAACAGAGGTTTTAGATTCTCTTAAATTTAGAGAAATACTGAGAAAGTTTTTCCTATCTTAACAAAATCTATAGGTTTTCTCCAATCTCATAACTTCTTTGCGTTAACCACCAGAATAATAGCTTATTTTCCTCCTTTTTGAAAGTAAATTTTAGGAATTTGATTTCCACTATCTGATTTACTTAGGAGTTTATCAGAAAGAATCAGAAATAATATATTGCAGTAGCCTCTTCTAGGTGTCTTCAAACCAGATATCTCTCCAGCAACAGTCAATGGAGTTGGCACTGGCTTGAAAAGAAAAGAATCTCCCAGAGATAAAGGAAAACAACCTTCCACTATCTGGTTATAATCTATGAAAGATATTCAGATGAGAAAGTCACCCCAAATTTTTAATTACTGAAGTTGAGAGCATAAGGATTCTTGTGCAATATAGGATTGCAGAAAATGAAGAGGCCAAATGTCCTGGGATTCTGGTCTGACACAAATAGCTGCAGCCTGACTTTTGGCACTGACTTTCAAGATTGTATGAAAGGCATAAAATAAAAAAATGAATGAATCAACATTAAAAATGGCAGTGGATCAGAGACTGAACTACAGCAATATTCAGAGACGACCTGTACCCTATTTTGTGAACCCCATAAGATTACCAAACTGAAGAATAATAACTATTTCTTCATATCCTTTCATTATACCTATCTTCCAAATAGTTCTTGACAGCATCATTTCTCCAAACTTCTAGAAAAGGAAAAATTGTATGTACTGTAAGACTTCTGCTCCTTCCATGTGACCTTCACATTACAACCAGATGGTAAACTGCTGCATTTTTCTCTTAAAGGGCTGGGAAGATGTAGCCCATACTAACTTAATCTGAGGCTGATGAAGTGGTTTGCATTTGAGACAAAAAGATCAGATTATTGCACTATATTATTTTAAAGTCTTTCTGACAGCGTCTTGTGTTGCCTGCTATTAAACTATGAATCATCTCTGCGTACATACCATGGGACAGACTCTCCCCTGGCATAAAATGATACAACTCCATTGATGTCCATGGAGCCGCCCTTGCCAATGCCAGCTGAGGATCTGGCCCTTATCACACAATACACTATTGAAATGTCAGTCTTTGGAGCCATTCACGAGCTTGAACTACCTCACCAGTCCTGGTTAGTCATGCCCTGGGGGTAGCTGTGATAATCTCCATTCAATCTGTACTTCTGGAATGGAACTGTTTGGAAATAATGCTTTCAGCTGCACACCTTGCATTTGGGAAGTTTGCCAAGAGGCTTCTTGCTCTGTTTTGAAATAAAGTCTCACATCTCTACTGAGATTTTGGCTCTATTCCCTATTGCAGAATTTTCAGTAAGTTATTAGGTGCATCATTACCCCCATTTCATTTCCTGGCTGATCTGACTACCATTCTGGTACCTGTATACTGAAACCGAAAAGATCCTTTCCTCAGACTTGTTCTTAAGTGCATGATCCAAATCCTGCACAATTCTACTCAAAGTTTCCCAGCAAACTTACTCAGATTCCCAAGAGAAAATAATGGAAGACATCTAAAGTGTTTGATCATTGAGCCTTTCATGTCGCTGGTTGGGATGCTGAAGTGGAGCAGTTGGGAGCAACAGGGGGCCTAGATTTTCATTCCTGCAATCTCATCTGTGGATTTTTTGTCTGTCTTCCTACCTGAAGGAAAATTATCTGTTGTGGAGGACTTAGAGATACACTTTTTACTTTCTCTTGGATCATATAGCTTGCTGCAGTTAATGAACAGTGGACTATACTGGCATCTTTTTATAGATTCCTTGTGTCTGTGTTTTTCAAGGGGAGGGAAGACTTTGAAGCTGCAAAATAGCAATTTGCGGGTCCCTCAGTTTTCTGTATGTCTCTTTCGTTCTTCTGTAATATCCCAGAGTAGCATATCATGCTGATTCATATTTCTGCATTATTTGTGTTCAGCGTCATAGAGTTTTGCCCTAGGATCTTAGCAAAAGAAAATATAAACACATTGTCACTTTTCCCTGAATACTGCACAGTGTTCCTCCTTTGAATTTAAGCAGCTGGCTAAAAGCTGAGATTTATCTAGGAGAAGTTAAAACTGGGAGCTTTGGGAGGTGTTTTTTTTTTATAACATATTTGCATATTTTTGAAGTCTCATTAAGTCTAACTATCCTGAATGCAAAAAATCAAGCAGTATTAGCTTCCCTTACCCCACACTTGCAGTTCTGGCAAATAATCTCAATCCCTCTTTCCAGACTTTACGTTTGCCTTCTGCTCCTTCTCCGTACACCATCTGCATCCCTCTCCAACCTATGGAACCTTTATATCTGCACCACTCAGATTCCTGACTGACCAGACATATGCCTTTGAGTTTTGTGTGATGACATGTTTCTTGTGTTTGATTTGGAGACTGCTACAGTTTCATAAGTGAGTTTAACTGCTTCTTTACAGCCATCTGAAATGAAGGACAGTTGTTACACCTCAGGCTTCAATAACGTTTTGTCTCGCCAGCAACAACTTCTTCATCACCTCATTGAGCCAGCACTGGTCCTAAACACTCTCCCAGTTGGCTTGTTCTCTGGACGCTAATATGCTTCTGTATCTGCTGTTTTCCTCTCCTCCAACTGCTCTGGTATTTCCTTCATCTCAACAGACACAAAAGTGCTCATGAATGATGTCAGTGAAATCCCCTCCAGTGCTTGTCTTTCCTTTGAGTTGTAAAAAATGTGTGTTTGGGGTGGAGATCGCTGTTGCTTCAGCTGTTCTGTTCCATAAAGGAGCTTTGCTGCTACTAATATTGACTATTTTAAGCATAGGAAAATCATTGTTTCTGTCCAAGAAATTGACTTGGATTTGTTTCGGTGTTTTTGCACATGCAGCCTAAACACTTGATGGTTGGAATAGATGAGCTCAGTTGTCTTTTCCAACCTTAATGATCCTATAATTCTACAGCTGCTGTTGTTCTAAACAAGTTCTTCACCAACCTGCCCTGTGTGACACCATTTTTTCTCCAAAGTTATTCTTATCAGGAAAGGTCTTTTGTGGAGCACTTAAAAAAAAGATGGAAAAATGGGCATCATCACAAATCATGAATGTCCAGTTCAACTGGCTTCACTGCTGTGCATCTGAAACGCAGCTTGTTTTTAAGTGCTGCAGAAGCACAGGACTAGAGGTTAGTTGAGCTTTTTTGCTCTGACTATATGGGGAACTGTAGGAGAACAACACATCAGAGAAAGCAGAGACAAAGGGCAGGAGGATAAGAAATATGGGAGGTAATGGTAAAATTCCAACCTTGCCAAGTCTTTTATGAGGAACTACACTGATCATGAAAAGAAATGTAGGATGTTTCCACTGTTTACAAGTGTTTGAAAAGGTTAATTGGACACCTCTGATGTCCCTTTAGTTGGCTGAAGGAGACCTGGTGACAGATGTGACAATGTGGTCTTTAACACATGGCATGGACTGCAACAAAAGCCCTTCAAAGACCTTGCAGACCTGTGTGGCTACTGGCAGAGACCTGGCATGGTTCTAAGACGATCCTTTAGGTCCCCTTGTGGTTCTGGAGATTTTAGCGTTTACCAGAGCCTCATCCCTGGTAAGTCAGTTGGGAATCTTCATGCTGACCTCACTGAGAACCGGACATGATCATAACAGAGATGTTAAGATTTTTCAGCGCAATATCAGTAACAGGTTTGCTTCAGTCCTGGGAAATGAGACACTCAGCACCAACACATTCAATATTAATCTTGTCATGCACTATGTTACCTTGCTGTTCTTTGAGTTGTTCATACAAAATATGTCCTATTAAGCTAGTGCTGAAATCTATCAAATGATGACCAGGCAGTGGAATATACAGAAAAATACAGAATATTCTTTCTTCAGCACACAAAAGGATTTTTGACTTGCTGTTCATAGATAAAATGGCACTATACAATAAATGTGTTTCTATGTACACACTCTAGTATGTAATTGTGCACCTACAAAAATTAACTTGGAAAATTAAAGAAAATAATAAAAACATACCTCAAGTGTAAATGAACTTCCATTATCTGTGAATATTCATCTTTGCATGGGATATTGTCAAAGCTTCAAACTATTTAAACACAAACAGTTCAGACTTCTGGAAGGATTAGGGGACTTCATCAGGGTTATTTCAAGCTCTTCACAGGCATTAATTAAAGCTGAGAAACTCTGTGCTCTTGGTATTACTTACACCTATTTAACACTAGCTCACATGCCATATCTAAGGTCAAGCAGCAAAGCAGCAACAAAATCAGCAGCAGAACTGTGATACCAGTACTCCTGAGACCTGCTTGAGCTCTTGGATATTATCTCCTACCAGACTATACTATCAGTTATAGAAAATAGCTTTTGATCTCTCCGAGAATGATCTGGCTTCAGTAGCTATTATTATCATTGCTATAAGCCTGTGTGAACTTCAGCAAATGGCTTTAAGAACAGATAAATCCAAACTGAAGAAAAAAACCAAACCTGTGAAAATGCTATAAACAGGCAATTTTGCTAAATCTGGTTTCACTTTATTTGGGTTACATAGTTCATTTCATAAAAACCTTACCATAAAGGTCTAAATCTGTGAAGAATGACATTAAGAAATTCTTTATTACCTCTGCTGGTCCATTAAAATAAATTACATCTATCCCTTCCCCTATTATTTCAGGGAGTGCAAAGACTTTGATGTATTTTGGTGTAATTGCTTTGGTAGCAAAGGTTTATTCTCTAATTGCTGTTGTGTAAATGAGACATTTAAGGAGCAATCAGCTCATCAGCCCGTCATCATACTACATAAGCAATACATAGCCTGCACATTTTGTAATGCATGAACTTTTCAACAATTTTATTGGCACTTTTTTTGGATAAAGACAGCTGTCAGATTGCAGCTGGCTTTTCCATACACCATAAGGTGGTCCCCAACTTCCTAGTTTATTAACAATGGTGATTCATTACAGTGACAACTGAGACAAACAAATTACTTAGAAATTATGATGAGGTAATTCTGCTTCTTGGAACCTTGGTAATGAATCACTGTTTTCCCTCCCTCCCTTGACCCAATTTCAAAATCTTTTACCTGTATAAAATACTGTGATGAGAATTGTGTCTAATTATCTCCTAAATTTTTCTTTTAATTGCTAGAAGGATGCCCATTCTTGAATGAGGAAGGTACCCATGATGTAATAGTGTTAGAGAGTCCTTGAAATCTAGATTAATTATTAGTTGTGTGGACTTCTGAGAGTTTTTGATGTATTCATTTGCATTCACAAAGATGGCTTTTTAATTAAAGAGAGTTTTTGAACTTATACAAATCAGCCTTTTGCGAACGTCCCTAGAAACGTGAAAAGTGTTAAAAGTGAGAACTGCAGTTTTTCTGAAACACTGCCACAGTTACCAGCACTGAATAACCAATAACACTTGAAATATTAGAGCTCATGCTAGCAACTCTAGCTGATCTGTGATATAAAGTAGAATTATTAAAGCCTGTATTTGTGTACTAGAAGTGCCTGGCTTCCTAATTCTATGGAAATATATCTGTAGAAAAGAGGGAAATGTGAATGTCTGATTCTCATTTGAGCTTCAACTCTGCCATATATGTTTACCTTTTCTTGAATGCTTGATTTTTCCTCTTTCTAAATTAAAGCCTTATTTCCAATGGCTCCAATTTTAAACACTTCCTCCCTATAGCTCTTGTGATCTCTCTTGTTGCCATCTGAGACTTTTTTTTTCCTTTTTCCTTCTTTGAGATCTAGCACACAAACGGAAAGCTTTCTGCCTCCACGCCTGTGTCACAGGTTTACAAATGGTACCATACTTTCCATGTTACTGCCATCCAATTCCTTCCTAACACCTACTTTACAGTTTAGACTGCTGCTGCACACTGAGTTTGAGCAGATGCCTTCACTGAGCTGTCCACACTGATACCTAAATCATCTCCCTTGGAAGTTCACAACAAATACAGTTCCCAGAAGTGTGTGCAAGTATTGTCATTTCTAAAGTAGATTATTTTGTAAATAATTGGATTTTCATCTGCCAGAATACTGTTTGATTTCCTCATTTTTTGCAGTCCATCCAATGCCACTCATACATGTCCTAGTCATTGCTGGTCTCTCATTTCCATTTTCAGCACCAGTCCTTCTCTGCATCCACAGCCCTGTTCCAGCAGTGAACCATGCTGAGATTGCCCTCTAAACCACTCACATATTCCTGTATTTTTTTTTTCACTGATCTTAGTTGCACGCTATCTGATATCTTGATTGATATCTTGCTCTTAACTGGGACTTTTGAGGAACTCAGGATCTCTTTAAAACATAGATAAAAACAATCCATCAGTCTTCCTGCACCTCTTTATTTT
The DNA here is from genome assembly GCA_035772895.1 of Perdix hodgsoniae. Lineage (NCBI taxonomy): Eukaryota > Metazoa > Chordata > Aves > Galliformes > Phasianidae > Perdix > Perdix hodgsoniae. Next base: position 139,488 of record JAPSGF010000040.1, read on the forward strand.
TAAGTCTTTTCAAAGAGCATAGCCAGAGAACAATAAATAAATTCATTTTAAATCAGCAATACTCATATTTATATGGCAGGATTGAACCAAACTTATTTATATTTATTTCCTCCTGTTCAAGATAAACTTGTTCAGGGTGCTCACTATTATCACAGTCTTCTTTTTTTAATAATAATATATGTTTAAACCAGTCATGACAACCAGCTATCTGGCCAACTAGTGCAGTCACTCAGAGCACATCTACTTCATGATTCATTTCTGTAAGACATTCACAGGTAAAATCTGCAACCTACTCTAGGGAGTCTGCTTTAGCAGCATGGTGGACTTGATGGTCCTCAGTTCTGTGAGATTCTTTTATCTTTGATCTTAATTTTCTCAGAGTCAACTAAAAATTTGACTGGAAAATGACGTTCCCTGTTTATACTGCTGTCCAGATCCTCCATTTTACATTTCCTCTGTGCATGATATAGTATCTGAACTTCATGACTACACGGTATACATACATCATATGTATATATATGTATGTATATATCACATACAGCCTGATGGCAAATGACCTTGTACACCACTCTGGTTCTCATACCTTTTCTATGTTTCTTCATGTTTTCATTTTATAAACTTATTTTCTATTCTAAAGAACTCAAAAAACTTATTTGAGCATCTGGGTACTTATTTTTTCAGCTTTCTTGCAGTTCTCAGAGACAGCCCCAGATATTGCCACCATCCAGAATCCTTTCCTTCTTGGCCTTACTTGGCATTGATTGACCTTTGAAATGAACAAACTTTTGCACCTTGATGTTCACCTGTTTCTTTCTTGGTAGACTTCCTGCTCTGTTATTTTAATTGGAGGTGAAATGTGATCAACATCCACAGTTTCATGACTATTTCTTAAAATATACTCCAAGCTGAATTACTTGCTTTAATTTTCCTTTCTGTAGATTTCTAAGAAAATAAATACTTGAATATCTTTCTTTAATTTTACCTGTGCACACATCCAGTTTTAAGCTGCAAAAATCCCCAAGTCATACTTATTTATACTATGATTCCAGTGTTACTTTCTCCTTCATTTTGTTTGGAATAGAAGTAAGAGTTCAGTAGTATAAAATGCAAGCAAGTTAATGACCACTGCTGTCTTCACTATTTTCTCTCTAACTTCCTAGTAAAAGGATATCGAACTGACATTTTTCCATGTAAGATTTTGCTTTATATAAAATAGACTCAACTGGGAATATGAAGCAGCCTGTAATTTCCTCCAAAATCACAGTGCCGATCAGCCCCCTTTATCTTTTATCTTAGTGTAAATATTCCAGTGCTGGGGCTGAGGTTGCTGAATGCAGCTGGGGACCTGGAGAGTGGTGGGGCAAGGTTGGCATGAAGCCCCCAGCTCTGACTGCCCACTCTTCCTTTTTTTCTGCCTCCGTCCCTCCATGGAGAGATTCAGACCATCTGTAGAAGCCAAACTTTCCCCCTTGTTAGCAAGTGTCTGCCCTCAGCCTCAGAAGAAAAGTTGCTTCCCCACTGGATTGTAGACATTTACCTGCCCTGACTTTAAATAGAGATTTTACCTGCATGATTAGAGCCAGTTTGTGCTGAATCCGATTGTTTGATCTAGCACCTTCATTGTATATAGACTTCATCTGGTTTTAACATTTCCTCAAATCTTTGGTTTAAATAAATCTTCCTCAAATATTCATGCTCTTCCTTGAAGGCAGTCTGTTTTCATGTTCCTTAAAATGTAAACCATCCGTGCAATGTAAATGCGAACCTCCAGGCAATTCATTTTCTAATTTGTTTTTTCCCGCATTGGAAACTCAAGAACATGTACTTCATTTACATCTATTATTACTATATTATAGATATTGTTATTATTATTAACATTACTATTATTATTTACTCTGGGGGTGATATGTTCCCTCAGGCACATTTTAGATTGAAACCAGATGTCCGAGTTGATGCCACGTAAATTTTTAAGCAGGACTGAAATCTTTTCCCCAAATTCACAACACTACTAACAAACTTATGCGACCTTGTATGACAAACTGGTTATTGGTCATGGCAAGTCTGAGTAACATCAAATATTTCTTTGTGATTGGATTAAAAAAAACCTTCTCTTGCCACAATTTTAAGTTATTTAAATACAGAGTGAAATTGTAACAAAACAAGTATGGAAGGGAAGAGGCTACAGTAAGATCAGAGAATAGAAAGGTACATTCGGAAGCCATTAACAACCCAATGCTACTAAGTAAAGCTAGCTTTAAGATAGTCCCTCCAGGGAGGATACTTCAAAGATACTCAGATGAAAAAAAGGCAATTTATTGGCTAAACGATCTTCTTAGAGGCCCCCAAATTTCCTACCCAGCCCATTTGTTTTTCATTCCACTTAAGTTTTAAAGTCACCTTTGCAATTGCTCAAGATCTTTAAGGAATTTTTTTTAGAAATTATACTAATTGGCCTATTTTTACTCCCCTCTCTTTGCCCTCAAAGACTATGAAGCTTGGTGCCTAAAAATAAGTCAGAGTGAGCTGAAGTCTGTGATCTCCAGATGGCTATCAGCAAGAGACTCCGTTTTACACCCGTGCTGCGTGCGGGTACCTGTGCTTCCCCACAGCAGCAAGTTTAACCATTGCAGCATCACTCTCAGAGAAGAGCAATACTGGAATGTAGGACACAAGCCAGCTCCTCACCGTGGCTATTTCCTACTGTCATGAGAGACCGAGGGCTTCAAAGTCTCGCATTAGCCCTCCTTGCTTTGATTTGGTTCAGATCTGCCGTGCAAAGTGGAATGTTTCAGCAGTTTGAAGAAGAACCAAACAAATCCCTCTGCAAAGATCTCACAGCAAGCCGGGCTATTTTTTGTGCTCCAGTTGAAATGAAAAGGCAGACTTTGGAAGTAAGATAAATAAATGCAGAATAAGATAAATAAGAAATGCAGAAGCTAGAAAGATAGTTCCAGTAATTAAGAGATTGATACTATCCCAACAAACTATCATTATTTTATGTATTTTTGTCAATAGTTTGTACAGCACTGCTGAACATATTGTGATTAGTACTTAATTCTCTACTGAAGAAATATGACAAATTACACCACGTGAAGATGAAGGGCTACCTCTATGTCCCCATGTTTGGGCACTGAGAGACACCCAAAGCATGTTCAGATGCTGAGTTAGTGGAGGGGCTCTGACATTCCCAAAACGTCCTCATCTCAGTGAGCACACCAGCCTGTGCTTCTGTGATTCAGTCGATATTCTGCTTTCCCTAAGTGGCCTTGTACTGTGAAATGGAGGAGACAAAAGGCGTGACTTACAGCTGGCAAGGAAGTGAGGACCAAGTCACACCCATTAAAAAAAAAACAAATGTGGGCTTAATATTACCTATGTTAATCTCACTAACTTTGTCTGTGTTATGTGGGGACTTTTTCATAGGGACAATAAACAAGTCAGGAGTGGAAAGCTCTCAGCATGAACACTTACTTCTGTTCTTCATGGAAATGTTTGTTCATTTGTAGTTGTATGAACAGAAAATGGAGAAATGCATTAATGGAACTTTAAAAAATTATTTAGCACTACAGTTCTGCCAAAACATACAAATGCGCTAAGCTTGAATCGTGTGCTGAGGATTTAAACAAATACAAGTCAGGAACATAGAACAGAAGGAAAAGGCTTCAAATTAAAAGAGGGGAGATTTAGGTTGCATATAGGGAAGAAGGTTTTCACAATAAGTGTGGTGAGGCACTGGCACAGGTTGCCCAGAAAGGTGGGGGACATTTCTAGGTAAGGCTGGATGGAACTCTGAGCACCTGATGGAGTTGTAGGTGTCCCTGTTCACTGCAGAGGGGGTGGACTAGAAAACCTTTAGAGGTCCCTTCCAGCTCAAACGGTTCTATAATGTTGGCATTCCTTGCAGAGAACCTTGAAGACATTAGTATGATTTTGAATCTCATGTGGAAGACAGCATTGTCAGAAAAAGAAACATTTACCTGCTTCACCTATGTAACATAGCTCTATTCCCATCTCAGCCCTCCCATATTTCGTGAGAAATGGGTTTTTAAATATTCAACAGATTTGCTATCAAAATGGGAATGTAACATGTGATGAACTAACATGGTGCATACCTGTAGCAAAAGAGAGATGCCACCAAGTATTAAATCTGTGGTGGGTGAAGCCCTGTTTATTTTCTAGGTATCACAGCTTCTCAGCTTATGCTGAACACTTCCTCTGTGCTCGGCCTTATGTTTAATTTTTAGTCATTTGCAGTCTCATAGAGATCAAAGTCTACTGTCAAAATGCAGTTTGCACTGAAATAGGCATTTAGCAAACACACAGAGACATTTTTCTCCTCCAATGTCTTACAGTTTAAAACTAGTCTGAAAATGATTTGCGAGAAAAACTATCCTACAGATTTCTGCCTTTTGATTGCCTGAATTCTTAATAGAATTACACTAAAACCATCCATTTTCTGTGTATACATCTATAAAATGCATTCCATAATCAATGCCCTGCAGAGTAATCAAACAGGAAATAAACATAGTAATACTAAAAAATGATTATAGAAATAATCAGTGAAGAGGTTCAAAAGATCTGAATTATCATCTCATGATCAAATGCCATTCCCTTCTCCTGCTAGAAGACGTTTTACTAGATAGAAAATAATTTTGTGTCAATTTGGGTGAAATAAGAGTTGCTTCAAATCTTATTAGGAAACCAGGCAAAAATTCCAAAACATGGTGTCTAAGAACAGCTGAAAGCAGTCAGCAGCACAGCCCTCAGGTGTGTATTTCTGTGTTTGCATGAAGGTCAGATCACGGCAGGGTGACAGCAAGGAACTGCAGCCTCAAGAGAAGGGACTCTATCCTCCCTGCATCAAAGAGAAATATTTCTTGATCTATCAGCTCATCAAGTCTCTCTGCTTTCCAAATAAGTTCTTCCCAGTTTTTTTGTTTGTTTGTTTTTAAATAAGAAAATGGTAATACGTAAATTTCAAACCCCAAATTATTTTGGTTTTCAAGCCAAAAAGGACTGATTTCTGTCAAGACAGTGATCTGTGATATTGTTCAAATATTTCAGAGAGATTGCATGCCTGTTTACCTAAAAAAGAAAAACCCACCAACAAACAAGCAAGGAAGCAGAGGTGCCCTGTTCTCTCTAGAAGATTTTTCCTTCAAAATTAGATTTGTGTCATCCCTGAGAGATGCTGACTCCAACTTCTACCACTGGAAAGGTCTGCAACCTGTGGCACTGGAAGCACATGGGATGTCCCCTTACAGTCACCACCAGTGGCCAGATGTCACTGGCAGCAGTGGGAAATGGGGCACCCCTGCAGCCCGTCTCCATCAGACAGCACCATATCCTGCTTTTCATTGCCCTAGGTGCTCCTCAGAAGCCCACACTCATCCCTTGCAAACATATTTGCTACTTCAAATCTGCTTTCCCCAGGGGCTTTTTTCTTTATCGCAACAACCTCTTTGCATTTCCTGGGCTGCCACATATCATCCTGGCTTTTTATTCAGCCTGGGAGAAGAGAGACAACACCTCCACCTTTCCCTTTCAGATTCTTATTTCTCAATCTGGAGCCTTCTGCAAAAATTCCCCGTGAGAACTGTGCACTTATTGCTGCCGTATATTTTTATCTTGCCATTTTATACAAAACGAAGCACAGATCCCTCCTGTACCACACATTCTCACCTCTGGCCAGTGCTTCTTTCCATTTTTAATTACCATCTCGTTTACTTGTTATGACTCTATGCAGAATCACTGACACTAGAAAACACACCGCACACTGCTCTCCTGTCATTGAGATGCTGGCTAGACTGACTGTGGTCTTGGCCATGGGGATGGGATTCTATCCAGAGACCCTAAGCAATTATCTTTCTCCTTCCCCATGGAGCTTGGAGCACAGTATTGGTAATTAAATTCATACTTCTGTTTGTTGTGATTTTTTTTTTTTTCTTTCGTATATGTTCCCATTTCCCAGAAACCTTCAGTAAGCAATTTATTGCCAGGATGGGGAAACAGGAGCTGAGGCTGTTTTGGTTAAGATCAGGAACTCAATCTGGATTTAACAGTTACATGGCAAATCATTATGTAATTTTATTTATTTATGTACTTGCAAAAAAAACCAAAAAGTCCTAGATGTTTTGCCTTGAAGCTGAGAGTTTATTAAGCCACATTCACAGTTTACTACTTGCAAACTTGCTTGGAATGTGTTATTTTTAGGGAAAGGTACTCAAAAAGCCAAAAAAAGGACTGCCAGCCGTAGGCAGAGGAAAGGGAAGTCCTCAGGGAAAATGGAACAGTGTTTCTGATCCTTGTTTGCTGCACACGCTACAAAAACAAGCAAACAAATCTCACACTCAGCATTTTTGAGTCACTTGCCAAACTCCACTGCTGCTGGCTGCCAACCCCTATCTTGGTTTTCAACCACCCAGGCCCTTTCCTTTCTGCCAGAACTCTTTTTCTTTACAGCTGTGCCATCTACTTCCACCAGCTCCAGATTTGTTTCTCTCCCAAACCCGTTTATTATTTCTCCATTTCATTTCACTAAAGAGGGTCTGGTTCAAGGCTCATTGAAATCCTTCCATTGATTTCAATGGGCTTTGAATTGGTCCCAATGTTTTTGTTTCTTGCAGGCATCCTCAGCTGCCTCTCACTCAACCTTTCTTGTTTTCATGCAAAGTTCTTTTTATTCCTTTTCATCCAGCAATGCAATATGCCACAAAACCATCACTCCATATTGGTGATGGTGATCAGAGTGCTCACGTGCAAGAGGAAATGGGGAAGGCATTGGCATCATCGCACAAAATCCTTGGCTGGCGTTACAACCACTTTCCAAAAGGCTGCACATTTTCAATTTAAAGACAGCTACCATATTTTGCAATATTTTCTGTATCTCCAATAGCTGTACAAAAATGACAAGCTCATCAGCTGCATAGGAGATAATGGAGTTAGAGTAGAGAAGCCAAAGTACTGGAAGTGGAGCAGGGAGTTTTGTGTGCGTACTGAGCAGTGGATAGTCAGACCTTTGGAAATCATACTCACTATGAAAATCAAAGGGAGATATACAGCTTGTATACTTGTCCCTGAAAATGCAAACATATGTAAATAAATTTTCCTGAGTCATACAAAGGATTGTTAGATCTCTTCCAGTAGAGTAAAACTCCAGATGCAGAAACTGCTTTTGGCCTATCTCCATGAAGCATACTTAAGGATTTTCTCCTCTGGTAAACATTTCTTTTCCTGCTATGTTTTGCCCCGATGCAGAAGACCTACCTGCCTTGCAAGGACTTCTGTCACTGCAGGTGTTTGCTTGTTTGCAGCAAGATCATCTTTTAGCTGCTAGCCAAAGCCTTTGTGCTGAATTCCAGTGTAATCACTTTCCTCTACATACTGTTAGGACAGTGCTGTACATCATTTAGGCCCAAGCCTACCTCCTGCCTTCTACAGCCAGGGCTGATCCACATTGGTGGGAGCTGAGACACAAGTGCTGTGCACACTTGCATGATGTACAGCCACACAGAGCAGACCCCATCAAAGAGCAAAGTTCACCCCATTTGTAACGCTTTCTCTGCAGTCTGAAAGGTGGGGGCTGGCTGAATGTTGTGGAGGCGTTGATAATTTGAAGTGTTAATTTATTAATTCTTGCAAGTAGTTGGGTTGCCCATGATCCAGTAAACACCCTCTGAGTTTGTGACTGCTCCAAACCCATTGAAATCAGCAGGAGTCTCTCTGAACTATTGAATTACAGACTTTCCTCGGGGTTGTGTACAATGCCACAGACTTAATTACCATGTTCCTGGCTGGGATAAATATGCAAATGGACTTTTCAGCTGGAGGGCCCCAAAATACAGGTTGGACACATGGCAACTAATGACTTGATTTGGGCTATATGCAAACATTCGCCAGCCGAAGGCCTGAACCTATTCCCATGGAAGCAAAAGGCACAATTATTACCAGCTCCAGGGAGAGCAGGACTCAGATGCCTTCTTTAAATAGTGGCCAGCATTTCCATGTAGCTCAAATCTGTCAGCTGCCTTTCCTCAGCCCTTCCTCCTTCTCCTCTCCCTGACGTACTCTGATAAGAAAACGTCTGCAACACAGATTTTATCATAAATGCTGGAGATTTATGCACCCGCAAGGTTTCACTGCTGCAGGGCAGGCCTCTTAGTGCATACACAGCTCCAGCCATACCCAATACAGTGGCATACAAATAAAGAATGAGGAGCTGGAAATCAGCATCTTCAATCTCCTAATGCTCTCCTTGGTGTCCCCTGCTCAACAGCACTCTGTTACGGTGCTGAGCAGGAATTCTGACTCTCTCATTATCCAAGCCTTCTCATATGGCTGATGGTGAAGGGTGGGAGAAGATGCAGTCCCACAGATACAGCATGCTGACTCAGCTCGGTGGGGATCCAGGGCCAGCTGCAAGCAGCCTTGTTCAATCAGCTGCTGTTATGGGACAAGAACATCTGCTGGTAACATGATGTCCCTAATAATTCACAATTCCCATACTGTGTTTATTTACATCCATTCTACGACTTTATTCTATCAAAGAGTTAATAAGTACCATTTCAGCCCTAGGCTTTTGAGAACAGATCTAGAGATGCAAACCACGATGCACATTACTTGAGCAGTTAATGTAAGATTTTTCATCAGTGCAAGAAAATCCGGAGTATGTGCCAGGAGCTGGACACAATGATCCTTGTGGGTCCCTTCCAATTTGGGTTATTCTATTATTCTATGTGCAAGCAATATTTTTACACGAACTTCTCATCAAGGGGCAACACAGCCATGCACAGACCTATGGCAAAGCAGCATGAGCGATGAGAAAAGGCCACATTTCTGTTAGGTAAGGTGTAGCACTGTAGCACTGTTTAAAACCATTTTGTGCTGTATTTGGTATCTTATTTTTCCATCTGCCCACTGTCTAACATAAAGCCTTCCTATGTCAGAAAAATAACCTGTGCCTGGGTAACAGAATGTAAAGATGTACAAAATGATGTATCTCCAGTCGGTTTGACTAGGAGCTTACAGGCAACGGGGGTTCATGGTTCTGTTCCATTCATTCCAGCAAACAGATAATTAACTAAGAAGAAGAAAAAGTAGAATTTATTTGTAAGTTGCCATTTAAATTACTTCAATTCGTGTTAGCAAAGACATCTAAAAATGAAGATCTGAAAATTTGATGGCAACAATATTACAGCAACAATGCAGCACTCGTTCCAAAGAAGTCACAAAACATTACTGCACTATTTGACACTACAAAAATATCCTATAAAGGGAGAAAGAGAGGTTCAGTGGGGGAGAGCAGAAGACAATATGAAGGAATCAGGAAAAACAACTGACCTCTATTAAATCCACCTTTCTTGAGTACATATATATACACATTTACTCCAAAGCAGCTTATAACACTAGTCAGAGAAACAGGGGTACTGATAAGCAGAGGTGGATGACAAGTGAAGGATAATTAAAGAAATACAGAGATAAAAAAGAAACTTACAGCCCAAACACAAAGTAACAACGTGCATAAATGTGTGTGTTAGTATAAGGACACGATTTTCCTACAATAATCTAAGATTCTGTAATTTATACCCTGTTGATCAGAGGACCAGAAGAGGAAATCTCAAGCTAGCTGGTGGAAGTTTGGTTCAGTCTTCTGAAGTTATCAAGGACAGTACAGGATGCCTGCCATGCATTAGCCTGTTTGGATGAAGATTCACAGCAGGTTGCTTCAGTATATTGGTCTCCTCTGCAAATCATCTGGACAGCTGGGACCATGAAATTTACCCAGATCCCAAAAAAGTTGACCCTCACCAAACCTCAGTGCCCTCTAAGGCCATATGTGCAGACCACTTCACATTTTGCACTTGTTTTGCCACTGTGGAATGACAAAAATGCTCTTGTCAAGTGGACATGAGATTTTCAGGTCCTTCCACACAGAAAACATGTCAGCAGAACTTGTCAGATGTTTTTAAGAACTACAGCATTAGAGACATTTTCCCTTTGTTTTCAGTGTCATCTTCTGTACTTTGAAGGAAATAAATAAATGGGAAAATCCTGTTTGACTCAATTTTGTGTTTCTGAACCAAGTATAATCCCATCAGTTTGGTTCCATCATTTGTAGTAAACTATTTGCTAATTTAAGACAGGTGCTCCTGGGTGTTAACATTTAGTCTTCCAGTAGAAAAGTGGGTGCAAAGTCAAACCACATGTTCTACTTAAAAATAAGTGAGGTGTGATTAGGCAAGGTCTTTAAAATGTGCGCTCAGACACACACACAAGCACACACGGTTTGCAGGAAAAAGATGATGACACTTGCAGGCTGTACTATGCAGTTATGGTCTGCACTTAACTCTTTGCCAGGTGGATCATTCTGTAGAAATCCGAGGGGCAAAAGGTTATGTAGAGCTCATTACTGTGGACAGCTTTTAAAGCAGAAGTGGTAATAGGGACATTCCTAGGATGATGTGTTTCATTAATATTTCCCCACTGTGAGAACGTGTAAAGAGCCTGGCTCAAAGGAAGCCTTACAGCGTGTTAGTGATATCTGTTGGAATAGTAGATTAGCTATGGATGGCTTCACGTGCCCAGTTACAAATATGTACACTTATTTTTATGAACAGTCTCCAATCTCTTGAATTGTATTGACAAGAGGAAAAGGTCTAGGAAAAGTTTGTTGACTCTCTACCAGATGCTTTTAATGTCATTTCAAAATGAAAAGAGCTCTAGATGCCTAAAACATGGAGTGAAAATTGCAGAAACCCAGAAATTCAAGACAGAAATTCAGTGCATTCTTTTTTAACTTTTGTGAAAAATGACTGCCGAAGTTATGAATCTTGCCTTTTCTTCGAAGATTGAAGCAAGGTGATACTGCCTGAGTTACAGAATACTGAAGATTCAAGGCAAACATATCACAGTACATCTGTGACACGAGCCAGGTTCCAAAATACAAAGGGTTGGACTACTCTTGTGTTTGAATTAATTAGTGAATACTACACATCATTATTTGGAGAGGCACAGCACATGAAATATAAGCTACCATTTCTGTAAGAATGCATTTGAGGCTTAAGTGGCAAATGTTTTTCAAGAAGGTAGGAAATCAGATCTTTCAAAAATTGAAAACAGTTATTGTAGTACTGCTAGTAGCTTTAAAGTCTGAACCATCATAGATCTAAACATCTTCAAACGTTGGCAAAAGAGCAGGGGAAAATTAATGATGCGGTATTTCAACAGAGATGTTCACATCATCCATTATTTGAGGATCACAGCATTCCAGGGAAATGGATAGCTCATAACCTATTCAACAAACAAGACAGGGAATCTCGATGACTCACCTACTACCATACAGCCTTGTGGTGACATCGCCATGGGTAGAGCTGCTTAATATCTGCTTTCATCTCTACCTATACAAATTCTAGGCACACCACTAACTATTAGCAGCACACTGGAGACCTTCAAGAGCTGAATTATTTACATCTGTGCTTGAAAGCCTTGTTTCAAAATAAAGCTATTAAAATTTAAATGTTCTCTCACTCCACAGAAGTATGTACCATATATATAATGTGTAAATGTAAGGAGAAACTTGACTTCTTTATGAAGTGAAGCACATGCTCTCGTACTGTTTCATTACAAAACATGAGTTTGATCTAGGAAAGAAGATGAAGATGGCTTTTTGTTTGTTTGTTTGCTTTTACCAGTAGTGAATAGCAATACCCTTTAAGAATAACAAAAGATATTAAAAATGGAAGATTTCAATGAGATTACACCAGATGTAGCACATCAGTAATACGGTTCAGGAAGGCTTTACATGTGAGTGTAGAAAGTAAAATAAAATCGTTAAATCAAAATTGTGAAATGAAAATTGACTAGAACTGATCTTTTTCAGAGTTGAAAACATGTTTGCCTTTGTTCCAAACTTGAAACACACCTATCAGAAAGTCAAGCTGCCTCATGAAATTCAAATGTAGGCATCATTACTTTTCCATCCTCACTACGTGCACTGAAGACCTTGGAGTACCTCTGCTTGACAAAAGGAAGGTTTCTCCCTCTCTAAAAGAGGAGACTGCAGTACACTGCAGTGCACCTTCCCTTCACTGCTCTGAGATGGAGTAGGATGGCCCAACAGGGTCCCTAACTGAGAATTTCACTCAGAGTGTATATGAAGCACAAGTAAGAGCTATGAAATATGAATCTTTTACAGATGGGTGTTTTTCTTCCAAGCACAGATTCAGATTTTCACCTCTCCTCCTCCTATCATATGTTGCTTGTTTCAGTGGCTGGCAGGAGGGAGGGGGAGAGGAACTAACAACATGTGTGCCTATCATCACCCTGACCACTGCACTTGTATGTCTAACTTGCTCTCCTTTGCTTTGTCTGCTTTTTGTCTTTATCTTGCTTGATCCTGCGAGCACTTACGTGTGTACAGATGAACTACTCATGAGAGTAAAGCTGCAAACACAATGCACAGAGCTCTTTGGTTGTTTTTTCTGAGGGAGACTTGCCTGCAATTAGGCTGATACAAAAAGAACAGAAGCAGAAGTAACCTTCTGCCCAGCCCCCTTCAAGATCCAACAAAACTCTCTCTCTTCCTTATAACATATCAATACAGGAGGTACCCCTCCTGGAATGCAAGGGTTTTGGAGACGGGGTAGAAAGGAAGATGGAGAAAACACATGGAGGAGAAGAGACTGGAGACAGATTCCCTATCTTGCAGCTTTCAGGCTTTGTATTACCCAAAACTGCAATGAGAGGGAAGGTCAAGTGGCTCTCCAGGTGGCTGATGCCTTTTTTTGGGAACATTGCTGCAAGACAAATAGGAACAACTTGCATTAGATTCTCCCTCTTCCCTTAGCCGTAAGAGCACAGCTTATTCCAAGATCCCCTACAAAGAGAAGGCATCTGAGAACAACTGTGCAACAGCCCATCATAATGGAACATGAGATAGCACAAGAAGTGCTAAAATGAGGCTAGCATCTATTTAATTGACACAAGATTGATCCAATCCTCTGTTACAACCTAATTCAAAAATCAGTCCATCAGGCATGTCCTCTAAAAAGAAATGTACAACACTTTCTTGGAAAGTTTGCACTGAAGGTCAAGAAGTCTATTCTTACACATTACAATTAATCATCTGGATTACTAAAAATCTTCCAACTGATTTAATCTGCATAAAAATATTGTATTTTATCCCAAATTATTTCATCAAAAAAGTGAAAAGAAATGTGAAAAGAAACAACTGCTGGAAAAATAAACATTCAGAGCCAGGAGTTTTAGATTTCATATTAATTTCTCCAAATAAATCCAACTACAGTTCAGATGACCATTAACAAATTCATGGTTCCCCGTCCTGATTTACTTCTTCTCTATAGCCTATTGCAAAATAGTATCAGGATGCTACCCAGCACCTTTCAGGTAGGACTTGGGAGACCTCTGCTGATGTACTCAGTAGGAAAGGTTTAATCGGCCAGATGGGTTGGGTTAGTGACAGAGAACACAAGATCTGGATTAGTCAAATGACACCCATTTTAGTAAGATCTAGCATGGATAGCATGCACAAGATAAACAGACCTAGATTACTTTTTCAGAACGTATAAAAACCTTAAAAGACATGGGAACTAATTAATCAAACCTAAGCTTTCAGTGCAGACCCATAGCTAAAATGTCCACAGGGTCATTGGCTAGAAGAGGGAGGATGAGGAGATAAAAGTTGGAATTACTTTGGGGGCAATAATAGAAAGACTTGCATCCCCTAGAAACTACAAGGTGATTCTGGATGTCTACCTACACAGGCTCCAGCAGGTTTGTCCCTGAGCCCCTCAGGAGCTGAATTAAGTGCAGAGTGAACGCACAGAAACTAGAAGGGAAGCAGAGGACTTGTGTCCCAGCTGTTGTTGTGATTAGACAGAAATACTTTACTGCCTGAGGGACTGAAACTGAAGCATAATACCCACAGCTGTCCTTCCTGTGCATCAGCTTAGAGAGAGAAACAGAAGTGGCTGAAGGATTCAACCATCTAGGGCTAACAATTATATGTACTGGTTAGCAAGCTGTTGGCAGACATGTAGAAGAAATGTGTGTTCATCTTTAAAAGAAAAAAAAATAAAAATGGACTGCTGGGGGTTGTCAGCATGCTTTCAAGAAACCATCCCTAATGTGCTGCCCTGGTGTCAGGCTGAGCTGGCCCTGCATTTTGACTTCACAGACAGCTCAGCTGTGGAAACCCACAGCCAAAACCACAGGGTTCTTGCTCTGTAGCTGTTACATAAAGACGTGGTTCCTATATCACTATAAATGCAAATGATTGTGAGAGGATACTCAGTGTTGGGTTGTTCAGTAATAATTCAAATCACAAATCCTTTTTACCATGCAACTCATATTGTATGATTTTTTATTTTTATATGGAAGCCCTTCTTCCCTTCCAGAAGGCATTAAATTGTTATTCATATTTCAGATGAAAAGATCCAGGAAGTGTATTAAAAGACCAAGATAGATTCAAGCCTTGTGAATGTGCCTCACTCCTACTGTAGCAAGTACTCCTGCTCTAGAAATACAAAAAGGAAGTCAACAGAACAGCATGAAAGTGGAATTAAACATGGAATTAAAAAGATCAGCCTCCAGAAGTACAACAGCATTTTTAAAGCAAGAATGTGCAATTGCAACAAATACAGCTGAAGGCAAGAATCAGCACCATACGCATAATCACATAAATCGGGATAAAGTTGGTAGAATCACACACAGTGGCTTTTGCTCTGAAGAACAGTGAACTAGATAAACAAGGATATCTTTCTGAGCTTAGCACAGATTGCTGTAGAGATTGCCAGCACTTCTTGTGCTTTTTAAATGCATTGCTTAAGAAAATAATCATGATACAAGAATCAGAGCTACTGAAACTCCAGCTACACAGCTCTGCTGGTAGCCATCAGTGTATGCAGGTGCAAGGGGAGGCATATTACTCTTAAACAGCTCATTCATTCTAAGTCTCAGTTCATTTGCTACTGAAAATATGAAAGCAGTACACTGGAGAGAAAAGCTCTGCTAATATGTGTATCCCAGCTCTCTAACAAGCAGCCTTCTTTTGAAAGCTTATTCATGTGGTTTGAAAGACAGCAAAGTTTTAGCTTGGATTCTTCATTAATATAATGTGTTGTTTTTTTTTTTTTCTTCCCAAACATATGCTAGTTCATTTATTCCTCAAAAAAATGTGTATTTTTATGTAGCTTTTGATCCTGAATTTGACCTAATGAATCCAGAAGTGTTCAATAAATGAAAAATGAAATCAGCCATTAATATGAAAGTGGAGAGTTCAGCAAATTCAGTGAGAAGATGACATACACAGAAACAATTCTCTGCCAGAGGAGGAACTGAGCTCCTCAAATAAAGCGTGTCAGGATCTACACTAAGCAAGTAGCATCATGTTGTAGAAGAAGGCAAGCAAAGAGAAAGAGTTGGTTGTCAGTTCACAGCAAGGCAAAGGCTTTGCTTTGGACCACCTCTGTGATCTGAGCACCCACCAGCACTGGGACGTAGCAGCAGTTAGAATCACTTCCTTCAGCTGGCACTCTAGGGACTGCAGTGCCATAAACAGAAGTACAGTAAGGGAGGGAAAACAAAATTTGATTTCTAAATGTGCCCCACATAAAAATTAAAATGCCACCTGAAGGGAATTCTAGATGATTTCTTTCACTTGGAAGTTACGGGTGATGAAGAGTTGAAAAGACAAAGATCATTTAGGTAGGAACATTCTAGTTATGTTCCTTCTATGCGGCTATTGAGAAAAGACTCAGCAAAAGGATCAGGTCCATAAAGCATGACTTAAAGGCAGAGCTCTGTTGACAGGGCCATCTCCAAACTGATCTGATTCTGGTGAGGTTTCTTCCAGCTGTCAGAGACTGGTTCCTATCCAGGAATCTGCATATTATAAGGACAATATCAGTATCTCAAAGTTCTATTCTAGAAAAGTACAGCTGTCACACTCATTAACTAAATCATCACAACTTTTTAAGCCTACTGTTGCCTCTTAAGAATAAGTTGCCTACAACACTATTAATGCTTTATTTCAGCATTGTAAACTTGATAAGAATTGAGATATTGCTCCTGTAAAGCTAAATGTTGAAATCCAGCTTACCCAGCCTCTAACACTTTCAGCAGTCAACTACTTCAGGCAATAGGAGAAAAGCCTCTTTCTGATGCAGTGCATTGGGTTTGGCAGGACTGGGGTTGTTGGAGGAGTTCCCTCCATGTCTTACTTTCCCTCCACTGTACAATTGTCAGAAATAAAGAAGGAAAAAAGGAAAGAAAAGACACAGGAGCACAGAGATAAGAGGCAGAGCTCAGCTTTTCTTTGATCTCACTGATGCAGGCAGAGCAGATCAAAGTGAAGAGGCATAACAGAAAGCACGTGAGAATGGGATGCCTGCAAGAGGTTGTCACGCTGTCTACATTCTACATTTGGGGAACATGGTGACCTGATGAGTAGTGACCTCATCTCTGCGAGAGGGCTGTGGTGAACTGCCAGGACAGGTCTTTTCTCTTAGAATAGAAAAGTTTGCCCTGGCAAACCTTCTATCCATGTGGCATAGACTAAGTTTGAGCAGAATCTTTGCCGCAAATCTGCAACAGAATTAGGCTCAATTTACATGGGCATATTCAATTCAGCAAAACCCTCCAAGCGCAGGCCTGGAGTACAAATATCCAATCATTATGCTGGATAAGCCACTTTTAGCAACAAAGCTCCACTTTCAATACAAACTTTTCTCAACCCCACTGAATGAAGATGGCAAGTTTTTTTTTTTTTTAATTATTATTTTTTAAAACCTGTTTACCTGCAGCCACATTGAAAGCTTTTGCTCATGCCAGTCACAGATCATACCTCATTCTACCCTTGAACGACACAATTATGCCAGAAGAGTCAGCTGTGCAGGCTTAGGAGGGAAAATGTGGTTCCATTTTATCACATTGGAGTTTTCTCATTAAACTTATTTGGACTGGGATTAGGCTATTAGAGAAAGTTTAACCCCAAATGATTGGAATGGAGAGGAAACCAAATTAAAATATTCTCATACGTTACAAAGGAAACAGCCCCCGAAGAAATTATAGAAAATATAAAAATGTATAGATTTATATGGGGGAAGGAGGTAAAACCATAGAATATAATTCAATAAGTTATCCTAGTCAAAATAGCATGACCTGAAACCAAAAAAAAAAAACAAAAACAACCAAAACATCTTTTTTAAAAATTAAGTACTTTTCCTTCTAAAATAATGGTTCTTTTATTGCTAGGAACTGTACCATCCATCTTTAACAATCCACAAGATTGAGTCAGTTGGCTTGTTTGTGTAACCTGGTAGCGCAGCCCAGGTTTTAACAAGATGTTACCACATATAAATGAGATTAAGGATGAAAATGATGTTATTACACCTGAATTAAATGTATATATGGGGTCATAGTCAGTATGGGACTTAAATTTATTTCAATTCTTAACTCCTAAGTATGCATATGAGTCCAGAATCCTTGATTTTTCAGTGTTTTGCAATGAATTCAAAAAGCTTCTTCTCTTCCCTCAAACTTTTGTTTGAACATTACAGATGTTTACAGATGCTGCCTGGTCTTTAGGCTGGATGATACACAGTTGGCACAGTAGTGATTAAAAAGTTAAAACAGCTCTGTAGACATAGATCTTTCTTAAAGCCCAAGGACAGCCAGTTTGTACTGGACACAGCCATAGTGGCTGGAGTTCTGAGCACCGCGAGGAGCCCAGGGGAATGGCCGCTTCAGGCACTCATTGTTTCCCAAGCTTTCACATGCTCTCTTTCTTCTCTGCCTTTCTTCCATGTCTTTGTGTTTTCTTTTGATGGCTCCTCTTTTCTCTTTCTTTTTTTAAGCTTCTCCTAAACTCTTTAATCTTATTTTATCTAGTCTGTTTTTACTTCATTCCTTCTCCCTGCTTCTCCATAACAGCTCTCATGTCCTCACACTATCATAATCCTCTTCACTCCACTATTTTTCCCCATGTTCCCTAAATTTGGAGCATCGTACTGTTTCTAATTTAATAATCCTATCTACTCACCAATGCACTGGATGGACCTTTGTGCCTACCCACCAATTCCTAAATTATTCCTGCTAGCAAACTGCAGTTACACAGCATAGACTGCACCAGCTAGAACAAAACTATAGACTTACCCTCAAAGGTAGGAGAAGTGACAAACCTTTATATTCATCCCTATCACACCTCTGTGACACAAGTTAGGTGCCCATATATGGCTTCAATTTCCTCTATTCAGCAAATGTAATAAAGCTGGATGTTTTATGTCCAGAACTGCTGAAATATTGCATCTTGTGTTTGATTTCCAGCTGATGCAGAAGATTGAAGTGGGGCAAAAAAAAAAAAAAATGGGCCAGGCACAGGATTAACTTCTCTTGAGTCCTACTCTAAAGGTCACATAAAATTATCAGGAAACACCAATAATTTCATTCACATTCCATCTCTAAATCTCATTAAGCTGTGGTTTGACAAGTGGTTAGTAGGGTCACTAACTACTTCTGTGCTGCTGGTGCTGTTTTCTTGCTTGTGAACCAGAACCATGGCACACATAGGCTGGACTCCCAGATAATGTTTACTGCTCTTGGATTCAGACTGCTTAACATCTTTGAAAAACTGGTCTCAACATAATAAATTGGATGTGAAGCTGAAGCATCTTCTGGATGAAGAAGTTAATCTTTTCTACTATTGAAGTGAAAAATATTGCTAACCGAGGCAACGTATTGGTCAAATAGAAAAAAAAACAGAGCTGGAAAGAAATAAATCCAAGCTGCAGAAGTTTGGTGTATTATGGAGCTGTTTAGACACTGTGTTGATTTTTCAAAGAGCATAAACTAGCAGCCCTTTTGGCTTTGAAATGTTTTAAGTAGCTTTTTATATGACAGTGCCATGAGATATTCATTTGTCTGCAGCAGGCTGAAGGAAGGAATGACTGGATCTCCCAGACAGGAAGATATAAACAGACCTTGAAGAGGTCAGATGAATTCATGTTTCATAACAGCCAGAAGGGAGCAGCTGGAGAGAGGTTAAAGCTGGTTAAGCATTTTTCCCTATGGATCCAGAGCAGAAGTTTAAGTCTCACTCCAGGCTTATGTCAAAGGTTTCCCTAATCAACCCAGATGTAAATGGCTGTTCAGTACTTTAACTGGGAAGTCGAAGGCAGGTGGACATGGCACTAGCTGTATCACTGCTTGCATGCTTTTGACAGAGAGCTGACTATCTAGTCACATTGTATTGATATTTAGCACTGGTGCTATTTATTAGTTGGAGCACTAAGAGACTGCTACACTTATACACATAGGTACCTTAGCAACATAAAGTGCATATGATACAGTAGAGCCCAATTGCCATTTCTGATGGCTAGGGAGAGTTTCTCTGGTGCATAGCTTAATCAGTTGAGGCCAATGAGTGATGAAATAATGTTTTCATAGATTTATTGCAGGTTGGAAGAAAAAGGACAGTTAACAGACGGACTGCCAATACTTGTAACAAATCAAATCCACATTTTGGCTTAACATATTCAAATAGTTATGAATACTAGTTTTCTGCCTCTTAGCTCTATAAGAGGTTTCTAAAGAGCAAGAAAAAAAATATGAAATTATAAGGCCAGCAAACAATGGTAACGAATCTTGTCTTGCATAAATATACTCTTTCTGTCTTGCTTCCTAGGACTGCTTCAGAGTTTTTCCCCAACACAGAGGTTTTAGCCATAAAGCAGAAAATACAGACTATTTTGTGCTAGAAAACATGCTAAAGGCAAGCAGCTTCAGCAATTTCAAACTATTTTCAAATACAGTTGTCTTGCTGCTGTATGTGCAGTTCAAAACATCTGACAATTTAAAGTTCACTGCTCAACTGAGTATGCAATTTGTTTCCCTCCCAGCAGTAACAGTGTTCTCAAAGCCACCTTCAGCAGCGCTTCCAAAACAAAGCACTAGCAAAGACTCAGGCTGAGAGAAGAAATGAATTCCTCCTTGCAAATTTATCCTGAAAGTCATAGGTTGCCTAACCAAACCTGCTAATTATTACCTCCACGTGGTTTTTACTTTGATAGTGCTTACATGGTTCAAACTACTGCCAAGTTCAGTAGCAGTACAGTGGCTGATAAACTTGTAAGTGTGTACACCAAATTTGGTTAAAAAAGTAAAATAAATTAGGTTCATTGATACATTCCCTGCATCTGCTGTCCTTATGTTTGTGTTAAAAGTGGACTTGAGGCTAAAAGATGAGCATGAAAGGAAATAATTATAAATTATCTGCATAAAATCTGCAACAAATTACCTATAAAACTATAACTATCTAAACAGGATGACATTTACTTTATAGGTTCATGACTTCCTTTCTTTAAAGTTAGCTAAGAAGAGAGTAAAGTAATTACAATTCCCTTTTGATTGATTAAACATGACATATATGCTAATATGAAAGTAACTTCTGTCCTTTGTTACCCAAGCTTCTGGTTTAAAGTAATTTTGAAGATAACAGATATAATCTCATCAGCACTGCCATTTCTAACCTATATGCCAAGAGTATAATTCTTCTGCCTTTTTTCACCAGCAGAAAAAGCATATGTTGTCCTTCATATTTTAAATTTTAGATACAGAAGTCAGATGATATTACAACCATAAATCCCGTTTCTTTGCTGTTATACATCAGGAAATGACTGTGCCACCAGTAGAATAAATAGTGCTGCATTGTACAAAGGTTGTCCCACTGATCTGAGAAAGATTTGACTGAATGAGGTTGATGTGAAATAGTCAAGCAGGGAAAAAAGGAACACTAGCTAAGTTTTGCTTGGAAGCACTGTATGCTGCATCCACTGGCTTCACCTTCACATAGGTCTGGCTCCTGTATCAAGAATTGTTCTATGCAACTAAGGTTTGTGGAACTGAACCTCCATAAAGCTTTTACCCCTTTTTCAGTCATCCTCTAATTCCTCACCTTGATGCCTCTAGACAATCTCAGTTGTTTTTCTTCAATACATAACATAATATGCTTATTTATGGAATACAGGTATTTCCCCTCTTTGCCACTACTCCTGTAAACGATACAGATTCAGTTTCCCCAAATGCTTGGAGACTCTCCTTACCCAATACACCCTCAGCTCCCCAGTCATTTACTTCTGTCCCTTCTTATTATTTTCTGCCCCAATCTTGCCTTTTCTGCAACTGTTGAGACCAAAACAGAGCATAACATTCTAGATGTGATTACACTAATGCTGTTTAAAAATGCACACTCTCAACTCAATCTGTTCCAAAAATATATATTCACCAAATGTAAAATGTGCATTCTGCCAATTCCCCCTGCAGTAGACCAAATTCCTCCCTGCATAAAGCTTAGCAATGACTGTAGAGATCAATGAGAGGGAATCTGGACAAGTTTCCCTTCCTAAAGCAATGCTCTTATACTGATTATTAAAACTTTGCTACAGCTTATTAATTGCTAATAGAAACTGGGGAAGAATGCCACCCTACTATTCAAACTCCTTAATTCTCCAAACAAATGCACACAGACCTCGCTGTCAGAAGCCTGTCCCATTTCTGTTCACACCTCCCTCTACAGAGACACCCAGTAATTGGTCTACAGCAGAGCATCACTACCATGCAGTGAAAATGGAATCTTTCGTCACATTGGTTTTGGAGATGGCCCTCAATGTAGAGTACAAGAAGTTGATTAAACCTGGCTCATTTTCTCTGACATTTATAAATCTTCACAAAGGGAGATTAGACTCAAGTACTGCCCTACATCAGACATTTCCTGAACACCATTGCAGAAGTACCAGACCAGCTTGCACTATTTCAGAGCCCTCTTTTTGGCTCCCCTCCTTTTGAATTGACAGATTCTTTCACTGATTCTCTTTGCTAGCGTTGCCACAGTTTTGGGCTGGAAAGGTATAACCAAGGCACAGCCTAACTTCATTGCTTCAAGAACTGCAAGTTACTGTAAAAGGCATCCAAATAATAAAAGCCTGTGTTTGAAATAAGCACTTGTTACTGAAGAAGGACAAAAGATTAATAAGTTAAAAGGTCTTTCAGTATCTATTCCTCCATCCCTCTTATTTCCTCAAGTACAAGCACAAGTTGCTTAAAAGAATTTAAGCGAAATGCAGCAATCACAGTGCACTTAGGTCTGTAGACTTGAGGGTTAAAGCTTTCATAAATAAGACAATTTCACCTTTTAGATGATCTGCTTTATATAACTCTTAAGATCTGTAACATTTACAAATGACACTAGAGTGACAGTACCACAGAAACATGGGGTTGGATCCCTGACTTTTGTACAGTATTGTATCACCTCAGGTTTTCTTGGCACAGTGCTAATTTGCACTAGTTAAAGATCCAGACCAGAACAGTTTTCAGGAGGAGATGACTGATTCATGAAGTCTAAGTGACTGAATACAGAAGTAATTCATTACCTCCATGCTACATACGAACACTTGACCAGAGATGACTGCAAAGGATTGCGTATGTAGGCTAAAAATATAAAAAGAAAGCTAAAGACAGAGTGGGATTTACGAAAGTTCAGTGCTAATGTGCCTCAAGTTTAATAGTACATTTGCAACTTAATTTCAGCACAGTAAAAGCAATGTGTGAGAAAGAAATGCAGCAGTCCAGTACTGGCTACGCATCTTGGTTTTCTGGAAGAATTTTTTTTTTTTTTTTTTAAAAAAAAACAGCTTTGCTTCTCTCACCCATTGTCCAAATAAGCTATCTTTGTCACATGCTTGTTTCCGCTCTGCTCTGATGCAGAACACACATCTGTTTTCTGTGCTATTTTACACTTAGCTGTCGCTCCTTTTGACCACTAATAAGAAGGAGAAAGCCTTGCAGTGAGATAAAACTATGGGCAAAGAAAGTCATGACACGCTCCAGCTCAGTTTGGATCCAATGACACACATCTGCTTCTTATGTCCACATTTAATTTAATACCAATATTCTAAATTCAAAGTCTTCATTATTATGCAATTTATTTCTACTTAGAAAGTAGAAGAGCAGGCACAAACAGGGTAGGTAGAACATCCACCTCACCCACTACTTTGTCCTTGACAGTGCCCAACAGTATGTGCTCAGGAAAATAGTGCAGAGACCACATAAGCATAGAATGACCTTTCCTTGCTATAACTTAACTTCTCCAGGTTTCTGGAAATCACGGAGTGATTTACTGAACACTTTGCTTACATTCATCCTTCCCCATTCATGTCTGCATTGGTGAAACATTAACCCATTTCCAAATTGTTCACTAAGTATATTCAAAGCGACCTGAGCAGAAACTGACAATGTACTGCATGAGGTCCACAAGTAGATGAGCTGCTAGTGTCTAATCTTCAAAATAATTTCTCTTTAAGCTGGTGGTTGGACTGACCTTGTAGGTCTTTTCCAACCTTGGTGTTTCTGTGATTCTCTTTATCTGACCACTTCTCAATAGTCTTTTTCAGAATGCTGTGAAAGATGTTTTAAATTATTTTCTCTTTGCAAGCAATGTGTCTGAAAAACTCTAATAGATTAGTAAGGCATGTTTTTCTTTCCTAGATAGACACTGTCTTTGTTCTAATATGATTTTCATTTATTTTTGTTTCACAGTACCCTTGACATTAAGAAAAGGAATTGGTGTTCAATTCCCAGGATCATCTGTAAATCTCCTATTAAAGATGGTCACTGGTGATCAGGCATAATAGTGAATTTTAGGGTTCATAGCAATTCAAATATTTGATGCTGGAACTCCTGGAAATATGCTCTTCTACTTTAATAACTGCTTACTCTGTGATTTTTTCCTTCTGTTCTACTATGTCCTCTGTTGATATAGCAGCCTCTGACAGTACCTCATCTTTATTTTCAGAAAAGATGTGTCACCCAGCATCCTCTATTGTGAAGAGAATGAAATCACTTAATTTCCTACAATGTCTGTGTATTTCTTAATTGCTCTCATTAATCCCTGGTAGGACAACACACACATTTTTCCCAACAACTTTCTGGGCAATCTATCAAAAACCATTGCTTTAGGTAAGATACACATTATGATTTGACATATGTTTTCACATTTTTCATAAGTAACTCACTGCAACCTAGGTAAATCATTTTGCACAGACTATATTTAACTCAGTCTGAAAACAGAGTAGACCAGTTATCTCTTGTCACAATTGCTTCTAGATATTCCTGCTATTTATAATGTCCAACATTTCTCAACGGGTGATTTCCAGGCTTTTTTTTTTTATTTTATTTTATTTACAGACACTAGAAATAATAATGTCTATCCATTTTAGAGATAGAAAACAAGACTGAAGAGTTACCTACAACTTGGGTGAGAACCCTTTCACAAATCCTTGTCCTGTTGATATCGTCAGGCAGCTCTCACTGCCTTTACCAGACCTATGAGATTGCATTATGCCCCAGCCTTTAGTCCTAGGCCATGCTTTCTTATGTCGTTACAGTAATCTGACAACATGGCCATGTATTTCTCAAAGACAACTCTTTTTAAACAATGAAAACGAGTTTCATATTGTTTCTTAGTAAGCAGTAAAAATATTTTTCCCCTAGACAATTATTAAGAATTTGTAGACAGCATGGGAAAAAAAATGGATGACTACTAGACTGTAGTCATAAATTACATGAAGTACATTTCATTATAAAGCACTACATTTTTTTTTTCTAACCCTTTATGAATTCTCTTCATTTGCCCTAGGGGATTGCAATGTAAACTGACATCTTACTCTCTTCTCATAAAAAAACAAAACAAAAAAAACCCAAAAACAAAAAAAAACCCACTTGCATTCTCTTAGAACATTTTGATTAGAAATACAATCAAGCAAATAAAAGCAGTGTGATGTACAACAGAAAGACAACTCTTTTTATGAAAAGTAGCACTATGCCATCTATATCATCATGACTGAGAAGTTCAAGCTTCATATGTACCCAAGGAAAAATGTTCATCCACTTATCTATTAAGGCCTACAAAAGAGGTATCTATACGTCAGAGTCATACATAACTCCCTTCAAGAATGAGTATGCTAAAAGTATTAAGTTCATATTACTTATATACAGTGGGTAATACTGTTATGATTATCGCTGTCTGAACACAAAATAAAACTCATTTTTCTTTGCTCAAATCATTGTGAAGAATTTTCATCTTTTCTTCATATTTGAATAAGTTAAGCAACTGAAAGGCAACTTTCTCCCTTGCCTAGATTCAAATAACATAAAATGGGCTTTATATCCTTGGGCTACTTGGATTTAATATCAAATTCTTACCTTGCACACGGTTAGAAAAAAAAAAATAAAGCCTATAAAATTGGACTCATATGAAGAATGAGTTTCTATCTTTTAATACTACCAAACAATCTGCAAATTATTTAAATTAAGACAACCAGCACTCCAACATCTGCAAGCAAAATGCTTAAATGCCAAATGCAACTTTACTGGCATAAGAAAATAATAAGTGGAGTTCAATTTGTGTCAGCATAGCTCAGGAAAATAAGATATCATGTCTTGCTGTCTGCTTGATGTCAGCTTCTCAGATTCAAACCCTAATGCCTCATCTTAGGCTGTCCTTACTGGAGGCTGCCAAATAGTAAGGTTCAGCCAGAGTTCATGCAGCTACTACAAAATAGCTTTTTTCTTCCTTCTCTTTTTTCAATCATTATGAACCTTCTGCTTTATATTGTACACACTTGATTATATCTACCCTTGAAATGCATACAACTCTATTAGCCTCTTCTCCTATTCTTTTAACATACTGTAAATTCCTTTCTGTGCTTAGTTTGTTTTATAGCTTACAGAATTAGGCTTTTAAACTTTCACTGCACAGAAGGGATCAAGTTGTGTGATTGGCTACAAGAAGAAAACAAAGGAACAGCAATCTATATTAAATACAGTAAAGAAACAAAGATATGAATACTTTTCCCATGTTGTAGACTCTTCCCACTTACTATTAAAATAATTAGACACTTTCATAATCAGGTGACACAATAGTGAGAAGCTGGTTCTTCCTAGGAAGGGAAGATTAGCACCTTTTTAAAATACCTATCTTTTTTATCCTAAGCAGCCTAAATTGCCACATGTCCAAAATATCATCTCTTATTGATAACAATATTACTATTCCAACAGATATGTGGTGCAAGCTTAAAATGAGCAACTCTTATTAATTGCTTTAAGTTGGTTACATATGAAATAACTCCAATGGAAGCTCAGGGACAGATAAGCCAAATATTTTGTGGCAATATTAAATGGTTTAATACTCAAGATTTCCAGGCATACATGATAGACTTTCAAGGAATGCTGAGAACCTGTTATAATCCCTTTCTAGTAAAAAACAGAAAACACCACCACATGCAGGCTACAGCATTAAAATCATGATACCCTAAAACCCATGATCTCCCCTAAAGCAATGATTGAGTTCACTGAATACCTGAAACACAATGAATATGCAGACACACAGATGCATCTATAGACACAGGGAAGCTTCTACAGTGCATTGCAAGATTCAGTATGTCACAGTGCTGCAAACAGTAAGGTTTAAGCAACTGTAACTTTTTAAAAGTTATGGAAAGCAATTGCCTGAATATCTTCTGAAAAAAAAAAATGATTACTTTATGGAACGTTTGGCTTAGTTATATTTTCTTCCATTTTTGACTTGCTGTACTACTTTAAGGGAAGCAAGTTTCTTTGCTTAGGCTCATTCACTCTAAACTTATCTGGTATGAATTACTGAAACAGATTTGCAATATTCAACATCTGAACAGATGAAACACTTTAATACCTTAGATGGCTCATTTCTGGAACCAGCCAGAGTGGCATGTTCCCCCAAGTTTAAAATATTTTTTACAAAATTCAAAGGCGATCAAGATTAAAATTCCCAAATGTGTATTCTGGAATCTCTCCAAAAACATTCAGTCATTATTGGATATTGTCTTGATTAAAATTCCTGTTGGTTTGTTCTATGGTTAAAGAGTAATCTTGTATCTTAGCTTTTGGAATGTGTTCATATCATGTGACATCTCTGAAGTCTAAATTAATATAAAGAGATCTCTCTCACTACGCAGCATGGGAAAAGCTTTAAAACCTTCAGATTTCAACAAAAGTAGCTTGCAGAAAATGTTTTCTATGAACATCCCCATTTAACTGCTTCTAAACCTCCTTCAGGAACAGTGAAGTTTGTCTCTAAAGATCTTATAAACACATTTTTAGAAGAGGATAACTGAGAACCACATGCAGACAAGCATTATTCCTTTGGCCTTCAACAGTTACATCTTCCACAGAAGCATCACTTACTATAAAGAATCTGTTAAGAAAAGGGTGGCTGCAGAAGCATTATGCTGAGAGCTTAAAAAGTTAAAAAGTAATCCAGAAATGCCCTCATTCTCAAGATTTCCTCCCCATTACCTCCACAACTTTAAAAATAAATATAACAACAACAGGAAGCCCACACCAAACCACCACAATCCACATGATTCTACCATTCAGTAAAAATATTTGAGATTTCATTTCAAATAAATGAAAAGATTACAACATTCCTATCACACTACCTTCATCTCCCAGTCCGTCTCGGAAAGAAGCCCTGTGTGAATAGGCACCTGTACAGGGAAAGATGACAGCTGAGATCCACCACTGATATTCTAACATCTAAATCTTTGCCTTTAAGCAGTACTTAATGACTTTATTTCTTTCAGGTGTTTCTTATTCATCCCTGATGCTTCTTTAACTAATAAAGAAGGAATCCTCAACTTTAGTCTGGTATTTCAATGTTGAGGAGATTATTTTTGTTTTTTTTTTCCTTCAAGTCTCCTAGAACTATTAAATCTGGAAATTCTGTTTGGGATCTCATCCTTATAAAAGTTTCATCAACATTTGCCACCACAGCTACTGTTTGGAAAAAATCAGTATTTTTCTCCCTACAGCTTTTCGTTTAGAATACCCCCATCAGATCTTCAGGTCAAAATTCTACCCACATTAGAGCTCTGTCTAAACAGATGTTTACAAACAACAACAACAAAAGATGTTTTACAGCAAAAAATGGGCAAAAAAGAAATATTTCTTGAGGATCCTTAAGGTACTATATACATAGGCATATAGACAATCTGAAATAATTGAGTTGTGTGACAAGTTACCTAAAACCTGAGAGACTTACATTAGAGTGAATTAGAAGTCACAGCATATTTCTTTAGACTTAATTTGTGGCATGAAAAAATACTTGGTGCTTTCTGAGAAGTCCTTATGCTGTCTATATTTTTCTACAGAATGAAATATTTTAACAAAGCCAACGTATGCTTGTGCAGTGCTTACAATTGCCCATATGTTCTGGGATCTGCCTTATGACCACAGCACTATGTCTGCAGCTAGCTCTTAGTACTGTAAGTGATAGAGAGGTGCTTTCTTGAGAGGAGCACAATGTGGAAAGCTAGTTTTGAAATTTGGTCTTTATGCAGTATTTTTTCTTTGCTCAGACAACTAAAATGCAATATGCAGAACACATGGAAAACTCAAGCTAAGTGAAGTATCTTACCTAGCTTTATGTACTGAACTTAACGTAAATCCATTTGTCAGCCTAAAAAGTGACTCATATATGCCAGAAAACATGACAGACAGCAAGTGTGTCAAATTTTGTGTTTTATAATCTTCTCCTCCTCCCCCTCTTAGGTATGTTTTGAGATTATCTCTTGCCTTTTTCCAGTCTGTCTGACTATTTATCTAATTACAGTACTCCATTTTTGACCACTATGTCACGGATGGCATATTGCCCCAGAGGAGTTTTCCCATTTCTAATATGTCATGTACTCAAGATCTCTGAGTTTGAGCAGATAGGACTCTCACCCGGGAGGGAGACAGAGGGCTAAGTGGAGACAGAATTCCCACCTTATCTTTGAAATAATGCTAGTGTCTCTCTCTGACCCATCAGCATACAATCCAAGCATGTAAAAACTCAGTGCTCACTGCAGGGCAGCTGCATTTTATTTTTTATTTTTTTCCAAATGTTGCAAATGAAAGAGTTGAGGGGATATGGCAATGTTAAAAGTTACCCTAATAATCTAGGGCTCTAACTTTTGGGATCCAAACTATGGATTTAGGTTACTTGTTTTGGTCACATGCTCATGCAGCTTAGTTTTATGGACTTCAGTGATAATAGTCCTGTGAGATTTTCTCCGGGCTCTGTTTTGTCGTATATTTCTTGTGATATCCTAGAGCAATTTTAAAAAACCTTTTGGATATCCTGTTTTATAACATGATTAATTATTGTTCCATTTATGCCCCATCCCTGAAGGTACTCAAGGCAGGTTGGATGGGGCCCTGGTCAGCCTGATCTGTTGAGCTGCAACCAGTCCAGGGCAGGGGATTGGAGCTGGGTGGGCTTCAAGGTCCCTTCCAACCCAACCATTCCATGACTCTATGTTTCTATGCAAAGAAAGATGCTAAGTAATGCTAAGTATTTTGTTGCTAGACTCTCACAGAACATGCAACTAGTTAAACAGTTACGGCTTTGTTTTAAATACTATTGCATTCAGGCCTTCGGGGAGATGAAATGTATGTTCTGATTCCAGCCATAGTGAAGAAGCAGCTGGTGACTAGTTCAGAAAGTGGAGATGCTGGTCAAGAGTTATGAGTGCACTGGATTAGGATCTAAATCCTGGGTGTTCCTTGAGCGGTACACAGAAACAGTTGATGGCAATGAAATCACTAAAGCCTGGACACTGTTTCCTTTTCTGACAGGCAGTACTCTAATTGCTGACTGTTTAGCATGAGGGATATGCAGTATAGTGGGAATGTACCTCAAAATGCAAAGGATCTATAGCTGGAACAGGCTCTAATCTCAGCAGAGAGGGTGCTTGCAATTAGATGGAAAACCTGGCTTTAGATTTTTCATTGCAAATCTCAGGATTTATGAAAGTTTGGTACACTACTACTTTTCGTACAGAAACTGTGGTTTGCAAGAACACAAAAACAACTGCACTAGGCCAAATGATGTAAATCTGTAGCATCTGGTTTTGGCTGAGGCAAGGAGTTCCCAAGGCTTCTCTACCCATTTTATGAAGGACCATTGTTTATTTTGAAGCTGCTAGTTCTGGCTTCCTATGGAGCATTTGAAAATACCATGCACA
Organism: Perdix hodgsoniae; assembly: GCA_035772895.1. Taxonomy (NCBI): domain Eukaryota; kingdom Metazoa; phylum Chordata; class Aves; order Galliformes; family Phasianidae; genus Perdix; species Perdix hodgsoniae. The sequence goes on from JAPSGF010000040.1 coordinate 169,601, forward strand.
AATACTTCTATTTATCCTTCCCAGATCTCCATAAGCTGATAGACCTCAGTCACTTTTTTTTTTCTTTTCTTTTTTTCTTTTTTTTCCCATTTTTTCTTTTCTTTCTTTTTTTTTTTTTTTTTCAAATTAAAAATCCCTCCTCTACAGTCATTCCACAATTCTGGTTGTTGCTTCTCCATTTCTTTGAACCTTCTCCAGTTCTAGGATAAGATTTCCTTGAATGTCAAATGAAAGTGATGGGGATAAGGCAATAGAGTCATATAAAATGTTTAAGATGCAGAAGCACAGTGCACACAGAGGCATAATGATAGTGCATGTCATATTGTCTTTTTCCTAATAATTCCCAGCATTTGGTTTGCTGCTTGGCTCTTGAATGACAAGCAGACCATTTCACAGAATTTCTGTTCCTTGGCTCCTGATTGCTAATGACCAGTGAGAAACCACCAGTGATTTTGTACAGACAAGATTATTTTTTCCAAACATACATCCACACTTATGTACAATGAAAGTAATCCACTACTTCATCAGCCTGTCATTCAGCATCATACCTGTATTTTGCATTTCTGGCTGTGGGCCTTTCTGTTTATTAACACAATGCTCAGCAATATTTCTGTTACACCTTCACCATCCATTCCCAAACCTTCAGTTTAGTGTTCTGTGCAGGTACTCTTCTCCATTGCTTATGTGCAAAATGTTTTCTTCACTGAGCAATTCATTTTAGTAGAAAAGTATCCTAACACAATAAAAGTGCCTGCTGTAAATTTTAACTTTCTGTTTTGAATTTACTTATTTCTTCCCTCTTGCCTACGCACATGAGGTTGGCTCAGTTTGTTTATGAAGAGCCCAAATATTGTGGATTATCTTAGTTGTGTTCTCTAGACACTTAATGTAATGGATAAAATAAAATAAGAAAATACATTACCCTTATGACAAAGCAGTAATTCCTTATAAGTACTTTGCCACTAATATTAGGAATGTATTTGTGTATTTTTAGCTGTTGCTAGGGGGAAAAGAGTTTTGATCTTTTCTAGAAAAGATTAAGCATTCTGTCTACATTTGATTTTCATTTCATCTTCCCCATATATTCTATTTCTTTCCCTGGAAGTCAGCCAGCAAGCCAGCCCCATGTAACTACCTTCTTCCTTTCAGGCCTCTAAAAGGATTTTCTTTGAAAAAGATGTTTATGGTACTCATACTGGTTATTCTCAGTTCTTCTTTCTGCTCTATTGTCTGTTTAGGCTGTGAGTTATTACTGTGTGTTTGTACACAGCTTGGCACAATGCTGTCCTACACTGGTGTAGGTACCACACTAATAAAAGTGATTTTAATTACAATAAATAACAATGCTATTCACTATAAACAATTTAATTTAAACTCCAAATTGTAAAAGCTTTCAAGTTTTACATCACAGGTGCTGACATGCTTGCAAGTTCAGAGGGATTCAATCTGAGTACTTCTTGTAGAACAGGATCAACATTTAGAGCCTTGTTTTCTGAGATTTTTGCTCAAAATGGTACAAATCAAAGAGACACATGTGAACCTGAAGCCTACAAACTTATTGTAGAAAAAGGCACAAGTTAGAAAAACACAAGTTTTTCTTCATTCACTTCAATCCCACATTGGTAGATTACCATTGGAAGAGGATCTCTTCCTGGATATCACGTACTCTCTTCAAGGTCAGTTTTCTATCTTTACTATTTCAAAAATAACTCTTGCAAGGTCTGACAATCTTAATTAATCTTAATCTTAATTAATCTTAATCTTAAATGGAATCACTGCTTTTAAATTATGGACAGCACATGATGTCCTACACTGGAAGACAATAAAAACGGACTCACTAAAACGATCACCTTAGTCAGCACTTAAGCTTGTAATATGACATAGTCAAACTGCAAATTTTCAGTTGTTTTCCCAATGTTGTCACTTGGTAAGACAAAAGAGAACCAGACCACTTTCTGTACTTCTACGACTTGAAAATAATATTGGTTGTGATCCCATATTTTGTAAGTACTCTGAATGTTTTGAATCATATTTGAGGAGTTGGTCTCTGTATATTCCTGCTGATTTTTTTTTTTAAAGTAATGTTTTTACAAGCATGCCTCATTTATCTGGCATTTACTACTCTCTGTTCAGCTATGTTGAACTACGTTTCCAGGTTTGAATCCTGTGTGATGACTTTAATGAATTAAAAAGAAAATAATTATTTTTAAAAACATGCATGTTTGGAATTCCCTTCGGCTATGGACTATTTTTGAAGTCATGTTTCTCACCACTGACATAAAAAGTTATGCATTTATTTTCAAAAATACATTCAAGGAGTATTACATATGCAGCTTCATCGAACAGTTGGTTTGCCATGCGAATTTTGTGAACAAGAAGGATAAAAGCCCAAATTCATATCACTTACAAGCCTTAGGCATATGCATGAAGTACATATGCAGATACTCCAATCCTGGAAAATCCTATACCTGGAAAAGATTTTAATGTAAAAAGTTTAAAAATTAAAATGTAAGGGGGAATTTAAATAAAATGTTAGCTTTTTCTATCTATTTTAAATTTCATATCTATAATAACTGCAAAGAATGTGAGCGGGAGAAAAATGAAATGAAAAAGCCCTAAAGTTGTAGAAAAAAAACCCCCACAAACTTGAATTTATGAGGTTATTAAGACAAACTTTAGTCTTTCAAGCACACAGTTACAACTGGATTTGAAATCTTTGCTAAAAATGTTTGCTTACATAGTTATTTCTGTGTTTGGGAAGGAAAGGGAAAGGAAAGAGAGAAGGGAAGGGAAGGGAAGGGAAGGGAAGGGAAGGGAAGGGAAGGGAAGGGAAGGGAAGGGAAGGGAAGGGAAGGGAAGGGAAAAACCTGAGACAGTGGGAATACTAGGAAGAATATTCTACAATATAAAGAAGAGACTCTCAAATTATATCCAGTTTGCATAGACCACAGGTAGTGAGAAGCAAGGGTAATTTCTATACAATGTCTGACATGTTTCCAATTCACTACCCCATCACATCACCACTGCAACCTGCAGTTTCTCAAGCTTGTTGCTAATGGCAGGCAGTTATGGAAGCCTAGGAGCTAGTGTTATTGTATTTTCTTTTCTGGGAATACATCCATAAGAGAAATCTTCTCCAGTGCAGAAAACCCATAAAACCCCCAGTGCATTAACCTCCAAAAGGTTAACCTCTTAAAGCACTGCTGGGTAAATCTCAGCAGCTTACAAGTGATTCTGTCCAGCTGTATGGAGAATCCTGTTCATCTTTCCCTGAAACACTCGAATAAATGCACCATCGCATTGGTTTTCAACCTCTGGGATAGAGCCAGGTTTCAGGAGCAGTTCTGCAGCTCCTTTCCAGCCCGCATAGTATGATACCTCCTCTGCTTCCTGATACCATGTCTCCCAGAGAGTGGGACACTTTTTGATGAGAAGGCATAACACAAGTTAGATCTGTCTGCATTACAGTGGGACTGCTAAATACTGGCAACAAATTACAAAAGCTGGCCCATAAAGAGAACTCTTAACAACATACATAGCTACAGATGGTGCTTTAAGCACAGAATACCACTGGGGTAAGGAAAACAATCTGCTGTTCAGCCCCAAATACACAAGTTCAGAAGCTTCTCTCTCTCTGCAAAATCTTCAGCTACTTCAATTCCAGGTGACTTGGTGAAGACTAAGAAGTTGTATTTAAAAAGTTGTGTTGCAAAAACTGGCATCCAGAATTATTGAAATGCCTGACACTAACACTTTTCAAAGGGATGTTAAAAATTGTTACACTTAAACCACGCCACAACATTGTGTGTATGCACACTGACATGACACAGATGTAATGGCCTTGGAAATGTTAGTATTTTCCAAAGATCCTACACAGTGATCATGGAATTCACTATTTTGCTAAGTGAGGAGTGTCACATTTTTCTGTTTTAACTTAGATGCTATTTTTTAGCAATAAATGCATTATAAATAAGTTTGTTATTGTATTATCATACTGTGGTATTCACAGAAGTTGGAACATTTCCTAACTCCTGTTTAGTGACAGCAACAATTTGGGTCAAAGGTGATATATACAAATTTGATATTTACAATCTTCATTGTATTCATGATATTTACAGTCTTCATGAATATGAAGAAAAGGAAAAGTGATATGACTGTATATATGATAGAATTATGGCATTTTCAAGGATCAATTACCTAAATACACAACATGCATGCATATATAAGTTTAAATAGCTGCTTATTAAAATATGTAGTAAAATATGAGAGCGTACTAGCAGTAAATAGATTACAGGTCTATTAATCTATCTTCAGAACCAAAATATTTCAGATGGAGGCACTATTAGATGGCTGGTTTTAGCACATACATATGTATCATTGTTTTAGAACAACATTTGCTAGGTTTTAATCATGAGCCATTCTTCCTTCCGTTACAATAGCTATTTTGTGTAAATGAACAGCAGGAATTAATAAACACTCAGTCCTGACAGTGTTTAGATACCAAAATGTGGGTGACTGATAATTGAAAAACACATTCATCAGTCTCTGCAAACACCAAAATACGAACAGACAATTGGGAAGCAGAGACATTTGATACCTTTAATGTATGTCGGCAGGATGCCTGTGCCAGAAACCCAGATGAAGGGTTTGCTAGGGCTTAAGACAAATATTGTCCCATCATCAGTGCATCAAGGTAGAGAAATACTCAGAAAAAAAGATCAAAAGAAAGCCGTGGGTTGGGTCTATAATCAGAGTACTAAAATCAATGTTGACGAGGATCAAAGTTGGCTACAATTCAAGCTCATGTTAGGCAGATGTTTTTTTTTTATTATTTATTTATTTATTTATTTATTTTATTTTGCCTTTCTTTCTCACTGGTGTATAAGAGAAAACCTGGTACTCTTCCAGAACCAAGAGGGAAAAACAAGAAATACCCAGAGCAAAACTACAAAAAGGCTTTTCTCTGGGAGATCAGGTAAAAGACAAACCACCCACACTGGGGCAAAGACTCAGTCAAGTGCTGTTGAAATGGAGCTTGTTGCTATGCATAAAGGCCACCAGCATAGCTGTGGATGAGTGTCTATGCTGCTCTTGCCTCGACTGAAGCAGAGACAGAAACACCCTAAAAATTGCTTTGCTACTGAATAGTGTGGAGATCTGCTACACACAAAGAGGGGGAATGCTAAGACTTTTATATCTCATTCCAGAGCACATTCCACTCCCAGCTAGTGAGCCTCTGTAATGACCATCAGATTGGTTTCAATGAGAACAATTTATATTAAGGAAATGAGTTCCTGAAAGCTGTTCAGGGACTGTTCTCTGTGCAAGCATTACAACAAAAATACAATGTTCATATAGAACGTGGATAGTTTTGTTCAATTTGAGAAATGCTCTGCTAAAAAACGGTCCCTGAAGATCCTTTAGAAGAACTTATCTTGAACATACTTACTGTGGCCAAACTTATGTTTTGAGACTACTTTATCTTTCTTTATATTCAGTTTATTGACTACATAAAGAATTGTTGTCCAGGTGCTAAACTTTCCCTCCACAGTTTCAATCCCAAGGAGAACATACTGTTTTACTGACTTTCCATTCTGGTAGTTTTTTCTTCTAGCCTTGGAAATAATCTTTATCGTGCCATCATGTGTTCTTTCGGTCACATTGAGAAGGTGGACCCTACTCTATTTTTAGGGATCAGACAGCAGTATACAGATTCATATGATGTCATCACAAAACTATACGAATGGTGGGAGGAATGTCTATGGAAACTGGTGGAGTAACATGAGGAGACACTAGGCTCCACTGTGCTCAGGTCTATGAGATTCAGAACTTTGTTCAGCTGAATGCTCACTTCTGGTTGAATCTAATATGAGATGGGAAGTTGCTGGATAAAAATAAGTAAAAGAGCAGTTTAATTATGAAATGGATGGCTAGCTCAAAACAAACAGTCTGCACTTGCCTTACATGTCTGTTTCTGAGTTTCGAGAGCAGCATGGTCTTTTGATCCTACACAGACATGCTCTTGCTGTTCTTCAAATAAAAAAATGTCTTTTGTCTGAACAGAGAGAAGGAATAAATAAATACTTCTGCTCCCCACAAGCATGAAAGAGGACCGTGTCTTTCTTCCCTGCCTTTAAATTAGACATAGGGGATTGAACGTGAGAAGCTGTAAGCAAGTTAAAATCTAAATGCCTTAGCTGAATTTAAAAACACATCTCTGCCTCCTGCATGCTTGATTCTCTACGTATGTTAAACGGCTTCCAAAGTTTTCTCTGGACAGGTCCATGTTCTGCAGAGGGATGGACTGACACAGCAAGGACTGCAGTTTCCGTAGGTCTCAGGTTCTCACTAAGCCCCAGCAGGATCAGGCCATAGGTCTGTGTCCACTCCTCAGCAGTCTTCCATTTTACAGTGGAATGAAACTTTTTACAGTGCTGTGGTAGTGCTGGTTTGACCCCTTCTCACTCCATATACTGTTAATTAAATCTTTGAAGCTGTTTTGACAGATATTTTCTTGAATGTATATAATTAAGTTTTAAATTCTTTCATTCCAGTACATGTTTTCACTGGGGTCTCACAAATCATCTGGTCAGTTCTAGGGTTCTGATTAGGATCTTTCAAGGGAGTGGAGTAAAATGCAGGGAGGAAAGAAAATGGCACACATTTTTCTCCAAGGTATAAAAAGTACTCCTCAGCTCTACCCTCCCCTCCCCCACCTTATTTCTTTTCTTTTTACTTTTATTTCTAAAAGTGTGTTTAAAGCCTATGACCCACTGGAGAAAAATATGAAAAACCTATCTTTAGATTTAGTGTGAACTAAACTAAAAGTTGACCATATTTGAACTAAAACCAGGAAATCCATTAGTATTAGTGGTACCAGCTGTTCTGTGCATCAATCCAAACTCTGCAAGGGGACACTGTAAGTCCTGCACTACAAGGTCAGTACAGAATGGATAACTTTTATTTCAAATCAGCAAAACAAAGAACAAAAAGAAGTCTCAGAGAAGCAAAGTCCTGTGCTTGTAACTCTTGTAACAGCAGTGTTTTTAAATAGATTTTAAGAAACTGCTGGAGTAGGACTGCCCTTTTACTTTTGGGGATTATGCTGGCTCAGTGTCTCAGTCAAGTTCCTTCTGCCCTACCAGGACAGTTCAAAAATCCTATAAAATCCTTTAATAGTACTCTATAATAATATTCTATTAGAAAAGACCAAAATCTCAAATTGCTGGCTAAAGTTATGTTGTAGGTGAGAGTTGGTGAAAATGTGAGTAATGCAGGGAAAAAAAAGAAAGGAAAAAAAAACTTGCAATTGTCCTACAAGAAGAAGCACTAACTTGAGGAGGAGCCAGCAATCCGACCTTATATTATGAGAGTAAAGAGCAGAAAAAGCTGGTAATTAAAAACTTTTACCTGCTCCAATTACAATTTCTGTCCCTTCCAAGCCCAGATTCAGACATGAAACTCATCTCTTCAGAGTTTGTGTTTGGTGTCCTACTTTATCAAGTGTAAGCAGTGTCTTCAGATCTCAAGTTCTGCAGAACTAGATGTTGGATTTAGTGCACAAATTCAGCCTTGGCTCTCCTAATTTGTTAGATATGTTGAAGAAGCTGATGTGTTGCAAGCAAGATTAAAGACATTTCACTTCCCATTTAGTTTAAATACCTGCTAGTAAATAGTGCTGATAAGTAGAGATACAGCCTAAAGCAACACTCAGATGACAAAGTGTTGCATTATCTCCAGAAGCTCCCACCATGGTGTCTTAATTTACATTTTGCAGTAAGAGTTTTGAATTCTACGCTGTAGGAAATGTACAGGAGTAAAATTGACAGAAGGGAAGGAAATATTGGCATCTAACTTTACAAGTTGGACGGTACAGTGATAAATAAAATCTTCTATTTTCTGCAAATTGAATATTAACAGATTTCCTCATAGTCCCTCCTCATAAATAAATTGTTGATATAAACACCCTTGGAGTTTTTTCTTACCAAAAATGCATGAGGATTCAGGCATGTCCACATGTGCTTGACATATTTCACATGTGTAATTTATGTAGCTCCCAGAGTCTTGGGGCAGAACACATGTGTTTCACACATGGACTGCACAGTCCGTATTAGCCACGGTCCAAGTAGGTTATAAGAAGTGGGCAGGTTGCAGATGCAGGGTTATTTGCTGAGAGAGGCGCTATGGGAAACTTTACTGCTATCACAATTGGTAAAACTCTGCAAAGGCCTCAAAACAGAGTACCTGGATGTAGGTCTCCTTTGTGGGTGTGTGTCTGTGGGTGTATGTAAGGGTGCCTTTCAGATACTCTGTTCCCGTCACTTCCCTTAGAGTGCTTTTCTGGTGATATGCTCACTTTTCAAACTGTAATTGATTAATTGGTGGGCAAAAGTCAGAGGTCACCTGAGCAGAAAGAGGAGGGAGAGCTTGCCCTGTGAGTTCTGTGAGTGAAAATATCTTGGCTCTGGGAAAGAAGAATGTTGTTTCATCGTAGGACAGAAAAGATACTGAGAGGTCTTCTGAACTTTTCCCTACCTTAAAGCATGAATAGAGCAAACCTTTTGCAATTCCTGATGGTGTTTGTCTAGTCAGTTTTAGAGATTTTCCAGGAAGGATGACACAGTCTTCCTGGGCTTCATTATCCTTAGTGCTGCAAAGCTTTTCACAGAATCACAGAAATACTGAAACACCAAGGTTGGAAAAGACCTACAAGATCATTCAGTCCAAACATCTAACTATCACCAATAGTTCTCACTAAAACAGGTCCCTCAACACAACATACAAACGTTCCTTGAATACCTCCAGGATTGGTGACTCCACCACCTCCCTGGGCAGCCCATTTCAGTGCCTTTTCAGAACACCTAGCTGTATAACTAAACTAGAAGCCCATTACCTCTTGCCTTGCTCATAATGCATATGGAGAGTAGGTTATTCTATTCCTTTCTGCAATGGTGAAGACTGGATTCCCGGTCACCTGATTACTTCTTTCTTAAGGATGAACATCCTCAGCCCTTTCCAGGATATGTATTTTGGGCCTCATTAGGAAGCATTTTCATTCCATAATCATCCATCAGCAGCCTTAGTTTCAAAGAGTGAAGAAGTGCTCTCATAATTCTGTTAGATTATGGAAGAGATTATGAAAATCAGTGAGGATTTTTTGCTCATTGTGAATATTGTTATTGTTTGGACATTAGACATCATGCAGTAAAAGCATTGCTGAAAATACTTACTATGCCAAACTCCCAGACTAAAGGGAAAATTTTTGTTTAAATTTAAGGAATTTTGGTTTAATTCCCCTGGAGAAAAAAATAAAATGTTTGAATATTAGCAATGTTACACTGAAAGATATTTATAGGTGTTATGAAATGGGACTTTTATCTATAAACAAGTAGAGAAAATCCCAAGAAACAGGTTTTGTTCAGACCCAACTGAAGAAACATCTACATGCTCTCTTGTAGAGAGAACTGTCTTACAATTCACATAATTCTCTGAAAAGATGTTGCAAAGACCAGTGATGGGGCTAATGAATTCATTTAACTGCAGTGTCTGAGAATGTGAGGAAGAAAGTGTAAAAAACAGCAAGAAAAGTAGCTGTGAAGTTTGTGTGAGGAAGGAGCAGGGAGACAGGGACCTCTGAACATCTTACAGCTTTCTGGTCAAACATGTTAGATATTGCTGACAGTTCTTGTTTGTTGAAGAAGATGAGATTTAGATACTATCCTTGTAAATAAATCAGACTGCATGAAAGAAAGGTACTTCTGCTTGTGTCTTTCTAAGGAAAGAATCCTGCTTAGTCATTTAAAGTAGCAATAAAGAGGAAAGTGATCTTGTGTTCCAGTTTCTCTCAGGCCATTTTTTTATGACTGAGATCATGAAGAAGCAAGAAATCCAGATATTTGGTTATATTGGTACCAGGAAAAGTAGAGCTAACAACTTGTTAACTGCATCAACAGAATGTGCCGTTCCAAGAGGGCATAATATCACAGTGGCTACAATACATCAGGCAAGAATGTTGGCATATTACATTAGGTGCCAAACCATTCTGCAATCTCTTCCCTTCAAAGGGGTATTGTCTCTGCTTGCCCTAGATGACATTTTTACCAGAGGCTTTATGAAGATTTCACTTCTAATGTGAATGAGATGAGACTGAGAGTCATCTCAAGGTCTTGCTTGGTTGGAATTTGGAGTGGAGGACCTCCACTACGTCAGCAGCTTACTAATGGGCCTAGCCTCTGGGTTTTACACACATGTAAGCTTTATTACTGTATTCTATTTGTTGCTATCAACCTCTCTCTCTTCTGCTCAATAATATGTCTTGCTGGTTCATGTGATCGTGGGCAAATAAGAGATTCCTTACTACTTGTTAACAAGAGTTAACAAATGGCATTTTTTCCAAGTGAATCGGTGGAAATCCCCTGTCAGCTGTGAACTGTAGTATTTAAATTATACTACCGTGCTGACAGATTCAGATTTGCTACTAATCATGATTGCAAGAAAAACTTAGGCATGGTAGAAAATTATTTCTTACAAGCAATGCTTTACCTTGGAACAACTATAGAGAAAGGCTTTTGGCTCTGTGAATTAGAAGTTTCAGTGACTTTTTGCTTCACCTATGATTATCCACTTGCATAAACCATGAGCGGCTTTAAACTTTCCACACTGCCCACAAACTGAAAAATGAACATCTCATGGGTGGAGTTTGCTGGATGGCTTTTCAGGATGATAACAGCTTGATCCCTACATCAGTAGAGTGAATCACAGTTTGCATGCTGACTTCACTGTCCTTTGGAGCAGTATGGGAAGCTGCTAGGTATATCAGCTGCCATGGCCTCCTGCAGAAGAAGTGCCCATTGGCCAGGCTGCCAATTTTTGTCTCTTAATACACTGAGAGAGATGTGGGATGAAGAGAAATAATCACAGTACTTAAGTTATGCTTCTACAGTCAGCACAACTCCTTCACACTGTTGAGTGTGCAGAAGCCAGAATCTGGCAGCTGTAGACACTAGGTGGTCTCAATTGCTCATTACCCTCTTGAACTTAGGTGCGATAGCAGGCTCTTAATCTTGGATGCTGTAGTTGGCAGCCTGAATAGGACCCTTATATCCTGCAGCTTAAGGAAAGACTGTAAGAATGAAAAGTGGTATAATGTAATCCACAAAGAGGGAATAGGAACAAATATTTAGAAATCAATCTTCTTTATTTCATAAGTAGTATCAAGTAACCAAGAAGAACTCAGCTGAAACTGACCATGGAAGCAGCAGAGAAATGCTCAGTACTCGACTGTAATTTAATTAGCTTTCAATAGCTTCCAGAAAAAAAATCTCTAAACCTGCATATATTTAAGATAAGCCTTTTGTTCCATTTGTAACCCACAAACTGACAGGCAATCTAAGCCCCCTTCCCCCTTCTCAGACTCCATCCTCTTATTTTGTTCCCCAAGTTGCAGAACTCGATGCTTCTATTTTTTTTCCCCTGCAGTACTTTTCTTTGACCTCATTCCCCCCTCCAAGTAACTCTATCCTGTGCTGCTATGTTCATGCCCAGCCAAACCTTTATAGATGGCTTAATTATTTTCTTTTCTCCAAGAAAATTCAATCTTATCCCCAGTACGCATAGGATAAAATAAAATGAATCAACTGGGAAGCTGCAGTATAAAGGGGGAGGGGTAAAAGAAGTTATGTAAAATTTCATGTCGCTGTCAGACTGTTTTCATAGAATTTGTGTTTGAGATTAAATTAAATCCCTAAAACTGCTTTGATAGCTTCATACTTTGGGTGAAACGAAGCAGATGCATTTTAGCCCAGTACCATGCTTCTCATCTCCCCTTGCAGAGAGAGAATGAACTGCTTTGTGGAACAGTTCTATATACTTACAGTATTAAGCAATTCTTCTTTTCCCCTGGCATTGGTATTCTTTTATTCAATTTATCTGTACTATAGCTTGGATAATATTTACCAGATGTTAAATAAATAATTTAAGATAACACAGTCCTGCATGACAGTTGTAACATTTTGGGTCACCTTTTTATTCAATTTTTTTTTAAAATCACTTCGGTTCAAGATTTCAATATAGTTCAACTCCGTGGTGACACTTAATACTTTTTCCTCTCCTTTAATTTGAAAGTAGTGTTCCCCAAATAGTTCATTTGCCATATTGTTTTTATCTTCAACAAGATAAAATAGACGTAGTGGGTTTACTATTTCAGCCCGATGCCGACAAATATGAAACCAAAGAATATGAAGAGCCAGTGTTTTGTAAAAGCCAGTGTTATATAATGAAACCAAATGCACAGCTTGGAATTTAAAAAGAAATCCTAGTGTGAAGATAAAAGGACATGAAAGATAGTAAATGCTGAAATGATACACCACATAATGGTATACTGTCAAGAAAGAAAGATAACATGATAACTTACAGAGCCATCTCAAAGCCTACATAGGTACTTGACCTATAGTTTGCAAGGAAACAATCTTTTTGTTTCATCTGGCTCATATTAAAAATAGGAAAAACAAAACCCTTATTTTTTTCCACTCTCACACATATGGTTTAAAATCCATGCAATTTTTAACTGTCTAAAATTCTTTTAAGCAATTTAAGACAGAAAGAATTATTAAATCACTTTTCCATTTCATTTAATGAAAAACTGCACCACCACTGTTAGTTTATGTACTATCAATTTTAAAGGTAGTGGGGCTCCAATTGGTCCTATGTGCAATCCATCACAAGTGGCATTAGATTTGTATTGCACAAGTTGGGTGCTGGTGAGAATGGAACTGAGTAAAACTAACCCAACACGTAAGATAATTTCCAGTAAAGCTTAAAATACTTCTATTTTCTCCAGGTTTTCTCCAGAAAGAGCTGTTGAAGGTATTTGTTTTTGTTGGTATTACTAGAGGAGAAGAAGCAACCTACAAACTTACATACCTGTTTTCCAAAAACTGCGGGTTAAAATACTATTAGGTTGAAGTAAACCTTTAATTTATCCAATGTATACCATTTTAAACAGTTGTGGTCTTATAAATGCTCATGGGTCTGCTCTGCAGATGAGAATACTTTAAGTCTTCTGTCAACTGTTTGTTTTGTTGGGTTTTTTTTGATAGCAAATTGGATTTTAGGCTTAATCTAACTTCTGGATATTACTCTCATCTACATTTTAGGAAGCGTCCACAAAGCATGGGGGAAGAATAACTCAGAATCTTTCTACAGATTATTTTGAACTCAGCCATATCTGGTATCAAGATTTTGCTTTTCAGCTGAAAGCACTGATTTTCATCTTCTGCTGAAAAATCTTTATTAGAGGTTATCAGTTAAGGATCTTTAATCTCTAATTAAAATAGCCATCACTACAGCTATTTAAGACAACAAGGCTTCATCTGTCCTGCAAGTCAAGTCTTTCAAAAAGCACTCTTGTAAGACAAGTTCTAGTGAGCATGGTGGTGGTGAGTTGACAGTCGGACTAGATGACCTTATGTTCTCTTCCAACTTTAATGATTCAATAATTCTATGATTCTGAGATGAGTTTCTCCCTGATTCTCCTGCTGTCATGCTCATTTTCATTATAACTCTTCAGAAGGTTATTTCCCAGAGGCACAGTTTTTGCTCCTTTTCTAGAGCCTAGGCTGAATTTTATACTCTTGCTTCTCATTCTTCAGAATGGCAAAAAGTAGCCATGCCACTTCATAGAAAACACTCTTACATGAGTAGATAATTAGAGGAAAAGAGAAATGGTTTCTGCAAGAATACATTCTACAGTGGGAGATGAAGGTGCTAAAAGTCTTTTGAAGCCTTCTGAGTTTACCTGTGAATCCTTTTTCAAAGTGTTATTAGTGACCCTACTACTGGAGTATATAAATCTCTGTCCTGAATAGATGACTTGCTTGTTAACTGGGATGGCTGCCAGGGAATAGATTCAGCACAATGCATTTCAAGGACTAAACAATAGTGGGTAATTGCTCACTTAATTGAGAATTATGTGTGTAGCTGCTAAATGTGTTACCTGAGGGCCCAGTCGCAGTTGTTCACAGGTGTGCTTTAGTATGTATATTCATGTATTGCTTGCTGTCTGACCCAATGTTAGCTTCTGGTTGCTGCCTGGCTTTGCAGCTCAGGGTTCTTGGGAGGGAGGGAGCAAAGGAAGTGTTGCTCAGTGCTCATTGTTAAAGCAATTCAGGAAATAAAAGTGAATGTCTCTCAGCACAATATATTCCTGGGAGCCTAATCTGAATGAGCAATTCATTGGCATGTTTCTATTTCCAGCAGGGGCTGTGCCAATTAAGAGGACTGCATATAAACCCTTTTAGTGATGTACAGTGGGAGGTAAAAATAATGATAAAGTATGGATTTATTTTTTTAAGCTATTACTTTAGTAGTAGTGGGAATGGAGCAAAGCGAGCCTGCTGACCTCTCTTCTTTCACAGGCTGTTTCTCTAAGTATGAGGCCAGTGAAGAAGTAAATTCTCACTTGGAAGTGCAAAGAGGGTTTTGTTTTACTTCTTTGCATCCAGATGGGAAAATACTCTATTGCAGTCAAGACTTATTCTTGTGCTTGGAGAATTGAACGAAAATCTTTGCAATTGGAATGTTTTACCTAAGCATCTTTTGCTGACTATGAGAAGGTGAGGTGGATGGAAGGACACCGGTGACATTCAGAGATGACCAACTCAGGGATCCTCTCTTTGCTACTGCATGTAGAGCTGCAGAACTGCTGTTTTATGCATTCAGATACAGTTTTACACTTTTTCCTTTGCTGTTTCATGGCTGTAATAACTCTGTCACTCCATGATCCTTCATGAGAGGATTTCAGCTGCCATGTGGGGAAAAGCTCCTCCTGCCTGGGAACAGGGGAAGTTTGCTCTCAACTGAGCAAGAGACAGAAATGACAACATATTTTGGAAAATATGGTACCCGAAGCTTTCCAATGAGTGTATCCCAATTCATCAAAGACATTGGTAATGGCCTCAAGTTGTGCCAGGGAACCTTCAGTTTGGATTTTAGGAAGAGTTTCTTCTCAGTAATAGTGGTGATGCAGTGGAACAGACTGCCCAGGGAGATGGGGGGGGGGGGGGTCACCGTCCCCAGAGCTGTTAAAAAGCTGTGGTGATGTGGCACTGGGGGATGTGGGCAGTGCACATGGTGGGGATGGGTTGGGGTTGAACTAGACCACCTTAGAGATCTCTTCCAACCTTAATGATTTTACAATACTATGTTTCTATGATTGATTGCTCCCAAACTTGGGAGACTTGCTGGGTCTCTGGCACTGTAGGAGCCACTGGGAGCAGTGGCTGTGGGCCTTGCCTGTGTTGTGGTGGCCACTGCGCAAGCATAGTGTCATTGTTCCTCAAGCTGAAGGCTGCCCAGAAAAAATAAATACATTCCACTTTTCTGGAATATTTTGAAATTCCAGCTCTTGTTTTCACTGTAATGCAGAATGAACTTGAGAGCTTTGGAAATTTTCAGTAAAAAAAGCAAACAGATGGTTTTTGCACTACTCTTGTGCAATAAGTGACTCATTCAAAACCTTGCTTTAAGGACTTAATTGGAAGTTTTTTCCGCTTAAAGGCAGGTGCCAAACCACAAAACTGTTGGGTGTCTAGGAATGGGAAGGCAGCAAAAAAGTGCTCTCTTAACAGAAGCTCTATGAAAAAACATCAAGCAAGAACATCACAAAATCTTCTTTTGACACAGAGCTGAGAAGTAGGAGAGACCCTTGAGGCTGCTATGTATCACAGATTGCCTGACCTGCGTGTGTCTTACGGTGCTGAGCAGGCTTGCATAAAAAATATTTAAAGAAACATTTTTTAAAAGTACCAAAGGAGCAAACAAAGTAGTCTTTGGATGACCTCTTGTTTCTCTTGACTAGCAGTAGCATACATTAATTGGCTGCATATGATAAAGTCAAGTGTTCAGCTGGCTCGTAGTAAACTAGACTACTTTAATTGACACAGTCCCTGCCATCTAAGAATTTGGTTCACTTTTTCATATCATGCTAAAAGACTAAATAAAATCCAATCTTCTGGAGCAATATTGAGATATTACATCCAGATGAAGGGTGGGTGTCAGAAGAGAATGGGCTGCTAGCAATATTCTCTAGGCTTCTTGCCATCAGCTTGGGTTAAAGTAGTGAAGCCGAGGTAAAATGTAAAACAGTTATTCCTGCTGACATACAAAAAAAGAGGAGAAGGCACTGCATTGAGGTTTTTTGTTTGTTTGTTTGTTTGCTTGCTTGCTTGCTTGTTTTCTTTTTTTTTGTTATATGATTATTGTCCTGGGAGTAAAATGTTTATTGCATTCTTTGTTTCCTAATTCAAGACTTGTTTTGTCTTAGGAAATACTGTGTTCTACATAGTAAATATCCATGTTTTAAGACAGAGGAAGAGAAAAAAATAATTCAGATTCGTGCTCACATCAGATTCCAAATGTCCATGAGTATGTGTAATAGAAGGTGGAAATTTTGTATTTCTCCTATGTTAATTTCATCAGGATGTGACTGAACTATCTGTTCTGCTTTTCAGAGTGTGTCAGTCCTGCCTGAAAAAGCTTTTTTATTATGTTATGGCAGAATGTTGTCCCTACTGTGCTGGATTATTGAAATAAGAAGCTCAGTTACTGCAGTTAAATAAATGCAAACCTTTCTACCACATCAACAATAGCATTTCCATCTCTCTTCCAAGAATGCAAAGACATTTACACCACATGAAAGCCATAAGACATTAATTGAAGAACATATTTAAATGATGAACTGCACAAAGATGTGCACCTAATGACAACCTGGTCAGCTGGCACTGCAGTAGTCTTTGCCAAGAAGGCAAAGAAGGGACAGGCGATACTTCTAACCAGTTACAGAAAGTGGATTCACTTTAAAATGAGTCTTGCCTCATTGCTCCACAGCCAGATCCAGCTTTGGCAAGGGTGAGAGCTGGGGGTTCTGTGGTCATATAGGTCATATAGGTCATATAGGTCATAATGTCCCTACAGCATCCACACTGTATGGTGCAGTTTGGCCCAGGGAATTGTTTTCCCAATCTATGGCCCCAGCCTCATGAATAACTGATCAGTTTTTGTTTCTCTCCTGTCACTGTTATGTTTTCCATTCTGCTGTTCCCCTCCCCAAGCAGAGGGGACTTTTGTAACACAAGTGATACCCAGGGAATACTGAAGCAAAAGTAACTAAGGTACAGTGTGGAAGCTGAGGGCTAACCACGTGCTTACAGCTTTGTGCAGCAGAAATATTCTGTATATCGTTAGCTTTGTCTCGTCCTACCCTTAATATTCCCTCCAGGGCTTTCTTCCCTGGCATACAGTGCAGCAAATACCTAGGGAATATTGCAAAAATGGAGGGAACATTATCTAGTTACCTAAGGCAACTGAAAAGTTTTCAAACTGACCAGCATAGTTGTGTTTCACGAATTCCATTTAATAGACAATGCCTGTCTCTCAAAATATCCACATGGAAATACAGAGACAACTGTGGAGTTTGAGTGCTGCATGCGTGTGTGTCCTGCCTGCATCCAATTTACAGACAAACTGTTTGAAAGTGATCAAATGGAATGAATCAATTTAGAAATTAATTGGCTTTATTATCTTTTCTTTTTCTTCTTTTTTTTCCCAATAGAGGTTTATGTTTTTGCTGAAAGAGAAAAGTTTTAAAGCTTTTGAAGGCTAAGACCATTCCCTTGGGAAAATGTCATCTTTATTCCTATTTATTATTTGTGTTGGATTTGGGCCTTCTTGACACGGTAAGGAATATTCTGCCATAAAGAACAAAATGCCCTTCTTTGAGAGAATCTGGATCCTGAATATAAGCCATAAACTACAGCTAACTACAAAGAAATACTGAGGAGTTCAATGCGTTCAGCTTAATGCCATTAGCCTCACCTCAGTGTTCAGCCCTACTCTTCATGATCTGTCCTCCAAGAGATGCCATACTTTTGCATTTCTTCATACTGTAAGGAATGATAAATCAGCTAACTACATGTCTGTTTACAACAGCATGCTCCTCATTGGATTGAGCATACACAGAACTTGGAAGCGACATTCATGTGTCAGGGATGATGTTTCAGGTTCTGCAAACTCTGCTAACCAACTGGTTACATTTTAGCCATGTCTCCAAGGGTGGGTTTTAATTTTTTTCCTGGAACTAGAACAGCTGCATTTTAAATTGAAACCTCAGGAAAATTAATTATCAAGTTGAGTCTTTACAGTCAACTGTATTATATGTGTGTTCCTCTGGCAGTTACAGATACTGTATCTGGTAGTAATTTGCACTCTCAACAGTTCTATTTATTTTTTATTTAGCCAAACAATTCTTTCAGTTACTGAAGTCATAAACGCAGATTAAAACATCAATCCAATGAAATATATTGAAGTGAGCATTTAATTTTATGCATATGATTACTTCTATTGACTTCCATTTCTTCATTTCAAAAGAAGGAAATGCTTAAGTGTTATAACACTACATTTTTACTACTGACAACAGAACCAATGAAATTTCATCAGCAATGAATTTGACACACTGGATTAAGAATAAGGTGAGAAATGCTTTTAAGAATTCAAAGAAATTAAAGACTTTTCAACTCAATCAACAGATTGCCCAACATATGCCCTGACCCAACTTCAGTGTAGTACTACTGTTCATTTTCTGTCCTCTTTTGCATGTTTCACCCCAGCTGAAAGGATGACCCAGACATCTTTCTGCTTATGACAGAAATAAAAATAATGGAAACTAAAGGGGAATAAGGGATATTTAATCATCTACAGTCACAATGTGGATACGTCACGCTTTGCTTTGGAGAAATGACCACTTTAATGGAGCCATCCAGACAAATATAAAAACCCAAGGCCCTTCCAGATTTTCAGAACCTATTTTTCCAGAAGAGACAAGCAAAACTGTAGCTTCTGTGATGTTGCTTTCCAATGCCTATATAGCTATTGGAGAATATGTCATAATTAAATATGTATAATAGGAAAACATCATGTTACATACATATTCAAGAGCAAATGTTAATTGATGGGCATAAGGGAATTCCTAGTGCAGAATATGACCCTCAGAGGTGCTGTCTTTGAGAACAAGCTATCTAGATACTCATATTACTCCCAGCACTATGATATCTGGGGGCCTTGCAAACGTTAATGAACTTATCCTCACAACTACCTTGTGAGGCTGCGAAGTTTTAGCGTCGACTTTAAGGGAGTACAACCAGGCCCTAGGCATGCAGTAGCAGCCACAGAGGAGCTCAGAAGGAATCATGCTTGCTTCAAACAACATTAACTACTTGTTGGATAATAGCTGGGGATAATGGCACATACAGCGTCTGGTGGATTGCCCCTCTCCCATAAATAATTTGGAAAAGAGAGCCTATGAAGCTCCAGTGAGAGAGGTTTGGCAAGGAATTAGGGGAAATAATACTGCTGAGCTATTGATTCCCCTCTCTCATGCCTTCCCATCATGAAAGCCTGATGGCTTTCAGTCACTTGCAGTAGTAGAGTTATATGCGTGTGCGCATGTGTGCGAGTGTGAGGAGTGACGTCAAGGAGGGAAAAAAGAGCATCAGACACATTTCCTATGTGTTTAGACAGACGGTTCTGAATATGACGAAGATACAATAGATATGTTTTGACTTGTTTGGTGCAGTTTTAGTTGCACTGCCCACTGCGGTAGCCATCAAAATGAAATCTGTCAATTCTAGCATGCACAAGGACTCAGCCCACAAATGCACAATATGTAGCCGCATGAAATTCCTGAGTGTAGGAACATGGCCAGGTGGGAATTGCACAGGCACCTTGGGCTATTTTTCTTCATCAGAAGGTTGCATATCCTTTACAGGTGTGGCATACTGTTTGAAGGAGAAATGATTTTTGCACATATCCAGTTCACCTTTTGGGATGTAATTTAAGAAAGGATTTTTTGTAAGACATATTGCATATTCGGGCACAGGAGAGGAATCACCCTGACACATGGAACAAAGTGGAGAATGTAAAACCAGGGAACTTGTAAAGCATAAGCAGGCTTCATAAATTCCAGCTGCTGTCAGTCAGTGCGGGAGAGGAATAACGGGGAGTATCTGTTCCAAGCAGGCACCTTTGTGTTTTCTTTTCTTCCTGGTAGTCTAAGGCAGGTTAGTGTTTAACCCTGTTCACTATGAAAGGACACTGGCCCAACTCACAGGGATCTGGGAACCAAATGTGAATGAGCAGTACATAGCCTCAAAACAGGAGGAAGCCCCTGCAAATCGGTGGCTGGAAAGGCCTAAAAGGTCTCTAAAATCAGGTGTATGTGTGCTCATCACAGCAACACCCTGTATCCAGCAGGATCAGAAACTCCAAGGAGGTCCAATATTGTCCCCCTGCTGTAGAGTGAACATCGGCAAATATGGCCAGTCAAGTTGATTAAGCTTTCATTGAGCTTTACAGCATCTACCTATCCTCCTCATGATGCCAGTCCCTAAGTGAGAAGGAATTATTCTCTGCTCTACCCTGTGTGTTGTCTAGGGACAAGGACAACAGCCACTGTGCTTAGATGTGGGGGAAGGGCTGGTGGGAAATATGTATGTTAAAGTCTTTCTTGAATAAAAAAGTAAGTGCTCTTTTCCTGGGGATATTTTCGTAAAATAGCCTTAATACTTGTCCCTACAGTTCTGAGAATGCAGATTGGAGAATATAACTTCAGTTTCAAATCTTTCAGGAAGAGGATTTTTTTTTTGTCTTGTCTTGTCTTTTACTGCCTACACAGCAACTAGTACACTGAAGAGTAGGGTTTCAGGTGAAAACCAAGCAATCAAGCAAAAACCAACCCAAACAAACAAACAACAACACCACCAACAAAACCAAGAAAACAACAAAAACAGCCGTCAAATAAATAGTGAAAAATAAGACAATGGCGATAAATCTGAAGCCAGAGAAAAAAATAGGCAGAACAAGATCCAAGGTCCTCTCAAAGGAAATTTGGGAACCTTACTTAGAGAACAATTAAAAGCGTTGGCTCAACACTTGTGAAATATTGAAGTATTTCTAAATGGAGTTGATATGCAACAACAGTGCACAACAGGTTTTACGTATGCTCAAAGATAAATCATAAACTAACATCCTTTTCTTTCTTTGATGGGAGCCAAAATGTTGTTATTTGTCTTTGTTATTACATAGTTCCATTTCCCTGACTCAAACATTTTTGCTACTGCTTAGCGCATCGCAAACAGCAGCCCGTGGTAGACCAGGATATTCAATCTAAAAGTTTATATATCAGAGGCACGTTGTTAAAACAAAATCTGACTGACTGTCTGATGATTTCGACATTGGATTAAATCAACCATTAGCTCCTAAAGAAGCGGAAAGGCAAACTCTGTCTCTGTTAAATACACGAAAGCGTATGAAATTATTGCCATATTGCTCTGCAGTGAATTTGTGATTTATTATACCCTTTATTTTTTTGGAGCTGAGAGAAAGGTTTTAGTTTGCACTAGCTTAAATCCCCAGAGTCTACAATATTAATGAACTTGCAAACAAGTTTTGCTTACAAAACTGCACTGTTAGGTGGTTTGAAATGGAACTCAATCTCTACCCAGATTAATATGGTAAGAGCAAGCTTGCTCAAAACACAACACAGACTCATTTAATTCTTATTCATAACAAAGGGTTCACATTAATGTTGACCATTTTTTTTGTTTTCTGTGACAAAAATGCAGATTTAGCAGTACTGAAGTGCTTTCATTGTAGATTTGCCAAATTGTCTGGAACAAAAACATAATGTTGAAAATGCTGTAATATTTTATTTCATCATTTTGAAATCAGAATGCTTGAAATCTAAATGAGTTTCTGTTTTGAAATTTCCCTTAATATGCTTAAAAATAAAGCTGCCTTAAAAACAAAATTAAATTTGGAAGGATTTGTTTGATGTGAAACACTTTTTTGAGCCTGCAAAACTGTTTGCAAACCACAAACATTGGTTGTTCAGGAAGTTTCATTTCATCTGGCATTAATGAGAAACAAGTTTTGCATTTAGAGGATAAAAGGTGCATTTCTAACTCTCATTAGTATGAAAGCCTTAATAAAGATAAGGCATTTTCTAGGCATGACTTTAGGCAGCTCCAAATAAAGACAGTATGAGAATCCCGGAATCCTCTTGACCTGCAAATATATATGAAAACTATCTTCAATGAGATTTTAGCTAAATAATTTTATAATTGCTTTTCTCTTCACAAGGCCATATAAAACAAGCTTAATTTATGTATGTATTTACGTATTTATTTATTTATTTTTGGTCTCAACGATTGGGCTAAATTCAAAAGTTTTGCTTTAAGTCCATACTTCAAACCTTTCTAGTTTTAAGCGAGAGATGTATATTCTTTCATTAACTAAAATCTTCCCTATTTATTCTGGTCCTCTTGGTCTCCACCTCCCTGTCAATCTGACATCACCAGCTGCTTTATTAGTCCCAGTCTCCTTTTTCTTTGCTGTCTTTGCTGTGTTTTTTTCTGTTCATCTGCTACATGGCAGCATTTCATTTTCTTGATAGGATCTGTCTCCATCACCATTTTTGTTTTCCATTTAGTTTGTTACTGAACTGAATAATTTATCTAATTGTGATAAGGTGCACGAGCTCCTAGAGCACTCCTACTTTCAGGAAATGGCACCTCCTAATTGTTTTTTCATCACAGTCCCCATAGGAATGAAAAGGTATGGATTAAACATCCTAGCTGCTTTCTTATCATTTGCATATACGACCAATATGTCAATTTAACTACAAAGGAATCAACGATTATAGATCTACTGATCTACAAAGCAGGAGAACAAGACTAAAAGCGGGGTGAAAAAGAATGAGGCCAGGCAAATTTTTGAAGACTACAATTGTGAAAATAGCATCTGAAGAATATATAGACCAGGATTGTAACTACAATCTCAGCTAAAAATAGGAGGCATTCAGCCAGATCTTGGGCTCATGTAAATCTGCACAATGTACAAAAATCATTAACACAGAGAAGGAGCTGGCCAAGAGCCTTGTGCTTGAGGCATAATATTCATGATTTAGTAATCTCTGCTCTCAGTGGTGGAGCTGGGCTGATATTCACCAGGTGAGAATTCAAGCCCTCATCTCAAAATCAAGATGGCTAATGCATACCTAGAGAACATTCTGTGCAACCATTGCTTGGAAAGAAACCAGAATTTATCGATTGCTATTATTCCATTTTTACCTCAAATTAAAGAGTATAAATCTGTCTGCTTGTTCTAGGCTGGGCCTTCAGAAAGCTTGGTATACTGGTGTGTGAGTGGTTATCTGTTCTCTTCTTGAACCATTGTTTGATGTTTTACTGACCACCCAGAAGGGTAATAAAGCAAAAGATGTGCCGATGCTAAAATGCAACTCAGAAATAGCATTTTGGCATCTGTACATGTCTGGGTGTGCACACGTATGTGTTTACAAAGAAACCTTTGCAACAAGCATATTAAGCATAACTGAACCTGAAAGACAGAACTGTGATTTCAGCTAAGGGTTCATCATTTTTTTTCCACGGTTTGGATTCATGCTGAATTAGAGCAAAACAAAAATCCTCTAGTTGGGAAAAGGCTGCTCAGATTTCATTCCAGAAGCTCATGACACTATTTTCTAAAGAGCTCAAGCTGCCTGCATCCTTCTGACGCTCAGCAAAAATGTCATAAAAGTCAATCTGGACAAAGCAGCATCAGGCCCCAGCCTCACTGTACCCCAAGCCTCGGTCCTACCTGAGGATCTGAATCTTGTTCTGCAGAAGAGCTGGGATACAGCCTGACTCCAGAGGAAATTCTCAGTGCTTCCTGGGTCTGAGAGCTGGAAAAGGATATATATCTTTATATGTACATAAATCTATTCATGTGGGCATATTTCTAGATATGAATTATATATGTAGAATATATATATATATATATATAGTATACTCTATAGCATTGTATGTATGTTGATAACCAGAACTCTGAATCAGATCATCAGATTGGGCAAGATTTCTCTGGACCTAGCAGATACCATGAGCATTGTCATTTCCATTAAATTTCACCTTTTTCTCTGAAACTTGGTTTCAAGAGGTTTCTAAGCAGCCTTTATAATAGCCAAACACAGATTCTGACAAGCTTTGGCCACTTTAAAGAACATTTTGACTTATCTTGCTCAAATTTTTTCACCCCTATGTATGGCAGTATCTTCAAATATATTCTGCTTGGAAATATTTCCAACAAAATACGTTTTACCAACAGTCTCATTCTCATGCAGATTTGAATAAAACATACCATAGAGAAAAGACAAAATTTAGGATATGCAATCAAATGATAACCATGTATAGAAGACATATGAAAGCATTCTTATTTAATTTGAAATTTCCTCTATTCAGGGTCAGCTTTAAAATCTGGGATCGCTTTGGGTGCTCCTGTGCTGAACTGGAACCCCAGGGAGCACAGAGTGGTAGGGGCTGCTAATGTAGGTCCTGTGAATATTCAGTACACTTTAACCTTTGTCAGTGGATTTAAAGACAGTTTGTAAATCAGCTTCCAATTCTGGGACTTCCATGGCCAAGTCCAATTTAGTCCAGGCAAAACTTCCAAAATCAAAAGATACCAGTGACTTTTTCTGAGTATTTCAATGTTAAATAAGAGATGAAAATTAAATCTAAATGGTTGAAAAAAAGAATCTGCTGTTTATCTCGATGTACAGGCTGTGAATGAATGAGAACAAGAGAGGCAAAATCAGACATTCAATGTATCAAATGTAATAAATCCTCTGAGGCTAATCAGCCCTCCTTCCCCCACTAACCTCAGCCCCACGCTATGCCAAATAGTGAAAGCAGATGTCTTATGAGCAGGTAAGAAACAATCTGAATTCCCATTCCCCACAACTGAAACAAAATGTAGGGCTCAGGTTTTTGATTTGGGAAGATTCCAAACTGAACTGCATGAGACATTTCATCCAAAGCTCTTCAAAGAAACAGTCCAAAAAGAGGAATTCAATTTAGCTGGCACAAGGAGAGAAGATCTATGGTAATATGGAAGAGATTCAAACACTATAGGAGAGCAAAATGACAACTCAAATTGCTGTGATTTATCTTGCCTTGCTCACCTATATTTCTTCAAAATATCAAGCTAAAAAACCCTGCTGTAGTGCTTAATACACAGCACAGAAATCCTCCCATTTCCCTCTGGTTTTCTTTAAGGAATTGCAACTAAAAATGCTGTATCTCTGGGCTTAGAAAACAAAATCTTTCATCTAGAGTATACTAGGATCTTCAAATTATTTCTCTTAGCATTAATCTGTGCACAACAAACATCTTTTTAATACGCTTTACTCCTCAAGAGAATGTAAATGGAATAAAAATAGTTGAGACAAGAATGTTTCGTGTCTGCATGTGTGAATATTACAGGTTTATTTTCTTGACTGAATACTTCAGGAGCCTACCAGCGTGATTTACATCCATCACAGCGATGAGTTGGGGTAACACATCAGTCCCCATCGTCTGACTCAAAGCCTGATTTGAGGCGAGTCCCATCCAACAAGCATAAGCTGACACTTTCAGGAGCATTGTACCTATTTATATCTTCAAACAAAACTGGATGGAAAGAATTGTTACCATCTACTGGCTTTTTGGTGACTGGTATGAAATTAATAATCTCAACTGACTACAAATTAGCCCGATACATATAGCAACTGTGTTCTTGGCTGGTTTGAGTCTGACAGTCTTCTATTTGCATAGGACGGGCTCCAGTGTGTGAGACATGAAACTTTTTTTGCAGCCCTTGGCAGATCTGAAAACATGTATTGCAGTGCCATCCATGGGCAACTGGCATCCATTGTGCAAAGATCAATGGCAACATATGTGCAATGTGCTCCTGCTCCTCCCGTGAGAGCAAAAATACCAGGTGAGACTGACAATCTCTGCTTAAGCTTAAGTCAGCCTGAAGGCTAGGATTGAAATAATGCTTCCAGGGAAGTGATACCCTAAAGTTCCAAACCACATGGTCAGACAAAGCTAAAGAGATGACTGCACCATTCCCAGCCCATTGTATGGCTGTGGAACCTTGATTTGGTATTAATAGAGTTCTGCAAAAGGGATGTTGAAGGTATTTTCAGAAAACAGCTGAGAATAATGTCTTTTTTCCCCTTCCTTCTGCTTCTAATGCTTGTACCACTGAAACAGCCCTCATCGCTGGAGCGGGTCTCATACCTGCATCCGTACAATTGTCTCCTCAATGCCTTCTGTTGTTTGGGGATCTGCAGGGGAGATAGTAGCAGGAAAGGAATCTGATCTCAGTGGGTCTTTGTGAGAGTTTTGATGCAACCTTTAGCTAATTAGTTTCATTTAATATGAATTCTCATGGTTGTTGTTCTCTAGAGGCAGGAAGACTGATCTATGAAAGGAAAAAGCTTGTATCCTTAAAGCAGTACTTTCCTATGCTCCATCTTGGGGTAATAGGGGTAAAGGCCACAAAAAGTCACTGTTGCCAGACCACAGGTGGAGGGCTGGGTTTTGTGCAGTCATTCCTGAGTGATTTAAGAAACTGGTTTGTAAAATGTGTAGCCATAACATTTGAATAAATTCATAGAGCAAACTGAAATAACTTGCACCGTAGAAATTTCACCGAGCTGAATTGATGATGCACTGTAGTCAAATTTTCAAATCAAATGGACCTTAGCATTGCTACGAAGTGTTTCCCCATTGTGGCTTCTCTTCATCACAGCCCTTGCAGTCAAGAAACTGGTCCAGAAGAGACAAGCCTTGAAGTAAAGCCCTGAGAAATCAGATCTGTGGCAGGAGATGCAGGGAGCTGAAGAACTGAGGGGCATCCCTGTAGATAGCTGTGCTGCTTAGCCTCAGATCCGGCATGTCAGCTGTTTCAGACAAGCCCTAAGAGCAGCAACCTGGACATGTTTATGTAGTATAGGTAAAGGAAAAACAGAGAACCACATTCCTGTCTGATGCTCAGAATATAAATCTGTCAAAAGAGACTTCGGAAGAGATTTTGGCCAGGGAGTAATGAAGTGAAGGATCTATAGGTGAGTACAGATGACTTAGTAAACTAACATAATGGCTGATTGGGGAATTAATGGCACTAGGGAAGTTTGGACTGAAACATACCCTGAACTTTCTATGTGACTATGCCACTCGAGTTTTCTGAACACGAATATTTCTTTAGAATTAAGATACATAATAGAGAAAATTATTGTTTGCATTTTGGTATTTTTTGCCTCACTCACAAATATCTTCCCTTTTGTGCTTCCAGCTTTGGGGAGTGAGAGTTGTTTTTACTGACTGTTTGCATGGTGCCCCACGTGCAGCTGCAGTGGGGCAGAGTGGAAAAGGAACAAAGAGACCGGTCCTTCTTTCTCCATCAGAATTCAGTCTGTGTTCAAGGAGAACTGGCACAGGGCAGCCAAGGGGTAAATGGTGCTCAACAAAACCTGCAGCAGATTGGAAAGCCAGAGCCTAAAACACAGGAATAGGCCAATTTTCTACTGAGATTCTTCTGCTCCAAAGAACCAGGATTTAAACAATTTAAAGCACAGCTGGATTTACTTAGTTATAAATGAAGTTGGTTTGTAACTGCTTGAGAAGTTCATCTTTGTGATAGTAAGATAAACTGAAGAGACGGCAAAGATGTCACCCTGCTTCCTAATGCCTGAGCTTTCCATGCTGATACACAGAGCAGTGCAGAAAAACATTTTGTACTGCATTGTTCAAACCTTTTCCAATAATTGAAAACAAGAAAATGGACACTGACTTTCCAAAACTAACACTAACACTGTCTTATAATTTTCTTTTTGAGAGGCTGTTTATTTCTATTTCTTCCCACCATCTTTTCAGCTCATCTCCATATCTTGTCATTCTTTTCCCATCTTCTTTTCACTCATTTCCTTAATCCTACGCCATTGAGTCTCTCTGTTCATTTTTCTTCTCCTTTACTGTTACAAATCTTCCCCATCCAACAGTTGCTTGAGTTAACTATTCTGGTTAAGCGGTAGAATTGGAAAAGCCAGCACTTATTTTGAGAAGACCTTATGGGGAAAGAGGATTCATACAGTAATCTCAGGTGAGGGTCTAAACATTTCCCAAATTCTCTGACCCCTAAATATGAATATCATTTGACTTTGAATAATGAGCTATTCGTTCATCTCTATATAAAACCTCATGTATCCTGACAGTTCCCTATTGCCTTCCTGTCTGAAGTGGCTCAGGAGTATAAATTATTTTAGCGAAGGTTGGCAGTAATTTATGCTCAATAAATTGACTATAGATCTGCTTGTTTCAGTAGGCAGCATGGGAAGGACTTATACATATTGCTAAATTCCCTCATTTGTTCTCGGACAGGCTACTCTCCTTCCTGGGGCTGATCATGACTCTCAAACTGCCACGACAAGCAACTACTCACACACCTCAAGTAAAACTACTCCTGTGAATAGCAAGTTACCAGTGCAAAGAAGAGACAGCCAGTTTACACTTGTAAAAGTCATTGGTTCAACAATGTAGAAATTGGAAGTTGTATTTTGCAAGATATTTAATGGGCTACTGAAAAATGAAGATTTAGTAATGGCTGTTCTTAAAAAAAATCCCTCTCGCTTATGTTGGTAGAAATTTACTGCATTGTTTCAGGCTGATTTCTACCAAAAGACCATAGAACAGACCTTGCAGGTTTTTCATTTTTATTTTTTGTAAAATGTGCCAATTCCTTTATTGAACTTCTGCAAAAGAGGTTGATACGATCCTTCTGACCAAGATGTAAAAGACAAAGGAATTCATCATCTTCAAAATGCAGTTTATTACGGGTCAGAGAGAGAGGCTTCACTCAAGATCATTATGTTTAGCAGTGTAGACACTATGAACCAATGAGGCTTACTGAATGTCATAATCAAAACAGCTTTTTTTGTGTGTGTGTCTGCTGTCATTTTCTCTCTCTGAACTTGGACACTGACCACCATTTCTGAAAAACAGACATGTTCATCATTGTTCTTTGCAGATAAATTGCCACCGGATATTTTAAATCAGTAATGGAAATGATCACTGTTCTGAAGTTTGATGCAGGGTTTAAAACCACGTTCCTGGACTGTGTAGGGGCAGTGGGAGCAGCTCCACATGGCCGGCAACCAGTATGCCTATTCTCCCATTAGTGCCTGCAGCTGTTATAGCCTAACTAGTGCAAAGCTGTGGGCCAGGCAGATGCATCTCATAGTCTGTGTGTGCTCAGTCAGCTCCAGGCTGCTAATCTTGCATTAGATAAATGTGCAGAAATTCTGGGCCATATCCTGCTATGAACACTGTATGGGTGCATCTCTATGCCATGTCACTGCAGGGATCTGCGTGCAAGTCAGAACTTGGTTTACAACAATCAGTATAATTAAGGGGCCGACCCTGCATTGCAGTGCAATTTTGGCTCCACTCAGTCAATGAAAGTGTGGCCATTGAATTCAGTGAATCCACAGGGCTGCCTCTTCCATTAGTCCAGTTACACAAAGAATTTAGTTTTGGTTTGCTTAGCAGTTTTTTAAACTTTACTTTTAGCATAGTGTCTGGGTGCCTCACCAGCTGACAGCTTTGCAGCAAACTGTGATGTTCACGGTGAGCCTCACTGAAACAAACGGAAGAGCAAAACACAGCACTGGGGGTTTTTGCTGACAATATGATTTCAGCACTTGTCAGCTGTACAAACTCAGGCACCGTCAGCTCCAGGTATCTCAGCTAGCCCAGAGTACTGTGCAGCTATGGCAGAAACAGATTCTCTGACACCTAAGAGCTAAATTTTACAGATTAGTATTGAAATCTCTAGGTTTCCCCAAAGACAAAGAGAAGTACAGACTTTGCTGCACTAGGTGCCTCTGTGAGTCTGCATCACTAAGCCCAATGAATAATTTTCCAGCAGTGGCTGGGTCTCTCTATACACACACATCTGTATTGATATGTATATACATTTATATGCCCTTAACTTATGTGAAATCAAGGAACTGGTGAAGACAAAGCCTGGTAGGACAACAGCACTGCATCCATTCTCCAGTAAGAGCAATCAACATTTAGAACAAAATGAACACCAATTCTGCTAAACAAAAAATCAGGTTGCAGGCTTTTTACAGAGGAAATCGCCTTTTCTCTTTCTCTCCTCCCTCGTTCTTTCCTCCATCCCAAGCAACTCATACAGGCTCAACACATAGTATATTGCTGTTAGCTGCCCTTGAGAGTGGTTCTAAAACCCTACCCTTTGCCACATCTGGGATTTGTAGTGCTTTTGTATAGGGTCTAAATTCAGTCCTCATCTATAAGTACTAATCCCACGTGTACTGAAGTACACCTGTGCAGATAGTACAGATTCACACAATGTCTCCTGCCCACTGAGTCATGCCAAGAGGGCTTGATTTACTCCCCAGACCATCTTTACATTGTTTACATGCTAGCTCAGAGTCTGTGATTCTTTGACATTTCCTCTTGATGATTATCTTTTTTTGCCTCTAATTGTCAAACAAACATCAACATGTTTTCACATGTTTTTCCAAATAGTCAGTCAGAGACTCATATAAAGTATTACCAAAAACTCCTTCAATGAATGAGCAGTGAGACTGGGGAAAGGAACTGCTGAGAGTGGGAAGGGAGCAAAGAAGAATGACAAGTTGCTATCTTTCAAACTCAGTATCAGATAAGGATGTCTCCTAAGGAAAAACCCGTAAACTGGAACAGAAGCGGAAGTATCATATGTTTAATTGCAGAGGCTACTGGTCTTTCATGAAGGAGCCTCTAATCAAGGCCTTTGATTATAAGGGACACTGTTAAGATAAAAATCTTATATAGCATTTTGAAAAGAAAAATTCCTTGACCTAGTCTTTTAAGAACACATTAGGTAGTACAAGCCACAACTGTGTTATGAATCAAGTTCACTGTTGCTTTGCTTAACCTAAAATGTGACAGTGACAGTGTCCAGTCTGTAGAAAATACAGTTCATCCAAACACTGGCTTGGGAAAATGCTTAAAAAGCAAACAAACAACCCCTTCCCCCCCCCCCCCCCCCCCCCCCCCCCCAAAAAAAAAAAGAAAAAGAAAACCAACATACCAACATAAAGAAAGGGCATTAGGATGAAGTCACGTTTAAAAGAGGCAGGCATTAAATCCATTGTTGAAGTATACTCATTATTCTGTTGTCCGCATCCTTAAAGAAGCAAATTCTCTTAAGCCACAACATGAGGAAATATCTCAGGCAACAGCTGTAAATAACAAGTGCATAGTGTTCTTCCACTGTAGCTTGTATTCCCATTTATTTTTCTTCCTTTTCAATAGAAGATTTCAACTTGTGGTCTCTTAAATCCTTCTGTAACTTCACACATATAAATTGTGTCACTCCAGTATACAGATCTATTCATCTGGAGAAAGTTGTTGAAGTGTTCAAAAATTGGTGGGATTCTTACAGAAATTTAGAAAGTCAGTAAGCTCATAGGGAATTTGTACAGCACAAGGGATTTCCACATGTGGCTGGTATCCATATGTGTTATTGTAAAATGTTATAAAATTGAAAAAAATTGAGTTGTCTTTCAATGAAATGTAATGCATCTATACCTAAATTTTCTTTCTTTCTTTCTTTGTATTAGTTTTGTATGATGCTTGGGAATATTCAGAAAGGAGCAACACAAAATATTTGCAAATATACTAATGCATATTTGAGAACAAATCAAAACAAGGTTAGAAGCTCTAACTACCATACAGGTCTATTTAAAAAACAAGCTATGAACCAAACTCTGGACTGGGATCAGTCTAATTATTTAAGCTTTAAATTAAAGAACCATCTGTAATCTATTTTGTGATCCTTATCCTTGCCTAAATGTGAAGGTCTCAATCACATCCACTTCCTCTGCTAACCAACTGTGATTTGAAGAGTTTAGCCTATCTTCAGAGTTTTTTCATCAGTTTTAACTTCATTTTCTTCAACCCAGATCCATGTGGCTTGTGCATGTGTATTGTTAGGATCACCAGTCCAGACACCGAGAAGCTTGGTGATCAGTTTCCCATCACCCTACAATTTGTGCCCAAGTGCTGAAAGTGGTTTGTGCCTAAGTGATGAAAGAAATGTGCTTGAGCTTGAATGAAATCCAGCCCTTTGCTTCCAGCTCAGCACAAGGTAAATTCCAGAAAACCTGAATGCTAGAGGGAAAGTTAAGTCTTGCACAGCTGTAAAGCTGACCCATGGTCTAATGATTAATTGCTTCCATTTGGGGTCTGACCCAGGCTGAGTGAGCTCAGTAGGACCCTTTCCAGTGGAAATTAATTGTGGACTGATTTCAGTAGGTGACTGCCTAGTTGTCCCCATGTATCTGTTTCATGAATTAGAACACAGGATGGTTCCCACTGCTTTCAGTGCCATTTTTCTGTATGTATATTGGAGCTCAGAAGAGAACTGTTGTCTAGATACTTTAATTCATTTATACCCACTGCTAGCATTACTCTTTGTTTTTGCATGAACATGCAGCTGTAGTTAGTAAAATATTGACTCAACAGACCCAGTCATTGTGGATACTCATTTAAATTATGCCATATCCACTGAATTTCCTGATAAAAATATGATTTTACTACTGTACTTAGCATAGCACAGCCCAGTTAATGGAAAGGGAGCGGAACTCTCTTCTATCATCAACAAACGCCTGCTCCAGCTGCCCAGTCCTTACTACAGGTGATGAAGTGTGAATCAGACAGAGAGCGGCTCAACTTTCATATGCAGTATTAGTTGGCAGAGTTGCTGGGTAGAAAAATAATCTTTTCACCATTAAAATGAGCAAATTTGATCTGAGTCAAAGGAGCACCTTACAATGCCTTTTTTCACAGAGTAGCATTTTAGCACAGAAGCACGTTCAAGTCTATTTCCTAGTTGTTAATGGAGAACAATTCTGCTATTCCTTTTGATATGTAACAATAGAGATTGGTCTGTTATATTTTTTTATCAGTTTGTTGATAATTTTAGAAAGGACAGTTGCACTAATTCTTTTCTTTCTTCCACCTTAGTAATCCCCTGCATGAAAAGTGGTTTTCTCTGCAGAGATGACTATCTGTTGAGTTGCCTGCAGTAAATACTCAATACCAATATAAACTATTAAAATTGGAATTCTTTTATCTAGTTTCAACAGGTGCTCCTGGAAAAAAATTGGAAACTGTTTGGAAGAAACATTTGAATATATTAGGCCAAATTCTGCTATGAGTTCCTCAAAAAGATGGCATCAAGTCTTGATTTAGCAAATACAACACCAGCCACCCCTCTTCTTGAGCCACTCCAGACAAGTAAGACTTTCATTATTAGCATGTGAACAATTCTTTTTGCCCTTCTCGGAAAGGCTGTATGACAGAAAATAGGCTTGTAGAACTGCTTCCATGCTGCAATTCAACTGTGTGCCTGTGGTCTTTGCTGGGAAGCTATATTTAGACTAAAATCCAGAGAAGTCTTCATCAAGGAAACCTGTTTGATTCAGTGGTTTTTAGCCAGGAGTTTTAGCCAAGGATTTTAAATATTCTTTAGAACCAAACTGGAACGGTCAAATATCCTGACTAATGTTCTGGCCCAGGCTTGGTTTTCTTTCTCATTAGCCTAAGCAATTAAAGATAGAGATGATCAGCCTCAGACTCTTTCACACCGTTTGCATAACAAAGATCTTTACCGGAACAAAAAGCAAGAAAACCTATCCCAACCCTGACTCAGCTACTCCATTATTCTGTGAGGAGTAATTTCAGGCCTGATTCTGGCTTTGAATGTGAAGCTCATAGCACAGCACGAGGACAGTAGCTGGTTTTTCACCAGAGAAATGTCAGATGACTCTGGAAACCAGCATATCATCGATGTTAAATGTGAAAAGAGGTAATATATAAGCAAACTACACACAGCTACTTAGTAATATTACAGTGCCCATGTGAAAAAGCCCAAAGCCCTCTCTATAGCACTTTATGTGGCACAGAGAAGACTGGCCTTCTCTTGTGATCACTAACGAACTATCTCCACATTTTCAGATTATTTGCCTAAGCTTCCCTTTTCCTTCAGTGTGTTACTGTTAATAGTCTATACCAACTTAAACAGTTATCTGATAAACCCAAACAGTTGTTTTCTCTCTATTTTTTTTTCTCAAGGTTGTGCTGTATCCCTTTTCAGAAGGCAAGACTATATGTATATGACCAGTTGCACCCCACTTGGATTTTACGCCTGTAGCTTATCCCACTTTACACATCTATTTGGCACAAGTGCTTCATGTGACAATATTATGTGGCCAGATAAAAATCTACTGTTCTGATGAAACATGGAAATCTTTTAGAGAAAAAAAAAAAAAAAGAAAACAATCACACAACCAGTCCATGTCTACTGACCTAAGCTATAGTGAGTCATTCTCATCACAGCTCCAGGACTTGAGATAAAAATTCAGATTCCTTTCCCAGTTCCACCATTATGAACTCCTGCCTGATTGAGATGGTTCATTATTTCAGCAGGTGGTGTTCTACAGTCCACAGTTCAAGACCTCTGTTTCTTCCTCTGCATAACTGCATAACAAAAGAGTTGAAAGAAACAAATGAATAAATACACCCAAAGAAAAAATAAAAGAAAATGAATGACCATATGATAATAATTACAACCAGATAAAGTCCTACAGAAAGTAGATTTCTATGGATGGTTAGGATGATGTAATGAAGACAACAGGAGACTTTTTGTCACTATGAATTTTACAGAGTATCTGGGAGGACACTGTACTATTAGAGGATAAGCCATGTGATACAGAGATAAAAGTCTCCCATATAATTAATGGTAAAGATAAGTCGACATCAAACCTACCAAACTTTGGATGTCCCTGAATTTATGGAGGATGGTGGGCATGTCCTGAATGTGACTCTGTAACTTGGTGTCCTGCCTGACACTTTCCAGACCTGACCATGCACGTGCCATGACTACAAGGTCTAGTGCTGTGATTCATTCTATACAGACCCCTTCTCTGAATAAAACACTGCATTATAAACTCTAAAAGGACTTGCCTCATTCACAGGAGGAGTTGGCTGACATAGAAAATCGAGGCATGCTGTTTATGATAACTGCTGTTATAATTTGATAATGTGATGCAGCTCACCAGGACGTATTCAAGTAAGTTCATTATATCAAGTTGAGGTTCAAAAAACGAATTCCTTCTACGGCTGTAAAAATGGCACATCCTCTTAACACCAGAGTGTAGCGTGCTCATGCTGTCTAGGAGGTACGTCTGACTCATAGCAGGAAATACCTCCTGATGCAATGCACGATCCTTCCAGGGAACTTGCTGCAACCGGGGATTACTAAATTCATCTGAAATTGTTGAATAAACGTCTCATGTCTCATTGGCAACAAGAGCATATAGCATGCTCTTATGCTACATAGGATAAAATTGCTGAGAGGAATGTCTCAGTAGCATCACCTGGAAGGACTAGAAGTTGAGCACAGTAGATCACTGATTTTCTCTGACTTAGAAAGGAAGAGATATTGAATTCTAATTAAGAAATAATACTTAGCTACCACCAAACAAGATTATTTTATGGGGTTTTCATATGAATCAATTCTAGCAATGATTGTATCCTCTTTTCATGGAGGTAGTGAAAATAGAAGCAAAAACTATTTGCCAATGAACTGCATAGATTAGGCAAAGATTGGTGGAATAGAAAAAGTTAATGAGAAGGCAGTCACCAGAAGGAATCACACAAACTAGGAAATCCCAACAAAACAATCATCAACAGAACCAAAGACAAAGATTTAAGTTCAAAGACAAGAAAAAGAGGCTGTGCTTGCAGTAATAGGCACCTGTGTTGGGGAAAGTGGAGATTCTGAGAAGTTTCTTGGGTAATAAATAACACATGAGGAACTCAACCTGAGCTTCGAACTCAATCCTGTGGCAGAGAGGGCTAGGGCAATCTTTGGGTGAATAAGCTAACACATACAGAGGGAGGGGCGTGCCTCTTTACAGTGATTAGATTTCTTAAATGCAGCAGTAAAACTCTTTTATGAGAAAGATATTGCATTATCACCTATGAAATACTGCCTTGTGCCTCTAGAGCCTTGAGCTCTGGTGCCCACATTTTTCAAAGGATGCTGGAAAATAATCTAATTATAGAAGGAGTATAAGAAAGTATTCAAATCCTGAAAAAAATGCTGAATGACAGACTATATTGTTTGATGATTAACTAATAATTTAATTGTAATATGTAAAATATCTGTGAATCTCAGGATTCATAATTTACCATAGAAAGACATATGAAAGATCAGTGATTAGCTATTAACTGATATTAAAAAGAAAAAGATAATCAGGCAAAACTTCCTGTCAGTGAGAGCAGGAGAACTGAGGGATTCTACATTTCTTGATGTCTGCAAAACAAAACTCTGTTTCATCCTGCAGAAGTTTTACAGAAAAAAATTGTGTTCATCAGGCTCAAGTGATTGGTCTCAATGGAAGAACAATGGGATTAAAATCTATCTGATGTGATGTTTAGAGGAATAAACCTTAATGGCACTTTAGCCCATATCTCCATGAATATACATACAAGTCAGGATCATGAAAATGTAGTCAAATTCTGCTTTGCTTTGCTTTTGAGCTATGTTCAACAATTTCTTGTGCACTAAGTCAAAAAATGTGAGATCAAATCAATCACCAAATTTCCTCTAGTTTCCTGATGCCACCCACAACCTGTAGACTCAGATACCAACTGTTTCACATTCACTTTAAATATGTACTTTTTTTTTTTTTTTTTTTTTTTACTTTAGGGTATTTTAACAAGCTTTATGTAAATTTGCAAAGAAACTTGTTGACTTGTACTCAATATTCAATATGTGCAGCTTTCAAAGTGCTGCTTTTCATTGCATCTGCTGTCTTACAACTGGAAACTGGGCTTCTGGATACTATAATAATACATATTATTATAAAAATAAAGAGCAAAATAGGAAGTTTTGGGTCACAGCTGCAGGGCTGTTGCCAAATCACTAACCTCCCCCCTCCAAAGCAGCAATAAAAATAATCTCTGGAGATTCCAGCACTGAAGGAACGAAGTACAGAAGTTACATTTTGAGATGGAATCCAGAAGCTGCCAAAATGAAGATATGCAATCTCCACTAGGGAAGAGGCGATGAAAACCCGAGTACGTAGTCTGACAAGTGAATCATGTCAACCAAAAGAAAGCAACAAAAATCAACTTGTAAAAAGCATCTCCGTGTGTCAAATTGTTCAAAGCAGTGGACACGTTGCTGAAATGAGTTCAGCAAAGATGAACATCTCATCATGGCTTTCAAGAATTGAAGCTGCATACCAGAAAGGGAATGAAATTCCATATCACACTGCAGCTGGTAATGTAGGAGTGATCACAGTATGGGAACACTGCCTGCACTGGATCATCATCCTCTGCACTCAGGAGAGCCATTATGTTTGATAGCCAAGGCACTGGAATCAAACATGTTTATTTTTCTAAGTGCACTGAGGAGCAAATATCACACACACAGATGTGGGAGTCATGCAGATTGGTGGCTTGTAACAATGGTGGGAAAGACAGTGGGGTTTCCAAAACCCCGCTGCAGACTGGTATGACTTCTGCAAAGCAGCTCAGTTTGGTGACTTCATTACAGGGCCACATCTGCAATTCCTTCAAATTCCATGTTGGGCAGCCACAAAAGTCCTGCTCCTCTAAAGTCCTGAGCAGGTTATTGGAGCTGTGGGGAGCAGGGCCTTTTACTGGAAAATAGCCCAATTTCCAGTTGTAAGACATGATGACAGCAGATGCAGTGAAAAGCAGTTTTCTACTGAATATTGACAGGAACAAGTTTCTTTGCAAACTTACATAAATATAAACCTATACGCCTTGGGATTACTGTGTGTTAAAAGAGTCTTTGCTGTAAGACAGCTACCTTTTACTCTAAATGACACTTTCAGTGAAGTGAGCAGCAGAGGAATCAGTTCTCAGTAGTCCTGTACAGAACCTAGTGGATGGTGAATGTATTACATATTTTCAAGAACTTTGAAGAATCCCATTACAAAAAGGAGAAGAAAAAAAAAAGAAAAAAAAAGTGGCAATTTCTTCTAATGGATGTGGTGTAATGGAGTAATGGACATAACTCATCCATCATGCAACCTCATTGCCTTCTGTTTTCTTGCTTCCAAAAGTAACTAGATGCAAGAAGGTGTAAGGATCTGAGAAATACAACTAAAGAAAGATGTAGTAGATACAGACAAAACCCAAAGATTAGACTGAATGTATCTGAACAGTGATTTTAGACAGAATTACACTATATTCTTATTCTGCACATGAATATTTTCACGTTTCAAATGTAACTTGAGTATTCAACTGTACTTGGATTACTGACCTAAGTGGTGCTAGTGCTTAGCTTTCTTATGATTTATTCTGTCAGTATCACTGAATTTTTATGCAAAAATATGAGAATGCAAATTATTAGAAATTATGTAAAGGGGGCTGATCAAATTAGAGATAATATGGTAAAACATATTAGAACTTAATTAACTGTAAACAGGCCAAAGGTGAAGCAATTTCAGATTAAAAAACAACAACCAACAGCTCACCAGCGAAAAGAAATACATTTTCATTGACACACATGAAGGAAAAAATACAGCTCGTAATTAAAACCTCTTCTTAGCAATGCTTTTGCAATTAAAAGAACTGTTTTCTATGGCTGCCATATTATGAAATGATTCATATGGGAGATTTGGTGTGGTGCATTCAACACACAGTGCTGGAAATCCTGGGCAGAGCACTCTACGAGCAGTGCTGGGTGCCTGGCCCTGCCAAGCCACATGGAGGCACATCGAGATGGCACTGAGCCCAGGCGGAGCTTTCTGCCTACCGAACAACATGAGCGCGATGGGAATGCGGCCAATTCAAACACTCTGTGTTTCTACTGAAGGAATAAAAGCAAATGAGAATTTGTTGCTCCTATTATTCTCTTATTGCTCCGCATTATGCAGAGGACAAAGTGTTCTGTTTTACTGCTGTTGCATTGAAAAATATATATACATACACTACTAGTGGCTGTGGTTCTGAGCCATGCAGTTTCTTCAGCACATTCCTGAGAGCCTAAATAGCCCCAGCTGAAACAGAACTATTTATCCCTTTAAAAGCATGCACAGCATTAGCATCTTTCCCAAAATGAGATACTGATTCCCATTTTTATTTTTATTTTTGGTGGCTCAGTAATTTTCTCTGTCATTCTCCTTTTTATTCAAATAAACTATTTCCATGTAAATCAGAATTACGCTCATCCAAACTCCACGTCCCAAAATGTGCAACTTTCTCACTCAGAAGTCACTGTAACTCGCATGAATGGTCCCGCGTGACTTCAGCATTTTATAAGGCAAGTCGGTAAGAGGCGAAACGTAAATCCAGAGAACTCTGCCTGTCAACTGCAATTTAGTCACTGATATTGATAACTGACGCACTCATGGAGTAAGGAAGCAAAAACAGTAAACAACAACAACAACAAAGAAAACATGGCACCGTTTCCATAATGAGCTAAAACCTGGGTGCAAAAGGTCAAAATCTAGACAGAAGGAAGATTAATATTTTCTCTGTGTCCTTCTGTTGTCTGTATCACCTGGAGCAGGCAGACCTGGACTTTGTTACAGGTAAATAATTACAGTTGTATCTGCCATAAATATCCACTTGAAGGGGCTACTG
This sequence comes from Perdix hodgsoniae, assembly GCA_035772895.1. Taxonomy (NCBI): domain Eukaryota; kingdom Metazoa; phylum Chordata; class Aves; order Galliformes; family Phasianidae; genus Perdix; species Perdix hodgsoniae. Next base: position 209,236 of record JAPSGF010000040.1, read on the forward strand.
CAAAAAAATTGAGATTGTATCTCCAAGCAACTGTCAAATGGCTAGAATAAATTTAGAGGACTTGAAATACTGATGTACACTTTCTATCATAGATATCTCTTGGTCTAGACTTTCAGGCTGCGTTTTGACAGAACACATTGGATGACTGAGAAATTAAGGACTCAGGACCAGAAAAAATTACATAGTGTTGGCACTTGTGGTTTGCGTCTTCTTTACCTGTGGTGCTAGCAAACAGGAAGTCATTGCTTTGCAGCAGACCCAGAAATATTAACAGGACATATCCTTTTGCATTTAAAACACAGAAGGCAATAAATCGTAGACCATGATGGCAAACCTAAAGAGGTCACTGAGTAATGGTAAGCATAATATCTGTTCTTTTCAGTGCTATAATAAATCTGACAGTGCTCTTTTTTAAAGTTGGGATGCTTCTGTACAGACTGAAGATCAAAAGTTTCTTTGCCCCCAAAAAGGAAAAAAAAAAAAAAAAAAAAAAAAGCACACACACACGCACTTCAATCACCTGTTTTTCATTTTGCATATTCAGTGGAATATGGAACAATAGAGAGTGAAATAATATGCCTGTCTCTTTCCGTGTTGGTGATATTCTCATAAGCCTGGACTGAATGAGAAAAATCTGTCCCTTATTTATAAGAAGAGATAGGAAAGTCACTCAAAGTTTGAACTTGCTCGTATGTTTATTCCCCTCCTCTGCTTTCCCAAACACACACTAAAGCATCTTTATGGGGGCTGGGCTGACTAAAAAGCTCTAATTTCAGATTGGACCATGGCCCAGCAGGTAGCACTGGCCTCCCCATGGCCATATCTGACCATAGCAGTTTTCAGGCTCACTCGATGCATGTTACAGAGGACTACATTTCTCAGATCAGATCTTTGGGTTACAGTCTAAGGCATTAAGACTTCAGGGCTTCCACATTGGAAAATTTTCCTTAATATGTAACACATGCAGAAATACTGCGTTCCTCAGAACAAACACATTGCAGACACATAACAGTTCTACCAAACAGACGTATTACCACCTGTGCTTTCAGTGCTGCTTACTACTCCCCCTGAGGCTGAACTTAGCTGCCTGACAGCGCAAAGCTCTCTGCTTTTATAACAGCTACTATAAGAGTAAGTAGTAAGGAGCGTACATTGATTTTTTTTTCTTTCTTTGTGCATATCATTATGGCTCCAACCAAACTCCAGAGACTTCCTTGTTGTGCTAAGCTCAAATAAGAGCTACGTAAATAAAACATAAATGTAAAAAGATGGGAACACTGATAAAAAAAAAAAAAAAAAAAGGCAGCCATGTAACATCCTGTAAGATATTCCTTTTCTCTTTTTATTTGCCAGTTGTCACAGCTCTTCCCCAAGCCATGGCTTACCTGGCTTACAGGTTAGGCCACATGTTACTGCTTAGAAGAATACTCCAAGAATATTTGGTAGAACAAGCTGAGAAAAGCAGCACCACTGAGCTGCCAATTACAGAGGGTACTGAGAAAAAGGGAAAGAATACCAGCAGATGAAATGAATAGATAGTGTTCACCATAACTGGACTTAGGACCAGCTTTGGACCTACGCAATGGATGTTTTTCAGCATCTGAAGCAGAACTACAGCCTGAGAGTTGCCTGCCAAGCCTCTGTCTCACCATCTGTGAGACTGAAGATGCAGAGATGCATGATACAGGTTTTTGTCTGCAGCCTTTATCTAGACATTGGGAACTATTTATACTGCTTACTTCCATTAATCTTTTCCCACTTCTGTGTTACAACAAGCAGAAATAGCTTGTTGTAGGGAACCATATGTGTGAAAGATTCTCACAAGAGCAAGCTGTAACCCATCGTCGTGGCTCATTTTTTGAACTGATGTCTAGTAAAGCAAATTCAGTTCCTTTGGCTCCAATGACTGCTGAATAACGTGCCCTCTTCTCTGGCCAAGTCCTGCAGCCCAGTCATCACCTCTTCTGCTCTGAAACATCTGCTTCTGCCACTACTCTGATCCTGGTACAAATGTTCATTTTTCAGTCTTCCAGCAATTATCTAAGCACTTTTTCTCATGCTACCATTTCTGTGAAGAAGGAACTCCCTGGGAACAACCACCAAGCCACTAAATCTGTCTTCATGACACTTTACTATCTGCAGATGGTGTGTGACAGGCTCTGCTTTTCCAAATGAGCATATAATCTTTGGGAAATTGTTTTGACTGCGTCTATGCACTATATTCATTATCCCTCCACTATGAACAGAATATAGATTTAAGATTTTATCTTATCTTAAGGACTGAAATTCACAATCAACCATTCAGTATAAATAATATAAGAATACTTGCTTTGATACTGGTCAAATAACAGCTTCAAAGTGCACTGGTATCAAGGGAAAGATTCCTGTGGGCATCATGCAAGGTCAATAGATTCTAGATCCAAGTCATGATCTAAATTAGCACAATTTTTATTTATTTATTTATTTTTTTACATATGAATTTAGATTGACAGTGTTTATACATTACTCATTTGCCCTGTATAAACCATCTGTGTAACAACAGGACAACACTTTTTATCACCAAGCACTGATTGTTTCTTCTGAATTTTGTCAGTGACTTTGGAGCCTGAAGCTGGATGTTCAAAGGTTCCTAAATCAGTTAGCAACTGTTGCAGTTGCTGTTTTACTGAATTTTGAAAAGAACATTATTTATTCAGTCCAGGGCAGCAATGAAGGTTAGTAACACTGCAGATGGAAATACGTGAATTATTTTTAAACTGCAGTTGTAGTCTCTCTATTTTTCAAGAAGGTTTCCATCTAGTGAGTGTAATCAAGCTAAGAGGTTTGATTCCCCTCTCTCCTACCTGGAGTGATACACAGTGTAATGTATGAATACAAATGTAGGAGAAGATACAAACAGGCCCAACTGCTTATTTAGATTTGTCAGGCAGCAAGGAGGCAGATTAAATTTTCTCTATCACTAACAGCAAGGCTGATAGAAGAAACTCAACCAAAAGAAACATAAGACCAAGACATAGTTTAAATGCTATTCTTTGCTATTTTCAATTCACAAAGCTAGAAATTCTTTAAGGGGAATCTGGAGCATTAAATCAAGGATGTAAATTTTCAGATTTAGGCCTTTGTATGTGGAAATGGGAGAGTGGAACAAGCTTCTGTCAAGACCCACAGCTGATGTAGGTTATATTAGCACTTGTAGACACGTAAATGTTAATAGATTACCAAATCACATCTCTAAATATTGCCTGATGGTGGTATGTTGATAATGTACATTTATACTAGTCAAAATCTATCTATTTATATGAAGCTTTATATGCCTAAAAAAAGCTTAAAGCATTTCATCTAGAAGCTCTTAACTGCCTGGTGCAGACTGACCACACACACCAGAACCCTGCCTGGTTCCCATTTAGAGTTCCCATGGTAAAGGAGAGTAAGGAGATCTTCAGTGTATCGTAGGAGTCCCCATACAAGGAAGGTTGTCTGTCTAGGAGAGTTAGAGAAGAAAGTGAAGGGAATTCCTCAAATGTTGCATATTCACTCTCTGAAGAGCAACTAACAGATTCAGCACTCTTGTTATTCTTTCTAGAAATAACGTTCAGAATGAGAGGTGACGGCCTTCAGTTGTGCCAGGGAAGGTTCAGGTTGGTTGATAGGAAAAAAATATTCCCAGAAAGAGTGGCAATGCAGCAGCACAGCTGCCCAGAGAGGTGGTGGAGTCACCATCCCTGGAGGTGTTCAAGAACCATGGAGATGGGGCACTGAGGGATGTGATCAGTGGGCATGGTGGGGGTGGGCTGATGGTTGGACTAGATGATTTTAGAGGTTTTTTCCAACTTTAAAGATACTGTGATCCTATGACACTGATTTTCATAAAATGCACCGTTCTAGCTATGGAGGAAGCTACAGGAAGATATGGAAGATACAGTGTATTTGATAGCTGGTGACATCTATCTTTCACAGAAAATAATCACCTCTAGTACAAGTAGAGGTATCTGTAATAATACTTTACAAACAAGTTCTAGAGACAACAGCTGTTTGAATTCACATACCGTTTTTCATCCAGGGACTGCAAAATACTTTATCACTGTGATGGATATCATTTTCCAAGGTAGAAACAATTGGACAGAATATTCAAGACCTATGCTTATAGTTATACAGACAGGCGGTAATAGAACTGGGAATAAACTCCATCTCCCAGTTTAGAGTTGTCTCATGAGGTTTCAGATACTCCTACAATAGGAGGGAAAAAAAATTCCCGAGTTTATGCACTGGTTATACTTTTTGTCATCAAATACTGAAAAAGCCCACATGTGCGATAGCTGGCAGAAATGCTGGCAGAAGTACAGACTCTGAAGTGGTCATCCCAGGCTTGCTCAGATAAGTCATACTCCCATTCCATGGAATTAGCACGCTTATGAGTTATGCACTTTTGTTTGTCAGCATTTTTCCTTAGCATGCATGTTCCAGATTTCCGCTACATCATTCAGAGGTTGGCAGGAAAGAAAATTAAACTCTTGTTGTTGTTTTCACCACCATATAACTTGCAAAGTCATTTTTCATCAAATTTAACAGGTTATCTGGGAAAAGACTAATAAATGGTGTTTTCTTTGACTTTCCCTTAGCAGAACTCATTGTTATCTAATTTTTGCAACAGATTTCCTATCTCATTTAAAACTTCAGCTAGAAGCGTTTTCCTGTTACATATTGCAAACAGACATACACAGTGACTCAAAAGCTTGGATCGGGTTGTGCAGTCAATATAGTTTTTGGCAAAAGACTGGGAAGACTTCTTATGGCTGAAAGCTAAGAATGATAAAAATAGGTCCTGATTTTACAGTCATTGCGACAAACTAGTTTCAAAAAGCTTCACAACAGCACAAAGGGAACAAACTGGTAAAAGGGAAACGTGCTGGATAGATACATTTTTTTCCCAGCAAGACTTGGGTTGACCACCTTTTGAGGTTTTCAGTCAGCTTATATCACTGCATATGGCACGCACTGCACAATGGAAATCAAGAAGTCAGCTAAGCTTGCAAGCAGCCATTCTTTTCCAAAGATTTTCTGTGAGCTCAACACATTTAATTCACAATCACTTACAGAGCTTATACAACCCCATAAAATAACCCACTCTCCTGAATCATCTCTTACCTACCAGATATAATTTTCATTATCTTATTTTTGTCACTTGATCTCATTTTTCTTGGGGTTCTAAAGGATTTAACAACGAAAGATAAGAATGAGATTATCAGCACAAAAATAGACAATAATTAAATGTCAGTCATGTCTGTGACAGAACAAATGCAATTCTGTATCTCAGTACTTTTGTTGCTGCCTGGTGCAATACTCATTAAATATTTTTACCATTAATGCTGATAGTTTTGCAGTTACTTTGAACAGCTGAAATACATTTCGCTTACCTACCTTTCATTCTTTCTCCTCTGCAAATAAATTTTTCCAGTGAAAGATTAGCACAGTTGGTACCAGGAATTTCAAATGGGATTGTTTATGCATCAAAGAGTAAGTATTAATAACAAAAATGCACTCGCAGTGTGATTGCATTGTGATGATTAGAATATAAATTGTTAGTTCTATATATACAGACACACACACACATACTGAATTATATGCCTCATGATGGTATGTCTTTCGCATTCCTCTAACATCTGATAGTCAGATGCCATGTCGCACACATTCTTGTCAATTTGTTTTATCACTGAAAAGTTTGTCTATGATGCTGCATGGAGCTGATGATGCAGCACACACAGAGCTCACCTGAAAACACATTACCCAAAGACATATCTTGCACTCATGGGAAAAAGGGAGAAGGATACTACCTCTGCCCTGGGAACAAGCAAGTGAAAGCATCAGCTTCACACGGAAAACCAGTTTTCTCATCACTGATGATGAGAGGTATGCATCAAGCAATAAATTAAGTGAGCACAATCAGTGGTGGACTGAAATTCCTTTCTGCAGGCTCCGCTCCATCACTTATGAGTTATGGGGTCATCCCTAACTTGTGAAAATAACTCACATATCACACTCTCTCCCTCTTTACTTTTCTTACCACTCCTGTGCAGAAGTTAGTCAAGAATCCAGCAGAGAGAGGGCAAGTGTTTGGCAATGCGCACTCTATAGGGCTTGTGGGACTCAGGGACACCCACTGCTCCTACCTCTCCTGCATTTTGTCATTTCTGCCCTCCATCTCAGCAGAGAATGGGTAATGTAGGACTTACATAGGTCTGGAGAAGGGCTGAGCCTCCACCTGTGCTGCATCTCTTGTCAGAACCCCGAGTGACCTTCAGAGGAGCAGGAATTTCCCAAGCAAACAGTGAGCAAAACAACCAGATAAACAACCAAGCTGACCGTGAAAAGCATGGGAATAAATAACACGGTGTTAAGCACAGGCTAGGCTAAGTTATGTGAACCTTCAGTCAGAGTTTTGACTTTTGCTTTTGTAGACATACACAAGCTCCCCTTAATTGCCTGGTTTGCATGCTGGAAGGCAGGCAGCCGCAGCACATAGAGTTCCAAAGGGGCAGCTCGTAGGGAAAATAATGAACTGCAGCCCTCAGAATTACCCAGCTAGTGACTCTGGGCTGCAAGAAATGTCACGGAAAGGAAAACTGACTTTGGTAGTGTGGACAGCTGCCCAGCAAGGCCCTGGGATGGCCTGGGCCTGGCTTTGATCAATTTCAGTGGTCCTCAGCATGCGAAGCAGTGTTTGACGTCCCTCTCACTCTTTTAGAAGAGAGGACTGCCTTTATCTATGAAGTAAAATCATATTTATTATCACGTTAATTAATATATTTCTAATAAGAGGCCGTTTCTCCAGTTTTCACAGAGCCAAAGTGAAAATTGAAATTATTTTGCTAATTTAAAAATAAATTATTTAAGAAATAAGGGAGGAAGACATTTCCAAGAGCCAAACAAAAGGCAAAGTATTGGAGCTAATGAGATGTTGGCTAATTATCCCTTTGTTAATACTTTTATATCTTTTCCCCATTTTTAATTGTTTTATCTAATTAGATTAAAACTAATTACAGCAAGAATTTTATTTTACTCTACTTGTATTGCATATGGGATCCTCATAACACAATGCAAATAACAAATAATAATAGTAGTAATAATAAGGAAGATTTGCACCGTCTTTCCACGCCAGAGAGCCCAGCATGGGAGTGGCATCCAAATATGACCCCATTCTGTGTTTGGCTTGATCAAGGATGGAGGGATAAAGCACAGGACCACAGACTTGCCTGTTTCCACTTCTCCATCCCTGGCCAACTTTCTCAAACTCTACATTACCATTCTCAGACCTAGGATCTCAAAGCAACTGCTTTCTATAGGTCAACCCTCCTCTACTTTGGTATTTGCTGAACGGAGTGTGTTGAATTTGGCAGCATTACCTTCTGTCTTCAGTCTTCCCTTTCTGATGTGGTCCAACAAAAGTGTTGTCTGTGTGACCTCTACGTCAGCAATAACCATTCAGATCCAGGAGAACCATGAAATCACTGCATTTCAGCTACCAAAATGCAATGCATGGGGTTCTCTCCATGCTTAGTTTCTTCTAGGAAAAAACAGCAGTCCTTCCCAGTTCCTCAAAATCCTTCTCCCAGGCAGCTCAACACTGCATAATAAACTTGTTGACTAACAGTTATTTGTTCTCATTACAGAATGACACAGTTGCTCCAAAAGAGGCTGAAGGCTCACTAGGGTAGTGGCTCTACACACTCACAGTCAGAGGCCATAAAGAGCTAACAGAAGACAGATAACAACATTTCCTCTCTGCCACCTGTTAATTCTTTTTAACAGATGGAAAACTGGAGAATGGAGAGATTAAAAGCTCTGATACAGGAAACCATATTTTTTTTCAAGACAGTGCTTAAACACATGCTTCTGCAAGCACAGGCTTCTGCCCCAGTGAAGCTGGGCATGCGCTTAAATTGTTTTCTGAATCAGGATCTAAATGACTCTTTCAAGGTTGTAAAAGCAATGGAATGAGCTGCCCCTGAAACTCACAATTCACATTGCAGCCTTTGTCCTTTCCTCATACAGCCTATTTCCAAACTGTATCTCTGGAGAGCTCTAATAACCCTTTGGATGTAGGCTTGCAAGCAGATCTAAGGTAGAAATGTTGATTTAAGCTTGGGCATAAGATTCAGAAGTAAAGTCAGGTAAAGATAAGGAAAATAAAAATAATAATGAATGGACTTAAATTTCAACTCTCCAACAGATTAAGCTGATGTAAATAAGAAAACAATGGGATTTACCTGTGCTTATAATGTAAGCCAGAAGAGAATCAGATCCATCAACAATTAAAATATTATGTAAACCTCTGAGGCTTGCATAATATTTTACTAGTTATAAAGTGATGAGTAGTAACTGGTCATTCTACCATTTCATGTCTTCATTAGTATACAATGAAAATGATAAGCTGTTTAGAACTGAATACTTAATTCCTAACAGTTTAAAATAGACTGTTAGCTGAGTAGGCAAAAAAAATTCATTATGAAGCTGAAAAAGACAGTCCTATGGAAATGACATGGGATTGGCAGTAGGGAATGGTCTCCCAGAAGCTGCTGCTTTCACCTTGAGCACAATTTGTAATTCTTCCGTGTTTCAGTCTCCCACTTCTGTATTTGGGTAAATGATACCTTCTTCTTCCCAGGATTTGGTAGCCTTGCCTTCAACTTTTAGAAATGCAAGGTTAATGCTGAAACAACCCTTCTTCCTTATCACAAATCATCTGCTTTCAGAATAATCCAGCTCTCCCAGAAAGCCTTTTACAGCACCGTAACAGCTGAATGCAAAATCTGCCAGTAAGGTCTGGACAGTTTTCCTGTGTGCCATACAGTCTATTGCAGTATGATAAACAACTAAGGCACACATTGCAGTTACTATAAAAATAATCCACAGAACTTTCATAAGGCGTAAGCAGCTACAAAGAGATCTTAAACTGAGATAGGGAGTGCCATAGCCTGTACCTGTGCCCTTCCAGATGTACAGCCTTGCTCTCCATTCCTTCTTTCTGTGAATGTCCATGCTTCCATCCTACTTTCTTTTTCTCTAGCACAAAGGCTGTCAGGAGAAAAGGGTGTTTGCCATGCTGCCCCTTGCAAAAAGGACATGATGTTTGCAGGGGACTTTCATTGCCCTTGCTGTAAATGGAGCAGAAAGCATCTTCCATCTTTGCTTCCAAAAATACCTCTTTGTTACTGTACAAACACTCAAAAATTACAAAGCACAAAAGATTTTTTTAATTAACTCCCACATACATACTGGAAAAGTAAAGCAGATGCTATGAAAGCTTAAGAAGGTTAAGTAACAGAGAAAAACACTTCAGTTATCAAAGCGATGCTCTTTGGCTTCTTATTCCGCTGAAACCTGTATCTGTGCTTTCATGGAGACAGTTTTGCTATCACATGCAAATTCCTCGTTTTCAAGGAAAGCTTTACATAACCTGCCTATTTGGCCTTTGTTAGTCATGCTACAAAGCCTTAAAAGCTTTGAAGATTGTCTTAAGTAAAAGGAGCCACAAGAACAACAATGCACTTTCTTCCAGTCACTGATCAGGTTTCTAAGGAGTAACTAATGATGTGGATTTTAAAGAGAAAAAGGCAGCAAGAAAATATTTAATAGTACAACTAACAGTACATCATACCTTCTGCAGAAACCTGTCTGCTTTACTTTTCTTTTATCAATATTGCCAAGAAAGTAAATTTGTCGCTGCATAGTTGAGAGTCCCTCAAAGATCTACTTTAATGTTTCACGCTACGTTTGCAAAACAAGAGTAATAAAAATAATGACACCATTATTACTCTTCCCTCTTTGTTTTCAGTTCGTCACTTGCATATTTGAATAATGAATTATATTCACATTATCTCTACACTTTTGCTCTTGACTTCCTCTGCTGGCTGAAAGTAAAGCTATTATCCAGTTGTCAGCTCTGAAGAGCCATTCAACGCAGGAGCCAATGATCCTGACACATAGATATACTACTATGCAAAATTATCTAGAGTACAATTTCAAGCTATATATGAGAAAATTACCAGCCAGCGTAAAAATGAATCCTCAGCTTAGGTGAAATATTAAAAATTTCATCAGAGCCACTTTAGAACATAAATAAGTAGACAACAGAACTAGTTGTGAATTAGGCACAAAAGCCTAATTAACACTATTGTATCATCTTGATTGACTTAAAGTCTATTAAATCACTATTTATTGTTTGAATCTCTGAACCTTACAGGATAAATAGAACCTTCATCTATTAGGAGGCTTCTGTTCATTCTCAGATCTGCAGTTTTTGACTGAATTTCATTAAGACTCATTCCACTAAGCAATACTTGGCACATGTAATTTCCTGATAAAGGAATGATTATTTATATCAGCTGATTTACACAGCTTTTTTTTTTTATTAAGTGTCATGTTAAGTTATAAACAAATAATGTTAAAAAAAAAACAACAACACTATTTTTCTTTACTGTTACATCCCTTCATTTAAATATAAATATAGCTGGAGCTTCAGATGTAGTTAGATTTACATGAAGCAGTGAGGGGCAAAGGCAGCCTAGGAGCGAACACTCTCAAGGGCAAAGACTTTATTTTCTTCATGCTCCAGTGTTTATGTCAGGAAAGAATAGCTGGAGTTTGGGAAGGTAAGGAGCTGCTCTCCGCTGGACAGAAAGCAATGTCCCCAGGATGAAATTAAACAAAGGAGTGTAAGAACATGAGAAATCAGAGCAAGTCAGTGTGCTTGATTTGAAGAACAGCCTAGGAGAAGAGCAACTGAAACCTCTGTGGTCAACATTTATGCTCCTAAATCAGATGTTTCAATCCTTTTCTATCCTTTTCCTATACCAGTTAGACCTGTTCCTATGTCATTATGTTGGGAAGAGACAAAAGCCTGATTAGTGGTTTTAGCATTATAATGTGTAAAAAACATGTTATCCATACAAAAGAACCAAGAAGATGTCTTGGGTTCCCTTCCATGCTGCCTCAGAGCCCATCAACTTTCACTAAAATTTAAAGATGTCTGAAATTAATTAAAATGTGTTTTCATGGATTACATCTCCTGAAAATTCTTATCTAGGAGAATTTTAGCTCTTTACCAACACTATTTTAGCACATAGTATCACTTAGTGCAACTGACCATTGTAACTGCCTCACCTAAAATGAGGATGTGTAGGCAATGAGATCAAGTGATTTATTTAGAGTCATGGAATGAGGATAAACTCGGACATGCTGTCTTTCTCTTGGAAATTTTGTTTTTCTGGAAACTGAGGACAGTAGCTATTCCTGGGTATCAGGCAGCCTATCTGTAGTGGCAGGAGCTATTTTTGGACGGTGGACACCAGCAAGTCTAGGACAGAGGGACATCTTCTACATATCAATTTCATGGTGCAGGCAAAATGAGTTGGATGTGTTCATGAATGTGCCAGAAAATGTCAGCACATGCACAATAACCTGATATGCCTGGCTTACTGCACACTGGGAATCCATCTCCATAATGCATGCATGCATATTTCTGCCTGGGAAATCATGGTGAGCAGCATGGCAACCCTACATAGAAAGTCCTCTTTGAAAGCCATGCTCTCAAACCAATGTATAATTCATAAAGTTTGCTTTCCTTAATCAGTGATCAGCAGAGCTCAAGAGCTTAGCTCTTGAGACATTAGAAGAAAGTCTAAAATACTTCTTCCCTGCAAAAAATATATTCACAAGTATGTTACAAAAAAGACGACAAGATGGAGGGAAATTAAAGTAAGACATCCAAGGTTTAGCTCAATTGTTACTTTTTTGTAACTGACAATAATTGTGGTAGCAGAAGTTGGCCTTGGACTTCGCTTTTAGCCATGGCATGTGGCAAAATGAATTACAAAAGTTGAATAAAAGTTAACATATGCTGATTCTTACTCTGTTGATCTGCTCTGAGCCATAGCACTGTCGACTTGATAGAAACAAGAAGCTGTGTCACTGGCTACAGTTTGCCTTGCATCCCTCCATGATTCACTCAGTGTATTTTCTGATCTGAGATTATCATGTACTGAAGCCTGTGCTGCACAAAGGGCTACCCACACTGCATATGATCATTCAGTTATGCCTGCATGTCTTTCTAGGAGTAACTTTGTCCTTTTAGTCTGATAGTACAGACAGATGAGAAATGATTGAAGAACCATGTGTGCTGTCTTGGAAACTATAATCAAACTTACGATTCCTGTAATCTAACTTCTGCACTGCACAATCCAAATACCATCCACAGTGTGAAAGAGTTATTTCAGAAGTGTGAAATACCTTGTCTTGGACAAAAAGCACCTTTGAACTATCTTCGTTCTCTGGACTGAAGGGATGGTAAGACAAATAACTCAGATGAGGTGACCTGCAACACAGACTTCCTGAGTTAGATGAGAAGCTCCCACGCCTGGAGCCTAGTCACTACTACTTATATTTAGGTTATGACTAGATGTACTTGGCACTGAGACAGTGGAGCTCTACTATGGATTCCCTGTGCTCAGTGTTGTAAAGCAGAGCTAGGAGCAGGCAGATAATGCAGCACTACAAGCTGATGCTTGTCCAGGAGCTGACTTCCAAGCCTCTGCCTGGCCACAGCCTTCATGCATGTGTTCTGGGCATGTCACTTAATTCTTGCACTTTGATTCCCAGTTTGTAAAGTGAAAGCACCGGCACTTGATTACTTCACATGGAGGTTGCCAGAATAAACATACAGCAACTTGAGAAGAATGATGATATATTAATGAGAATCAGATAAATGCCATTGATGTGGGAAAAGAAGAGGATCAAAGGAAGGATGGCAGGAGTATGCAGTCGCATATGAAATTAGCATATGGGCATTTTTTGTTTCAAAGGAAATCTTTTGGGTTATCAAGTATATCGTTCTACAGTAAACATTTTTTCTCATATAACTATTCATAAACTTTCCTGCTATTATACAGTCTTTCTCACTTCAAGAAATAATATTACTTAGTTTTCCTTATGGTGAAGAAGTTTTCTTTAATATTGAATTGAGTAAAAGTCAAGATTTCACGATTAAAAAGGAAACAAGATACAATTATTAAAGAGCTCAAGCATACGGTGACAAAGCAGGGACATGCTTTCATTTAGACAGTGGTAACAAAACTTGCATTGCTGAGCTCATCTGACAGAAACAGATGCAGTCTGCCAGGAAATTTTAAATGGAGAAACAATTTTGGCCCCAGCTCTCTTCTGAAGTACAAAAAAGATGGCCCACTAGCTTGGTATCAAGGAACTGTCACAATAAGTGATCTTATTGTCCAAATGTTCTTTTCTAGCTAACAGAATCACTGATGTGCTCAGGTCATATCTGAGCCAGCTACTCTTTCAGTTTTATCCAGGACAGTTGAGAAGCTGCATTTTAATCCATAATAACAATCGTCAGTACAAACTTGCTAGCTCAAACTGTTCAAAATAATCCCTTCACCCAAATCAACAATACAAACTCATTCATTGGGGTTTTGTTCTGGATATTGGCAGGTAGCAAAGTGCTTTATTAAACTTCTGTAGCAGCAAGTGAATGCACTGCTAAAAATATGTTATTTTTAATTTACTGCTACAAGGCAAATCACAAGCTTCATACAGAGCAATAAAATATTTCCATAATATTTTGTTTGGCTGTGTTTTGTTTTGGTTTGGTTTTTCAGTCAGTAAACCCAATCACAAAACAAACAAAATCCCCAGATTTTCCACAAAATGAAAACAGTAGAACACAAATTATGTGGGATAAGGTCGCTAGCTATTGTCACCTGATTTCCCTAGATAACCCTCCTCCTTGTCTTCTATGCCAAAGTAAAACTGAGAGGCATGGAAAGTGATAAATGATTGAACTTAGGGAAAAAAAAGAAAGAAAAAATAACTCACAGGTAGATTATTGTGACTGCCATTTCTTGTTCTGACATAGTTGGTCACGAGGATCATGGCCCCACCAAATTGAATTTGATACAGATTAATGGACTGGACAAGGAGACCACTGGCAGAGCTAGGAACTCTACAGCAGTTTCTCATTCATGCTCATCTTTCATCTAAAGTCTATTCACTTCTGAGATTTGTTTCCTTGCTTATGTCTGTAGCTAAACCTAGGATCTCATTAGTCCTTGGGACAGTTTCATGCCTGCTTGTCAATGAAGGCAATTTGCTTGAGAATTCAAGCTGCCCAGAAACATTGCCTTGTATGGGTCTACAGCACCAAAGAGCATCCAAGCTGCCTGGTCCCACCAAGGCCCTCCAGGTGGTTTCATAAGAGTGAGGGGTAAATTGTTTGCCATATTATATCCTCATATTCCTAGATTATGAAATACTTGCTGCATATTCAACAGATAGTCTACTTATCTAGAACATTTACAAAAATTATCCACTAATTAGAAGTAAAGACGTTTATAGTTGAGGACTTCATAATTCTTACGTTGCCCTTAAAACAATACACAGGCACACAGCCACACTACATTTGACCAAGGGTAAGCTCTGGTCTACTCTTTCCAGATGCAGAGGGTTTCACCTTTTGGCTGTTGTTAACAGTCCCCTCCAAAATTATTTGCACTGTCTTCGTGAACTCAGAGAGCTGTATGTCTCCACAGACACACAGTACCTACTCATGTCTGTACCAGGCTGATGAGAAAAATTCCTATATCCATGCAAGAAACTATGACTCATGTTTTGCTATGACTAAAAGTAGGCTCAAGTGCTAAAGTCGCAATAGAAGAATTTTGTAAATAACCTTGCTTTGCTCTGATTCATATTCCTCCAGTATAGCTGGCATTTCGAGTTTCAGGAATATTTAATTATATAGAAAGCCTTAAGGGGCAGTAAGAAGCTTGTTTCTAAGCTAATGGGAGAGAAAAGAATATGAGATTAAAATCTAAAAATTAAATAGAGGGTCATTCTTTTTAATGACTAATAACTCTCAAAGAATTTAAGTTTCAATTAAATTCTGACTCCAAAGGTATTTATGTAGTCATGAAACTATTTTTAAATATTTCATATTCAAAGTGCTCCAATTTCCTCACTGGTTCTGGCTGATATCAGACACCATTACAATATCTGTGCACCTTCACAGAAACAAAGTTTTTTGCCTTTATCCTCTGCTCCAAAGTATATATCGGTTTAATTCTGTTTATGCCTTTGTGGACTTTTTTTTCTGGATTTCTCAGTAAATTCTGTTGCCTGTAAGATAAACAGCACAAAATTTAGGCCAAATCAGGTTAATTGTACCCTTAGGTAGTAAATGAAAAGAAATGAGAGTTTGGGGACTAAAGCATCTGCATAGGAGAAAATAAAGTAAGAAAGGCAGCTAACTGGGTAGCAGACAATATTTGTCCTTCTGGAACAAGGGAATAAAAGGGCATCTTCTCTCTTGCATTACAAAAGTATTCACTTCACTGCAGAAGAAGGAAATATGAAAAGCATCCCTTTTTCATCACAAGATACAAAGCACAAGGTAGCTGCTGATATAGGTCTGGGAACATATAAATATACTGCCAGTCTAAGAAAATATAAATATTGTTTGTCAGCTTGCAAACACGGTTCTCCAAGATGTCAAACACAAATTCTCTCACATACGTTAACAGTAGAGCTGCATCACCTAACATTTTGCATTAACTTATACAAGCAGCTCAGGAATCCCAGGTTACAAGGAATTGTGGTTTTCTAGAGAAGAAAGAAGTTAAAATCTATTGTAGAAAGTATGAGTCATGGCTCATCCCACTCATATCTGGAGCACTGAGGTCCTCCTTGTGAGCAGAGATCTCCTCCCACCTGTCTGTGAGTGGCAGCATCAATAATACATCTTCAGAGCACCCTACATTCTAGAAGTTTCGTTATTGTCTCTTCAGAATCTAGAGAAGCCTTATATTGCATATCAACAGCAGCTGTAGGAAAAGTATACTAGCAATGAGTTTCCTCTCCTCACCTCAGCTCTTGAGACATTGATTTCTATTGCTATACTATTTACTAATACTATATACTAATATACTAATTTACTAATAAATAATTTACTAATACTATATACTATATACTAATATACTATTGCTATACTATTGCTAACTACCCAAAACAAACACTATATTCTCCTGTATTGATATACTGCAGGGAGCAGATGTCCACTGTACTTGGAGTTTCTTTTGTTGCTCTTGGCACTCAAGATTACTGAGGTATTATGTTTTGGTCTTCTAACCAGTCCAGACTTCTAACCCAGTCCAGACTGATCTCCAGCAGTCCTTTAGCTGATGGATGCAGGTGATTACCTGCTCTGCTTCCCGGTATAACTGCTGAACAACTAAAAATTGTCAGAGGGTACTCTGAAAATCCCTAACATTGGAAGGATGACTTTTAAAAGTTATCTTAAAACCTAGGCAGGCATTCCTGATGTGCCAGAAAACAGTTCAAGGGCAGAAGCTTTTGTTTCACACAGCCCAATGCCCTGATTCAATGCCCCTCCCTTTTACAATAACCTAGTGATGAAGTCATGCCAGCTCTACCCAGAAAGCCTTGACTGGGAAATATGGGGTCTTGAGAAGAGGTCAGAAAGGAACTTCTCCTCTCTGAGCCACACTGAATTTGTTTTGGTTCCTTGCTTCCTTTCTTTGTCTCCTCCTTCCTTCTTTCTTTCCTTCCTTCCTTTCTTTATTTTTTTTTCTCTCTTTCTTTTCAAGCTGAACTGTGCTGGTTTTAGGTGTAAGAGATTGTTTGGTAAACTGATGAAAACCAAAGAATTAGGGATGAATGCAAATCCTCTTTTTCATAAAAATCTAATTTCTTATCCAGTCTCAGGAAAACAATAAGAAAAAAATTGAAATCATGGAAAAAAATCAATTAGAATGGAGAATATAACTCTATCATTCATCCCAGGCATATCAAAAGTTTTTTCTTGTCCCCAATAGCAACTCAAACTATGAATCTTAGCTGTGTAGTCAATTGCTCAGACCTTTCCCAGCCAGTCAAAGGCGAAAGGCAACATATATTTATTGCTAGAAAAATCCATAAAGAAATCTCTGTAATTACTTTAGGAATCTGTGGTTCAGAACTTGTGTCTCTCTAACAAAATTAAAACGGAAAAAGATGCACAGGAAATTAAGAATAACTTACTCCTATGTCATTAATTGCACATTGTGCTACATACTATATACATTTTCTCGATAAGGGATTTCTGTATGCAGTGAGTAGGAAAGAAGAAATTAAATTTTCATATAATTGCATTTTCTGTGTATATATTTATAAAATTTTATATATTTTTTTCTTTTATCAGAAGGGAACTGGGGATTAGACTAGGGCTCTGTTTAATAAAAGATGTAGCTAAGTGTTAAAATTTCAGATGTGGGACAAAGCAGCTTGACTCCCAGTGAAACACCTGGACAAAAACTCAGTTTATAATAGAAGAAAATGACCCTGAGAACTGAAAAGAGACACTCTCCACATCATCTGGGTGGCCTGAATATAGAAATTCACTCCAATCCACTGGAGGGGACGTTTTTCTCTTCATCCAGGGCTGGTATTTCTCTTGAACACAGGCATGTGTGCCCATTGTGCCAGAATCTGAGACATCATGATATGGTGAAGACCTCACGTCCCCGTCCTTCTGGCTGCTTGAGAAATTAGAGGCTCAGGCTTCATGTTGTCCACTGCCAAATGACAGGAACTGGACCACTGTCATGAAGTGCATCCCATCCCTTCCTATATGTTCATGACACAACTGGCTCTGACAAAGTGAGTGGCCTATGAGTTTGGGCATATGAGTGGCTATGAGTGTGGCCATGAAGCAGTCTGGTCTTCCCAAATAAAGTGCCCATGGCATATGAGTGCCACAGAGCCAGGCAGCTGTTGGCAAAAGGCTTTCAAGGTTTACCACAGTAAGCACTCTCCAGACTGTATCTGACTGCTTCATTAATGATCTGAGCCAAATTCCTTGCCCCCTAAGGAGAACAAAGCAAGCTTGGGTGACAATTTCACAGCACTCAAAGTCCACAACACTGTTTGCAGCTACATCCATGAACCACAGCTCTTTAGTCGCAGTCCTACGCTGCCTCCTGCTTCTCTTGCTGAAGACCCAACACCAAAATTTAGCTTCGGGTCTAAAAATTTAGGATAGGATGGCCAGAATCCACGCACTTATAATTTATGTATGTGTACAGTGGGAGCAGAAAGACTAAAACACATCTATTCAGTAGATTAAGCAACACCATCCTCAGCTGGTGCACACTGGCATAACCATTTACACCAGCTAAGAGTTAGCAGGATTTTTTTTTCCCAGGAAAGTAACTAGAGCTGAATAATAATTCAGTTAGCTTAGATGCAACAGATTTGATAGTGTTTCTGTTTTTAAAGTGGTTTGTGATTTTGGTTGTGAAATTGATGTGGTGCAGCAGGAGACAGAACAATTATGTCTCACACATAAGCACATGTTACATACACACAATATACACATGTATTAACATATCTCCATTTCTTCATTCACTGCAAATTAAAGTGACAAGCTAGATGTTAGTCCTTTCTGAATTAATCCTGCCTGAATTGCATTAGTGTCATCTTCACTATACACTGGTAACCACTAAGCTATAAAATTTATGATATAACATTCAGAATTAATCTGAAAATATATACTAATTCACACTGACCTTTTTTCAAGCTGAGGCCTTTTTAGCACTCACAGTAGGCTTAACATTGCCCTACCGAGTGTTATTACGACGCAGTCAATGGCCGTCCATAATTACATCATGCAAATGACATTTGCTTTTTTGTTTGAGCTTATTCCCTCCGATGTTTCCGTCTTTTATCACACTCTTCACACATCTGTGTCCCTGAAATGGCACTGCAGTCTCCTCCTCTTTCGGTCCCCAAGTTCCTTTCTCTGTCGTCCCTGGCTGTCATGCAGCCGCCGGCGGCAGTTTGGGCTGTGACATCTCCCTCTGACATAGGTTATGTTGCCAGCTGGTTGGAACAGGTGTACACTGATTTTACCATCAAATGGCAACACACTCTTGGCTTCCTACCAGCGCAGAGGCATGAAAAACCTGTTCCCTTAAAATTTCTTCCGAGATTGATGGGCTCTTCTTTGACACAGCATCCAGCGACAATTGCAATTTCCAGATTGCTTCTCGCTGTTTGGCCTCGCTCAACAATAGCAACAATAAAAAGTCACAGAAAAGTTCCTAATACAGGAGACAAATGGCTTGGTCTTCTCTGTTTCTTCAGTAAAACGAAAGACAACTTCAGCAGGAGCAGCATGGGCATCCAGGCACTGGCAAAACAACACCTCAGGCCAAGTGCCTGCTTTTTAGGAAAGCATCAGTGCAAAGAGTGAAGTAACATTTGAAAAAACCTACCTCAAAAAATCAAAGCGAGTAACCATAGATCTTAATATCAAATCGCTTCATCTAATTAAAAAAAAAAATCAACAGTAGGACATGCATCAATAGCTGCATCTGGTCATGGCAGTGTCCTGTGAGCCCTATTAGTGAAAATGTAACGAAGTTGGGAATGTAGTGCAGAGACTGCACATACCCACTGATGATCATCGTCTTCCCAGTGCCACCATGGTGGCGGTGCATTTGTGGAAATACAGGGCACTGCTCTGCTCTAACATTCATTTTTGAGGCTGACATCATCTTTTCATTCTGCTCCCAGAGTAATAAGTAATGCTCTGATTAATTCTGCAACAGAAAATAATCTAATACTAAAAATATCTCAACTTCCATTGAGCTAATTCTGCAGTCTTTAAAAATCCAAGGCAATTATGCCAGTTGATATCTGACAATATGTCTTGATTTGTGAACACTCTGGGAGACCCTAAATCTCCACAGCTGTAAAACTACTCACCACCAAGAGCTGTTCCTCCTATCATCTTGTGGGCATCAGCAAACACTGGGTGGGAAAGCAGACTTCATGACAGCTGATCAGAAGGTCAGTGGCTACAAGTCACAACTGCAAGAACTGAGTTAGTAAGACAACGTTATTTTAGCCTAAAACCAGCTGAAAAGCAGAGGCGCTGGTGCAAAATGGTGCACAGCTCAGCTGTTCCATTTCTTAATATTTCTATTCCTGTCAGGATCTTTTTAAATTTTTTTTCCACAGCTGCTTTTTTAAGTGAAAACTTCCCCAGGTAAAATCTACATGCCACATTCCTAACAAAATGTCTATCAAATAAATCTGCCTGAATATGCATTAATTGGAAATACAAAGAGACTTCCTTAAAAAGATTTTGTATTAAAAAATATGCTTGTTTGTATTAAGTGTTTAAGCCTCTGTACCGATGATACACAGCATAATAGGGCTGGTGCCATGGTAACTACCGTGTTGGTTTTTTAATTGACTTTCAGTGGTGAGAATACCTCCCTACTTAATTGTTTTCTATAATATACCAAGTCTTTGTCCCAAGGAAAAACAACAAATTGAGAGTTGTTAGCTTGGGCTGACCTGACAGCTATGTTTTGTCAACAGAGTAAGCACAGTTTATAGAAAAAAGCTCTACAAAACCTTCTTCAACAACATGATTTCAGAACATCTTGCAACGCCTTTTTTCTTTTTGGTTTAATCTGATAGTAGGGGCAGGAGGTGTCTGAAAGAAGTCATTATGTCCATATAAAGCCAAGTATAGGAAAAGACCTACATATTATTAATAACATGTTATGTACAATTGTACCACAAAGAATGTTTCCTCCAAATAGTTAATTGGGATGCAATACTGGTTATTTTAAGCTTTACAAAAGAATTCTTTACATAATAGAGTGGCTGTTTCGTGCGGCTCCTATGATAAAATTCTCACCAGTCTTAAAATGACAGATGTAATATTACCTTTAATAAGTGTCTACCGATGCATGCAAATTGAATTAAATAGTGGGAGTACAAATTTGTCCGATAATTAAGATAAAAATTCATGTCAGCTTAAGCCCTGGTGTATATTAGTAACCCTGTATACTTCTTTTTCTGTGTTCTCTACCAATTACTTCTAGTGTCGAACTCTTGATTACTGTAATACCTAGTCCTTTAAAAAATTTTAAAATGATCTATAGAAAGTATTAAACAAACAATAGACTTCTTCTTAAAGCACCTTCAATGCAAACAAATTATCTCTGTAACTTCAAAAATCAGAGAGCCTTGCAAATTGCTCAAAGTTCAAACTACCCCACGTTTTAATGCATTTTAACACAGTGTAATAGAAATGTGAAATACTAAGTATAGATGTACAATAACAAGTACAACTAGCAGAAAACAATTTCTCCAATCTCAGAGAATGAATACTACTTCAAAAAAAAAGGTCTCTATTTTATATCACAGCAAAATTTTTCCAGCAGCTCAAGTTTTCCACAAGCCAGTTCTGAAGTTCAGCCGTTGGGACTTCCTCTTTTTGAAGAAATATTTGGAAGTGGAACTTCAACATTACTGAACTCACCTAGGGCATAAAACAGACAGCTGAGGTACTTGAACCTTGCTTTAAACATCTGTAAATGTACTAAGTAGTGAGCTCCGCTTGGATAATATCTTACATGCTCTTATTTTTGACCTGAGATGCTTTCCTGCATGTGACACACCTTATAAAAATGTTATTTAAATTTCTACACCCCCTTGTTAAACCTCAATAATGATTAACTGTTTGGGTTGGTTTTTCTTCAGCCAACAACTGTAGAAAGTGTACTGAAAAAAAATAATTCCAACCAAACCTTGGCATAATGTACTACAATTGCCTGCAATATGAACTTACATTGTTTTAGATCTCACTTCAAATCAGAAGCTTCTCATCTTAACCATTTCTGCATGTAAACTAGAATTTGGAGTCATTTTAGGCTAATCGTTACACTATGGATTCTTGACATCAATAGTGATCTTTAAGGTAAAGAGTGAAAACTCAGAACACCAGAAGTCTGATACTTCTTTCGGAAATGAGGTAAAATTGGAACTATGTTCACAGATACCTCTGGTGGTTTTTGAATTCTGGAGAAAAAGCCCATGTTTGCTTCGCTGATGAAGTGTGGTGTTCCAGTAAGATATCCTACCTGTTGAGACCAGTCTGTTGAGAGTCTCCTAAAATTGTCTACTGCCATCCATTGTATTATTTGAGAACCAAATATAAGGACAGCTCCGTCTGGACCTTGGATTCCAAAATGTATTCACAACTGAAATTGGTTCTCCTTTAGCACAGAGTAGTGGCAGAGATTTTGCTCCTCTTGGAGCACACTTGCTTTTGATTTTGACACACACTTCTGCTGCAGGCTTAAAGCAGAGCTCTTACGGTAGAAAAAGAGAGCCTGCATGATGCTGAGCTTTCAACAATAGGCACATCTTTTCCTCCAGAAATCTGCTCTGCTGACATCTCTGACTGTGCTTCTAGATGTACACTGGTTCTTGGTCTGCCCATGGTGAAACCAAGACAATAGCACTACACTAGCTCAAAGGGGCGATGTAAGGATAAATACATTAAAGATAATAAGGTGCTAGGTAATAGGAGCCATATGAGTAAGCCTTGCTTAAACTTGCGTATGTTAATAACAGTGTTCAGTCTCTCTCTGCAATAACACCATGCCTGGCAACACTGTAAGCATTATAAAGAGTTATGCTGTGTAATGAGTAGGATTACAGAGCTGAAAGGACTGTAAAGCCACAGCTGGCCTCAGAGCAGGTAGCACTGAGGCTGTCATTAATCCTTGCCTCCCTTCCCTGCCGCACCCTGAGAAGAGCTGCATTGGCAGCACATCCTCAGCCTTTGCATCTACATGAAAAGAGCGGGAGCCAGGTAGAAATGGATGTAAGTCCAACTATAAAGTACAGCTGATCTTACTGAAACCAAGATAAGATTTTGGCCTCAGGATTTCAATATACTGCAGAGTATAGATCTACATTCTGCACTGAGACACTCTGATAAAAAGAATTCTGTTGGAAGGAGTCTTCAAACTCATTCCTGAAAGTGCCCAAATAATGGTTTTTTTAGGTCCTTTGTCACTGAGGAACATTTCCCACATTTTCCTTCAACGTATCAGTAAAGTGAGAGGAGCAGCATGGGATTTACCACTGACCACAGCTCAAGTTTTTAATCCTTGAAACCTTGTGAGAAGTTCCAAGCTCAATCACTTTAGCTTGTTCAGGTTTATTACAGCTTAATAATAAGAAAATCAGTGTTTTGAGCAAATGTTGCAGTAAGAAAATGCAGAAAGAGTTCCCCTGCACATGTGTCGTAAGTAGATGGATATGAATGTCTAATGCAACTTCCTGGCACTCTTTACCACCAGTGTAGGCATGGTCAGATACTCAGTGATTTTGGTTCATGACTGGCTGTTCCAGTGGCCTTCATTTAATGATCTCAGGGAGAGATCTGTTATGCAAATCAGCATCAGCACAATAGCATGAGCAATCTAGCAAGCCATAAAGACCAGTGTATTTTCATCAGACAGAAGGATCTATAGTCATCATCTTACCTAAGGGATCAAGAAACTGCACCTTTTGAAGTTTATCATAGAATTTTTTGAGTTGGAAGAGGCCTTTAAAGGCCATCAGCTCCAACTGTCCTACCATGACCAGGGACACCTACAGCCCCATCAGGTGCTCAGAGCTCCATCCAGTCTGACCTTGAGTGTCTTTGGGGGTGGGGCATCCATCACCTTCTCTGAGCAACCCGTGCTGGTGCCTCAGCACCCTTGTTGTAAAAAATCTTTATTTCTTTATTTTACCCTTTCTAGGTAAAAGACTGTAAAATACCTTTCCTGGGGCAATGCCATTTGGCCTTTTTTTAAGGGGCTTGAAAATACCTGAAAGAAGTAGTGTTTTCTGAAAAACCACCCCACATGGCAGGAGTGTCCAGATGGACTGATTTTCACCCATCCTGATCTATGTGAGGTGTGAAATCCATAGTAGGAGCAGCCTGTGTTGCTCCAGCTCTGCCATGCATTGCTTTGCTCCTACTACAGCAGCTCTCCCTAATTACAGCCATGATGAATTTGTCCCCTCTGCTGTAGACAACATTAAGGAGTGTTTATTACAGACTGGTGTGTGATGGTGTCTTCTCTGCAATCCTCTCAACTAGGCCCCATAAAATGTGAGCTGATGACAAGAATCAGCCAAAGATTTAACATCCTTGTCTTTGCTGGGCTTCTTGCCATTTTTTTGAATGTAGTGTGGTTGGTAAGTTAATATACACAGCTATTCAGAACTATAAATGACTATTTATCCTGCAGCCTGCTAAAAATGTTGAAACTATATCACAAATGAGGGCATAGTGGGAAAATGGCTAACTGTAGTTTTTAATTTGTCAATAATGATTTTAGACCATGACCCTTAATAGGACACTGTCACTTGTGCTGTGATTTATGCCTTGTGTGATGACATCAGTACCAATACTGCTGATAAAAGAACACTTATATTGAAGCAAACAGGATGATGAATGGAGTACAAGTCTACTTACTCATTTCATTACTGACTCTTCTGTTCACCACAGAGCTAATGTAGCGAGTCATTGTCTGCCTTGGGAGTATTTTGCAGGTTGAATTTAATGGCACAAGTGTGTGATATGTACTTCGGCCCCAGTGTTAGAAATGGCACAATTGTAGATTAGAAAAATAAGTGCACTGGATAGTTTATGTATAAAACAGAAAATAACTTTGCCTCAATTTTAAAATAGAAAACAGCTAAAAAATACTTGTATTGCACTTATTGCAGAATTTCCATGGTTTATAAGTGCATTTAGTTCTCAAACAACTTAGATTTCTTATAGAATGGACAAAAATAGCAAATAACATTACCAGCAAATTTAAGTATGACCCACATGCTTTCCAAAGTGCAGTGTTGCAGTTTTTTTTTTCTAAATAAATTTTCCACTACAAATGCAGAAGCATTTAACATATAACCATCTTAAAGAACATTTTCATTAGCAAACATTTGATAGTGAAGCCCTTGCTGAAGTAAACAATGTAAATGTTAACATTAACCTTAATTAGACCTACTTCTTAAGATATAAATACTATACTAATGAAAGAGTCTGGCAGCATAATCAAGAGAGCAAAGAAATCCCCTGGGACTCTTCAACCCATGTGTATGTCACCAATAATTCCTCTAACCCTTGAGTGCTAGTGACTTTGAATGCAGAGAAGGAAGGTAAATGCAGTTTTATTAGTGCAGTTTTATTGCTATGGCCAGCTGCACTCTTTTCTCTATAAAAGGTAATTACTTCCAATAGTAACAAGCTAATTGATTGCTAATTAAATCAATTGGCACACTAACCGCTGTCAGAAAGTGACAGATTAGCTGGTCACATGACAGTGTGCTAGTAATGAAAAGTGGACATGGTCTGAGTGTGATTGACACAGCAGATGAAAAGTGATTTGGGATCTCCTAGGTGGTCATGAAGAGGGCATGGAAAACATGATTGATTCAATGGTGACTGTCAGGGAGGAAATGAGAATTGAATGGGATTCAGTGTTGCCCTGGAACCTCACCACATGATGCTCCAAGTTTTTTCACATGTAAATAAGCTAGACTGGGCTTTCTGGCAAATGAAAGGCAGGGTGGGGGAGGAAAATAGGTGGAACAGAAAGTGAAAGTCAAACCATCAAGACTTACTTAGAAACTTAAATTTGTTTCTGTAAAGTGGAAAAACAAAAGTGCAATTTTTTAATGGTCCTAAACTTATGAACATCAGCTTTTCAGTAGTTAAGGAAACATCCCAGTGTGTAATTTTCATTAATTGTGAAGGTTTAAGGAATAGTTTAGGAAGATTTTCACAAAAACAAAATAATTTTTGATCTATTGCTTTAGTTTACTAAAACAACAAGAAAAAAAAGGAAAATTACACTGAAAAATACATATACCATTTCATAAGTATCCATCTCTGTCTCTCTCTATATCTCTAAAAAAATATTGCAAGGTCAGTCTTAGAAAACCTGTTTGACTTCTTGAAGATTAAAAGCTCAAATCTAATATTTAACATGCTTTTTTTTTTTTTTTTTTCAAATCATGGTTTTATAAAGCAGTTACATTAATATTAATATCTCAAAGCTCAGTCTTTTAAAGAAAATGGGAAAATGTTGCTTCCATTCTTGCTATATAGTTATTGCCATTGAGACTTCAGTAAGAGTCCCTTAGAGATCAAATTTTTTATCTGATCTTTGAATAAGAAGTACTTAGTTAACAGCAGCATCTCCTAACAAATGCTGACATTTAACTGTAGCTGTTAAGGTACTTTCCAGGTATGTTTAAAAAGGAGACTATTATTATGATATTTTTAGCATTTAAGGTGGTACAAACCAGGGTCGGTGTGTTTTATTCATCCTTTCCGAAGGGAATTGGTGCCATTAATAACAAGTGCTGCTTGGATTGCACCAAGCCAGTGCTTGCCTTGGGAAGGTTCCTGTTGGCTGAGACCAGATTGGTGGGCTCATGCAGTAGCTGAAAACCCTCTACTTTTTGAAATGAAAATGGAAATTCTGTCTTTACCCTGTATCTCATACCCCAGTCAGGATAGCATGGGAAAAAGCTGCCACTAGTTAGGTCTGAGAGAGAACAAAATTCTGTAATTTGAAAGATGCACCTCTTTCCAATTGCATACCAGCTTGTCAAGTCACTGAAGGCGGTCATGAATGGGTGGGAAAAGACAGATACATCATCTAGAGGCTCTTGTTTCAGCTAATTGATGGAAAGTGGAAATATAAAGATGAAGGTTTCTGGGCAGACTGTCCAACAGAGCAAATCAACATAATTTTACTGAGGTGGATAGTGGTATTCCACTCATTAGCAGGATAAAAATTAAAGTACGTGATTCCTCTAGATCTCCTAATTCTTGCAAAGTGTCTCTTGTACAGCTGTGCTGCTATCAGCTTCCTGTAACACCACGTTTTTGCTTACTTTGTTTTATGTTTTTGAAGGGATGTGAACTGGCATCTCACCTAGCATGTAGGTACCACCCAAAGATAGACATGGAGGACTTTCATTCACCAGAATTTTAATCTGTTTCATCCAAATAAACCTGGACTTCATTTCTCCCTCAGACATGAAAATTAAAGAGCAGGGAAAAATACTGGAAAGATTTCTAGCTGTACAAATTATCCTCGCACTTCAATGTTGCATTGGAATTTACGACTTCTTATGTAAAGTGATAAACACCATCCCTGGTTACGTAAAACGCATGTTATATGAATATAATGGTAATTTGCCAGAACATCTTATGAAGTCGTTGCTTTCTTAATATATTTCTTATTTAATTCTGATTTATAAATTCCAGAGGATCTTCCTTATGACAGAACTTTCTGGTAAAATAAGTGTTGGAATTATTTCTCAGTATTAACTTTTTCTAGGGTGTCAATACTTAGTCTCATGAATTATGTTTGTACTTTCAACTTTTGTGTCTACTTTTCTAACCACTTCTTAATGGACAGCTAACATAAATGAAGACAAAGTTCATGCATACAAGCTATTAATTGTATTAGTGCATTCACAGTATTAATTTTTCAACTCATATTGATTGTGCAGCATTTTATCTTCTATTTTCAGCCAAGCTTTTAGATCTGCAGTGTAAACTTGTATGGGCATTGCATACAGATATATACAGTATAATTTATAGAATCATAAAATTGTGGAATCATTTACACTGGGAAAGACCTTTAAGATCATTGATTCCAACTGTTAACTATCAAGTCTACCACATCTTTCTGTTAAGCCAAAAATTAGAAGTTATGAAATTTTATCAGCAAAGAAAAGCCATGCAAGCATTCTGGAAGTAAATTTCTGGTCAGGCCAACTTCTAAACATGATAGCAGTCAGTAATGAGTCATAAAAATCTTTCCTCATTAAATAGCCAAGTATGACAAAACACTCTGGAGTTTTCACAGAAAACATTGGAATATATATCTCAAACTCATAATGTACTTTTTGTCTTTTAAGGTGAAGTGCTAATCTTTATTTTCTTATAATAACAACTTCCTTCTATCACAACACAGCAGGGATGAAATTATCACCTGCGCTCTGGATCCAGCCTGCCAGAACACCTTATATACAGAATGAAAAATTTTGCTTTGCTCCTACCTCAAATAACTCGAACTTAGGCAGCCTCCTAGAGCTTATTCCACCAGCTTTTAGGAAACAATCAGCACACCAATTTACGCAGCTAAAAAGAGAGCCAAGTTTCCCAAGTAAACACAAGAACATGAGCATTTCTAAACAGACAAGTCATCTGATGCTCACATCCTCCCTGCATGGAAAGAAAATCCTACCATTCATATCAAAGACTTTATTTAAGCCTTACAGTGATACCCTTGAGACATTTGGTGACAAAATTCCCATTGATTTCAGTGAAGACATGTCTTCTACCTCAACATGTCTGAATTTATTCTAGTAGAAAATAGTCTGAAAAGCTGCCAGACTTTATCTACTATTTATTATTCACTATGAATAGAAGGGCAATAATCTGACTGCATTTATCTGAGTGTCAGGATAGCCTCTCAGCAATGATGGAGAAAAATAATCTGAGAGGATTCCCAGCCTTGATCTTGGATCTCATCTGACTTTTTTTGGTAAGAGTTCTTAAAACCAGAAGGGTTAGGGCTGTGTGGGTGTCATTTAACACAGCAGTGGCATATGAAACGTCTGCATTGGCTGGGTAAAATGAATCCTAGAAGGCTGACACTGCATATGGGTGGAGCTTCAATATCCTACCTGCTCTCAGCCTGCTTTGAATTCTGCCATTTGTTCCCTGTTGTGAAATTCTTGTTTTGTTCTTTGGAGCTGATCCAAAACTCATGAGAGCCAATGTGAATTTAATTGAACAGACTTTGCATCATGACTAATTAAAGCCTTTTACAA
The DNA here is from genome assembly GCA_035772895.1 of Perdix hodgsoniae. Taxonomy (NCBI): domain Eukaryota; kingdom Metazoa; phylum Chordata; class Aves; order Galliformes; family Phasianidae; genus Perdix; species Perdix hodgsoniae. Next base: position 238,030 of record JAPSGF010000040.1, read on the forward strand.
CCCCAGCCCTCTGAATGTTTCAACCTTGCTGAAATGTTCTCATCATTGCTGCTTCTGCTACTAAGAACACTGATCTTATCCATCCCTGCGTAGCCTATTCAAGGATGGCTTTTTCAATTACCATCAACTGCCATCTTTATGATAATAATTCACATATCTACATCTCTCTAGACCTATCTATGCATCCAAATTAAGCTCTTGGTCTTCCTATGTAACATCCACTAGCTTTTAATTATCACCTCAGCATGGCAAAAACACAGTTCTTAATCTTTCCTTCCAAACTTTCACTTCCTTGCTTATGGAGCAATGTCACCACCCTGATTCAAATCATAACCCTATTGTTAATGTTGACTCATATCAACCCCTAGATCTTGGGATGCTTAGACTGAACAAACCTGGATGCTCTAGCATCTCTGAAATTAGGAGTTTGCCAACCCTCCAGGTGACTCAGTTTCTCATCATTTTATTCTCAGTCAATGCAATATAATTTTCTCAGGCCTGAAAAGGGTGCAAACTCATATGCAGTAAGATTGCTAACAAAAATGAGTGCTTGTCAAACCTGTTGGTTTGACTATACCTTTTCATATATGAACCATATTTCCTCACCGTACAAGCCCATCAGACTTCTGCTTCTAATCTATTATCTCTTCTTCACTATCAAAACATGAGCTCACATCTCAGTCATTCATAATTGCTCCATCAAGGCTTTTTCTTCTTTTTCATCTGCATAATTGCAAAGTTCTCTCCAAATATGCTCATTGTCCTTATAAAACTTATTTCTACTGAAAAAAAAAAATAAAAAATTGACAGTAGTCAGACTACCGGATCATCCTTACAAAAAGCATTTCACTGCTTCTTTTTATTCCCTTTTCTGTCTGTATCCTCTTGCTGTCTCTTATCACATATCTGTATCATAAGATCTTTGGACAGTGTCTGCTTTTCACTTTTGCATTCACAGAGCCTCATGGAAAAAAGGTCTTTAGACACCATAATAGTAATCCATAAGAATATTTGTTAAGATTTTGAAAAGGTCAGAAAGCACAAAATACAAAAGAACATATTTTTGGTACTTGAAATCATTGGCTCAATAAGTGAACGTGACTAGTATTTAAAAGTAAAATAAATACATGAATGTTTGTATAGCACCCAAGTGGTAAGTCCCTGATCTCACTGTGTCCTTCAGGTGCCCAGGTACAGTTAAATAACAGAATCATCTCACCTCTGAAAAGCACAAGTTTTTAATGCCAGAACTTTATGGCAAAGGATATGAGAGCAAATGAAATGTTTGCTTAATGCAACTTCTGTAGAAAAATGATTTATAACAGTGTACTGCGTAGTCTACATTTATGTATGTCATTTTTTCCTTGTCTTACAGACTAGGCATTAGGTTTCAGACCCGTATGGCGCAAATACAACAGTTTTCTATATCCAATTTCTATATCCAATCATACATTCTAGTCTACATACAAGGAGAACCAAAACTTAACTTCAGGAATATTTAGTTTAGAAGAAAGAGGGCAACTTGACACAGTACCAAGTCAAGGTGAGAGAGAAAGATGCTACAAAAATGGTACTGAATGATAGGAAGCGTGTCTTTCCTGTTCTACCTGGTATTCCAGGTATTTGTATTTACAGGGCAGTAATTTGAACATTTACAAAAAATCAGAATTAGGGAAGACTTGATGTGAACTGAACAACCATTTACAAAAATCAAAGCTCTTCTTGGGCAAAATTTTTAAAGACCCAAGATATCCCCTGTCCTTTTGGACAACATAACTAACAGAACCAAGAGAACTTGTAGTTTAACATGATGGACAAGTGGATAAAACAACTGCAACCACTGCATATAAAGATATTAGACTAGCCTTACTGTCTCAGCCCTGAAGTCCATCCTGCCCAGTATTCTGTGTCTGACAAAGGCCAATAAGACATGTGCAGAGAACAATAAAAGAGCAGAATAAATGTCCAAAATTTTCTCCCATACTTGCTCATCTTCTAGAATTGTATAGTTCTAGAAGCATTTTCTTGAGAAAGAGGTGGCACCTCTCAACAAATAGCCTCCAATATATTCAATCACCCAGTTTTTGGAGCTGGATGAAAAATTATCATTGATGAGATCCTTTGGTTGAGACTCTATAGTTGAACTATGTGTTAGGAGGAGACATGTCTCCTACTGTTTGCCTTGAACATGTATTATGCATCAAATTATATGTTCAATTGAACTTATGTTCAATTATACATTGAACATGTATTTGCAATTGCTGACTCCTAGTTCTTAGATTAGAACAGACAATGAGCCACTGCTTTTACGCACATCTTCAGCTCTTAAAAATTTCTATTCTCGTTTTATAACACCTCCAACGTCCTGACCAGAAGTTCTCTATTTAACATGTTATTTTTCAAATTTTTTTTTGCATGGCTGACACTGAGACTAAAGAGTAGGAAGTTGTATGAAGGTCATCGTTGCATCTCACTCCAGACTCAGGCTCTCTCAAATAAATAGAATCATAGAATCGTTAAGGTTGGAAAAGACTAATAATATCTACAGTCCAACCAACAACCCATCACCATAATGCCCACTAAACCATGTCCCTCAAAATATGACAGGGAACCGAGTGCTCAGATAACATCATGGTGGCTATAGGACAAAATCCTGGTTGAAGCAATACGGATATAAATGCCAGGTGTAATTAAGGAAAGATTAGAAGGTAGAAAGCCAGAGTTAAATTTTTATACTTTTCAGCGAAGACAGAGTAAGTGGCAAATGTTAGTTCCAGGCATATGGTGAACAATTGATGCCTGGGATCCAAGCTACAGCCCTGCTCTACTCAATTTTTGCTGCTCTGTCACTGCTGAGCATCCCCTGGGCATTGTCTGCCATTTGTGCCAGATAGTGTGGGTGCTTTCAGTGACATAGAAGAAAGCCCGCCAAGGATATAACTCCACAAACACTTCAGCAGAATCCCAAGATAGCTTTTAAAATTAGAACACCAGCAATAAAAGGATGAGGGTGTAAATCTTCTCAAACTACTTACAGCCAACTTCTAGTCAAAGTACAACACATCGAACTCTCTAAAGATAACTAGATTCAGTACTTGGGCTAGAAAATCCATCATTCATCTTCAAAAGCATGTTGCAGAACAACTCCATTCAATGTCAAAATTAAATATGCAGAAGACAGTTTGGTGAAAATTGTTTTGGAAAGGGTTTTGGACTGCATGGAATTGGAGAAATTCTATTAAAGAACGGGATAGTTTCGCTTTCAAGTTGTCTGTTTTTGTTTTGTAGCTAGACTTTATTGGCCTAATGGCCATAATACATCAATTTGCTGTGAACTGAACAGATTTAGATAATAATAAAGTCAATAAGACTTCATCTTGACTGTGAACATTTGACTTCAAAGTATATGTCTAAAAATCTTTTAGGTGCATCCACCTGTCCAAGGCATAGATGCAGGCTTACAGATTTGTGGCAAAACTTTGATTTCTATTTAAGTTGAACATCTTAATTTTATATTCCCAGTGTAGCTGGGTAAATGCTGGACTCGTGAAACAGTACAGATAAAGACCAATTGTTCTCAAGAACTCATACAGCTGACTTTGTAACTACAAAGGCCAAGTTCATTTGATTGCATTGTTTGAAGATGGGAAAGAAGGCCCTCTTAACTTGGTGTCTACAGTAGCAATGAGTTGCAAGTGCAGACAAAGGAAGTTATCATGGATGAGCTGATGCTTTGTCATGGACTACTATCTGCATTACATTTGAGCACTCTGACAGGTAAACTGCCCTAGTCTCGTGACAATGAGATTAAGCCATTGGTTATTTTATTTATTTATTTTGGAGTCACTCATTAACTATAAATTTATTTCTGTTGCAATTAACCAATAAGAAGTTTGTTCAGTAACAGTGCAAATTCATTTTTGTATTCTCATAGAGATGTTTCTTTTACCTGTTTATCATTTTGCCACACTTTTTTCCTACACTTTCTTAAATTTCTGCTAAAATTTTCCTTGAGAAAAAAAAATCTGTCTAATTTAGATAAGTGGCTTTAATATAATTCATTCAGTGCTGTTACATTTTCCTGTAGTCAGCCTGTATTAATGTAGGTAATCCAAGGCAGAATCACTGCCTTGTTGTAATGATCAAGAGAAGACCATATCTGTTATTAGCAAGGGGGTAAAAGATTACAATCTCATTAACAGATGGTTCTCTTGAACGTGACATTCAAGCCCCAAATTGTGATATTTATTATCCTTACTTGATGTTGGAGAACAATCAATAACATTTGCTTATTGGTTATCTACCAAGATTGAGAAGTTTCCATTCATGAGGGATAATGAATCACTCATTGAAGAAGTCCCTCTCCCCTGTGAGGATAATTAAATACTGCATTAGCAGATCAATAATAACTGAAGTTAGATGAGGTATAGAATGCTATGCCACTAGCCCGATGACAGGAGAAGTTTAGCTTTTTAAAAATTTATCTTTGAGAAAAGACAGAAAGATAGTTAAGATTTCCCAAAAGATAAATTTGCATACATTCTTAAGACTTTTTTTTTTTTTTTTCCAAACAAGGAATTAAGTCATTCCTCAATCAAAGTGGCTTAAATAAATACTTTTTTTTTTTCTTTTTTAGACAAGAACTAAATATCATCTCTTATACTGAAATTGTTGCTCTAGCTCTCAAGCTGCAAATGAATAAAGAAAAAAAAGAGAAAGTTACATTGCTTGTAAGAAGAAAAAATAAAATTACACTTTGCATCATGAGGAAGATATCCTTTGGCATGGAGGCACCTGCTATGAGCCCTGGCAGCAATAACAAGGCTCACACTTCCTCTTCACCCACACCAAGCCTATGTCCTTGCTGCCCTGCAGTCCCTGGTCCTTGTTGCGCTGCCCTGCATCCTGAGATTTCACTGAGAACATGTCAGTCCAGCAGCCTTGTTGCATCCTAAGGCCTTCTGAATTAGTGATTGCTTTGCTTTCCAGTGTGGACTGGGTCAATAGTCTTTTGGATAAGCAAATCAATGGACAAATCACTGCTGTCATAACAGGTAAACAGCAGACACTCTTGAAATGATACTAAAAGTAAGCTAGGAAATTAAATCAGTAACCGTTCCATTTTAAAGTAAAATTCTTTTTGAATCTCTGGTGTCTTTAACCTTCTTTGCACCTTGGACACAATACTTTATAACTCTTCCTCCCAGATATACGCATACAGGCAAAAGCAGAAGACAGACTCAAACTACTTCCTGCAAACTACCTCAGGCTATTGCTGATGATGGGGCCTAATAAGACAACCAAAAATTTTGTTAACTGAGAACTATACGTTACTCAATAAAGTAAACAGAAGATTAATTTAGCTAGTAGGGAATACATAGTAAGTTACTGAAGGCAGAGTTATAAATCTTATTTTTTTTCCCTTCAAATTTGATTTAGAGTCTTGTAAAAGTCCTTTGCTTTTAGAAATGCAAGTACTTTTCCATACTGAAAATAGAAAAGTCATTTAGTCTTGCTCAGCTACAAATATTCATCAAAATCATCATCTTCCTCGTTTTACTTTCTTTTACTTCTCAGAGTCTACTGATGGATGAATGGCCCCTCCCTCCCTTAGTGTCTCATCTTCTGTGCATTACAGACAAAAGATAAGATTTAGTATCACAGTTGCATAATAATTTAATAAGCAGACCTCGGAGAACAAGAAAAGAAGAAGAAAGGGAAAGGCTGAAATATTGCTCAGAGGAACTGATGGAGCTGTTCATAACAAAAACCAGCCTATGAGTTCTGGGGAGTGGTACAGACTGAAGACAACTGAGTTTCTAAATACAGCCTGACCAGGCACCCCAAACAGCAGAAGATCCCAGAAAGTGGGCATACTTAACTGGATACAAATCCAGTTAAGGGGGATATTTGCAAAACGCATATTCCTTAGCTTGTATCAGTTCCCTCAAAGCAGCCTTACCTTCAGCAGTTTACCCAACCCTGTGCGTTAAGTGAGCCTTTGGATCATGATCCTTCTGACATCTGACTTTAATGCCATGGCAGAAGTAGTCACCACTGCAGCTGGGACCCTTCTATGATCTTTGACATCTTCTGGACTGAATTGCAGCACATTAAGAAAGACACACAATGAGACATATGACAGAGTTGATGGATGTTTCAGATCAAACATATCACCACAGGGCAGCAGGAGCTCTCCCCACTCAGGACCTCAGCTGGTTCCAGGAGAAAAGGACAGTGATACCAAAATTGTTGGCCTCACACTCTCCACCCTTGAAGACTGGTGCCAAACACAGAAAGTATTTTGTGCTGCTTTGTGGCTTCTTGTTGAAAAACAGCAGAAGACTAAACACTCATTTTAACCCATTCAGTTTCACTTGTAATTTAAACTCCATGCTCTCAGGATACAGACTCTTTCTCTAGCTGTGGTCCCTGAGTACCAGAGAAGAAAAGAAATTTGTTTTGAAATACAGACAAAGCTTTACTTAATACAATATTATCAGTGCAAGCAATACCCTGTAAAATACACCATAATTAATCACCAGTATTAGCTAGAGATAAGCTTAAACTGCAGACTATGAGACTGAACTAAGCTGAGGTCCAAGGGCTTTTAGGTGTCTGATTACTGCTCAGGCTTTATTAGAAAGCAGGGTTTTTTTTTAAACAATAATAATAAAAAAAATTATTATACTTTGCTCTTCAAAAGCAGAGGCTGTGCCTGCTCAGAGCTCCAGGGTCTTAGAAATGGCACTTGTGCAGATTACTTTCTTCTACACAACATGATAAAATTAATGGGTTTTGCACCCACAGGTAAAAACATACCAAACATTTCCATTTACAAATAAACAGTATTTACTGTTATTTACAAGTATCATGTATAAATGCTATGTACAAACTGATACAGTCTAACATGTTTAAATTATTCTTCCAATACACGATGTAAGTAATTAAAATCTGCATGTATGTTGTCTTTCAGCCGTTAGTTTTCCCCCTCAGTCAGAACACAGGTGATTTTGGCAATGCAGTTGATTCCCTACAAGTTGCAGTTCATACATTATTTAGAAAGGATTAAGAATAGAACAGAATGTTAGCAACAAAACAAGCAAAAATGAAAATAAAATACGTATAGATATAATGCCACATACTACTGGGGGTTCTTCTGTAAATAATCTGCAATTTGAATTTACAAACACTAGAGAATCAGGTTTTCTAGTTTTCTTTCAAGACCATTTTAGCTTCTTTTGCTAGTTCCTTGCTTTCAGGGCATCTTCAGCACAATTGAGTGGGGAAAACAAAAGAATAAGCCTTATCAGTTATTTAAGCTGATATCTTGCACTAACACTGAAGAGATATTTTGGTGATACAGTTTTCATTACTAAAATGCTACAGCATAATAAATTAATTCAATGTTATGCACTTATCTATTAGACACATTACTACAGAAAAATAAAAATGTTAATTATTCATTATCATCTCTCTGATTATTTGTTGTGGCTGATAATTACATTGAATGTATTTTATATCAGTAATAACCTTCTGTCTACATTTACAACATATCATATCTGGGGGGCTTGTCAAGGTTTTTCCCAAAGCCTTTTCTTTATTAAGACACAGACCTCATGAGTACATAACCTTTATGTTGAAGGCTGATTTTCTTCTTTCATATAAAGAACAAATATTATAGATTAATTAATCCAATGTGATTATAATTTAATCACCCTTCTTCTGCAGTCACAAGGGATTTTGTTATTATTTGGAGGCTCATTCATATTGTTATGGAGAATAAATGCAGTCATAAAAAGTGTTTGTGCGTCACTTAATTCATACAACTAAACAAAACTCAATATCAGTAAACAAAGGCCACTGTTTCTCCTTTATCACAGAACTTCTGTGCTTCCGCAGGCTCCTACTTTCCACCTCTTCGCCATTTGCATGTTTAATGGATTTTCCTGCAGAGCCTTCATTTCCAGACACTGTAATACACCCTGTTCTCATTCAAAACAATAATTAACTTGATTTTCTTAAGAGACTGCCCCAAAACTGGCATGCAGAACCTGTACGTACCTGACCAAACACTGCTTGCCCCAGCCCATTTTAAAGCAATGACTTATGCATTCCGCTCATGTCTAGCCTCTTTCCCTTGATTTTATTGTCAGAGAAAATGATTACTTATTAATCTAACTTCTCTAACATTTGCTTCTATGTTATTTCCTTAAAGTGGAGCCTGGACCATATTCCCATCACCATGGAAATCCTTTTCGATTACTTCTATCTCAAATTCTATGAACTCTTTGAAGGTTGAATCCTCTCAACATTTATTTTAGAAGGACAGGAAAAAATATATTCTTTTCATGAGATCTTTGAACAAAATGTAATTTGAAAGTAATTTGACTTAAACTACTGTTTAATAAAAATGAACATTTGAGCTACTTGGCCTCAGGACAATGTTGTTTAATTAAATTAATCAAGTTAAATTTTCTACTGAACTTTGAGAAACTTAAGTAATAATTCACAAATAGAAGCAAAAGTTGTGAGAGATACAACACTGCTGTGTCTTGTTTGCATCTAAAAAGTCTCAAAAGTGCTTCATTCAGACATTTAAATGTTGCACGAATATAGAAAAATAAGAAAGACTATGGTTTAGAAAATTTGTATTGAGTATTCTAAAAATAGTACCAGATCAAAATAATTGATTGATAAATACACAGCCAATTCAGAATGGAGGTTGAATGTAACGGGAAATGCAGAGACAAGTAAAATAATTTGACAAGTATGACACGACAAACATTTTGGATCTGTGGTGGTTAATGGCAGTGGCCATCATTCTGGTCTTTAAACAGCCTTAAGTAATTTTAAAGGAAACCAGAAGTTTCCATTAGATTACATGAATATGGGGACTGAACTTTTAAAATCCATTCTTCATTTCAAAGTTGTATTTTTTGTTTCCTGAAGTTCCTATTTCTTTTGTGCTAACATGAACATTCAGGCTATTCTGGACAGAGAGTTGGTTTTTTTTTTTCTGTTTTTTGTTTTGTTTTGTTTTTAAATGTAGTTCTACTATTTTCTTCATAAAAAGCTAACATAGGAAAGTCCATGTATGGTTGATGATGGTTAGGGTTGCCAAATACAGCAGCCCAAGTGGGGCGAGATTACCACAGCTCCAAGTTCAAACTTGTTCTTCCCCAAACCAACTTGATCCTGGATGCCGTCTCATAGACAAAGCTTTATTTACAACCCCCACACACAGGGTTTTCTATTTGTTTGTTTTTTTAAGTCAGTGAAGCTCTGCTAAAAGAACTTACGAGAATGGAAAAAAAAATAATAATAATAATTTCCACATGGTGGACTTCCCTTCGCACAAATTACTTTTTTCCTCCGGTTTTGCTCTCTTCTGATGGTAGTCAAGTGTGAATGACTGAGGAGCTAGGGTGCGGCCTGATCATTAAAGTCTGCATAAAGAAGACTGAAATTGGAACATCTGTGGTTTGGGACTTTCCAAGCTTGTTGCTGCCACAGCATGGAAGTTACCTGGGTGGGGCCCCTTTCTCTGCTCTATCCCAAGTACTGGGACCAGCCAAAAGCATTTCCCCTTACTACAGCTGAGATTTTGGACCTGCGTTACTAGATTAGAGAAGCAGTGTTTACACTACCAGTTACACAGGTAGTTTAAACACTTGTGAACTTCAACAAATCTAATCTGATCTTTGATCACTTATCATATACAAAAATCACATATACAAAACCCCTCCAGTTATCATCAGAAATGAGTGATAAAGCTAAGTAGAAAAGAAGCCAAATTAGAAATATTAGGAGACAGTGCAAAGTAAGACTATAATGTTCTAGAGCTGTATAGACAAGGCCTGATGAAGACAGAGGTTGAAACTTACTATGAAATCTACATAGTGACCTTCCTTTGTGGTATTCTTCAGCAGATTATGTAACATTCATTTTGAACACTAAGTGAAATAGAATGTCCTTGAACTAGTATTTCAATTGGTACTGAGCAGAGTAGCAGGAAAGTGCCATCACCCTCCTGTGCACAGTGTTTCCTTTTCATCAGTAGACTCCCTTTGCACCTCCAGAACCTGCTGCAATTTCTTTTGATGCTCACTGGACCTTTTCTAAACAGACGGCGAAGGACATGCCCTGCATTCCGTGCTTGGGTATCAACTCCAAAAACATCAGACTCCAACAGGCTTGGGAATTCAGCAGCCAAACATAACCTATATCATTTGTTCTGTTATCCTTACACACTGACCATCTGTTATATAGCAATACAATAACAACTACATATCCCAGTTGTGATCATACTATCCAACTCTAGAGTATAAGAAAAATATCTCCACTGCAGTGAAATCATGTGCTAGGTATGGCAATCTGGTTGGATAAGCCAATTATCTCTCAATCTTTTTCCTTTGATATCTAACCTGTAACGTGATTGCAAAATGTATATGTCAAGGAATCAAAGACAACTTGGAAACTCAGAAATTTTGGAGTGTAATTCTCAGTACTTGTGCAAGTAATTTTCTAAATTATGCCCTCTTGAATAGAAATGCACAATTAAAAAGTGCTGTGGACCAAGTAGCAGAATATATGGATCTACATGTAAAATGGAGAGATGTGAACAAGTAAACCAAAGAAAGTAGTTTATACGTGGGAAAATGCAAACCACATCTAACAAACACAGCAAAACTCTAATATCATTGTTTGTAACTTAGTCTTTCCTCCTGTTATTCAGTCACATCCACGAGTAGGATGCAGACTGAACACTCTTTACATTTTTTTGACAGTACGCAAAATCAGTAATACTACTGTGCAAGGAATTAAAATATTTTTTTGCTGCAGTGAGTTTTGTTTTTGTTTGTTTGTTTGTTTTGTTTTGATTCATGCTGCAGCAGTACCACAGGACACTCCATGGGCTCTCAATGCTCTAGAAGGGCACCACAATGGAGGAATCTGAATTCAGATGGTTTTATTTTCTAAATCATTAGCTTCTCTGCCCAGTTTCACATCCTACTGTTGACTCGGCCCAAACTCATTTAAGGTATGCAGTCTGACAAAAGCACAGCTCTGATAGGTATGGCCGTATGGAAAGTTGTGTAGGTTTTCAAGTACAGTTTCTTTCAAAGCACCAGCATGAGAAATGTTTGTTGTGAACATGTTTACACAGCTCTTCCCCTTTCAACATAAAAGCAAAGCTATTGCAATGGCATAAAAAAGGAGACGTAAAAATGAGGTCCTCATCAATACTAGTGGTGGCCATTGTAATAACAGTGTTTTGCAGTTACAGAGCCTTTCATCTAAGGATTTCAAAACTCCTTGCTAAGATTGATTAATTAAGGCTCACGGTGAGAGTTCTGTGAATCATCAAACCACAAGCATTTCACACCTCACTGACTTGCAACTCAGAGAAGCTCTTGATGAACACGAGCTAAGTTTCATGAGACTTGAGGGAACCTAGATCAACTCCAGTGGGTTGACGCAGAAGTCATTTTAAGATGTGTAAATTTAAAGGGAAGCCAGGTGAGCAATCCAGAGCTTTGTTAAAAAGCACAGTGACTGATCCTTGGGAAATATCTTCTCCCAGATACTGAAAATGCTGCACTCCTGCAGTTCATAAGGTGCTAGCAAAATGGTATCATGCTCTGGTTGAGGAGAATCCTTTAATTCTATTCAAAAAGCTTTGTCTTATTTAACTGCTACTTATTCTAAATCAATGTGAAGTTGAACGTCACTTCCTGTCTTGTACATGGCATTTGTGGTAATGGACTTTGACTCAAAGCACCATCATATCAAAGGGGACTTGTAATGGTCTAGTCTTTCTCTCACACACTGGATGACTTGCATGGCACCTGAAGCCTCCCAGTAGCTCTTCCATCAGCCCATTCCTGCCCACTGGCAATATTGCATCACCTCCCGGTTATGGTTATTCTCTCTCTGGAAGCTATTCATTTCATTTTCAAGAACATTTACAGGACTGTAACTACAGACATTTAAAACCTTGATTAGTATTTTCTCTGTCTTAAGATCTGTTGTAAAATATTCCTTGGTCATGTACAGCTTATAAAAAATGTTTTATACGAAAGAATGTAGGCGCCTATTTTTTTTAGTTAAAGATAATGATTTTGTTAGTCATTTTTTACAGTTGCTAATTACTCTACAAATGCCATAACCTGTCTGAATGGTAACTGCTCAATAAAAGACTGTTTTGTTTAAGAGATGCTAAGTAATGCAGTATAATAGTATGTGTGTCAGGCCAATATATTACAGAATTAAAATGTATCATATTCGCTTCTTTCTTTCTGTTGTTGACTAGGGAGGTCAGTTCGAGTAGAAAGTGAAACCTTTCCTTGACTTTCTCTAAAGCCTGAACTGTCTGCTTGGATGTAGAACAAGCATAACTCTGTGGAATTTATGATTTGAGAAGACCATTGGTCCTATTGCTGAGTTCAGTGACAATTAAGTTACCCAGTTAGAATAGCAAAGGAATAGGAAGTACGTAAAAATCTCTGTAACTCCTTTGAACAAGGTATTTTCTGGCGTATATCTGATGTAGTCATATATCTTGCATACATGCAGTGGAAATGTATTTGGCTCCATATTTCTCTATTGCAGAGTTTCAGAGAAGTGCAAAAGAACATGCTTTTTCAGCCTCTGCTTTACCTCCCTTTCATTTATAAACACCCTAAATGTGTAGAAAATATTTGAAGTTGGTAGCATAGATCAAAGAGCATTCTCCACTTCGGTAGGAACTGTTTTCTCCTAGCTGACTCCAGTTTTCCTAGCCTAAAGTCAGCTTTGTGATATCCACCTAATCCCAGAAGAAAGACCCCATCCTCACTGTCAACCTCATCAAGTTTCTCAGCTAAGGCTCAAGATACGGCTGAATTAGCTGAAGCTCTTATCTATCATGTGATTCCATATTTTTCCTGAACACAGACCTTCTGAGCACAGCTGAAGGCCTTGGCAGTCAAATTACTTCCCATATACAACCGGAAGCCCAAACGAGCATTCACATTGAGATGTATAAACAATCAATAATTTGATATAAAGGTGTGTCTTTTCCTGGTAGAATGGTTGGTTTGTTCTTGCTAAATTTGGTGAAATTCTGCTTCAACAGAGGGGATGTTATTCACATACTGTGAACAACTCAGGTCTTCAGCATCTACAGGAGGCCATTTCAAAGGGAAGGCTGTTCTGTTCTAAGATATTCTTAGTCTTATTTGTTGTCAGAGGGAATAAAACCAAAACAAGTGCCTCACTGGAGCACTTTGACACAAGACATGTGAATAAAGCAATGTCTGTGGTCCTATAAAACAAAACCATTTTTCTCCTACTCTACTCCTTTCCCAAATTTTTGTGAAAGCCAGAAATCAAATTGCCTGTGTTTAAATGTTTCTCCCTTTGTCTTATTTCTTGTTTGCATAAGCTAGCATAGTTTCTAGTGCCTTAATTGGAATTCAGAATCATACAAGAGAATCAAAATATCCTGAATTAGAAGAGACCCACAAGGACCATCAAGTCCAACTCCTGGCACCACACAGCACCACCCAAAAATAGAGCCATATTTTACCTCCAAAGACAACTGGAGGAAATGATTTAGCACTGTAAGCATAACAAGACAGTAAGCCATTCTGGGAACCAAACTCTCAAAAGAATCCCTATGCAATAAACTCAATAATTTTCCATCAGCACTGCAGATAATCTTTGCTTCATGAGTTCAAAACATCTGTGAACTCCAGCTGTCACCTGCTTATTCCCAGTAGACACCATGGAAATCAGCTGTTCCTTTGCCACATTCAAACATGATTCAGCACCTTTAAAGCTTCAGAATTTGTTTTGACAAGAGCTCCTCTCCAGCTCAGGTAGCAAATCTCTCACACTTTTTCCACAAACAGTTGTTCCTGAGTCATTTGCACAGCTATGAGCAGCACTAGAACACATGAAAGAAAAGGATATTTTGTATTTTTAAGGCAGAAGACAAAAGGATTGCTGATCACAGTATGAAAATCATGCATGTATAAATGATTACTTTGTCTCTATTTTCTCTTAGGCAATAGATGATGCAGAGGCAATCAGATATCTGCAAGATACAAGGCAGATATTTTATTTAATTAAAATAAATATTCCCAAAAAGAAATCAAAAGCCAAGTAAGGTCCCCCTCCAGATAGATAACTGTATTCCTTTGTTACAAAGGCCCATGATTTAGGGTCTCTGAACAGGGTATTAATGTTTTATCACAGGATATTTTTTTCTGCTATCTAGTATAAGATATAAAGACAGAAACTCTTTAAGGTGTTAAAATTCAGAATTTTTGAAAGGAGGTATTTTGAATGCTCGCTGAAAACAAAACAAACTTCATTAAAAACAATTGGTGGGCAGTGGCTGTAATGGTTTAAAGAAAACATATTAAACACCATTTATCTGAGGATGGATGTTCTCAGCTTTCAGCCCTTGGAGCTGTTGTGTAGTCAGGGGCTCCCAGTGGGACCTACCACCTCCACAACCTGCACCCAGCCTTAGGCTGGGAGAATTGCATTGAGGTTACTTATATAGGTAAGAAGTTATTTACATAAATAAATGATAAGGAGATGCTCTTGCAGCTGTGACACAGATATATTCTGGTGGAGAGCAGCGATAACATTGTACTATTAAATACAGCCAATGGAAGTAACTATCAGTGAATATTTCCCCAGCTCAGATGCCATTCTCCTAGAGAAAAACACAGCAAAAGACAATTCTATGGTGTCCAACCCATGGCTGGTGTAAATCAGGATCATCCCTGGGCTGCAAATACAGTTTACAGGCAATTTACACCAGATGGGAGTTGGACTTCACAAAGCAATGCCTGGAGGCTAAATGATATTCTTGAAAGTTGCAAAGCCTTGGATTATGAAATCTCTCTTAATATATTTCCATTTCAGCTCCTTCCAGTATCATCTGCTCACAGCAGTCTGAATGCAGATGAAACATCTATTTCATTATCTCAGATAGTTCATAAATGCTTTTTAAAAATTCCATCATTTGCACAGTGTAAGGATCCCAATACACCCTAACAACTGTTTGACCTGAATGTATTAAAAATATTGTAATGTTTTGTTACATATCCCAAGGTAAAAAAAAAAAAACACAAAAAACAAACACTAAAAAAATCCATATATATGTATATATATATATATATATATATATATATATAAAATCAGGCTACCGCTTATTAGTTTTCTCTTCTCTGCTTCTTATGAAGGTTTATTTGACAGAGCATAAGATAGTGGTAAAATCCTAAGGTAAAGGTTAAACTCTGTTTTATTATGTTTACAGGATTTAAAGGGTAAATCAGGAAGTGCTTATTTAACATCAAGTGAAAGTGGTGGATTAGTAACCAGACCGAGACTTAAAAGCATCCTTAATCCTTAAAATCTCTGAGGGTGAAAGGTCACTCTTTAACACCAAGTTGTGTAAAGAATGAAGCAGACAGAAGCTTCTGTTTCATCATTGCCCAGTTAATCCACTGAGGAAATGAGCAGCATTGGTTTTTGCTAGGTAAACTCCTCCTAAAACCAAGGAAACAGAGGAAAGCCTGAACAGGAAATAATTAAAGTAGGTTTATTCCACGAACACAGCAGAACAGCACAGGAGATATTTTAAACTGTTCTAAAAATGACACTTCTGTGGCTATTAATCAGCTATCCCGATTATGTTTTCATCACTCTTCGTTGTCATTATCCTTTTAATGATTAAATTAATGCTCAGTATTTTATTTGCAGAGAGATGTAGAACAAGACACATTTTCAGAGGCACAACTGGGTGCTCCCAATAGATGCTGCTTTATGTTCTATATCCTTTAGCATCTTGAGAATTAGAGCACAAATTGGGCTCATAAATACTCTCTCTCTTTTAAACTTATAAGTTCTGGAAAAATAATTAAAAGCAGCTCTTTTATTGTGTTATAACAGTGATGTGTGACAAAGAAATAGGTGCAGGGGACTGCAGTTTGCAACATCTCTTCTTTCTCACCTCTACCAAAATGGAGGGTGCAAGCATTCAGTACCTGCTTCAGCTGAGGTTGAAATGGGATTTGGAGTTCCCAGTAGTTGGGATAAAAAATAGCTCAACAAAGGTTTTCTTTGCTAATGCATTAGAAAGTGTAACATGTGGTAGAAAACATTTGGAATCCACAATTTAGTAAATATTCCCACTTTTTTTTGCAGACAAATCTTAACACCCCCCTTCCCCCCCCCCCCCCCCCCCAAATGATTAATAAGAAAAGACAAAGCTCTCACTTATTTCAAGGAAGAAAAGGTATTTTCAATACTAGCAATACTAGCAACCTTTCAATATTTATATTGAGCTTGCTTTTATTAAATCATGGGTGAAAAATAAGAAGACTCACCCAAGCCTTATTTTCATTGTATAAAACAGCCCAGACATTTATCTTAGAAAACTGCAGGAGTGTAGCTCCACATAGACTGATGGAACTGAGCTGCATTTGGCATTAGGATATGATTCTCTTGCCTAAGGTGTTTATGACGCATACAGTTGCTAATAGCTTATGCAGTTCATTTTTTACAGAATCTGTGGTTTAAGCATTATGCTTACTAGTTCTAAAATATTACTTTTTAAAAGACTGTAAAGTGCACAGCATGAAATATGAAGAGTGCTGAGTGGCTCACGTTTGAGATCTGCCTCAAATTTTTCATAGCATTCATTCCTACCTTTGTGGTTCCATTTTACCAAAACATTTTCTTAATTAACTAAAAATGAAAGCAATCAAATTACATTTTGTTAACTAAAAATGAATACTTGGTTTCTTTGGGGCTACTTTCCAAAAGATGTGTATGCTCAGAGCACCAGCACAGAGCTGAAACAACTCTGCCATTATTAGAGAAGAGACCAAATGGTAGAATAGTGTTTAATGCAAATAAAGGGATAGAAAAGCTCCTACTGTATTTCTTCCACCTCCCCAGATATTTTTAGTTTGACTTCCTAAAGAAGTGAGGTTTGTGTGACCAAATCCCTGATTTGCCTTTATCCCTTCTTGTAATTGGGCCACATTCAAGCATTTTTGACAAATGTACAGTAATCCCAAACTTCTTAATCACAGACCTACAAATTTCATTACAATCACACCATGGACAGCAAAGACACAAAGTATGACAATAATGTTAAATTATCCAACTCATAGAAAAGCTGCAGTAAGGGCTTTTGAGGGCTTGTAACTGAAATAAACCTGAGAAATTCCTGAATCGTGAAGAAAAACTCAAAACAGGGGTGGCAACCATAAATTCATGTACAGAAAAAAAGGGAAATCATTAGTTCACAAAGCTGTTTATTTTGTTTGCTGAGACACTAAGACTTCCTGGTGCATTAACAGATCAATATTCAGTATCAAGTCGAGGCATCAGTAAAGCTTTGATTCTGTTTGTATGTCTTACCTGAAGAAAAGAATACACTATGAAGTACTTAACAGTACTCCAAAGGTAATTTTGGTAAACAGAAAAAGATATTGTCATTCATCTGATTAAAAAATAATAATAATAATGTGGGAAGACCAAGATATTTTCAGAACAGTTCTTTTTTTTCTACAGTTACTAGGATTTAGTGTGTATAATATTACCTGCCATTGCTAAAAGCCTTTACAATTGTTTATAATAAATCCCATCCCTCTTGTATGCCAAATCCTGGTCTTCCAACTCCCAACCACAATTATTTTAAGAGTTAAAAAATAAGGAATAGATGAACAACTCAAAGCCACAACACTCATGGCCAGGGTTCTTTTACAGACCACAACACAATAATGTCTCCAACTTTTAGTTTTGTTCACAAAACCATCCGCTTGCTTGATCCAACTTACTTCAGCACATTTACAGTAAGAAAAGGATTTTAGAGTACTGAATTTGGAAACCGTTTGTACTCCATAAACTTTGAGGCAAACAGCTCAAGTCCCCTGACCTGATTCCTCTTTATCAAAATGAAGAAAAAAATCATTACTATAGTGATGACTATAATGGATTTCTTAGAGCCCTGCAGATGAGATGCTCAGTAATTTTGCATATCTTCACACTCAGTAATCTGAAAATCAAGAACCACAAGCACCCAGTCCTACTGCCATAGAACAGGTCATATCAGAAATTACTTGTCTTGTTTAGAACTTATCTAAAACAACTTGTAAGAAGAGTAACTTCATGTATACTCATCATAGGAACCCAGTTTCAGCAATGGCTTCTTCATTATTCTTTAACTTGCTGTTGTATTAATACAAGAGGATCGTGGCATTCGTCAGTCATACAACACAGCAAAAGCAGGTAACACGACATTTTCCTGATAGACTTCCAAGCACAATTAATAGCAAAGCACATTTCAGCATCAGTTCATGCACTGCATTGTTTGTGCTTTTTGTGTTTCAAAAGAAAACCAGTCTAAAATTTAAATCAAAAGCACTTATATGATTTTCTACTAGTAAATAAAGAATTTCTTTTTCCTAAGTTATGGTTCAGAAGACAGCCAAAACGTATGTCTGGAAATTATTTGGCTATTTTTACATGATTTTTTCTCTGTTTATGTATTTCAAACAATAGCTTGCTAATATATCATTAAGTTACTGATCAAGATAATTAATAATACAATATGCTGTTTATTTAGTTTAGACCAGTGAATAATGAAGATCCCCAAGTTCAGCGTAGCATATCGACACTGAAATTCAGAAATATCATGGTTCACAATCAGTCAGCATTTCATGAAAAAAATCCATAGCACATATTTGTAAAAGGTAAAAAAATATTTTTTAATTAAAAAAAAAAAAATTAAATGCAGCACCTAGAAAAAAATAGATGAAGATAACCAACAAAGAAAATTTGAAATATCTGTAAACCAAATAGGAATGAATAGTGTCTTAGATATCTATAAACCATGAAAAGTATACTGCCTCGCGTCCTAGAGAGTTGGACTAGATGACCTTTGAAGTTCCCTTCCAAATCTACAGATTCTTTTTTGAAATGTAAAATGAGGAAACTAAACCACAGCCAATTGGTATTAGAAAGGAATTAATCCATCTCCAAAGACCTTTTCCAAATGTAATAACACCAATCAAACTAATGCACTGTGGGGCCATGTAGGCACACAAACACTCACCCAATGTATACAGAGGTACACATTTGAGCACAATTTCCCTCTGAGTGAGGGTCATGCAACAGTTATCTATGCCACCACTCATTGCTTCCTCCAAACCCACATGGAGCCTTATTAAAATTTATGGAGCTCTGTATGGGTGTACATGTCTGCCTGTGTAAATTACTGACAAGATCAGAACTATAATTATCCTTATTAGCAGCGTCTAGTACATTTTATATGCTAGCAAAATCCACTGTGTATGCTGGCAGTAAAGCATGGACTTCATGGTTCTTCAGTCTTGTTCCTTACTTCTTGCAATCCCCCTGAATATTTCAGTATCTTTGAGGCTTAGATACCTCCATCTGATACAAAACCAGGTGCAAACAATGAAAACTGATTTTTTTTTCAGTGATTGCTTTCAGGCATATAGGAGTGGATGGACTAAAAATAATAATTTGCTAATACAGGAAAATAGTTGCACTACCAAAAATGTCTACTATTATTAATTTGAATAGGGAAAAATTAAATTGTTATGTCCTTTTAACAAAAATATCTTCCATACTATTCAAAGCCTTTAATTTTGGTTGTCTTAAATGTATTTTTCATTTAAGTCATACACTATTTTTATGTTTATCATGGATTATACACAAAATTATATCCAGAAAGCTTTATAGATATTAAAGTATGACATCCTTTACTTCACCACACCCTCACTGTGAGAGCAGTAATTCACTCATAAAGATTGATAGCTGGCATTTGTCTTGAAGTTGTCCAATGATTGCCTGAGAATTAGAATAAAATTATCTTCTCAGAAAAGGACTTAGTTATCCCTGCGGGCCAGGGCTGAGGTGGAGTTATGATGAATCATGTCTTGGGAGGATCTCTAGCTTTCAATGAAATTAGTAACTTCCTTGCAAATTAATTTAATTACACCTAACAAAAATCTCTGTTCAAAACCATGCATCTTTGGAGGTCTGAAAAATAGAAGATGCACTATTTGACACAATAGGAATCCGTATGTTTTCTTCTCTTTCCCATTCCTTTTATACTCCCTGCACATACTTGTATACTGTTTTGGATGACAGGAGAAGGAAAAAGTATTTCTAGAAAAGCAGACAGAATTTGTTCTACCACTTCTAAACTACAAGTTGGATGACCCACAGCTTGAACAATCTGTACTGAGTCACACTGGCATTAGACCTAACCAAAAGTCTAGGTTTCTTCTCATAAAGAGTGAACTAGAGATAATTTTGAAATAATTTGGCTCTGAGCAATGTTTCTTACAGGCAAGATTTATGAGAATGATAACAATGACTGGAAATTTTAATTCAAAATTCATTAACAGTGCACAGTAATCACAGCTCTTTCCTACAGACAGCATAAAAGCTAAGTCTGCTTGAGTGAAAAAAGGTCCTTCCCCATTTCTGAGCTCCACATCTGCAGCAGCACTTAGCATCATCCACAGAGGATATTTCCAGCTCTACAGCTTCAGTGACTGCAAGTGGTTGATGCCGTCAGTGTAACCTTCCCTTAGCTGAACTAAAGGAACATTAATGAATTTTAAATAAATCTGGACACAGAGACTTACAGATGGATAAACTGCAGAATTATATATTCACATGCACACATTCTTCAGTATATTGTGCTCAGAAAAAAATACACTTCTGAAAAAGTCACTGCTCCTGTGCATCTGTGATTATCTGGAAAAAATTCAGAAGTACTTGCTCCAAAAGCATGGCTTATCTATAACTTAAAATGAAAGTGATCTTCCATTAGGCAACACAGATTTCATGGCACACAAAGGAACAGCTCTGACTGCATCCCATATTTTGCCACCAGTTTAGAACCTTTGCAGCATTTTTCACCATCTTTTAAACAGAGAAGGGTTTCATTTACAATACACAGGGGAAAACAATTTTGTTTTTGTAAAGGTAGCCTGGCACTTTTTTGCTAATTGTTGGCAGACAATCTCTTTCTTGCCTAGGTGGGATGACTACATGGAGCAGGGAGAATGGAGAGGCTCAGGGTGTGGAGGCAGAGGCAGAGCTGGTCTGTGAGCAGGAGGCTGAATCATGAGATGGAGCTGCAGAACCTCAGGAAATCCTTCTCCTGTTTCAGGGCCAGCTTTGCTTTAGAAGTAAAACAGCCCCCTTACTTTATTACAATGCTCCCAGGACATGAAGCACTGACAATACTCAGAGGTGGTACCTAGTTTCATGTTGTTAAATTACCTATGAGAGCTAGTATTTGATTTATAACAATGACTAACCCAATAAAATGGTAAAGCAAGTCAACACCTAGGCTCAGGGATTTTTCCAATTTTTGTTTTCCCGTACTACTTTGATGATGCAGTCATCATAAAGCATTCCAGACATGTCATGCTCAGTGGAAACTATGGCACAACAGAAACCTCACATGAATCCTTGCAAAGATCAGGCTGATCTTCTTTAGATCCATGTAAACCCATTTACAAGAGCATGTATTTTTCTTCCTTCCTCCATAGCATGTATAGAAAGTGCTTCTAGTAAGACACTTTCCTGTGAAAGTAGTAAATTTCCAGGTGGAGCAAAAAATCTCAAGAGTTCAAACCCTTGTAAATTGACATTGCTATGCTGATTTATACCCCTGGTGAGGTGTCCCTTCATAATTTGTTCCAGGTTGGAATTTTACTATAGAGTAGTACACGCATTCTTGTAAACCAATGAGAGATACGTCCATCTAAAAGGATAGATTCCATGTTGCTCTATTTTTGATCACTTTAGATATTCTAAGCTATGTCTTGCAACCATCCTACTTATGGGATCAAAAAAAGAAGTAACTCAGATATGTGAATAAAGTTAGTAAAGCCATTGGTCCAGACAGGACGCAGGCTGCTAAGTACACGATGATTGATATTGGACACATTTCTTTCTTGGCAGGGAGTTTTGGCTTTCAGCTACATTGTACTGACATAAGGCACATTAAAAGTGAACCCAAATATCTGCTGAAATTCACAGAGATGTTGAAACATTTTCAACTCTGAAGCCAAAGATGTGTCAGCTGAGAAAGCTGAAGTCTACCTTCAATTTCTTTCACTCTAATTTGTGGAAGAAACGCTCAACAAACTTGTCAAGTCTAAGCAAGCTCTTTTACAATCCACTTCTCTATTTTCTTGTGGCAGGAATCCACCTGCAGCAATCTTCAAAAAAAGCAATAGGAAGGTCAGTTACTACACTCATTTTCCAGTTGTGGATACAGTTCCAATGCACAGAAGTGGGTTCAGAACCCTAGTCCATATTTCACATTCTGTGGAAGGCAGACAAGACTCAGGCCTATCCTTTGCTGAGGCAAGTGATTTCTAGCTATGGCCTACTTGCTCAAGAGATATATTATAGGATGGAATTGCAGTGATAATTGTTACACAATTTCTTCTTTGTAAAGCTTTATAACTTTTCATTTTCACCTCTTTGAGAATATTTTTTACCCTCAAGTCCCACTCCTAGTGCAACAGTATGCAAATGCTGATCAGAGCCCATAGACAGCTTCACGTAACTGGAGCTATGATGAAGCAGACTGCTCTCCCTAGATGACATCTTGGAGAAACACAATATTTGTATGGTCTTCATGTAAGTACTTTGTATTTTTATTATTGATTTGTCTTAATTAATTAGTTATACCTTCATTGGCTTCATCTGAGTGTCTTGCATTTTAATCGCTATAACAAATCATTAGTTCAGTAACATTGGAGGGTTTTCTTGACCACAGCATAGTTTATATTTTAAAGAGAAAAACCATAAAGAGGAGAACCATATAATAATTTTATTTTTGTCTTTATGGATATGTCTTCAGATGTTTTTCAAAGCTCTCAAGTAGACACACAGTACTGTAGCATTGTCACCATTGTCTGGGTGGGCTACAGCTAACTCCCCATGGGTATTTTTGAAGCTACCACTGAAAAAAAAAAACAAAATAGCCCTGCAGAAGGAGAGCTCACCACTGTGTCCTCACGAGGTACTTCTGGGCTGCAAAACCTTGCACTGAGCCACCAGTTCCAGGTTTACATAATGGCTATTGCAGGATTATCTTCTCCACACAATTACAGATACAATTTCTGTTATGCTATTTTTGAAATATACATCTCGATTTTATCCATCTGTTTCACTGTTTTTATATTCTCAGTAGGATTTCAAACGAGAGCAAAGAAGAGTTTCATATGTAGAACCTCAACCAAAATACTAGCAAGAGACAACATGTCTGAGTACATATACTATTAAGAAATTACTTAGGGGGAAAGCTAAAAATAAGAAATATTTTGTGTAGGAATGGCATGACGATAGTGTTATATTGATCGTATTTTATTTTTTTAAAACATCAGATTTTCTTGGTTTTCTGAAGACCAACAATTTCACATCGGTAAGAGAAAAAAACATTGACCTTAATGTCAAAAACAGGCAGCTATAGGCATGCTCCAGGTGATTTCTTAAATTATTGGAAATGTTTCAAGTCACACAATGAATATGGTGAATGATGAATTAAGACACATAGTAAAGACAATGGGAAAAAGGTACTGAAAATAAGATTTTGAATAGGTGCATAATAACAATAATAATAAGTGCTCACATCACAGGATCTAGAAGCTGGATTTTGCAAGGCTAAGCTATCAGTTGAAGAAAGCAGAACAAAATGAATATCATACATAGTCTAATGATGAAACATACAATGAATATCTAAAAGTAATCTTGAAGCAAGGAGTTCTTTCGAACTTCCTTTAACTACTTAATCTGAACTGAACTTCTAAAGGTGACCTTTTCCAGGGAGCAATGTATTTTTCAAAATCTGCACTCTGTATTAACACAGAACAGACAGCATAGGTCACTGGCACCTCAGAAGTCTATTCTGCTCAAATCCATTTTGTTGAAAGTGATGAGGTTTCTCAAAGCCAACTTAACTATGTAGGCCAGCTGAAGACTTTTGTCTTAGGACAAGTGATGTATGCAAAGCACTGAAGTAGCCAATTCCAGTTAACTGATAATGTAGACTGGCATAATTCAAAGATTAAATGTAAACTTTGCCCAGTTCAGAAAGAGACATCTCAGACAGACATAGCAATGTTTGAATTGAGCCAACAGGTCACAAATTATTTTTTAGTGATAATGAAGAGAAAGACATTTTTTTTCTTAAAACAAGAGAAAGTATTTATTGGAACCTTATAATTTTTCTGCAGAAAAGTTCAGTTTGAACAAAATGATCTCTGCCAAAAAAAAAAAAAAAAGGTAGCCTCTTACCTGCAGCTTCACTCCAATCATTTCATGCAAAAATGAAACCAATATATGAGTAAATGCTAACGTATAGCCTCAGGTCTTGATCAACTCAGACTTAAATACAATGAGATGACAATTTGTCGTAGGCAGTAAAACATTTCCGAAGTTGCATGAATCACCCTGCACACCTGGCAGCCCAGAAGACAGACTGAGCTAACATAGCAAGGCATTCAGAGTGGATTTCATCACTTTACTGCTTTTTCTGGTTACATCTCATCACTTTACCCTTCTTTTCCATCTCTTTTTAGGATTGAAAAATGGAGCTCTTTGCTGAGATGTATAGCCAGGCTCTCTCTTAAAATACATGCAGAATCAATTGATAAGGAAAACCACAATTAACTCAAGCCACATTTCAGGATACGAGATCTTTTATGGACAATTACTGAGCCTCGTGAACCAACCTCATCAGTGGCCTCATTATCCATACTGAGATATTAGAAAAAAAAGAAAAAAAAAAAGCAAGTTTACAGCTAGTTAAAATCTTTTCCATGATGGTATAAAATTGTTTAGTGGGATTTCAAGCCACCAGGTCCAGTTGCTGAAACACTTGGAAGCCAGCATACAAGAACTGAGTCAGACTCACAGATCTCCCACACCTTCTTTACCTACCAACAACCCCAATGCAGGTATCACACAGATTTTCCCTACTATGTAATTAAGTTCCCTTTCCCTCCACCTAAACAGCAGCACCACTTCTGCCATGATGGCTCCTTCAATCTGTGCATTGCCTTCTCCTGAGCTAGGCAAATGAAATTGAGAACATGAATATCTCAGGATCATGTTTAATTTGATGACAGTCCATACACACTAGGAAGCTGAAACACTGATTTCATATCACAAGAGGCCAAGAATGTAAGGGCAGTTTAGAATGAAAACAGGATATAAAACAGAAGTTCTGGTGAAATCAAATCAATAACAAAGACAACTAGCTGAGTTAGGGGATAGTTTGTCCCATTACCAAGACTTTGTATTACAAAACGTTCACATCATTCTTATGCTGACATGTATTTACTGCTCTTCTGCCCTTGTCTCTCCCTTTCAATGCAGATATTGCTGCTTAGTGACTCAGTTTAAATTACGAGTTTCAACATGAGGATGACTCTGCACAAAGAAGACAATGAAGAAATTAAGCTACCTCCAGTCATTAGACAGTATTTAGTTGTACTGACTGTATGTTCCTTTCCTAACAAGCGACCCAAGGCTAGATGTATGTCCCAGCATGTCACCACACTATAGAGGACTTTCTGAGGTCACTGCTGAGCTAGGTTAGTCCTGCAATTTCCACCCCCCCCTCTCCCCAGAGCAGAACTTGACTTCGGATATGTGGTAGTACAACCAACCACTAACTCCTGTCAGCCTTTGAAGTCAGAGCTCCAGGAGGGCTAGGGTGAGGGATCTTGCCAGAGAACAGCAGGCCCATGTATGCTCTCCCAGCTCCCTCTACCACGCTATCTCCTAGGCTTCTGAGAAATGAAGTAGGATGAAGACAATTTGCTTATCCCTCCCTATAATCTCCCTCACTGTCTGCTGCTCCAAACACCTCCCTGCTTTGTAGCAGTTTTTCAAAAAAGCTGATTTTTATCTCAGAGCATTTCCTTTCCCAGTACGTCTATATAGAAATACTAAAAACAGATATAGTTGTCCCAAATAGTTGTCCCTACCGCTTTCTATCCAATCCCTATTTCATATGCTTCTTCCCAAGTTGTTTCCTTGATCTAATGGAATTTGAGGAAAAAGAAACAGCAGAATAAGAGTAGTAAGACAAAAAATAACAATAATAAAATTAAAAAAATAATAATCTTCAACACCTCCTTAGTTACTGTGATGATAATTTTATGAAAAAAAATATACATCGCAAATAAGTTAACTTTTTTGTTTTGCCAGTATGACATTGTATGCTTTCTGGCCACAGATTCACAGGGATCAGGGCTGGAAGGGCAAGTAAATGTCTTGTCTTTTTTCTTTGTTTCAACTGAACCATTTCACATTTCCCTCCTACCATTTCCAGAGCACAATCTGAGCTTTCTCAGATTTATATTGAAGAGGACTTGGATTTCAGCATGCAGAACAGTACATATATGCTCATATGCAGAGTATTGTGGGCCATATGAGCTCACAGGAGAAAGAACACTGAAGCTGCAAGGTAAACTTCAAAAAGAACAAATTGATTCCTGATGTCATCTTTTCCTCCTCAACTAGTGAAGGATCCAGAAAAAAAAGCAGTGCAACTCTTCATCACTTTCACATGATAAGTGAAACAACGATATGACTTTAGCCAATGTTACCATATATTCTACGTAAAAATTATTTCTTTTTGATAAATCTCTTGTAAGGCTTTGATCTTCAGGTCTCATGAGTCATATTACAGAGGAATTTACTGTATTTAATTTAGAAATCATATGAAAAGGTCTACCACATCCATTTCCTCTCTGCACCTCTATGAAGGGGGATCTCCCAATGAAGGAGGTAGAGACCAGTGAACTCTGTTTATGATCTGTATACAATTATTTAATAAACATTTTAAATATATATATCAAAGTAGAAAGAAATAAGTTTTATTATTTTAAGCAGCTACCATACATTTAAAAAATCATAATTAGAACTTCAAAAGTTGTGTGTTTTCTTCATTTGTTTCCTAGTAAACTTTACATCTCTTCTACCCATAGTAAATTTTACCCTTAGTAACCAAAAATGTGGTTATTTCAAATGCATACCCTTTGTATCGAGAATTAATGGCATTGAAAGACAACTGATCACCATTTCTCTGTTGCCTGTGGGAGATGAGCTAAGAAAACTGGCTCAGACAAGGTGGTCACAATTTTGCCTGTTAAATAGTTGAGATGAACTTCAAATTTCCAGCATTACTTTAAAAAAAATAGTCTAAGAAACTGCATTGGTATTTTGGAGGCCAATTGAAGGGTTGCAGATACTGTATATAAACTTGGACAAGTTCTCTGGAAAGGAAATTCATAATGCCAACCATAAAATACTACCCATAAATTTGGTATGTTAAGCCATAGATCTGGATGAAGAGTAAGCTGGTGGAGAATAACAACATGTGAGGAGAAAGGAATCCTCTAGTTTGATGGGGAGGAAAGATAAGACTCCAGGATTTTGTTTTAAAAGTGCTCTTTCAGTTCATTTCCAGCTTATGAACAAATATCCTATAAGAACTTCACTTCATTTGGTCTCCAAAGTTTGCCTGTGGGGGAAAAAAAAAATCTAAACAAAATATCACTCTTACAGCAATATTTCATTCCATGAAAATCATTTAGGTGAGAGATTAGCTAAGCTGGAGTAAGAGGAGAAGATTGGGAATCATTCATTTCCTCTGAAACACCCTCATAGTGTAGAGAAAAGTATTCTTATGCTTGACTAGAAATATCCCAGACCTGGATACTGATTAACATGCTTAATATGCTGTAAATGGAATTTACTTAGGTACCATTACGTGTTAATCTGGCCAATATGCCTTTTGTGATTCTTATGTCCTTACTGAACCAATTGCAAAATATTGCACCAATATTGAAGCCAATTGCAAAATTGCCTCTTTCTGAGAGTTTAGGAGATATTACTGAACATGTGAACTGCCTATTGCACTTAAGTCTCCTTCTATAAGAAGCATTAAATGTTCTAAGTTGTACATAGAAAGAGGAATATCAACTAAAGATTTATAATCAGGTGTACAAGTAACAGCAACAGAGCTGTTCAACTACAGCCCCTCTGATCATTTACATTCTCCTACCAATCACTAGGAAAAGGAATGTAACACAGTAGATATATTTTACATTTGTGGGATATGAATTTGATATTTCTTCATCTTCAGGAAGGAAAAAAACAAAACAGAGAACCAGAACAAATGTCAAATTTCCAAACTTAATCGCACCGTATGCCCAAAGCTCTTTCAAGGTGAGCAGAATTTTCATTTATGGGTTTCACTCTTAGATCAAGATAAAAATGAAAATAGTCATTGAACAGAGAAAGCCTGAACATTTCTGGTGTGAAACATGGTGAAGAGCTCACTTCCAGCTTTTCTTCTTAAATTTATATCCTGAAACCAAGGATGAATTTAGCCTTTAGCAAGTTAGCAACTTCCAGTGGGAAGAGAGCCTGTCTGAAACTCAGATACTTTTCAGAACAGACCAAACTGATCATCATTACCA
This sequence comes from Perdix hodgsoniae, assembly GCA_035772895.1. Lineage (NCBI taxonomy): Eukaryota > Metazoa > Chordata > Aves > Galliformes > Phasianidae > Perdix > Perdix hodgsoniae. Next base: position 266,601 of record JAPSGF010000040.1, read on the forward strand.
TAGACACAAGTTCCTTAATTCTTAAAGAAAGCTATGTACAGCCTAACACAATTGCTAAGGACTTACAGAAGGACGTAAGTGAGGCACAATGAAGCATAATGAGGACAGGAGGTATCCTCCCATACATGCTTGAGCCCCAGGGGGAACTCGGAGCAAACAATCCCATGGATAAGCAAAAGAAATCAGATGGATAACTTCCAGGTTGCCAAGAGACTACCCAGATATGCTAGCTACTTAGCAGTTCATTAACAAATAGAGATTAATTAGAAAAAGAGGTGTTTTTTTTCCACACTAAAGCCACCCAATAGATCTCACACAGAACCAAACCCAAGGGGAACATGAATTCTTTAAGTGAAACACAATCTTAAAAGTATTCCTTGTACCCCACAGCCCACATACAGGTCCCAGCAGCCTGACAAGCCGCCTCCTAAAATCTAGAGGAGCCCTTCTGCAGTCCTCAACAGCACCCCCTACGTACTCCCTCTCTGACCAGAGCAGCATAACCAGGGCTATCACATCCCTCCTTCCTTTGAGGTAAGCAGCAACAGCAATACAGCAACCACAAACACCAGGCTAGTAACTTAGACCAGATCTGACCCTCCAAAAAATTCTCACCTCGTACACCAGCACAAGACTGCTCAGATCAACAGTTGCTGTTTGTATTATCAAGCTAGTCACATAGTTATTTTTTTGAAGCTATGTGAGTCAAATCCCAAGAGTAAGGAGGCCTCCTTTCACTTACCCAAACGTTTCACTGTAGGAGATAGCAAGACTCCCTTCTGGATTATCACGACTCAGCTCAGACAATCCCTAGCAGGCACCCAGCCTCACTGAATTAGCCACTAATAATCATCTGCACTCACCTTCCCCACACTGCAGAAGTGGCTCTAGCTTTCCTGATATCGACTAAACCTGCTAATGACCTCCTGCTAATGATATCTGTCAATGACCCCCGAAGATATAAGCTAATGATATCTACTAACAAACTGCAATTGAACTGCATCTTCAGCTCATTAAAGGCCAAAGTCTGCTAACTTTACTGCCCTTAAGTACAACATTGGTCTGCTTGTTTTCCCAGATATTAGGAGGAGAACTTGCAAAATAAAAGCAGTTTGCATAAGAAGGCAACAGGAGTTACCTATAGATTAAATGCAAGGTTAGTCTTTCCCACCTGTGTTGCTCTGCAGAGATGTCTTACAGAAAGAAAAGATCCTTGGATTTACTCCAGGGAAAGAGGAGCCCCAGTTTGATCCGTTTTCTATCAAATGTGTCTTGTGAGATGCTTAGAGATGTCTGTCTTTGTATCAACTTACATTCTCTGAGGATACTATCTTGTCAAAAAGTATGTGGTGTTATCTGAACTTGAGATGCAATCAGTAACAAATTTCGGACCATCTAGTGAAGGAAACAGGACCAGTGTGGCGAGGAATTGTTCTGATGGAGCCATTTTTTTTTTGTTAGTATTTAGCATGCTAGAGAGAGCCCTTACAAACTACGATCAGACTTTTTAATCATTACAAGGAGAATTTATATTAAGACTGAAAGTCAGTGGAACAGTGAGAAGAGCCAATACAGTACAATCAAACTGAAAACTTATAAAAAAGCTGTCATAATTCTGTGACAAAGTGGTCTTCTTCACAATCTGAGTGATTTTCAGGACGATTCTTGTTGAATATCCTATCTGTTGGCTTCTGAGTCACTCAATCACTAGAAGGTTTCGCCTGTGCTTCAGAGTGCTCTTGGAGCTACGCAGGGCGCTGTGGTTATCACCTTTGGAGCCATCACAGACAGGTTCAGTGGAGTCCCTCAGTCAGAAGCTGATGCTGTCCATAGTGTGATAATTAAAGCAAACTGCAATCATTGGTAACTAACAGTTTGTTAATACCTGTAGCTACAGACACAACACCGTTCCCTATCCCCACTTTTGGAGGCATCATCGTCAGAACTCGAGGAGCCAGACATCCCAGAGCAGAAGCCTCCAAAAACAACTTCAGTGAGCAGAAGAATGAATCTGCTCCGTGCAAGGTACCCACACTCTGAGAGCCTGTGCTTTGCTAATAATCAGGTGTGCAAGGACAAGTCTTTTATTTCCCTTTCCTGCTCCTTGTTACCAAATGTACAGGCTAACTGCATAACTATTTAATTACAGCATTATTAGAAATATTATTCATGGAAATATTATTTCAGTAAGACAGGTCATTGAGAAACATTCACAAGGTATCATAGGAAGAGGCTAGGCTATTTTGGAGAAAAATATAAAACAACGAAAACATAACTTTAAAGTATTAAAGAGTTACTTAATTTCTATGAATTCATAGCATTAAAAACATCTGGAAATGGAAGCTTTCCTTGCACTTGTTCTCTGCTTTTTTCACTGACTTTGCCCTGTGCTTTTCTGATCCTAATCAGTCAGGTGATTGAGACTACTTCCTAACTTCCTCCTAATGAGAAATGAGATCACAGGGGGCTCTACTCTCCAAAGACAAACATGGCTGGCCAGTCACATAGATAGGATATAAATAAAAAGGGAACAGTGGTGTTTATTTCAAAGTGCATCAGGAGGTGGGGGGCGGGAAGAACCCAGAGGGCCCTGAAAACAGATATTTACTGTGCTCTCCTGACATAAACAATCTCACAGCCCAGCCCTGAGATCCTAGAACCACTATACAGCTAATATTGCTTGATTATCTATGTACCCACCACAACCTCAGCCTCCCAAGAACTGAAATCGAGTTTTCTATTCTTAGCTCGTGGTAATTTAAGCTCATTATGGAGGTGCCTGTGTTCCATGAGCACAAGAGATAAAGGAAGCAATATAACTTTAATGAACAGCTGACAGAGCAACCACAGCAGGCTCTGTAGACAAAAGAAAAAAAAAAATCTTTTCTCACATGTTGTCTTGATTTCTATCCCACAGGTCTAAATAGTCAGGGCTGTCTGTATGTTTTATGAAGATGTTCATATACACATACTTAATGAAAGCAAATACAATATGTTATTTAATAAGAGCAGGTAGCCTGGAAGGTACAACCACCCAAATAATGGAACAGAGAGAAAAGAAAGGTATTAACCTAGATCCAGGATAAATAATGGTAAATCATTTAAAATATTACTTAGCTTAAACTAGGAAGCCATAGAGGTTTCCTTTTACATAAATAAATGTCTTCAGTGTCTCACGTAGAGTGAAGAAAATGGATGGATGCAGATGTAACTGCCAGAAGCAATAAGTGGAGGAATAACTGCAAAGCGCTCTGCATTCTTTCTGATAAATGTTTGTATGCCCCAGTGTATTGATTGGGTGTTGCTTTTCTTTCACTGCCATTCATTAAGGTCCTAATTAAATCATGTGGCCAAATCCTGCAACCCCTCAGAGGCAGTGGTTGCAATTGCTGAGCAAAGAGTTCAAGGAGAATATGAGGTAGGCAAAAAGTGCATGTTTGGAGCTATGGATCAAGGGAAACATCATCTTCTGGTAATGATGCCAATCCAAACTAACACCTTACAAAAAGATCATATGGATCCCACCTGCATCCAGGGCTCCTCCTGCTGTAAGCTGCAGAAAAACATTCACCTCTGGCAGTGAAAGACAGTATTTGGAACCAACTATGGAAGAGATCTGCCTTCTCAGCTTTAGAATTAGTTCTACTAACTATTATGAATTCCCATCTTATAAAATACACAAACATGTTCAGGAGCTAGTGCAACTAGCCAAAATATGGTCTGTGTTTAAATAACATTGGAAATTATATCTCATCCAGTAGCTTCAAAACAAAACACTTTTTCATTTACTTATTTTTCTATAAAACGATATTTTTTTTCTGTGTTTTTCACATAGTTGACAGTTTTGCTTTAGCACATGCTCCTCATTCTTTCCAATGAAGAAAGCAAAAAGGAAGGGTGAGAAGAGAAAACATCTACTTAGGATAAAGGAAAGAAAAAAAAATCAACTTTTCATCTATTGGGTTTATGATTTCAAAATAAAAGGAATATCATTTTGAAGCTATCTCTCTGAAAAAAAACCCTCTAACATTGGTACATAATTAAAATTCAGAAAGTGTTTAAACATAATATTGTAGCAGCTTAGAACCTTATGGCAATAACTACCTATGGAACAACTCTGAACATCTCTGCCTAGTCAGAAAGTGTCCTGGTTAAATTGGTGGGAAACATTTCCCTTTTCATTTGAGAGAAGGACTGCCATGTGATAGTAAATAGATAACTAATTTTGTAGCATCTGGTAATTATCAGAGCAGAAATGCAGAGTGCACTTATTATCAGTTAGGTAACAAAATTATCTAACATTATATGTAATTATTTAACTGTATATTATAAAAAATCTAATTGTATGGAATCAGGTTTTTAAATTAATTTCAACATACTTCTGGACAAAAGTATGCTAGAGGCAGTAAAGTCTCATCATTTGTCTGAAACATTTTCTGTTCTACCTTTTAAATATCTGAGACAAATATTCTCAGAAATGACAACAAAGTTGTCTTCAAAGTCTCTTTCTTTGTGTTGGAAAAGTTACAGCGCCAGCTATTCTGTTCACTCACAATCCTTATCTCAGTAGGGAATTTCTGTGGTATCAGTAGAAATACTGGCTTGAGTCCACAAAGACTTAGGTTAACATCTGAGGATGACACCTGAAGACTTTTCGAAGAGCTGTCATTAACTTTTTAGTAATGTATTTTCTTCTGTCTAAACTGACATCAAAGATACAGTTGGGGCAGGGAGAGGAATAGGGTAAAAAACAGCAAGAAAATGATAACGGAATCCAGTTTATCATTTTGGCTTAGCCAGTAAGACTTTCCTTATCATCTGCAGCACTAAGCATGCTTCCAAAGGCTTTATTTCTGCCATTCTGTGAATTGAGACAATGAGATGAACCCATAAAAACAAAAGTGTGGACAGTCTTCTTTCATTACCTGTCATCCACTTAGTGCTCTGATATCTGAGAAACACAGAAAACTATTTCCACATAATAGAGGAGATGTAAACTTCATTCTCTGGTACATGACCTGGACGTTGCTGTGTTTGTCATTGGATAGTTTACCAGGGAGCTGCTGTGCAGCAGTTGCACTGCAGGACTGGGTATATATTGTTGTTCCCCACCCCATCTCTCCTCCCATCCTTTATTTCAACCCTAGAGAAAAGTCAGAGGATAGCAGCAAGAACAAGCGTGACCACACTGCTGGTCTCTTTTAGCCTCCTAGGAAGACTTCTGTCATACCTACTGCAGAAGGACAATCTTTAATACTGCTTACAAATACAAAGATAGTGGTGGTTACAAGCCAGGAATGCAGAGATAAAACACAGATGCAGGGACCTACCGTGATTCTCATGCGCTGGTCCAAAAGAGAGATCCTGAGCTGTTGAATTCCTCTATTTCAGAAGGTGACCTGATGGAAGAGCTTTTTTCTTCAGTATCAGTTACAGCACAGGTCTGTTCCATATTGCTGTACTTTTGCATTCAAGTTTTCAGAGATATTGATCTCAGGGGTTTTCCTTTGTCCTTGAGACACAGTCAGGCCCTGACTGGACAGTCAGTTCATGCAAAGTTTGTGAAAGTTTTCTTCTTTGAACAGGAATGAAGGAAAAGGCAGTTGATTTCTTACTTTCTCTTTGAGTTAGAGATCTCCTGATAAGACCATCACACTAATAAGAGCTTGCATGCAGATGACTCAGCCCTGCACTGGAGTCGCTCATTGCTTTGGTCAAATGTGTTCTCAAATAACCCCACAGAGGTACATGGTGAATTTGCTTCAACCCAGTCGATCTCACTCTATACTTACACAAACGAGGAAAAATCTAGATACAGGTAAGAACAGAGTCCAAGTTCCTCTTCATGGCCCAGCTCAATTCTCCTGCTCCCAAGCAAGATCACGTTTGATTTTTTCTGAGTATTAGTGTGTCTGGTCCAAATTTTGTGCCTTCCCCTTAAAGTAACCTCAGTTGGGGTAATCAGACTGCATTTGCAAGCCATAAGGAAGGTCAGTGACACATACTTAAAAAGCTATTTTTGAATGTCTGGCTCCAGACTTTTATCTCTTGAAATTCCCTTCATGGCTTTCTATGGCTCCAATCAAACTCCCATTGATTTCCTCAAGAATTGAATTGAGATTTCTGTGGTGCCTGCCAAAATAAAAAAGCAGAATGTAGTCAAATGTACGCATTCAGGGGAGATGCAGTATAACCTGTTTAGATGAAAATGTGGTTCTACTCTGAAGATTGTGTCTGTCAGTTGGATTGTACCTTTCCTTGGTTGACTCTTAATCACTTTCTTATCATCAATGCCAAGTTTAATATCTTAAAATTTGGATTTTTTTCCTGAGCTACAGCTTTCCAAAATGAATCTGGGATTAGGACAGGAAGCTTGGTCTTGTGGTTGAGACAACAGAGTAGCATTCATTTCCATTTCTGCCACAGACACCCACCACTACCTTCCACAAGTATGTTGAGGGAGTGGTTTTCAAAGGCATTCTGTTTTGGACTGACTCTATTCCCTAAGAAGCGGGTCAGGTCTAATAGCCTCAATCTTGATTACGTTCTCTAGAATGACATCAGGCTGGGAAAGGAGCAAAGATACACCATGACTGCTATTCTGTTCCCAACTTTATCAAGCCAAGGAAGTTTACAAATGTGAGAAATGAACTTGTTAGTTCTTTGATGGTTATGTGGCCTGAATTTCTGACAATATGTTATTTAATAAATCATCATCATACTGAAATCAAACAAATTATTCAGTCTGATCTAAAAATATAATCTAGCTCACACATTTCCTTCTATATTGGGAAGAAAAAATGTTTTTTCTCATAGTATGATGAAATGCACAGCTGCTAAATAAGTTCTAATTTTCCAGACATATAAGCATTTTAATATATTAAGAAGAAAATATACGCCAACTATATCCAGCAGTAGTTTAAAATATGACTTTGAACAAATCACTGTTCTTCTTAGCAAATCCATTTTCTTCCTTCCCTCTTTCCCAGTTTCATCTAGATAGCTGCAAGCATTCTGGGGCAGTGACTGCCTTTCCCTTATTGTTCCTGCCAGGCTTCCCAGTGTGGTCCCTCATCTTGAAATGAGTTTCCAGATGCAATTGTGATGCAAACAAAGGATGTATTCTACATAAAGCAATTAAAGGAAAATCTAATATCTGGAAATATTTCTACTTGCCTGAGAGTATCATGGACACTAAAAAAAAAAAAGGACTTCTGTTATAACCAACTTGGAGGAAATCCATTTAAAAAAATGTGATGTCCTTTTCTGTTTTAAGTTTACTAAGAATTGGAACTAAACACATGCCTCATGAAGAAATCCCTTTCTCCCTCCAGCTATCGCACTGAACTGAAATAAAACAGATGTGCTCAAACAAAAAAAATCTGTGCTTACTTGTTATGTTTTTCCTCACCCTTATTACCAACACATATGATTTGCACCAATAAAGGTAAAAGCAAGGAAGCAAGGAATATTCTTCAGAAGTTTCCCATTGCTATATTCTGCCAGTACCTGCTGTGATTCCATTCCTATAAGTAATGGGTTTCTCGTGTTATATTGTCGGATCCCAGCTGCTTAAAAGGCAAACTCAAAATTCAGCATTCTTAAGAGATTAAAAAACAACAACAGCAAAAATAACCAACACTAAAAACCCTAATATCCTCTAAAAAAACCAAAAACCCCAAATCCAATACAAAAACATACAAATTCACATAGAGATGAATAATTTCAAGATTTATGGTCAATGAATATTTATTGCATGAAGACAAAAATGCACTCCTTAAAAAAAAAACCTGTTTTGTTACAGATATATAAAGTACTGTTTAAAGCTTCATTCAAGTACCCTTTCAGAAATAAGTTTTCAGGATGGAGTTTCATAGTTTCACTGTTACATTAAGAAAAATAAGTTGTTTGTAGAACAGTACACAGTTCATAAGTTACCAGTTATAAACTAATCCTTGATATCCAGTCCAAATCCTAAGGGAGGCTTCAAGGCAGCCACTTCTTTTTGGCAATACAGTGATGAAAGATATATTGCTGAAAACCATAAAGCCTTGGGAAAAAATTTAGCAAACTATCTAAGCAGGAATGAAATGTTGAGAGCTTGCTTCATCAGCTGGAGCTTTCTGGAGAAGGAAGGGCTACAGATATTTTTGTACAGGTTAACTAAGTAGTCTTGAAAACAAAGAAAAATGCTGCATGCAAAGTGTTTTAAAATCTTGTCTTTCATGGGGTGTTGCTTTCCAGGGATGTGAGAGTAAAGATTGGGAATAAAAGAAAAGCAAACTGCCTTTTTAGAGTTGTTTGTGGACACTATTTTTTCAAGTGAAGGTTACATTCAGAAAACACGTGCTTACAGATTTCCAGGAACTTCATTAGGAGAGATCACCATTAGCAGGAAAAATGATACACAAAGGATATACATGTGACACTGCGCTCACTGCCCCTCACAGCACTAATCTATTCCAGTGAACACAGAGGAAGTTTGCTTTTCTAGAGCACAGAGGATTGCACCAGAACAAGCTGCTGCTTCCCTTGTTTCTTATCAAGGCAGATCTCTGGACAAAATAAAGCCTGCAGGATTTAGTGATGCAGCAAGATGCTCCCTCAGCATCAACTGTAGAGAAGCCAAGGCATTTTAATGAGAACATTTTAGTGTATGTGGCTTTATCAAGTCATTTTATAAACCAGTAAGGCTCTCCCAGACATAAAGGATAGTAGTAAACAAGGTTTTCTAAATCTTTTGTGCTAGATGAAGAAGGCTTAATTACCATCTCTGATGTTAGGAAAGTAACTCCTTGAAAAGTTTCATTTCTTGCAGTCGATGCCACAGATTCAGCAGAGCCTGAGTCAGCTTGTGCCTCTCATTTTTCCCAAACCTTTGTGCATCCATTTAGTGGCACAGCAAAGCCCTGGTGCCCAGTAGGTTGTCCTGCAGCAGAGGGGCAGCAATGGTATTGGCACTAATGCAGCATCTGGCACATGGTGCAATGTCTGTAACTCCAGTGTGGCCTTTAGGTGTGCTGGGATCACCTTGCTTGGTCATGTCCCACCATGGAAAAGACTAACTGCAGCTGGCTAAGCTGGGACCTTATTTCTGAGCAGAACAAGCCAGGCTCATGTACTCTTCATGAGATGTTTTCACTGTGGGTGTGTTATAATACTAATGGCCAGATAACCAAGGCTCACACTTTGGTTTGAGATATAAACATTGGAAGTGACATGATAATTTTGTCATGTCAGCGCCTCAGCTAGGCATCAGAAGAAACCAAAATCCTGAAACTGCAGCTCCAGAAGCTGGAGATCCTGGAGAGAGATCTAAAGTTTATAGCAGAATGGGTTGTGTACACAAGTTACTTATACAAGATGATTTATTTTTAATTTCAGACTAATTCTTGGAAAGCCTTCAGAAAGCATTTAATATTTTTGGCAAAATCCCGGTCCCACTGAAGTCAATAACAAATAGCCCATGACTTCAATGAGACTATGTTTTAAGGCTTTATTCCTCTCATCTCAATACAATAGCACTTCTGCCAATTGCAGTAACAACTTCTGGTTGCAATGTCTCTGAAAGGAGACATTATTAACAGAAGAATCTTCTTAGTGGGTTCATCAAATGATTGTGCTGAAGAAAGTTTGATATTATTCAGTGGCCACATCCTTCTGAAAGCATACTCAGTGGCAGTTAGAAACATGTGTTTTTCATAAATTTCTCATTCAGAAACAAAGACTGACAGTAAAACCCCAAAGCTTTGATATTTATATAAATTGCTAAATGGTTGCACTGGAGAGTACATTTCAATTAATGTGTCACAGTGCATCACAGTTGTTTTAAAGTTTGCCGACTCAACTGACTCTTTAGGTCCATCTAAGTAGTTGAGGTTTGCTCTAAGTTTCTTTAGATAGAAAACAGTTTGCTTCAGTGAGTGCTCTCCTACAAGTCAAGATACTTTTTAGGTCAAAATGAACTTGGATCCAGAATACACTATAACATTAGCATTATTTCCACCCTATTACCTATCTCAAAGCTATGCTATAATTCCTTCCTGGGTTTTATGTTAGCACTATATTCCAGTAAAGCCCTTTTGTAAGAATTTATAGAGATTATCTACTAACCAAACACAACTTTGTCCATTTGTGTGTTACCTCTTTTGTTTCTTATGTACTCTGCTGCCGCCTCTAGGACAACATTATAAAAATGATTTTGCTCTACGGCAAGAGGTGAAAGTTACTTCTATGCCTCAAATAATACTGTTGGAGAAATATAAGACAATTCTCTTTGTACTTTCTGTTAATTTTGAAAAATCAACTGAAGAATGGAGAGTAAGTATGTTCAGTTAATGAAAATCAGATCTTCCCAGCAAAGACACAACAATTTCAATTCACTGCCTTTTCTAGATTTTTCTATTCTAGTGAGTTCTTGAGTTTGGGGGCAAATAAGAAAAATCTCTATTAAACTTAGCTAGCTTTCAATATTTCAGCAGATCCAAGAGTCGGGTAGACTAGTGTGTATGAAATGCCCATTAAATGTCAGAATTTGCCTGTGAGCTGAGAAGCAGATAATGTACTCTAGTTCTAAACCTTTCACTCTTCCAGGAATACATCAAAATGCATTGACCAGTTCACATCCCAAAGGGTGCTTATTCATGGAGAGATTACAGCGTATTTCCTGACATTGATCGTACTGGGTTGGGGGCTGGGAATCTCAGAGAGGAAGAATGGTTGTCCTTGAGCAAGAGGAAAGCTGTGTGATTCATCCCACACTCCTGTCACCAGCCTGCATAGGTGACCTGGAGCAGATCCTGATGGCCAGTGATTACTGGCTAACATGTGCCTTTTCCAGCATATCTTTCATAATTCTCAGGAGACCTAAGTTAAAGAAAATTGGATAAACAGTAAGATAAAGCTTCAAAAAGGTCAATTTGGACTTGGAATTAACAAGCAAAGAGCTCTTGCTACGCAACACAACTCTCACTTCCCTGTAGTATTTAAATAAAATTACTAATAACTGTGAGAAAAGCCCCTTTTGGTTTGTGAGACTGTCATCTCCATGGCCCCAGTGGGCTGCAGAAGAACTTCGCTCACATTCTGGCTGCTCTAGACTAGCAGAATTTTGCCTTCCTGTTATAATGTATCATTAGGCATATAATAAGGTAAAATGACTAAGAAGGAAAACAACAACAAAAACAAACACAAACCTTGCTTACTATATTTTGAAGATATCTTATTTAGAACAGGCAAATATGCAGTATTCACAGTCAAATGTGAATTGATGCTCCAGTCTCTCTTCCTCCAAAGTGAGAGCCAGCAACAGTTCCTGCCTAATTTCATTACCATATTAATACACTCTAACTATATTGACTCCTCTGCAAAAAAAAAAACAACGCCCACTAATTAGTAAAATTGACTGAAACAGAAACACGTGTATACACAGCTTCCCTCAGCTACTTGTGCTTCACCTGCCAGACTTTTTTGCCCTTCAGATGCTGATATTTTCCTGATTCAAGCTCAACTTGTCTTCACTAATGCTGCTTGCAGCTTTTCTGACCTTCTGTCTGGACTTCCAAATGTACCTGAGCCTCCCCAGCATTTCTCTTATCTCATGTGCATGTCACTGCCATTTGTGTTTATTAGATGGTGAGACAAATATATTTTTAGTTGTTAACCTTGAGAACTGATCAGTATGTTAGTTGACTCCCAATGAGACATGGCCAAAATGTCCTGGAATCTATGAAAATTATAAGGTTGGTCTCTACTGGCATTTACATCAGTTACTTACAGACTCACAAGGTTACCATGCTTTGCCCATGTGGGAAATATGGCAAAATAATGACAAGTCAACACAAAATGAAGATCTGAGTGAAGCATTTTGCTGTTGACTTTGCTTATGCCAGAATCTCACTTTGCTCAAATTTTTATAGGCAAAGTCTGCTTTCCTTGAACAGAAAGCAGAATTACTGAGGCACTGCTGCAACCAGCTTCTCCCAAAGGAAAACAAATGGCTTATTGAATCCTACTTCCTTCAACATTAAAAACAGAAACATGCATAAATCACGTTAACTGAAAAAGTGCGCGACACCTTCAAGCCTTTTCCACTGTTATCCAACAAATATTTCCTATATACTTTGCTCTTATTGAGAAATGCTAAAACTCTTCATTTAAAACTGAATAAATAAACTGCAACCATCAGAAAATGATTATGGATAGCTATGCCAGAAATTAGTGTTTTGCGGCCACTCCACAGCAAAAGGTTGCTTATGGGCTGTTTTGTTTGCTTATTCATTATTATTTCAAAGGAGAGAATAATTTCTGAAGTCATATGGAAAAAATTGATTAAAGGTATATTTATGCAAATGAGAATTTTCCCAAATAATGATGCCTTCTGAATAGGGGCAAGTCCACTTTGGTTTGGATGTTTTATTTATTTATTTTACAACTAGGGATTGTTCAGAGTTTTCCCATTACAATAAATAGTGATATATGAGCAATATGAAAAATGAAAGCTGGCAGAAGCAGTTGAAGAAAAAGAAATCTCCATAGGAGCCTGGAAACAAAACTACAATTGCTGTGAGTGATGAATGCAGAACAGCATTCTTTTCGAATATAAGCCTTTGAAAAATGCATATTTGAGAAGAACATCTTAAAATGCTTCATGCATGAAATATACATTTTCTCTTATTTAAAAATTATTAAAAAATCTAAGCTTTAGGCATCTTACACTCATGGGAATTATTAGTATTATTCCATTTTTATGCAAAGACTTTTAAAAAAGTTAATATTACAGCAAGTGAAGTGCAGAGCAAGAAGGAAGTCAACTCCAGTTCTATTCCCAAATCTCCCACAGGAAAGAGCCATCCAATGGTCTCTTTCAAGATGAAAAGGTGGAAAGACCTATTAACAAGCAGAGGAGGCAAACAGGAGCCAGGATTCTTCGGTCAGATTTTGTATGTTCATTTTTGAAACGGGAATAGAAACAACTTGCATCCCCTGAGCATTGCTAAAGACTTAATTATGTTTTTTTTTTTTCTTTTTTTTTTCTTTTTTATGATGCTTCAATTATACTTGCATGGAACGATAACTGCATATTGCCACACACACACAATTATTCATTTGTAGTCTAGTAACACATCCAGTGTCGTCTTATCCTCTGAGAAATGATAGGCCCCACCCTACAGAGATTACAATAATAATAATAATTCATTATTGTTAAAAAGTAAGATAATCATATCTACCAGATGGGCAATTTGTAGGAAGCTATTTGTTGCTTTTGCTACAGGAATGCTTTCATTTGTGCATACATAAATGCTAGTTTGCGCAAAATGCCAGTAGATGGAGCTAAAGAATGTAGGCACATTCTTAGGTTTTTGGGGGTCCATGGAAGATAGAAAGAATGTTCCCTTCTGCTTTGGGATTTGTACCAAGTTACCAGCACAGCTCAGATGCCATGGAGGCAGAAGCTGAAATCTAGCCCTAATTACACTGACAGACTTGGTATCAGTTCCCAGTAGTTGTGGAGCACAAGCTCCACCAGAAACCAGTACATTGTCACACATCCCACAAGGCTGCTGGAATCTTTATTCTTCTCTTGACTGCCATAGCCTTCTTCCACTGCCCATGCATCTTACATCTACTGTGAGGCAGGAGTTAGGCGCATGAAATGCAGATAGAGGTAGATGTCTGGCAGTAATAGGAAAGGGATGGCGGCAAGCTGGGTAACATCTGCCATCATGGATCCATGTAGTATTCATCCTCTGGAATATCTATGGCATAATTATTTGTATTTTGTATCCAAAAATATTCAAGTAAAACCTGATAAAATATACATATGTATATATACTGGAACAACTACATTGGTGCCAAAGAGCTTGGAGGCCTGGGGACTACCTTTGGCACAGCAGGGCTGGAGCTGTGGCTGTGCTGTATGAAGGGCAAATAAAAATCCCTAGAGCTTCTGTTGCCTAAGGTTCATAAAACAAAACCAGTGCTAATATTCATTTTTGCTTGGGGTGAATTGCTTTACCTTTTGCCATCTGCTTAGAGAGAAATAAATGCATGCAAACTGCTTGCTCCTGTCCCTACAGTGAAGGTTTCTCCCCCTGGAATCATATCATGACCATACACAAGTTCACGTGACATCCAGCACCACTTAGCGTTTACAGAGCAAGAAGAGTGTTGAGGATGTAGTGTGGGTGGCAGGAGCACACTGGGAAGCCCATGCAGAGGGGGATGAAGGCTGTGAGGAAAGATTCCCATCCACAGTCAGTTGATGCTCGCATCCTGCCCTTGTCATTGTCCCTTATTCCTACCATAAGCAACTTAGTCACACAAAGCATTGATGTGTTGTCTGCCATCTAAGCGAGGCAAGAAACCTAGGTGGAGGAGAGATTTGTAACTGGCATTTTTGGTCTGATTGCTGGAGGGGGTTCGGGATAAAGTCTCCTGGCATTAGCTGCCTGAAAGTTACTCTTACTGCTGTGTGCTGACCCAGCTGATAGCTCTGCACAGACTGCATAAACCAAGAGTTTATTCCTAGTTATAAATACATACTCAAATTTCAGTAGGCTTAAATCAAGCCATGAATGACTGCTAAGCAAGGAAAAGCAGTTTTTCCCAGAGGCAGATTTCAGGCCGTAGAGGTCTTTAAAAGGCCTAAACCTTTTAAAGTCCCAGTGCAAGAGAACCACGGGCTGCTAGGATAGAGTTTTTTGCAGCAACAAGTACTAAAAATGAGACAGCTCAGTAAAGACGGTACCTGTCTAGGAAGTGGCATAATTTCATTATCTATTGGGATTGGAAGCCAGTATCATTCCCACACTTCCTCTGGGTACCAGAAATGAAGAGAGCCAAAACCAGAAAGCTGGGTCAACAACAGTACATCTTTTTCACAGATATGTTCCTCACACTCCTTCTCCCTGAGAAGGTTTATTGAGAAATGCTCTTCCTCTTGCTATAGTGCCTGCCTTGAAGAGATAATTAAGTGACATCCTGGTAACCGCATATGAGAACAGAGGGAGATTTTGAGTGCTGGCACATGGCGCACACTTTACTACAGCAATTGTGCAAGCACAGATTTATTGGGACGGTTAGTCAGATCAGTCCAAAGACTGTCACATCTCGTTTTCACCAGTGTCATGTAATTAATCTTCTCTTGACTTAGAGTCAGACCTCATCATTCTAAATACCATAATAGATTTTTAAATGAGAACATTAATAACAAGGTCTCTCTATTATTTACCTTGGCTAGAGTAATGAAAGCCAAAAAGGAGATGGCTAGTCCCAAGGGCAGGCGAGGAGAGGTGTAAGAAGGAAATGAAGGTTGCTGACCTTCCTGTAGAAGAACCCAGGAATAGAGTATGATTTGCAGAGCTTCAGTTCATCACTGAAAAAGAGGTTGTTGTTGTAATTTCTATTAAGTACTTTGGAGGCACTTCCAAATGATGGTGATGGGGGGTATAGGCATACTTAGATATCTCTATTAAACAATAAGAGCAGAAAGGTATAATATGCCAGTCTCATATAAGATAAATCTACTGAACTAGAATTTTTAACAGTGATCAATTTATGTTGCTTATTTAAATGTGGCAGTCTAAGAATTCTGAGTTGGTTCATTACGAATCAGCTCTACTTTTAGGGATGCATTACAAGAATTTATGTAAAAAGGCAGAGGCAAGAACTTCATTTGAAAAGACTTCAAAAATCTGTGAGAATATGATACTTCAAATCTCATCTGAATCTTTATTCTTTCATTCTGAGATGTATGCAGAACACAGACACTTCTATAGACATGTAAACACAGTACATTGGGCAATAATATCATGACACCTTCATGTAACAAATCAGAACAGAAGTAGCGTGTTAAATCAGCCTCTTGACAAACACTGAGTGATTAAGGCCATGGAAAAAAACTTGGCTAGCTTCCTAAAAATTACAGGGTTAGAACTGGAAACTTGTGCTAATTTTCTGTCACTGAATCCATTAGAATGAACAGGCTAATAAGAAATTCATTTCAAAGTTTAGTCCCAATGATTCAAACATCACAGAAGACACTAAGGGAATACAAATTATCATGATTTCATGCAATCAGTTGTTTCAATTCAATTGATGTTTCAGGGAAACACAGAAATGGGGTCGAGAGAGATTTGTCTTCCTGCTGTGCATCAGCCTGGGCAGCAAGAGGAAAGATAAATATTCTCCAATATAGAGGTAGAATTGGTCTAGGGTTTGATGGTGTGGTCACAGAAGGAAGCTGTCCTCCATCTCTCCTCTGAAATGCTTCAAATTCATTTCAGAACATGAAGTAGCAAGTGGAGAAGATCAGGCCTGTTACCAAGTATTTTATTCTTTGACTCCTTTTTCCCAAAGGTTACCTTACCTTGATGGAAGCACCCAAGACAGATTTGCTTACATGTCAGTATGGGTTAGGTTATCCTTCCTGAGAGTATTGGGCAAACAGAAAAGTCTTGCTGCAGAAGGAATTTATAGAAGCTGTTTACTGAAATCTTATAGATGTTTATTATTTATTAAGTTTTATTATTTATTGATGTCAGAAGTATCAAAAATACTACTGGTACTATGCAGAATCTTATTCAGAGGTCTGGAACCATTGAGGGCAGGTGCCTAATACACAACAGAAAGCTATTCTTTGCTCCTGCTTAACAGCTCAAAGGAAAATGCACCCTAATGACTATAAAAATGGAGAATAGTGGCTGGCTGAAAACAGATTACACTGCAAATGTAAGTGGAGTGGAGCAAAAGGTTTGATAAATGGAGTGAAGTACAGCGCACAACGAAAATCTCTGACTAGAGTTATCAGGAAGGAAGACTCATGTGCATACAGACTGTGCAGTCATTTTTGGAAGTATCTCTGAAGTCATCAAACTTTATAAGAAATTCAGAAAATATTCGCAGGGTAATGTATTGATCATGCTGACTTTTCAGTTGTGAGTCCTTTACATGAGACAGAAAATACCTGAGTGTTTTATGGTTGTACACAACCTTCAGAGTTCATTTGGTTTTGTTTTGGTGTTATGTCCTTTAATAACCATGACAGCAGTACCAGAGCTGGGAAATGCATCAAAGGTGACGTAAAATATAGTCAGTCAAAATGACATGCTTTCCTTTTATTATTTCAAATGGCAAATTCAATTTGAGAGCTTTGGGGGTACTATTCTTAATTTATAACAAAAGAAGTTGAAAATGATGAATACTATAGATCACTGTATTCCAGAATGGCACCTTGAAATGTTAGAAGTATTAATCTAAAATGATATGTAATATCTAGAATCTGAAATGGGTTGACATGACTTTTCTTTCTACTTTTAAAAGTTCATCAAATGGAATCTACTGTGGGACAACACAGCTTTCCATCAGAGCTAAAATTTCTTGTCTCAAATTCCATGTAATTTCAAAGTTATTTCCCTCTTGTCCTGTAACTAGCTTTCCCAAAGCCAAAATTTTCACAATCATTTCATCATTATGATAAATTTTTCTGAGGCATCTTTTCTCTGATGATTCCTAGAGCATTTGTAAATTAAACAGTGGTATAAAGAAGCATTCGCCTTGTCAGACCATGACAACAGTGAGAGGGTCATATTGCTGAAACAACCCATTTAGTTTCACGTCTTCTGACCAGAATAGAGAATTACACATGAAACGGAATAAAGCAAATGAATACAAAGTATTCAGGACAGTACTGTCTAGTATTAATGCTTGATTATTTCAGACCCAGTATGGATAGGAGATTTTGATAGGGAGAGAGGAATTTACTGACGTATTTTTTAAAAAGCACTCAAGCACCCTTACCCCCTTATCCCTATCTCAGGGATAACTATGCTAGACAGTCATACCACAAGGGATACAAGATGTCCTAAGGAATTTCCAGTCTAAATAGATGTAACAATGAGAAGAGGAAAGAAGGAAAATTATCGTATCTAGTCACAGATGAGGATTTGAAGCAGCCACAGATAACACGTCGTCAGGCTCACACTTATTACTGGAGGGAGAACAGGAGCATTGTAGCTCTGCTTATGCTTGTGTGCCACATCCCTCCATGTGGTTGCATCAAGTTCAAGTACACCAGCTCCTTGTGTCAAAAATATGCATCCTGCTGTGAGCTGCTTTAGCTGATGTGTCCAGTTCAGAGTACTCTGGGGAAGAACGTACCCTCTTGGCTGCAGTAACACTACTGCTGTTCCTCCAGTTCATTCAGTTTCAAAGCATCCTAAAAGCATATTGCATACAGACACACACACACAAGGCTTTGTCTTTTAAGTGCAATCCCTCCCAAAAGTATATATATCAAACAGCTACAAACTTGAAGACACTCTAAAAGAACACTGTTTTGTTCTTGCATGCCTCTTCCCTATAACTCTTCATAAAAGCTATTGCACACTTTTCTTCAGGCTTCTTCAGAAGGGAAAGTGGGTGGCACACCTAGGAGCAACAAGCAGAAGGAGTGGACCCATAATACTGATTTAATGAAGGCCAGAAGTGATCTCTTGCCTACACAAGCTAATTCATCAAACCAGCAAGAAGAGGAGTGACTGTAGCTGTGGTGCAGCTCGTAGTGCACAAAACTGATCTCTTCACCAAATTCCCCAAAGAGAAAAGAGCAGATCTGTTTAATGGATCACGATAAGCTGCAATTCAGTGCAACATGCTTTATTTAGGTCTTTAACCTTGGCCTATTAGTTATCAGCGCAGTTGATAATAGTTTGTATTCATTACAAGACTTGTTTATTTTGTAATGTAATCCTTTTCTTTGTTAACATGAAAGCATGGAGCGTGCAGCACTGGAAGGACAGTTCATCCAGGTCTGAAATGTTGTTCTATTAAAAAAATATCTCTTGATGAATGATTACTAGGATTAGACTTTATGGGCTAGATTCATAAGAAATTTCAGTCTTGTTCCCATATGTTTCTTACATAATAGGAAACATGCAAAAGATACTTAAAAATGCAATTTCCAGTCATTCATTAAGTGCTCCCCTTCTCTCATGTTTCCAGGGAAATAAATATATTTTTGTATATTTTATGGATTTACTCATTTAGAAAGAATTTGTTTTAAGCACTACATTTTCATGTAGTTTGAAATCAGATTTTCACCTGCACTCTCTAACTCCCTAAGGGTCATTAAAAAATGGAGCAATACAGAAACGATACACATTTTTGCTCTTTCCCCATCTTGCTTGTACCCAGTTCCAGGAAATACTTCAGCAGGTCGAAGAGAGAAATTTATACTGGAAAAGGCAGTTGTATCAACATCTTGCATTTTCACAAGAAGCTTGTGACTCTGCCACAAACCTGTGGCCCTCCAGTAATCGATAGAGAGAACAAAAGAAAGCGCACAGGTATTTGAAACTCTGCCCAAAATACAGCTTCTCTGACCCCTGAAGTAGGCTGGAATTAAAGGAAGTACCCAAAAAGTCATCTAGAAAATTTGTATTGCTGTTACATTTTCAGTCTGTCCTTGAATGTATTTATTGCTCAACTAAATGGAAAAGGTGTCTTTGTATAAATTAGGTATCATACCACTATGCAACACCAGAAGCTCTGTCTTTTGACAGCACTGTATAGATTAGTTCCTGGGGCCAGGTAAACACAGGAAAGACAACCAAATATCTACAGATATGTGATCATGAGGATTTATTAGGGCTTCTAAGACAGAGAACCTAATTCCATTGTTAAGTGCTCAAATATCTTTTTAACCTAGTCCTACCCCCCATTTTCATTAATTGGAAAGAGAAATGGGTGTTTTCTTCTGACACTTTCTTGATGGTTGCTCAGGCACTAGCATAGCTTCCCAGAGAAGTTGTGGGTGCCTGTATGGGAACTGCTGAATCACGGCCTGAACCTCTGATCGCCTGGGGTGAGCAATAAGTCAGCCCTGGGAGCACAGGTGAAGGCAATTCACCTGTGCTGCTGGAAGGGGTGGAGCCTGGCTCCACCTCTTCTAGACCATTTAAGAGCTGTGGGGAAGAATTGCTTTCTGGAGATCCCTCTTTTGGAGTTCTATAGTGTGCCCAGGACAAGAGTAAGCACTCTTATTCATTCACACTTTGTTATAATAGTCTGCTTAGCACAACTCTCTTGTTTATTTTATAATTATCTGTATATTCATTGATTATACAGAGTCCCCTTCCCAGAGGAACTTAAGGCTGGGTTAGATGGGGCTCTGTGCAGCCTGAGCTGCTGAGTGACAGCCAGCCCAGGGCCGGGGTTTAGGACTGTGTGGGCTTCAAAGTCCCCTCCAACCATCCTATGACTGATTCTATGATAATCAGCAGAGGCAGGTTGTGCGTGGCTCTGCAGCTGAGGCTTTTTTATATTTGGGCTACGAGCATAATCCTCCCTCTTCCTGTCTCTCCTTTATGGAGGAGATAGTATATTTACTTTCACTGCCTTTCCTGTGTTTAGAGATGAGCAATTGTCTCTCAGCAGAAGTCAGGACAGACTTCAAGAACCTACATACTCAAGCTGCTGAGCACATTTTATGTGCAATAAGAAAGAAGCATCTGTTTGCTCTCCCTGTGTGAAAAGAAGTCTGCAGTGTTTATATTAAAGCTGTACTTTTGAATGATCACTGCTCATGTTAGGAAAATCTTGTTCACCTATCCCTGTTCTGGAATGTTTTCCATAAAACTTTATGATGGAACACATAGTAAACAGAAACAAGCTTTATTCACAATCATTTATCCATGCTGTGCCCTGGATGCTGGGCTTGCTTTCCTCTCCTCCTCCATCAGACAGATACATCTACGCTGGCTTTGATAAGCTTGGAACTCTGCTTCAAAACAAAGCAGTGGGAATGCATCTGAAACAAAGTCATTTCTGCTGCTGTGGAAATCATGTTGTCTTTACCTTCAGGCTGTTGAGTCCTTTGTATAAACAGAAAACTAAAATTCAAGCTAATGGATTGAAGTGCTTTTTTTCTTAATCCAAACAGTGATGTAGCTCTTTGTTTTGTAGGACAACAGGTATGGTTTGCATTTCCAAATGACTGGGTGAACCTAAAAAAATTAAAATGGGCATGTAATAGGTAGCTCACTGCTCAATTGACTGCCTCTGGGACAGACAGAACGGGACCAAAGGGTCATTTCAACTGTACACAAAGAGCACTCTTATTTCAGCAGGATTTGGGTTCTGCGAAAGGAGTCCTCTGGAGCCATAACACTTCAGGATCTCTGGAAATGCCTTGTGGGTATTCTTTGTGCTTCTGGAAATCCAATGCCATTGAGAGATTTCATAGACTCTTGTTCTTTAATGGAGAGCATGACTGCGGTTGACAGCGGTTTAGCAGACCCAAAGGGCAGTTAAAGCACAGTAGCTTCTGTAGCTGGTGGCACAGAAGAGAGCATTGTGTCTTGGCTGTCTGGCTGTTACCAACTCCTGACACTGGACAGAGACTCCTTTACGAGGAGCGCTGGCCCTGTGCCAAGGGCTGTCTTGAGGCAGGAGCTCACATCTCTGGGACACTCGCTGGATGCGTTAACCATGCTGCAGCAGGAGCAAGCAAGCCATTTTTCACAGAGCATCCTACACTTTCCTTTGGGACAGGAGGACACAAGGTCCTTAACAGGAGTGATTTATGCTCTGCACATAAAGAGCTGGAGTAAAAACCTGGCTTTCTGTTACGATGGCACCCACTCCTGAATTTATCCACATCCAGTATTGTTTCCATTAGAGGCTATTCTAGGATTGGCATCATTTAACAAAGAACAACATCATAATGAAAATTCATTTAGGGTTGGAATTTAGCATGTGAGTTTTTAAGCCTAGGAGCCAGCTTTCCCTTTTACCATATGTATTTTAATCAGTTACTTGTTTCAAGTATCAGGCATCCAAACAGGTCAGTGTTTATTTATACGTCTGCATCTTATGTTAAAACTGGGGTTGTTCCAGAGTTACAGCTCTTCAGAGTGCTCACAAATTAGCAGCTATCTTTAATGCCATCCTTCATAAGGGAGTAGAACTGTTATTTTTTATTAATAGTCACATTATTGCTAATTATAATTTTGGAACTACAGTACACTTAAATTATACAGTGACATCTCTAAAACAACAACAAAAAAAGAGACATTGCTACACATTTGGAAGAATAAGATGCTATGAACATTTTTATATTGTTTCTGAAAAACAAAAATGTTGAATTAAGAAGTCTCCTTTTCAAAATTATTTTTTCTGCTGTGAAGCAGGCCTGGCACTCATTAAGAAAAAAATGAGTGATTTATGTAAACCAGTATGGTTGGTAAAACCGATAGAACCTTATCTGTCTATATTCAGCATTACAGACCATAGCATTCCTTTAAAATGCCTTATTTTCCTTCATTTCTGAAAGTCCGTTCAAAAGCAGCCATGTCAGATTACAGCTGCATACTTTTCAGCCTGTATACTTTGAACACATGGTATACAGCAACCACAGTTAGGCACTTCAAAGACAGTAACATCAGTTAATATCAGTATTTAGGGGTCCAACTGACTACAGGTAAAGCAAGCAGTGCTCAGTGCTTTCATGGGTGGGAAGTCTGGTCTGAGACCACTTATCAGAGATATCACTGAGCCACTGCTCAGACCAGTACAGTCCTTGGTTTAGGTCTATATATAATGATCTCTTTTGAAAACAAAAACAACAAAAAATACCCAACAACAAAAATCTCCAGTGCACTCTCAATGATAACATGAATACAGGACTAAGTTCTCATTAAGTCACTCAGATAACCAGAACAAATACAGAAAGCTGTTGCTGGAAACAAATTACTGACTCATTTGGCATTCTTTCCTCTAAGTCAGTTTGAGCAATGTGGAAGTTCAAGGAAGGAGGTAATGAGATCAAGGAGTGATAATGCACATCAGATTAAGTTTGTGGTAAAGGGAAAATGCAGTAGTCAAAAAGAAAACCAAACACCATTCTGGGCTTCTTGACAAAGGCAACAGCTCCTTTTCTCACACATGGATGAAGCTGCTCTTAGAATATTGAGTATGACTTGAGGCCTGCCTGCTGTGAAGACAATTATTAAGCACTGCTTTCTGTTAAACCTCAAAAACTGCTTCCCTCAAAGGACTTGAGAGGGGGAGAAAAATCAGCCTAAGTGCTTGAAATTTAGGAAAGTTTGGTCAGAACTTCTTACTCCTCTCTTGCCCTTTGTTTGCACCTCAACATTTGTGCTAGGTGCTTTCAGTAAGGCAAACACAGATATCACATACTGAGAGAGTCAAACCTATAATGTGGGTTTAGAGACCCTCACATCTCAATACGTAAAGCTCTCAAAAGTCCAAAGCAGCATTACCAACTGACATCTTTGAAATGGAAACTGAAGTCAATGTGGAAACTTCAGCCACCACCCTCCAAATTCAGCTGCCTTTATGGAGGCATAAAATCTACCTCCAGTATAGTACAAAGAAAACCAAACCCATATATATGAGAATAGAGCAAGTTTTCACTATTGGGAAAGTCCAGTAAGCTTTGTAAGGTTTGCTTTGGCTTTTTTAAAGGAGTTGAGAAGCATACTTTTGAAACAATGCACTGCATTATGAGCTGAGCCAGAGCTGCTCACTGCCTCTGCAGTGTTACAGCTTAGTCTTCCTTCCATCTCTCTTCAGCAAGCCACCTTCCCTAGAGACTTTGCAGCACTTATCATGCATTAGGTCAAAAGAAAAAACTTGGCCCATAAGGAGCTCAGGGACACGAAGCATCCAAGCCACATCTGCCTCAAAATTATACTGTAGCTCACACAGATACTTGACCATATCAGAATACTCCCTACTTATTTCAGTTCAGCCCATTTAGAGATTTAGAAGTGGGTCAGCTAGATTAGAAACAATAACTTTAATGAGACTTCGCCCCACTGAAATTTAAAAAAAACTAGAAATACTAAGACTTTTACCCCCACCTAAAATTATCAATTTTGCAAAAGTTGAGTGTTGGCAGAAGAATTTGAAGGCTTGACAGTTTTAAAATGGAAAATAAAAATATTGTTAGACCATGCAAATGAAGAGGTCCAAGATGCAATTATTAGGGCTGATGACCTCTTCTTCATCTTTTGACTGTGTTAGGGAGGGTGAAAACCATTTACTGCAGTAATGGGAGAGTCTAGGCTGTGCTTGGCCTGAGGGGACACAGTCTAGAGTTCTATCTGCACTGAAAGGTAGAAGAAAAAAAAGCAAAATCACAGCTTAAAAAGCCATAACAGTTTATACAAAGCATTTGTTTTTTCCCCTGTGGCAAGGATTTGCCCTCTGTCTTCTGTTTTACTGGCTATCCCAAGTGCACTTTTTCCTAATTTGTTGTTTTTTGTGACACAAAAAACATAGATGTCTGAGCAGTTGGGGTGCCCTTCACATTTCTTTATTCCTCTCTATACCAGCAGAAAAAACAGCACAACAAAAGGATGTTACAAAAAGAAGAATGCTCATTCAGCTCCAAAGATCCAGGCTCACAGGAAAAAAACTCCACAGAAGAGGGATCTCCAGCAAGAGGCCCTTCCACAGCAGCAGTCAGCCCTTAAATGGGGTGTAAGAGAGGCACAGCCAGTCTCCACCCCTTCTGGTTGTACAGCTGAATTGCCTTCACCTGTGCTCCCAGGGCTGACTGGGTCCTTTCCCCAAGTGTTCAATCTGTGGTTGAGGCCGTGACTCAGCAGTTCGATATACTTTCTCATATCTCCTCCTTAATTTTGTTACCTTGCATCAATTTGGATAGAGTTCAATTTACTTAACTGCAAAGAACATGAATATAAGGGTTGAAGTAATTAACACTTGTGGCAAGTGAATACAGCCATAGTTTCAGAACATGACAGTTCACTCTTACAGCCCAAAATAAATTAAAAAATTAAAAACACAATACCCAGCATCACCCAAGACATTATCTCATGCTGGAGTCAACATAATATTCTGTGGGTATCTATCTGCTATCAAACACCCCTGCCCAGCCACCAGGCATAAGGGAGCTAACCATCTCATAAATATAACCATCTCATAAATGAGCTCTATTTTCCTTTGTGGTGGCTTTGCTTGGTGAAATGGAGGGAGGTTCTTATTTTATTTCTCAGTGCTCATGGAGTTTTTCGCTCTTTTTACTCAGCCAATAAATTGACCTTTTGAATTCTGCAGCTATTCAGCAGTAAATAAAGAGCAAAATCTCTCTTGGTGGACAGACACTTTGGATTTTCGTATATCTGTTACTATTCCAGAATTTCATAAGTGTTGCACCAGAGTTAGTTTAGCATATGCTAAGCAAAAGCCTTTCTGCAATGCATTTTTTGCCTATCATTTGCCACATACGAGTAAGAAAGAATCAACTTCCTAAAAAGAGCAGTACATACTGTGCAGAGAGCAGTACAGCTAAAGATTCACAGCAATAAGGAAATGCAATGTCGTATGGCAGTCTGGGCTGGGAACTCTCCAGTTCTAACGCTGCTCCCACCAGCTCCTACTTATAATCCTTGGTTATTAAGAAATCCAGTGAAATCCTGGAGCAGGCTCACCTAGCCTTCAGCTGACAGCAATGGGCCTCTTTTGGAGCTGGCTCCGCTCACAGGGGCCATCCCTGCAGCCCTCTTGCTCCCAGAACTTTGCCACATATGCACTGTTCCCAATGTGTAAAGTAAAGATAATGCTATTTATCCCAGGGGGAAGTTCTAAAGGCTTAGGTAATGTGCATACACAGCTTTCAAAATATAATCCATTTCATGGTCAGACGTTCCTTTGCCTTATGAAGGCGTGTGTGTACATGTTTGGAGAGAGCTCTGAGGTGACCCCAGATGGGTATCCATGCCCACTGGCCACCCTGTTATCAACAAATAAGTGGGAGAGGCAGAGGCAGCCAGATGTGTTACCCTGGCATGATAGCGTGTTTGATGAATAGCTGTGTACCAAGCAGCATCATCCATCCCAGCCTATTAGAGCATGGAGAAAAGTGGTGAATTAGCTCTGTGCTGAAATGAATGGTTGGTCCGGGTACTCTGATAAGGTGAGACACACATCCCAGTGATTAGCGGGGTCGGTACTAAAGAACATTAGGAATTCACTTCTGCTGCTCTGATTGGTAATTAAGTGACTCGTCTACTGGCCGACAGTCCTGTACGCTTCCCCAGGCAGTTGTTAGTTCTTCGAAAACCACTCCTGACAAAATGAGGTTTGCCCTTGGTACACAGATAACGAGACTCAGCTTGACAGGTGTGGCGCGATTAGCGCGCTGCTACACGCGGCTCTCTGCTGTAGCCACTCCGCGGTAAACACACTCATTACAACCCGCTGGTCCCTGGAGGCAAAGCATGTTTGACATTATTAATTGGCTTTTCTGTATAAGGAGTCAAATAGATGAAAAGGTTTATCAAGCTGAAATAATTAATTTTGCCTGAATTCGCTGACAGTTCAGTTCTCCCGCAAAAGACCATTTTAAGGAGGGTTTCTTTCTTTTTTTTTTTCTTTTTTTTTTTTTTTTTTTTGAATTTCAAAGTTCAAAAGACACAATAGTGGTAAAAGTGGAGCTTTTTAGTAAATTATAATTAAAGGGAATTTAATTAATTTAGACCTGAGAACAGGGTGTGTGCGGGGGGGAACTCCTATCTTTGTCTATGCAGAGGTCTAGATGGTAGAACATATCATGGCTTAATAATGCATTAATTTTAATCTAATCAAAATATAATAAAAGATGTAATTATGTTTAAAAATTATCATCCTCCAATATTGGTACATTTAAACACTTAATACTTATGCTGCTTCCAGTTAGCAAAAGTTGTAATTGTTGCACTCAAATTTAGCTTATTTAATGATAGGGTTTATATTCATGAGGTTAATTGAATAAATCATTGTAATAACTAATGGCGAAACTATGATTATCTATCAAGTTCTAATTCCACTTTAAAAAGGAGAAAAGAACTCAGAAGTTATTTTTCATAGTTTCTCTCCCCAAAAGGCAGTAGATATTCTCAAAAACTTGAAGCTAATGTTTGACTTCAAACCCAACACCATACTTTTTCCATACTTTTCTAATGACACACTCTATGAGTCGTTCAGTCTTTTCAAAGCATGCCAATGGGACTCACCAAATCTTTTAAACATTCCACGTTAAAACGCACAGATAAACATTGTGTAGTTGTGTGCATTTAGTTTGTTTACAAGCCCTTCCCAACCAACGAACACATGCATCTCATAATTACAAAGGCGTAAGACATGACATTTCAGAGGAGTGTGGATTATATGAAAGCAAAAAAAGATACAGAAAACCCTGGAAAAGCAAATGGGTTAGTATCTGCTTCTGCACAGTCGATGTTTAATATATCTGTTGATGCTCTTTGACTGAGAGATTTTAAAAGGATGTCTTCACACCCAACTTTTAAAAAACCCTTTGACCTTTTCCAAGAGACTTGTGCAAATTGCTGGGCAAAGCAATGAAAAGTTCTCTAATAAACCAGTTATTTTTGCCACCCAAAACTATAACCTAAGGTCCTCTGAGGAATATTTCAAAACATCCAAAATATTTTGAAAGAGCAACAAGACTTTCTTACATTAAAGCAGGCTCTATGCCATCAAACACTCCAAGGTTCATTCATCAGTGCTATAATTCAGCAACATCGCTGTATCCATCCCTGTCACAAAGAGAAGTTTAGGCAGCCTTTCTTATACATCTAGCAGGGGTTGAGGATCCAGGAATGACACCTAAGTGTCAACAACTCAATATATTTTTCATACCATTTGAGAATGGTATGTTTGTAAATATTTCTCACGTCTATACAATTGTATTTCTGAACACACTGGTGGGAATTCAGCAAGGCAGTCTTACACCTGTAAAAGTGATGGGTAATCCAGCAGGCACGTGGCTTCCATGGCAAAGGACATGGCCCTGGGGGCTGCAGAGGGGGAACCAGGGGGCACTGGTAGGCTGTGGTGTGACCACTGGTTTGTACAGACCCACATGGATTGAAACAAACACAGGGAAAGAGAAGGGAAAGCAGTGAGACTTGCTTTAAAATTCACTTCGGAACAACAGGCTCGCAAGTCTTGCGCAGTGGTAAACAATGGCATTTACCAGCAACAAAATATTTGGTTCAAGAAATAGCTTCTTCCAAAAATGCAAACATCTGTGCACTCACACTGGAGCAGTCAGCAAATGCATCAAAGGGATAAGAAATTAAGGCCAGTCATTAACAGCATCATTTTCTCCCTTTGCCACACTTAATGATACTTATCATATTTTCTGCTTGCATGTACTATATTAAACTAACTAATTGGCTACATAATAAAGCACAGAGGACATTCTCTTGAGGTAACTTGGGACTTCAGAACTGGAGGGAGGAGCAAGAACACTGAGTAGGAGCTAAGCTGTGGCTGATTGACCAAGTTTCTTCAACATTTTAGTTGGCATTTTTCATAAATATGTTTAAATCTTGTGTCTAATAGACATGGATTCACGTTCTAATTCAAGATAGAATTTATTTTGGATTTGTAATGGCTTATCTCACACTAACAAATCTTGCCTTAAAAACTCTGGCAAAAATACATACACAGCTAAAGCAAACACCCCAATGCCACATAGCCCATTGTTCTGCCAGTAGAATTAATAATTCTGAATCTTAAAATTCTCATCTTCAGCAATTGTGTTTGATAAAATCCTCCTATCTAGAAGGATTCTGTGTCAATGTGGTCAGTAGAAGAATATCCTGGGGAAAAGCACATCTGCCCAGCACCTCCCTTTCATTCATTAACCCACCAGGGGCTAACACTAATTAGATCAGGCTGCTCATTTTAAGCTGATAATTGATTTAAATAGGTTGCTCATTTAAAATAGAATAAAAACCTGCTAAACATTTGGTGCTTGGGTTTTTTTCATCTGCAACTTTCAATTGCTTGTGCAATGTAGCATAAAATGTAGAGGTCTCCCTTTGCTAAAAAGGCCATAAAATTAATTACAATGAGTATGAATTGTGCAGGGCGAGGGGGTGGGGGAAAATGAGTGCTGGAGTTAACTGGTGATGACTGACTAAGAGCCAGAAGGAAGAGATCTTGTTTCCTTTAAGCCGACTTTTGTGAGTTACTCAGAAATGGGAACCACTCAGCGTTAAAGACTTTTTCATCCCGCAAGAGGAAGAAAAGCGCAGTGTGCCCAGTGATGCTTTGTGCGTCTTCTAAACTGACATTACTGGTTGTGCACACATTACTGCGCGCTGCTGGAGATTTCTGTCGTCTCTCTCTTTTATTAATTAATAGCTCAGTCTCTGTCCAAGCATGTCAATAAGAAAACTCCATTTTGTTATTGGGATGATGTAAAAAATACTCTCTTGGTGAAGGTGTGGATCAAAAACTTGAGCTGCATGTGACCATAAGTGACAGCTTGTTACTTTGAGATCTACATAAATCATTATCTTTTCAGTCAGCTCTAAGCATGTGTGTTTACACGAGGCTCAGACCTCAGGCCAGACCAGCACCCAGCATTTGCTGTTTATTTAGCCCAGATTAGCATATAAATCTGCAAGCTGACATGTGTGCACACAGCAAAGCAAGCAGCAGTGGGTACAAGTGGGCTGAAGCTCCTGGCACTGCAGATGTTTTAAACCAGGGTTACCACTGGACAGTGAGTAAAATGACTGCGAGCTGCCGGGATTGTCAGCACCATCGTTTTATTTTCATCTACTTCACCAATCATTTCAGTTGAGCCCCTTGCGCAGCTGGGGAAGTTGCCCGTGCAACGGTGGCACTGTGTTTGTTCAGTACAAGTCACATTCTTTCTTCTGCTTCCAACAAATTCACATCAGAGGTTCAGACTTCGCAGCTCGTGGAGACTCAAGGAGTTTCTGCCTTGAAAAACTGTTCAAGAGCACTCGCTAGTGGCTGGGAATTCAAATAGCACCTCAGCGGGCCATTACTCAGCCTGTTTCGCTCGTGCGTTTTTAAATCGTAGGGAAGACAGCAAGGAGACAATAAACACCCGTTCAATAATTCCCTATTCAGGCATCAGATCATTTTCACAGTTAATGGTAAACACTGTATACCAGTAAGCAGTTTTTCAAAGCAACCAGTTGTGAAATACACTCAAAACAATGCTAGTTCCTCAATCGCTATCACGGAATATTGAAGATAATTCAATTGTTTACATTTTACATGAATGCCTGAATTTCTCCATTCAGTCTGGAACAAAACACATGTTATCAAAGCAAGCCGTTTTAAAGGAAAGTGCTAATTTCTTCCCTTGCATTTCAATTTGTCACAGAACAAACACTTCTCCTGTTCTGTGATGCTGCGCTGATTTTGTTGCACTAAAATGTCCCGTAAGAGAACAGATGTGACAACGGATAACCAGGTGAAACTTGGGCAGTGCCCAGAGGGAGAATGGGCCGTTTTGTTTGGTATGTGGCCTGGACACCCTGCTGCACTGGGGTGGGAAGAGCAGGGCTGCACGTCCCCAGGGACAGGGCCCCATAAGCGCTGCCTCTCCAGGGAGGACAGGCTCCTCTCTGTGACGCTCAGCTGCAGAGGAACAGATTGCCGGCTAGCATGGAAAGCTGCCTGGTTCCTAGATTAGCGATGAGGTAATCTAGAATTTACATATGTGTGGAGAGGGACTGTTTTGATCCCAAGGTAATATATTTGTGGTATAATAATTAGGCAATCGAGAAAAGGTGAAGCAAGGAGGCCAGATAAGAGGGAGGCAAAGTATTGCCAACGCCAAGGAAGAGCACAGCAACATGCAGGGCCAGTCACATGTGAGGCAAGACCAAGATGCTCATGTGTGCACAGCAACGTGAAGCCAAGTGGGCTGCTCCAGCCCTAGATCCTCACTCCTGACATTTCACACAATCACCTGCACAACAAAAGCACAGCATCATACCTGAATTCCAGCGTACAGAAATATATCTATTTTTAATGCTTGGCTGTTCATTTCACTTTGAACTCTGTTTGACACAGTAGTTTGGGGGCTCAGGAAGGAAGCTTGAGATGACCACAATTTCTCTCTTATATCCTGATCAAGATTTGTATCATCTACTCAGAATGAGTAGGTTAATCCTGAGACACCAGTTTCTCCTTGCTCCGAAATCCTCATACATGGATTTGCCAGCATTGAATGTCATCTGTCAACATATGTCCAGAGACATCCGTATAAGCATCAAACTTCAGCTGTGTTGGAATAGTCAGTCACTCAATCCCTATCTCATCTCTTTTATTTCCAACTCTGATCTGCCTTTTACTGTTTTCTTGCCAGCCTTCTCTCTTTGGTACATTTCAGCACCTGTACTTTTCTTTAGAATTCTTTTCCTTAATGTGTCTTTTATTTTTGCTGAAATTTATCTCCTGTCTGTGCTTGCCTTTGTCTTGAGATGCGATTTCTTAGAGCTTTCAATTATCTCTGAAAAATAATTTTCTTTGCAACTTCTGCTTCCATCCCCCTGCACATTGTTCTTAATCTCATCTCTGCCTGTTTTTACTGTTACTTAAAATAGCATAATATATTTCTCATCTGCTTCCTTTCTCAGTTGATAACTATGCATCATTGCTATTTCCCTTGCCATCTCCTGAAGACCATTTCTAAACCACGCTCTGCTTGTCCTCAGTGGGACTCTCCTTCCCCCTTGCTTTCCTCCTGCAGCACTAGGATGGAGGAGGAGCCTTTTCGTCTTCTCATGTGATCACCACCTGACAAGAGACTTCTAGGACATCCTGGTTAGGTTTCCTTTATGTGAAAGTTCAACACATCATTTCTACTTTCCCTTTAGAACATCCATAGGAAAAGCCTCCTGCCAGGATTGCTGCTCAGTTGTTGCGGTTCAGCAACCGCATTTTGAACAGTGGCATTTTGAACCAAATCCTCAAGGCCATTTCAGACACACGTGTTGGAGAAAGCAGCCTGGCTGAGCAGAACTTTATTGACACTGCAGCTTCAGAGACATCAAAGGCTATGAAGATTTTTAAGAACTTCTCAGTCAAGATCCTTATTCTCAGTGGCTCTTAAAGTGAATACCTAAAAGATATTTTTTTTCTGTTTCCTCTTTCTCCAAAAAGAAAGAGATTATAAGGAGGCCAAGTTTCTGTTTGGGTATTTGGTGTTTTTTTCTTGTTGTTGTTTTTTTGTTGTTGTTTGTTTTTCCTTTTCATTCTGGAGGATTTAAACTACCTGTGTTCTGGGTCAAGCTCAGCATAAACACACAACAACACAGTGTGCTTGCAAGGGGATTGTGCAATTGTTTTCTTGTGTGCTGTGTTTTCTGTTGTACTGCTGTAGTCAGTAACTGCTCTGGATCCCATTCTAGGACACAAGCCAAGAATGAGAAATAAGGCTGCAAGAGAGACAACAATTCACAACCACAGTATTGTTTGACTTGGAGTACACACCGGGGTAAAGTCTACAGCAGGAATCCAAGCACTTTAAGTAGCAGATGCTGAGTTTAATCTTCCTGGTAGTTAGGAAGTGCTCCTCGTAGAGCCACGTGCGGCCCGTGGAGCTACTGAGGGAATTCTTCCTGGTTATGTCAGCGAGGAAACGGCAGCAGGAGCGCATCAGTGCTCACCCACAGTGATCCGCCGAGAAAAGGAGGATGCGTATGAATATGGGCTTTGTTGGAGAAAAGGACTGTGCTCCCAGCAGCAGACGGAAAAGATGGATGGTCAAAATGGGAAAAAAAAAATACCGGTGTTGGAGCTTGCTAGGAATTTTTAGCTGGGAACACAACAGTCTCTGAGCATGCACACTGCATGTGAAAGAAGAAATGAAGCTGTTTCACTGCAATTTGGAAACAAAAAAACAACACAGATAGAGGAAAACAGGCAAAGTAAATTGAGGTTTTGACTCTGCTTAAAGAAAAAAGCATTAAGAACTACACCATGAAAGTAGGGTAAGGCAGCAACAGATAAGAGCTGCCACAGGGCTATAAAGGTCTTTGGGTGTCCCAGATTTTAAAGGAAATTAGAATAATACAAAGTAAACTCTTTAATTTTCTGATAATTGCTAAGATTTGTGATGAATGTTGAAAAAGACTGAGTAGATGTTACAGAATGAAAATTGAATTTAGGAGCATAGCACAAGTTACTGCACAGGATGATATAAACTATCTAATTTCCTGAGCAGTTGTTTGAGCTGATCAGAAAACGCTGATGAAAATTACATTTTGATGAAAAAGAACACCTCTTTCAGAACTGTTTATGGTTTCCTAATCCAGCCCACACTCCCACTTCCCACATGTCTTTGAGAGTGCTCTGGGTGGGATCCAAAGCTGTGAAAGCAATGGACAGTATCCCACTGGCATCCAGCAGGTTGGACATGAATGCCAAGTCTGCGTCGGGATGTCTCTTGAAAGCCATATCTCTCACTGCAGATCCCAAATATTATATCTAGGCCTGCAATAATCCTCTCTAAAACAAGACACAAAGGTTTTGGATATTTTATGGTCAAACTTTCTAGTGCAAACAAAATGGCAAATAGCAAATTTATACGGATAGCACTTACAAGATGAAAATAGCCAAGGCACACAGAACACAAAAGTTATGTATCACTCTGTCCAAGAAAGGAATTTAAATTTTACTGTTCAGAACATCCCAGAGTGATGAGCCGAAGCACTGTTTGTACCCTGACTGCAGCAGCTGCAGTGTCATCACTGGGGGGGAAGGGTGAGGATCACCACTCCCTATTAGCAGAGCTCTTTCCTATTATCCCCCTGAAATTTGAGATGAAGCAAAACAATGAGCCCTAAAACAAGGAGCCCCTTAACTTCATATAAAGCAAAGATTACAGTTTTGTGGGGTTTTTTTCCCCTCCGGGTTTAAATGAGCTCTGGTGGTATTTCTTCTCCCTGGATGAGGGTTTTCTCAAGCCTGCTGCACGTGAGTTCTCTGCTGTGTTGCAGTCCCATTGCAGCCACCCTCCTTACCAGTGCCACTGTGGAGTATTTGCCCTTGCTGCCCTATGTGACTATGCAGACCTTCATGGAGGATGTCCCTCCAGATACAGTTTTAATGGGTCAGATTCAAAAGGAAAAATGGTATATATAAAAACACACAAGCAAATACACACATGAATATGTGCACATGGTGTCTTTTTTTTGGGGGGGAGGAATGAATCAGCTTAAAATGCTGCTTAGCAGGATGAGATTTCCCTCCATCAGTCACAGTGAACTCCTATTTCATTCATAGTTTCAGGAAATAATAACAGTTTTTGTAGTCGGAGAGTTAATCTGTCAGGATTATAGTATTCGAAAACAGCTCCAAAGAGAAGGAAAGAACCATAAATGATAAATACATGTAAACTAATTGCTGGCTTTATTTTATCAAGCCACAAAAATGTAAAATACTCAGCTCCAGGGATTCTAAATGGATTGAACAATATTTTTTTTAAAGAAATCTTTCGTTTTATTTCAGGATAATGAGTAAGTGCCCCCAGGACACTCTTGAAAGGAGATAATGCATCTCAAGAGCTGATTTCCTCTTTCTGGCAACATGTTCCAGCTCTAAAAGTATTTGGATTAAGCAACTAAACTGACTGGGCTGTCAATACAGCAAAGCAAGTTTACAGAGCTACCTTCACTGCGGTGCTCAGCATCTGCTATCTTTCACTGTTCAAAACTGTCAGGTATATTTTCTTCTAATGTGAAAACACAATTTTCTCTTCAAATTTAAGGTGCAGCACAGAGAACAACCTGGGGGTGAGCTACTCAGGAGAATTCATAGGTATTTAGCTCAGGTGTTACTTAGCTGTCTAAATTAATACAGGAAAGATAACTACAGAGACTCAAAAACCAAACAGTTTAGAGCCCAGAACCAGGAATTTACACACAAGGGTTTGGAGCCCAATCTTACAAGTCCATTTTACTTTGCATAATGTTGTTAAAACCTCTTCAAGCACAGAACACGCAGATGGCCGTGACTGGTGTCTCTACAACTGCTAACATCTATATGCAACAAAGGGAACAAAAATGCAGAGCCAAACTGGGGCAGCAACATGGGCAAGTGGATTAGAAAAAGAAGAGAAGATTGACAGACACAAGTTCACGCATGGCTCTGCCTTGCCAAAAGATGGCAAACCAAGTTCATTTTGAGCCCCAGTGAGGCTGGATGGTGAACCCTGAAAACTTCAGACAGAAGACTTGCCATGGAACCAAACACTGCAGCTCCTGCAAACACAGAGCTTCAGCAAGGAGCTGCACAAGAACCAGGCAGACAGATCCTGCAGTCTCACCTTCGTCTCCAGATGGAGAGGAGGGTGTTTCCCACTAACATTTGAATCCCAAAGAGGCACAGCCAGTTGTGGGGTGAGGCATAAGAGATGAAAACATGCCCAGAGCTTCCAGCTTTCGGGAAAGAGAGATGATGACAAATGTACACTTGGGACTGCTGCACAACTGCTGGATCCTGAAGTACAGCAGTTATAGAGTTGTGTTTCATACGGCCCCAGTAAAGGCATTGACCTAAATAATTTTCCTGGCAATCCCACTGGGCAAATATACAAAATGTTGGGGAATGCACCTAGTGATGTGTTTAGCAACCAGGAACATTTGTTTCTTCCACAGTTATAACAAACCACTGACTTACTCCAGAGATTGGCAACACCTCTGCAAGTCAAGGAAGAACCTTCTATTTTTAATAGATATTGAAGTGCTTCTGTATTTTTAATTATTATTCCCCCTATTCTCTTAAAGAAACAGGCATACAAATATCCAGCACTGCAAGTATCTAGTTGCTATTGGTACTTATGGAATCCTATGTCCCTCAAATATTTAGACCTCACTGTGAAGTCAGAAAAAATGTTCCATGGTGGCCAATCAAAACAGAAAAGCCAACCCGCTTTCTAAGGCTGAAACATGTTTGTACTTGTAAGAAAATAAAACTGCCAACAAGACTGTCAAAAAGCATGAGGCCAAGATGCTTTGCTGCTTTTACAGACATCAACAGCCATTTGTTATATAACACATTCCCAACCTAATTACAGTTACTTAGTACCTAACACATATATATCTTTATATACACATGCCCTTGCAAAAACTCCTTTGTTAGCATGCCTCAGTTTCATTGGATGTGTTGATCTTTATAGCTTCCTTCTAAAATCAGTGAACTTCAGAAGGGAGAAAACATACAAGTACCTTAAGAAATGTTGATTTATGAACTGCAGTGGTCTTTATTTTTCTTGTAAACCTGGGTGGAAAATTGATCAGTTATAAGGCCGCTATAGATCTCACAGGTTTGCAAGATATATTATTGTATTTCGAGATTATCCAATATTGCAAGAGACTTTTTTCCCTTTTTTTTTTTTCATTTTTTTTTTTTTTTTACTACAGTCTTCTATTTTTCTTTTTTTTTTCTTTCTTTCTTTTTTTTTTCCCCCCCCCCCCCCCCCCCCCCCCCCCCCCTCGCTAGAGTTAGGGAAGCTATCATAAAATAAAAACAAAGAAGAAGAAATTGTCTTAGAGAAAGTAGCTTTGGGCCACCCCAGGTTTTCCCAATCCATCAGAATGTGGGTTTTATTTCATACCCCACTGAGGTGGAATTTGCAGAATGTTTCTTAAATTACCATGAGGCGATCTTATAAGACAATTACTGTCTTTTTCCCCCCCTTTTGCTTCACTCTGCTTTTGACAGCTGTTGGCGTTTATTATATAGCTGATAGACCCAGCATTAATTTTCTGTGCAGAGCTCTTCTGTAGGATACAGATCAGTTCAACTGTAAAGTAAAACGTACAGACTAGAATTGCTCAAAAGTAGGATAATCTATCTTGTAGAGAATGAAAATATTTTCAAATCTTATGAAATTCAGTTTTAGGCAGAAAGATGAACTACAGGAATTTTACCTATGAAAGTTATATTAAAAAAATAACACCTTGAAAATCTTAGAAGAAATGAGAAAGTGCTGACATTTTTATCGGAACAAAAATGTCATTTCAAAATGCTAACAGTTTTGGTAGTTCAAAATCCAAATCTGTGCCTCCAGCTTTTTCTGTTCAGGATAATATCAGGAGGTAGGGACTTCTTCACAACATTCCCCAAATGTCACCTGTCTTGACAATCTCTGAATTGATGAAGTTTTTTCAGTGAGACACCAACAGCAGTACAAGATAAGTTATATTCTGAGCTACCTGTATCTTTATTATCTATTTTAATAAAGCGTGCAGATCCAGATCCCATAAAAACTTAGGTGAGTATCATGTTATGTGCTACTTCAAAAGGCATATTCCTTGTGTGCTTGGAGCACTGGAAGCTGTTACCAGTTCCATGTATCTGAGTGCTCAGTGTGCAGACAAGATACCTTTTTCCTGTCCTGAAACATTTGACCCTGTATTAGAAAATGATTTCTGAGCAACTGGTTTCCAACTCAGTAACATCAACGGTGCCAAAGTCCGTCACAGTCTGGCGTTCAGCTCCTAACTCTTGAGTCGAGGGCTGGATAAGAGTTACAGGCTGTATTTTGGCAAAAGCAACAAACATCATATATATGATATAGATCTG
This sequence comes from Perdix hodgsoniae, assembly GCA_035772895.1. Lineage (NCBI taxonomy): Eukaryota > Metazoa > Chordata > Aves > Galliformes > Phasianidae > Perdix > Perdix hodgsoniae. The sequence continues at coordinate 304,017 of JAPSGF010000040.1, forward strand.
TAGTCCTGGCAGCACTGTTGTGACTATCAGCCAGCTATCTATCCAAATCATCTGCGTCCTTCTTGATCCTGTTCAATATTCACTCTATGCTTTTTCTGAGATGCTGTTTCCCTTTTTATGTGGTATGAACAGCACTTTCCAGAGGTAATTGTTTTCTTCCCACCGTTAAATCAGGAGCTAAAAGTACGGGGAAAGTTACTTGTATGCTGTGTGGAAGGAGACTTGTGGGCCTGAGCCAGCATGCAGATGCACTGCTTCCTAAGCACTTTCCTACTAAGGCTCATGCACTAATTAATTTGCAGATATTGAATTTTATTTTAACATAAAGGAATATGCACTGATACACATGAGCATGATTTCCAGAAATTGAAGAAAGTATTCATTAACACGGATATTACCTCCTACAAAGCAGAGTTGTGGACTGAGATAGAAGGATAAGACAAAAACTTTCTACCAACCCCCACATTACTCAGCTGGAAGATATTCACCACTGATGGACATGCATCTGAACCCACTCTTCAGATGTACATGGGACAGTTATACAGGAGATGCTAGTCTTACCAATCCTATGGGGTTTTGTCTTGCAGCAATTTTTTTCAGGTCCCAAATTCATACCTCTCCTGGAGATGTTACAGTTGGAATAATATGAAGAAGTCTTCTAAGCTGAGTTGCTATAGTCCAAAGTAAGATCAAGTCCAGTTACTTAATGACTGAGATCTATCAGATGGACCACAGATCCAACACAGCTGGTTACACAGCTGGTTCTTACATTCTTGTTGTCATCTTGCTATCAATACTATCTTAATTACACACTAACTAAAAAGTATATTTGAAGAATTCCTTCATCAAGAACCATACTGATACAGCCTCCTGCTGGAAACATTCTTCTCCTTGCCATGAGCAAGTTTAAGTGTACAACATCATGATTTGTTAGGTGGAGGAAGCTGTATGACAAAACACTTCAGGGATGCAATGCTTTTTGCCAAGCAGCTGAAACTGTTTTGTTGATAAATGCTCATGTCTCATACTATTAACACTGTCACACAGGTAAAGTTTGATCTGCTGACAAAACCTCTTGTGGCTGTCTCTTAATCTATTCAGTAATCAATATTAACACTGTCAAATGTCTCAAAACATTCCTTTTAGCTTGTTTGTTTCAGTATGTGCTATATACACTTTCACATATTTCACTCCACACACTCATCCTGTATGTGTATATATATTTCATTGCAAGTGATAATATTCGTTTTCTCTAGTAATTGCAACAAACCAGAACGTAACAGAAAGATGAACGCTCAGATACCCTGGCAAAGAGCATGTTAATAAAGATTTGGAAAACATGAGCTGCAGCTGCTTACATAAAGCTTCAGTTAGCACTGACCTTCAGGCTCCATCAAGATCTCAGTACAATTTTGCTTGCTGTGGTGAGTCTGTTTGGCTCCGTGACCCCTGCTGTGCCTGATATCAACAAGGACAGACAGCTTGCTATATGGTCCACCCTTTCATGACCAAGCCCATCAAGACTCAGATATATCAGCCAAGTAATAAAAGTTGCAGTTCTGTGATAAACGATGGATGGTTTGCCTATTCCATCTGTTCTAAAGTATTAGAATAAGCTGTGATGATGCATAAACCCAAACACTAGCCTCTGCCCTCACACCTAATCACTCCAAATTACTGGGAAGACAATCTTTCCAGATTAATCACACCAGGCACTCCAACTCCTTCACAGTGCCACAGATTTCAGTTTTCTCTTATACGCGTATTTCCTTAAGGCCATCACAACTCCAAAGTTAAAAGAAAATTAGCATGTGTCTTGGCTTAACTGAAACTTGAAAAAATGGAACTGTTATTTCTTGGAGACCAAACGAGCGTAACTTTGTAAAGTTAGAGTTTTCACAAGCAGACTCTGCATTTTAATCATTTATTCTCTCAGAGGAGAATATTGTACCTTGAAGCGGAGCCTGAAAGGTTTTATCCTGTAGGGAATGCAGCTACAACAAAAGAAAACTGAAAGCCATTTGGCTGCTCATGACCAACTCAGTGTTGGCCAAATTCCACACATGAGCAGAGATGCACACACACAGTGCCGGCAACTAGCTTGCAGTGCCAAATTGCAACCATATTTATAATCCTTTCAAAACACTTGGGCCCATTTTTGTGAGAACAACAAACATAAAAATAATGACAAAACAATATTTCTTTTAGGAAACTAAGTGGCCTCTCTCCCACACACACAGTAAAAGAAGACATGTTACATTTCCTGCTATTGAGCTGAACAATACCAGCCGTTAACACTGATAGTTTCTTGTATGAAAACATGCTAAAAGAATAACCCTTATATTTTCGTATATGTTGTCTTTTCTGACTAAATCCAAGAAAATTGCTCATATCTGTGTGAGCAAGCACCTGATCTTGCAAGTCTACTCTTTCAATGATATAAAAGTGGTTGACTCATTGATATGCACACAGATTGCATTTGGTCGTGGCACGGAATGAGCGCTCTACCTATGCCACGTGGATAGAAAGTACATAATAACAAAAAATAATCTTTCCCTTGACTCTCAAAACTATTGTTAAGAACAAAATTTATTTATGTTGATACTAACTTATCTTAATAGTATTTTCATATGTTTATGTGTATTCAACATATAAAAATACCTTACATTTGCACATGGCCAGGTTTGAGGGTAGACCATTAACAATCGACATCTGTCAATACTTAAAATTGACATGACATTAGAGGTTTTCCTTTACTGTTTTGCTATGCATAAACTTTGTTTTCTGATCAAAACTCTGTTAGATGTGACTGCCAGCAGAGCATTGCCAGAGGACCAGCCCTCACTGTGATAAACCAGCCTGCAATAACCAATTTCATTAGGGGATCCACAGGATCTTGTAGTATTTCTAACAGGATCAAAATCCCAGTTTGAAAGTTGTTTTCATATCTGAAATAGTGAATATGTATTAAGGGAGGGTTCTGCTTTAGCAAATAAAAGCAAGGAGGCAAAATCTCCTACTGAGAAGTAGGGCAAAGGGAGATAAGGAAGGGAGAAGAGAGTGGGGTTGATCCCTGAAATCAAGCAAACGTAGACTGCATGATGCCACTTACAATTCTGGAACGTGAAGCAGAGCTGCAGTAAAACGCCAGTAGCAGCTTTCATATGATAATTTGTATAGAAGAGAAGGTTGTTTCTGGGTGGAGCACCAGCCAAGACCAAGTTCACTGAACCTAGCACGCCATTCAATCAATCATGGGAAAAACAATGGGAGATAGAGATGGGAGGACTCTTATTTTGACTTGGTAGTACACATGAAGGCAGGGGGTGAGCATGGGGAGGGGGAAGTATGCAAAAGTGAGAACTGTAGAAAGCTAAATGTTTGAAATGTCTCTAAATGCACATATATTATTTAAAACAATAAAATAATCATTCCTGCACTGACATACAGGGTGGAAAAGCAAGCAAATACAGATTTATATAGTACAGATACCATATGAAATAATGATAACAGATAGTGGCAGTCTGCCAAGTCTCCCCCTCATTCCCCACTACCCCCCTCTCCAGTCATTGACTTTCAAAGAGGAAAAGATTTCAAACAACAAAATCTACCCTGACTTCCAGGAGATGCAAAGAGATTTACTCTTAACTGTACCTTCTAAATAGTCAAAAATTAATTCAAGTTTCTTGCACTTACTTGCACCAGCTTTTTAGCTTGCTGGGACAGATAAACAAGTTGGAATTTTCTTGCCTCTGTCTTTTATCTAGGATTTTTTTAATTGTCTTTATTTGCTGATTTTTCACATCATTTTTATTCTTATTTTAAAATAAAAGCTACAAAGGCTCTCCATTTTCATGGAAATTGCCCCGTAGTAATAATTTCAATTCACTTCGAGAAGAATAATTTTTGTGCTGGTCAATTCACCCAAGATAGTCTGCTGGTTTTCACAAAACAATTTACTAATTAATGACAAATTAAATAGTGCTCTATATGAGGAAGACTTCAGAGATGGCACATAAAATTCGGGATTCCTGGAATATCTTCAGACTGGCTACAGTACATTTGCATGAAAATATGACTGCTAAAATCCAGTTGTGCTGTGTTGCCCAGCACAAAATAGACCAATACCTCAGAGGGATTTATTTCCTCTAGTCATATGTATACACATATATATACATATTTCATTTAACGCTCTTGAAAACATTTGTACAACCACAGGGCTATCATATTAACTATTTGCTTCGTTCTTCAGGAAAAATCATTCTGACGGAGCTGTGAGTTGTAAGCTATACTATCAAAATGCATTGCTTTATAGCATGGCTTCATTTTGAAGGCTTATGGGAATTGTTCACAGCACTGCACTCCTCAAAGTTTCTCACCAGGGGCATCATTTCCAAGTTAGGTATTTTCAAGCACACAGGGTTGGAATAAATTTCATCCCACTGAAAAACAAACAGGTGGCTGTGCTCAACTGTAATGGGACCTCACTGGAACATAAGGCTTACAAAAGAGCCTTTGAATTCCCATCCTCAACTGTCAACGAGACCCAGAAGGTCATTTCAGGATGCCTCAGCCTTTTTTCCAAGAGCAGCAACCTCTGTTGGTCTGGCTACACCAACAGAGACCCATGTTTCCATAGGATGAAAGCACAGAGCAGCTTAAGGAGCTACAAAGCCTCAGCACCACGCTATCAGTGCTATGCCCAAAATCCAGGCATTGCCTAGAAGATACCAGATGCGTGTGGAGCAGTTTTTGACACTCTTTCTCGAGTAATAGATGGTGCAGAATGCTGAGATAGTCTCCTTAGACTTGAGGAAGTTTGCAGTGAGGCAGAAAAGATTCTGTTTTTAAAGAAATTGAATGTTTGATCACAGGTTGGCATTCTGTAAAGTTGAGTGCTGTTATGACAAGTTCTTAAAACTCGTGTTAGCTAATAAAAGAATTTTACTGATTGTCATGCCACACATCAGGACAGAAATTCATCTATTATTTTATTGCATTCCTAGCACAGGATGCTTCAAAGGAAGGTGCGAAGCTCCCATAATGGAGAATTATGCAATAACTTGCTTGTTTGAGAGTCTTATTCCTGCATCCAATGTTTAATGGTTATAGCATTATTGTTCCTTTTTTTTTCCTATAAGCTGTAAGCCTGTTTAAAGTGGTTCTTCTGACTCATAATGAGCAAATCTTGCGGTCTTTGACATGTTATCATAACGTTGTGCATGAGCAACGAGTTCCACAAGTTAATGCATACCCCCACCAACAATCTTGTTTCAGTATAATTATGACCAAAAAAAAATACCTGTCCTGCACAAATTCTCATTGAAGATTTTTATGTTTCCCTCATTTTTCCTCTCAGAATTTAAACTGAATCAATTGCAATAAAGACTGTAAATAAAAACATGAATGCTTGCTGACTTTTGTCCCTCTTTATATTTGTGTATTAGACATGGACAGATCACAATTTACTTGAATTCACTGTTGTTTCTGTGAAAGAATTCAGTAACTAATGTATGCTTCTTGCCTTATTTAGAAGCTTTAATCAGGCTAAGCAACACACAGGTTATTTTCATAGTATGTAAAGAACAAGGATGCAGAAGTCCACAAACAAGAAGCCAAAAAAAAAAACCACAACTTCTACAATTGTTCTTGAATTTATACTAAAAAGCAGTGCTTTCATAAACTTTTTGACAGAAGTTCCCTTTCAGGAAAGCTAGTGAAATCGAACCCAAAGCAGATGGGAATACAATCAAGACAAATTTGTTTTCCAATTCCATTCAGTTGTTGTGGATTTTTTAATCTGCTCTTCTACTTTCAGATTCCTCATCTGTTTTATAGGTTGCTACTACTCACTCTCCCTACAGTGAAAGATCAATACATTCATATTTTTAAAGTATTTTCAGATCTCTGAGTGAAAGGAGCAACTATATCAAATTCATTTTGTGTTTATAAAAAAGAAAATTTACTTTAAAAGTTACTTCAGTAAAAGCCTTCAAAATCTAGATCAATACAGACCTGAGAACTGAATATAGTGAATCCGAATACAGCATTATGTATGTGTTATTCAGTCTGGCTGTAACCCAATAAAGCACATACACATGTGCCAGGTTTTACTTGCTGTAAGCAGTCCCATTGATCTCTAAAGCACTACTCAAGCCTAAGCACTTCACTGGAGTGGGGCTTTTTGCTGTGGGGCAGAAAGTGAAAAAGGGAAATGCCACAACCATTAAGATACACAGAAATCCAAGTACATTTCTCTCCCAGTAGATTACGTATAAGCTCTGGGTTATGACTCAGGCAATACTTTAGTCCTCAAGCAGCGGTCTTAGCAGCTTCTAAAAAGATGATTGAAATTAGAACATTCATTTTAGCAGCCTCAAGATCCTTAAAATTAACTGCCATTAGTAACTATTTCAGAAATAAAATCTAAAACACTTCTCCTTCAAGAAAATGAAAGCCAGTAGTATCCAGCTGTAACTTTAGAACTACTTTATTTAGTCTAGATAGGCACAACAAAATGCTTTGCACAACAAAGCTTCCCAGTGCTACTGAAATAATAGCTTCAAAAGTTTCTTCCTACAGAATGAGAACAATCAAACACTCATGTTTCATTACAGATTTGAGAAAAGCATATCTTCCCCTTATGGAAAAGAAGTACAGACCAAGTTAAGAGCTAGCCTTATTGGCAAATATAAGTCATCCGTTTCAGAGTCATTTGTGTTCACCTGCTGGTTCTCTCAGCTCACAGAAATCTGGGAGTTCGTGCTCTTATGCTTGAATATACATCAGGCACCACCTTGAAAACAGGGAGGCACTACTGGGCATCTACCAAAAGGATAAGTCTAGGCATAGACCAGAGTATTTCTGAAATGCACAGTGTGAACATTTCGTCCTTAACACCAATATCATCGTCTCCTTTTGCACTGAATTACTCAAGCAGTAAGCCATGACTTGCAAATGAAGATAACTGCCATTCTACTTGAACTTCAGGTCTCTTCTGGACAGTAAAATCTGATCTCATTTCTAAATTATGCAAAACGTCTCAGTGAACCCTATTTCTGATGCAGAAGACTATAGGTGTGGAGATGCTTTAAGGAGCCTGCAGCAACAAGCAAGATCAATTCCTCTCCCAGTGGCTCCAGCAGCATCTCCTCCAGAGGGCAGAAGTATTGAAGACAAGGAGAATGAAGGAGACCTGACTTCTTGTTGTGTTTTTTTGTTGTTGTTGTTGTTTTTTTTAACATCTCTTAGTTGACAAGAAAAAAAAATACCAAAAAAAACCCCACCAAACAACAGGACACTTCATTCTTCTTTCATGCAGGTCTAAGAGAAGACTTTAGATTTTCAGCCCAGAGTCATTCTGTTCTCTTACCCAAGCTCTCATAGCTCATAGCAGGGGAATGTCATTTCACACACACAGATGGGCATCACATTTGTTCCTATGTTGTTTCTGTATCCCAAAGTCCAGGAAAAGGTAGACTCTAGTATTGCAACAAAGTCCATAAAGGTGATGCTGGCATACACATTTTGCTAGAGCATCCATTTGATTCCTGTGGGATTTCTGATCAGATCAGCAGCCTTCCTACCCAAGGTTCATATTCAACACACCTGCCACAGGGGTAACTATGAGTCTGCTCTTCTCTCATCCACACATAATATATCTCACTTCCACTTCCCTTTGCAAGCATCAACTTCCTCCTATTGCCTCCCCTATGGCATGTGCACAGCAATGTCACCTGCCCTACAGATTTCTAAGTGAACTCTCACTTACGTATTATTAAAACTCATTTCACTTACATGAATCTGTATGCAATGCTAAGACAGAAGTAATTTTTAAGAGATGTTATAAGAAATTACCTTACCTCCTTAGAAGACCCCATGCTATGCTTTATGGAACAACGTTGCCTTAGTTTGGCTCCTACTTCATTTCAGAAGGGCCTTAGAAACGCTGAAAAACAGAACACAATCACCAAAGCAATGAGGTTTATTTAGTATTATTTTCACCTCCATTTACTCATAAATCTAACACCTAAAATATTGTACATCCACCAAAAGATCTTCTTTGCTTCTTTTCCATTTTTGTCATTAACGTTAAGCCAAAACAAAAAATTCTTTCCCCCTGCATGCAAAGTATAACAATATTTATTTTACACTATGAAAGCAGAGCTCTGTTAAACCAAAAAATGTAACCTGGGGGTATTTGCAGTAGAAATGTGTCTTTTATAATGATCCCCTTGTGTTAGAACAATCCTCGTCAGTTTAGAATCAGTCTAAAGATTCCTCTCACTCTCAACTAGGGCTGAGTGGAAAAGCAAAGATGAAAGCAAAGAATAGTTTTTATATTGCCTTTTGTAGACTTTTCTTTCTCTAGCTAGAACATGATTAAAGATATCACACGTAAGCCAGGAGCAGATAACCCCTCCTAGCAGCTATTTCAAATTCTGCCCTTGAGGATAATAAATAAATAAATAAATAAATCTCTCATTCTCACACAGCATTTTCTACCCACAGATTTCAAAGCCATTTCTTGTCCCACCACTGGAGCAATGCACATCCATGCAGGGAAGTTTTCCTCTCTTTTCTTGCTGGCACTCTCAAGTGCCCGGAGTAGTGCTGAAGGGTCTTGCACAGATGAACATGATCAGCGGAGGAGACAGCTGGGGCATTCCTCACCATGGCATGTCAGGGCATGTGGCAAAGGCACCCCAAGCAGGAGGCACACAATAGCATCGTAGCAAACAGGCTATCATTTCTAAGATGCTCCCTGAACCACTATTCTCTCTCTATTACAGCTATGGCAATGACTAACAAAGTCTCCAAGAGAGAAAGCTTTTCTTCATCGTATTATATTGCAATTCCTTTTTCATCTGTCTTCTTCACTTCTAAATCAATTCTCGCTCAATGTATTCTTTTCTTTGTTTCATTAACTGATGGTTTTAAGGACTTGCAGTGTTGCATAGTTAATAACTTCTCTGTAGCTTGACTTCTTCCATCAGTTCACATTTCCAAACCAATTAATTCCTTGTTGTTTTCCAATGGTTATTAAACATAGAAAAATCCAGTCTAACCCAGTCTCACATCTGAGGGATGCATCTATATGCTAATTACTTTTCCAGTTTGCTCGCAGAAAACTCCGCATGATAGAAAGGACCATTTTCTACAATTGTCAAGGGCCAGACTTCTAGAGGTAGGTAGGTGCTTAAAAACATAACAGCAACTACTGGGGTTTTTAAGAAATGTCTAGAGATCTAAACCCTGAGAAAAATACCTCAGAGGGTACCTGAATGCCTTTACAAGCCTCACTCCACAAGATGCAATAAAAAAAACCAAACACATACAAAAAGAAAGAAATGAAACAGAGCTTAATTTTTTTTTAACAAATATTTACAATGAAGAAATGAAATATTTGGAAGAATGAGGCATAGTTTTACTTTCCTACAACTTCCTACAGTTACACAGGTCCCCATTTATTTTATTTTCATAGCCAGCACTTACATTAATTCATCAAAGGGATTATAATGAGAACTAACTAAAAATCATACCGTGCTCCTCATTTACCAGAAGAACTAAGGAATTTTCAAGAGTTTTCAGTTCAACTTCCCCTAGTTAACCTATTTTAGTTGCTGTGTCACCAAATAGTTTCAATACCTCACTCCCATTGATTCTTTCCTACAGGAGATGCTCCAAAGCTGAAGACCTGGGCCAGCTGCCTACCTACTCCCAATGAAAGAGCACACTCAGTAGAATTTTACCCCTCCCACTCCTGCAGCAAAATCACCTGAGCAGCCTCCAACAAATGAAAATCAGCTTTAGGCCCTTCTCAGAAAGGCTCTAGAAGCTCAGGGGAGAAAACTGTACGCAGGTGGCCTGAATTGCAGTGGACTCAGGTGGATCGAGTATTTGTGCACAAAACACAGGTGCTCTGGAGAGCACAAAAATACAGAGCACTCCATCTTAGTTGCTTAGAGAAGGTTTCATTGTGTTACCTCACTCTTTGATGCCCTCAAAAACTAGGCTACAAGTAAAATTTTTACAAGAGATTCAATATAATTTTTCAAAAGTTGACAGAGTTCTGAGCATCCATATGTGGAGAGGTGTTACATTTAGACAAATATGCAAATACTTGCTGGATTTGGTCCTCCTTGTAAAATTGAGCAAAGTTTTAGAAGTTGTGAGTGAAGCACAGACCTGTTAGAGATAGGATCATCTGTCAAATAAACTTTGTCCAAGTCTTCTTCATACAGTACAAGGCAGGAAGTCACGTTCAGATTTTTAAGATAACTTTGATGCGATGTCTAAGCTAGTGAAATAAGTTCATGGCTTTGGTCTATAATTTCATTTCAGTCTGGGAAACAATGACCATGTGCATCTTAAGGCTGTTGTCTCATGGACTTAGCAATGCAGCACAACAAAACACAGGACAAGTTTTGTTTCAGAAGAACAGTTTGCTACTTGTTTACCTGAATTGCCCTTTAGTCCACAACTTGTATTTATTTCTCCCCTAGAAATAGTACAAACTTGCTTAAGGAAGGGATAGTTTAAGGTCTGGTAAGTAATGGGATTTTTAGCCTTTCACATGCAGCTCATTTATCTGAACACCAGGAGGTCTCCAGGTCGGTGAGTTGTTACCCACTGACTCTTATCTAGTGGCCTCTGATAAACAAATGAGCAGCTTGCACACAGTTGACAGTTCTCTACCTAAAAGTTATCTGCCAAAAGGGGACAATAACAGAAGGAAAAACATAACTAAACATGGGTAGAGACAAAACTTCTTCATGAGCACAAAAAAGTTCTTTCCCCTGACATTCCTGAGTTATGCTGGTAAGAAGATACAAAGGCACCAACACCATCCAGACCACCTCTTCTAGGGAGAAATATATTTTACTGACCCTGCACTGGGTCAGTAAATTTCTGCTGGGCTTGCTTCGTAGAGGTAGCAACAGATTTGGGGAAAAAATAGGAATTCTCATCCTTGAAGAAAAATTCCAGTGTTACAAGTTAAAAAGTTAGAAAGATCAATAAAATCCAATATTGTGTTTAAGCAGCACCTTTTTTTTTTTTTATAATACTGAATGTTAAAAAAAAACACATAAGCTATATGCACACACAAATAGCTGACAATCATCTTGATGTGGGGGTAAAAAAAAAACAAAAAAAAAACAAAATTAAAACAATAAAACCACAACAGTACAAAAGGGAGAAGACAGCTCAGGCAACATATTCCTTTTTGCTTAAATAACCCTCTCCCCCCACTTGAAAAAGTTCTGAGCAGCTCTACCAGGTCCCTGAAAAGTGAAATACTAACAGATTTAAAACTGAGAAAAGACTACAGGAGCCAAACCAGCTCATATTTTAACTGCAAGTTTTCCCTTTTGCTGCTCTCCCACTGTCAGCTTTCCACACAACAAAAATAAATACATAAATATAATCCAGAAGCACATCCCCCATATAAAGTCTACCACCTTCAGTATTCTTCAGATCAGGGATTAAACTCTATTCTAATAAATAAATACATCTGTTACACTTAAAGTGCAGCTGAAAACAATCCTTCCCTTAGCAGCTTGTTACAGAGCTGCCTCCACACCTGCTCCTCCGAAGTAACATGGTGGGCTCACAGAATTGCTGGAGAGCAGAAGCATTCAAAAACAATGTAAAAAGCCTTGCTTCTTCTTGATTTACTCCTTCCTGGTTGTAAAAAGCAGCATGCAAATACATGCAAAAGACAAACTCAGATACTAAGATTCATAATGTGAAGTATGTGTAGGAATTACAGCCTCGCCAGAGAGGTTGCTTTTATGGTGGCTTATCCTTTCCCTCATTTATCTGTTCCCACTAAGCCCTAATTGTTCCACAAATGTGAATTAGATCACCTCTAGTGATCTCACTGATTAACATACTGAAGGTACATGTTATCACCTTTAGCTGAGGTTTGATGCTTCTGTTTCAGATCTCAGAAAGTTCTTGTATGACACAAAACATGTCCCCTTTCTCCTATGGATCTATAAACAAGAGTACAAAACACATCTGTAGAACACTGTGTATTGATACCAATAAAACAAAAATGGCAAATTATATTTTATATGTTCAATCATTTTTCACGGAACCATAGTATCATAAAATCATTAAGGTTGGAAAAGACCACTAAGACTACTGAGTCCAATGACAACCCATCCCACCATGCCCACTAACCATGTCCTTCAGGGCCATATCCACCCTTTTCTTGAACACCTCCAGGGATGGAGACTACACCACATCCCTGGGCAGCCTGTGCCACTGCCTCACCACTCTTCCTGAGAAGAAATGTTTCCTAATATCCAACCTGAACCTCCCTTGGCGCAACTTCAGGTCATTCCTTCTCATCCTACGGCTGTTACCTAGGATTAGCAGAAATCAGATGCAAGCCCAATTGATAATTGCATGTACAAACTTGTCTGAGTGGGAGGTATTTGTACGTAGACCAAAAAAATCATGCCTCTTGAAAGTATAACAATTTTTAATATGATTTACTGGGTATCAAATTGCCACGTCTGAAGAATGTTGCACTGTACTGCTTAGTTGATAGATACAAACAGTTTTCTTTGGGTTCACTAGAATTTGTAGAATCATCGCATGAAATGAATGCACTAGCTAGGAGCAAACTCAGGATGTCACCCAGTCCAACCCTTTTTATCTGTATAACTGCAGCATGCGTGCATGCAGATGTTTCAGGTGCATGGATGATGCATGATGTGCAAATCCAGTCTTTACAGTGTCAAAATAAATAAAGACAATTGCAATTAAAAAAATATATTTTCTCATTCGAGAAAGCACAGGCTAAAGGCATGTTTGAAATGAGGTTGTCCCTAGAAACACCTGACAGTTTAAGATTCACGTATTGTTCTACTCTATATGCCCAAATGTGTGTGATTTGAAAACTTCTGTTTATTTGTTTAGGCTAAACCAACTCTTAGAGCATTCAGCCAAACCGAAATAATCTCAATTTTAATTTAAAAAACATATTCAGGTTGAGACATGACATTAGTTCCACAGGTTTGAAATGATATTTTGAGCCAATCCAACAAAGTTTTCTTGTGTAATGATAAGAAAACTATCTGTCTGATATCTGGCTCGTACACAGGGCATTTCACATCTCAGAGGTAAAGGCCTCGGACCAATGGTGTGCAGGAGCTGAGGCATCTCTCCTGTAAATCAGGCAATTAATTTCCTTCTAACAAGCCCTGGGCAAAGCTCCGTAAATCATTCACTGATACTGTCTGACACAGCTACAGATTGGGACAGGGAATGCAGATCTGGAGGCACCAAGGACTGCCTGCATGGTAGCGTACAGGTGCAGGGTAGTGACCTTGCCAGCAGTGCTGGTCTCTCTTGGCACCCTGTCATGCTCTACACTTTAAGAACAGCCCACCAGATAAGCAGTATGTATTTAATACTGTGTGTCTATTAGGTCAAAGCATGATTCCAGATACACTGTGGCAGAGGGCCAACTTCACCGTGAAAGCAGCAAAAAAAATCCCTCAGCATCCATGAACAGACTCAAAGGAAACTGCCGAAGTCTGCAGAGCAGACTAAGGAGAAACTACCTTTGCTATAGGAGCACAGATCATCACTTCAGGTTGAAACTGGAAGTTTTCATCTGCCCTGAACAGCCCTCTGCTGAAATACCAGTGCCACTGTGGTCAGAGAGGAGCACCCGAATGGAAGTACTGCAGCAGATTTAGTGTCTGCAGCAATAAGATCATGCTCGTATGGACCTAAGGTGAGAGAAAAGCCAATTTAACAGTACTTCAGTGATGTAACATCTGAGCAAGTCATGCTCTGGGTGGGGAAAGCATGTGGGTGGGGATGAGAAAGAAAAGGTCTTTGTTAGTGATCATGCCAGGGCTCCAGATCAAAACATTCTTTAGCCTTGGAAGGGAATCACCATCCAAACCTAGATGAAACCTGAATCTCATAGCTGCTCCTCTCAGTGAGTGAGCTAAATCAAATTCCCATGCACGAGACAGAAACACAAATCCAAATTGCATAGCTTGCCCCCATCTCTGATTTGTTATATTATCAGTGATAAGATTTCCAAGAAAAAGTGAAGGAGCATCACAAATCTGTCACCCCACACATAAAACATGCTGGACCAAATTCTTACATTTACATTTCAGTCTCGAAGCCTATAGAGAAATGTTGATTTAAGCAGTAGGGCATCTGTGTCTGTGTCTCCATGTAGATACCATGTTCTCTCAATGCCAAAGCCAGAAATGAAGTCTTAGGGTTACTGAGGTGGAGAAAGCTACTGAGCTCAAGAGAAAGTGGAAGAAGCTTGAATCCCGGTGTTTTTACAAGGACTTGTTTCATACTAACAAAAGCTTTTGCATTAATGCTTTTTCATACAAAGGGGTGGCCAGGCAGGACACACAAGTGAGCTTGCATGTGTGCAAAGGAGAGGACCAGAGATGAATGTGAGCAGCTTTACACTGAAATTAAACCAGGCTTTTCTGTAAAACAGATGTTACGGTTCCCTTTAAAAAATAAATAAATAAATAAATTATCAGCAAACAGAAATGTTCAGGAGAAGAATTTGGGGCTGAGATTTTGGCATTAGTAATTCCCTATACCTAATCCATAAAAGTTTTCTTTCATGTTTACAGAAGGGGGTTAAAAAAAGAAGCAAGGCTGTTACTAAAGGATTTTAAGATACAGTGGAGATGTGAAAGGCACAGAAGATTTTCATTTCCTGTGTTATAGGGTGCAAATAATATCAGTATGAAAAACCTGGCAGGAAGATTTAAGATAGCAGTTTTTACATTGATAAGTATTTGTTCATTTCCTGACAACAAAAAATATAAATCTCTTCAGAAATTAAATACCCTGGCTTGTTGAAGCACTTTTGTGACGTTCTGTGGTAGACTGGCTTCCTTTCATTGGAAATCCACAGCTAGAATAATAATCACAGCATCAGTTATTATACTTGTATCAGTTCTGTGCGGCAAGAGGCTAATACAGTGTATGGCCGAATTCTCCTACTTTTGTGTCACTTATTTTCTCTGTGGGCCAGATTTGCATTTTAATGGAAGTAGTTTATAGACTTCTTTGCTGCCTTCATAGTGCCACAAGTGGCATCATTAAGTGAGTTAAGCTGGATTAATGCTGATAGTAAAGTCAGATAATACAATAACAGAGGCCTTCATTTCCATTTGGATTAGGTGAAGAGAGCAGGCCTGTCTGGTGCAGGGTGATAATTTGTAAGTGCGATATGTTGTACTTGAGAGGATAAGATTAAATTTAGTGGGTTTAACTGTCATCCCAGTAAGTCAATTACTTCATCTTTTCAGGCTTTGAATTTCTTTTATAAATAAAATAAATGGAATATTGAGCTGCTCCACAGCCATTTCGAGCTTCCATGAAGAAGAATTACACATGCTGGGCCAAAAAAAAAAAAAAAAAAAAAAAAAAATCAGAGAGAGAGGGGAAAGAGTTTCAGATTCGGCTCCATAAACAAAATACAAACTGCTTTCAAGTGCCAGCATGGCAACAGCTCAGGAATATTGTCCATCTCTCATATCACAAGCATGACAGATTCCATTGTGACTTTAGTTTATCCATAATAGGAAATATTTATGTTGTGCCTGGACTCTTCTATTTCTATCAGGAGATCATAGAAGGAATACACTAAAATACTGATCCCTGCTATCATTTTAAGTCTTACTTTTTTCCTCTGCTTGCTATCTCTTCTGTATTTAATGCTTACACCTTGTTGCTGAGAGAGTCACAAATGAAAATAAATAAAGAAGATCTGTTTGATTTGGATCCATATCAGGTCAAACCTGGTTTAATTCTCCCGACTTCTCTCCCCGCCTCCCTCCTATTTGGACACCAAATCCCCGCAATGCCATTTCTCGGGCATGGAGAGCTTTGACAACAAGCTTTCTGTAAATTAGATTGAGATAGATAAAGCACCAACATCTTCATTTCTAGCCACAGACCCAGAATGAAGACAGGTAATGTCAACAAGGGAGCGTTTATCCTTAGCAGGAGATCATTTCAGGAGTGCCACAACTCAAGATCTTTTCATAAAATCATTTATAAGTACTTAGCTCTCTCCTGTGACTCCTGCTGTGGGGCATTATCACAAACAGGGAGAAAGAAACCTCTGCTATTCTCTCTAAAGCTCTTGTTAAAGCTCCACGCTAAGACTGAGCCTTGCAAGGTGCTAGCACTTGCCCACTGATGCTGATAAAGAGCTGGCTAATTCGAGCTTCCATGAGGAAGAATTACACATGCTGGGCCAAAAAAAAAAAAAAAAATCAGAGAGAGAGAGGAAAGAGTTTCAGATTCAGCTCCATAAACAAAATACAAACTGCTTTCAAGTGCAACTAATCTCCTGGGAAGCAGGAGGGACATAGCTAAAGGCTAAGGCAGGTGCTCTGCATTCCCATAAGGATGCTTGGTAGAATGTACTATTAGCTAATTGAGCCACAGCCCTGTCAATAAAGGACACTTCATAGAAGATGCTCAGAAGTCTGCAGGACTAGATCCAAATGAACACAAATGCCTCAAAAAGGCAGAGCACTTGAAGAGACAAGCCAGAGAGATGGGCAGATTTAGACAGATCTGCCTTGGTTGTGTCACTACATGGTGAAAGACAGCCTTCTAGGTCATTGTGGAAAGGACAACTTTGTGTTTTGGCACTTATTCTGTGCCAAGGAAGAAGACATTTTCCACACAATTTAGCTGACACAAATCTTAAGTAAATGACTATTTGCATGAGCATTTTTAATATGTTTGCCGCTTCTTCATGCAGATATATATCGCCCATAGCTCCCCAAGAATGAGGGGAATCACATAATTCCAAATGTGTAAGGCAATGAACGGGCTCCTTTTGTGATGCAAAGCTATAGGAAATAAAATGGGATGGATCAAAGCACAGAATCTGTGTCTTAAATTGAAGGTACTGTTTAACATACTTCTGTAGGTAAGAAATATTTAGCAAAGAAAGCTGTGTTCTGAAAAGAGTTAAGTAATTTTGATTTCATAATTTCATGCCACGGTTTGATGGTCAATTTGACTTTCAGGTATCTTAAAATCAACTAACCTCTTTTAAATCGTTCTTAATAGCTGACATTTACATCTTCCCATCTCTCATTTTTGGATTATTTCTATAATTACTTACTTAAAGATACTAAATTACTAATATTCATAGATTTGATTTGCTGATATAGGAACTCCATAAATAAAATCTCAACCCCGATTATTCCTACAGAGATCAGTCTTCCATTTTTTCTCAAATTAGCAATGTCATGCAAGCTTTGTGAAGCTGTAATTACAGACTCAGTAGAGCAGAAAAGCCCAAGCAGCCAACCAGCCTTGTCCTGCTCAAAAATGAGTCTTCCCTGGTCTTTAACACTGGGCAGCTCTCCCTTTCTGCACATCTGAGTGCTGTGTTTATCTTCCAAATTCTGCCTTTTCTTGGACCCAGCAAGGCCACAGGTTTTTTGCTCAGAGAACAGCGTGTCAGGATTTGACCAGCTCAGCTTTAATCTGCCTTGATTTGTCACACAGCACTGCCAATTGAGTCCCTTAGATGGTATGGAAAATTGGTGCTGCTTCTTTCCAGAATGCTTGTTCACACACTAGCACGGCGTATGGACAGTCCTGTGCGCTGCAAACAAAGAGCACAAAAGCTCAATGTGTTTGCCACAACCAGCTGGGCTGCCAGGCCCTAGCTGCTAGGTTAGTTCTTGCTATTTCATGGAAATTAGACAGAATGTCAAAACTGGATACCTGGATGTGTCCCTTTGCCATGCTATCTGAGCATCTCACTAACGCTGTGGGTAGTTTCAGAGCAAACGTGTGAAGTGAGGCTGTGTTAACATTCATTTCATAGGAATTGAGCCACTGAAAGACACAAAGGCAGATACTCAAGATGACTCAAAATACAGAGAAGTTAGTAATAAGTTAATAAGCCACCTCTGCTAACTTTTTTTCTCCTTTCTCTTCTCAGGACTCAACTGACTTGGCTGTAGATATCCCAGGAGACTCCTACTTTATGTCTGTTTTTATCTTAATGTTTTTACGTCTGTTTCTAAGATATCACAGTGAGCAGTTGCTCTCATTCCCAGTGAAACAGACCCAGACACATGGATTAGGCTGAGCTAGACCTATGAAGAAGTATTTCTGCACAGATCAACAGACCAAAAACCCACAGAATGTTTGGTGGCCAACTCAGCCTAAAACTTGGTTAAGCTCCAGCTTATTCAAAAAGAAAGGAGAAACGTGGAAACTCTTTGTCACACAGCAGCTCCAAGAGGCTGGCACTGTCAGGGTGTCCTCAGTGAACTCTAAAAGAAAATTTGATACGATTGCACCAGTGCACACGAGATCCAAGCAGCCAGTTGCTACCCCTGTCTTCACATGGGTTCTATGGAGGTGACACTTCTCTGAAACTGGTTTGCGTACATGAAAGTACCTGAGTTTTCTGTCTGTAAACACCACATGGGGCTGGCTGTGTTACTATTCAGACAGAACATAAAGATGTGCAAAGCTCTCCAAGTGCCTCATATGACTATTGCTGGACAAAGAACAGCTTTTCATTTACTGGCATCAGGAGCAGAAGCATGTGCATTTGCCATCCATCAAAGGTCTTAGAACACATGTGTGTTTTAAAGGGAGACAAGAAGCACAGGCAGAGATGGATCCAAACAAGCTGCAGCATTATCTCAATTTGTTTTCGAGTAACTCTATATGGGTAAATATTAAACTGTGTGAGAGGAAGGCCCTGTGCCAGCCAAGCTTTAGCCAGAACCAGGCCTCCCCTCACCATGTTTCTGTCTGCAAAGAGCTTTGCTAAATTTGCAGCAGACAGCTCTGACCAACAGGCAGTTGTTCAATTATATCTTAAGCTTCCTTGACACATGATAAAGAAACATGTATATTAAAGTGCCATGTAAAAACCAGGCTTCTCAGGGACTGTAAACTGAGATCTGTGCCAGCAAGTTTCAAAATGAGGATTTTGACCCATGAGATCGTATTATCCCATTCACAACACAGAGCAGAGGGAAAGTTTGGGGATTCAAATTCTTTTGAACGTGATACTGTAGCTGTGAGAAGAGCCAGGGATTTATAGATTTGGAGAGCAATCGATACACACTTGTATTTACTAAAGCATCAGATCTTGTACAGTTCTCCACCACAGAGCAGTCTGTTGGTATCCCTCAGTTAGTAAAATGCAGCATAAAATCCACATTAGCCATCCTGGAGCAGATAACTTCACACTAACAGAAGCTCCCAGACATCAGGTACTTCCAAACTGCAATCCTCTTTGCTCCAAGGCTGAAGAGAAGCAGGAATGGCTGAAAGGGAAAAGTCACTGAATACAAAGGTAAGCCCAGATGCAATGTGTCCCCTCTGAGGCTGCTAGCAATCAAGGAAATAAATATAAGTTCAGTAAATATTGTTTTAAGACGCAGTATGTGCAAGCTTAAGAGAAAGAGGACAAATTCTTTCAAAGAAAGAGGAACAAAGAAAGAGGAACAAATATGTGTGAGCTGGGTAATCCAGACTGATTTACGTGTCCAGAAGGTGGACACCCAAAGGTGTAGACAAAGGTGTAGACAGCTGCATTAGTTCTGCAGTCAAGGAACTCAGTATCAAAACTGCATCTAAGCAAAGCCTGCCTGCCAGAAGGAAAAATGCTCAGTACGGTGCAGCTGCACACTGAGAGCTAATGAAGCATTCCAGGGATGAAAAAGAGAGCAGCAGGCCCAGGTCAATAAAGATGGGCTGAACACTAGAAATGAAATTAGGGTAAGAACACAATGAGAGGAAGAGATATTATACAATAATCCATTTGTGCAGATTTGGATGCAGAAAATAAGTAAAATTATGATGTTCCAAGAGCATGTGGTCATTCCCCCAGTGACTGTATTATAATACATATGTACAATGTTAGTTTTAATGATGAACATGTTGCCTTATCCTTTGTGCCTTCTGATTTTTTATGATTTGTCTGACCACAGCTTTGCCTAAGGAATTTTTAAGCCTTCTATTGTATTTCCATGCACATGGAAGAAAGTCCTCATGTAGCTCATGACACTTCCACATGCCTCATTGCATATAATAGATACTTTTTCAGAAGCTGCTGTTACTTTAAGGATTGACTTGTCATAGATAAAATTATATCTGTCAGGTTGCCTAGATTTAGAGAGACCTCTTGGACTGGAAATGCAACTTACACATAGGTTTAGAAGATTTTATCACACAGTCTACATGCCTGGTGTCCATTTAACCAGTTCTCACATTTTTCTATTACGTTTTTTTTTTAAAGATTTTCTTTCTTTATAAAGAAGGTTAAGGTAATTTACTCCCAATGTTTATTATATATGAAGTTGTTGAAATAATGAGGGCAATAAAATTGAATTTAGCATTGTCTTTATTGGTACGAAGGTTACATTCATAAGTTCTGTTTGTTTTAATAGGATCATTGTACTATCTTAGGCATATGCTATAGTGCGGCGATGGATATGCTTTGAATATTTTTGTAATTGTGGGTAGTATAAAAGTCATTTTCTGTTAGATTGCACAAATCCATTACATTAGTAGAAAGATACATTATTGTAATAGGATTAATGTGCAACACATAAACATGATCAGTAATATTCTTTGTGATAAATTATCTCATTTTAATCACTTGGAATGTAGAGAGATTTCAAGATAGTTCCATCTTTGATTTGCATAATTGTATTACAGACAGACAAATTGCATTATATTCTTCATTAACAATAGATGGCTTGTATAACTATTGTATTTTTGAAGGCACTGCTCTTACGTTCATCCTGTAATTTGTCATTTTATGACACCACTGTTTAGCTTAGTTTGGAGAGAATAGAAACTAAAAGATAATTTGATTTTAGCAGAGTACAAGTAATATCTCTGCATTCAGCTGTAATGCAGTAAGCTATTGTTTGTTTTAACAAATTATAATCCAACAGCCAAAGTTAGCTAAAAAAAAAATCTTATTTGTGGCCACTCCCACCTTCATGGCTTTTCATAGCAAAGCTTCAGCACTTGTAAAGGAAACTCAATGTGAAAACACAACATAAAATTAAATTAGATCCATCAGAATATTTTCTACTTCCCTGGTTGGGCTCTCCCTCACCTGTTCATATTTTTCTTCCTTATGCATGCACACACACCAACACATGCTCTGTTCTAGCTTTCACCGCGTTCTTTAGGGATCAGTAATTCCATAGGGTAAATAAAACAACTGAATTGCAAATTATATCATAAAAGGTATTATTCTTTTTTCTTTTCTTTTTTTTTTTCCAATTGCAAACCCTTTTCTTTAAGGATAATGTATCTCTGCTATGAAAAACTAAGAGATATTTTAGGATAAAACAAATTATTTTTTCATATTTCTCTAACTAAGCCTTCTTCAATCATTTCTGACTGCTAGAAATACCAGTAAATTAAAAGTTAGTAGCTTGAGACAGGCTTGTACTCCTACCAAATCAAAACCAGCTTCTTATTTTAGAAAATCTAATTGTGGCACTCTATTATGGTACCTTGAGTGTTGTGATTCTTTAAAAAGAAAGTGGGCTTAGAAAGAAATTAGTATGGCTAAATCACAGATACTTTGATCTGATAATGAAACACAAAACTGAAGTTCCTGACATACATGCAAATCAGAACTCGGGCCTAACTCATTGAAGATTGCTCTTTCAAATGGAATTTCAAAAATCTCAGCCAACGTTCTTATAATTCGATCCTAAATATAGGCTGTTAGCTTAGGGCTCGATCCCACAAATGTTTTTAAGCATTTTATTATGCACGATGAACAGTTCTATCAGTGCTGCTATAACAAGTCAGAAACAAAATCCTATAATGTCAATGGGAGTATGGCTGCTGAGTCCAGGGAAGACAGGATTCCACGCTCTTCTCCCTCCTACAAACACTCGTGGCAGATCTGGCCTCCTTAAAAATGTTTTGTAGATATGTGCAAGATATCTTGAAAATGAACTTCACAGAGATGGGAAAAGGAGAAAGGCTTTGAGCCAAATCTACATTTTTCCTCAAGCAGCTAAAATACACTATTACAAAGCTTCTCAGGCTTATGACATATTTTACATTATGATTCTTTTTGTCAAAAATTAGGAAAAAAAAAAACTAAAAATCTACATCTTACTTTTAAAAAATCTTCTGAAGAAGAAATACATAAAATTGCCGTGTTCACATCAATTTGTCGAAACTGTGTGAGAAAAAGGGAACTGAATAAAACCTCTAAACTTAACGTGGCTATGCTCTTTAAGATAATTCCTTTACCTTTTCTGAAAATAACTCTCAGAGAAGTTGTATTTGCCCACCTCAAGGCTGCAAGTGTTATGAGATATTTTTGCAAAAGGATGAAAGTTAATATTTTTCTATTTGTCTTCTTGAAATGTCTTTGAATTTCTCCACTGTGGCTCGGCAAAACCTTAGTGCTCCAATAAGGGAGGATAAATATTACCCGCACCACCACGTGACCTCCACGGCTGACTGCATGCTGAGAATTAAAGTTAATGAACTCTGCATATGCAAGGACAGTTTCTGAAATAGGCTGGTGAAAAGAGCTCACATCCCAGTGCTGACGAATGAGAAAACGTATGAAATTCAAAATCTGCTTGCAGATAATTCCCAAACACAAAATAGAATTACATTTGCAAGCAATTTATGACCAACCATTTGCCAAGCAGTGTGTACATTTACATCAGTTCTGTCCAAAGTCATTTTCAAAAATGTTTCACCACCGATATCCACAGCTGACCTCCCAGCCCACGGCATCGTACACAGCTGATGTGTCAATCTGAAGGGTTTTTATACACCCTGGGTCAAACAGAGATGTATAGGGTTTTCTTTCAGTTCCAATATTTTTTGTTTTGTAAATGTGCCTCATTGCAAGGCAATTGAGGTTTAACTTCTAAACAACTCCAGGAAATGTATTTTTTGCTGCTTACGCGAAGTAACCTGAAGTCTCACAAAACAAATAACATGAAAAATAATCTTGTGTTGTTATTTGCCATCTCAATAGCTACTCTGATCAAATACACGCAGGCCACACTTCCTCAGAAGCACTATACACTGTTAGGAGAATTGAAAAACAGTCCTATCCTTCGCCACACAGCAGTTCCATGTGACATGACTCACTGCCAGGTGTGCTCTTCCAGGTGCTCTCAGTTCTCCAGATGAGAAGCTAGGCTCTCTCCATATGGTTTTAGCCACCCTAAGCAGTCAGTGCAACCACCTCACATCAGACAAACAGGATTGGGAAGGCTCAACTGCTGGCCATGACTGACTCACTCTCTGACATCAGACAGGTATTTTCTGCTTTTTGCTCTCTCTATATGCTTTTTATTTCCATTAAGATATTCCACAGCAGGTTTGACTGGCTGTGTTTTTTAACTATGGACATTCAAAAAAGAAATAGGGAGCAATATTTAGGATGTGTATTCATTTTTCTCCTGTTAGCTTGCTTTCCACCACCTAACTCTTATGAAGGCAACTTAGGAAATTCCTTCAATTTTCCCTCAACAATAAAGCACCAGTATTTTTTGTTCTTGGAAGTTTTCCTTACCCACTAAGAGGATAATTGTAAACATCAACAGAAATAAAACTCACCATATGTTCAAATACATCAAACGTAGAAACAAATAAACAACCTCAAACCTATTGCTTGTTTTTCTACTATTTTCCCTTAAGATCATTCTTTTCTCCCCTGTTCCTCTTTCAGGGATGCCTCAGAACAGAAGAATGGGATGCATATGCTGTATTGTCTGCATGGAAAATAAACATAACCTCCTTCGGGAATTAATAAGATTAAGTTACACTTCAATTGAAATCAGTGTACATAAACTAATGAAAATTTCCTGTGGATGTTGGTGAAGAAAACCACTCACTGTGCTGGTGAACTGATGCAAACAGATATTTTATGATAGGAAGATAAAGAATTAATGGAACTCACCTATAGTCAGTGATGGAATAGGAGTGAACTAAGTATTCCCCATGAGTCTATAAATGAGCCTGTGAGTATGCCCTTGTGTTTTGTATTTTAGACATTAAGTAAGGATTTTTTTCCATCGTGAAAAACATCTCTTTCAGCCAATCACATAACTGTCTGCTTTAAGGCAAGAAAATACTTAAATAGTTCTCAGAAGTTTGGCTTCAAAAAGCCACCAACATCTGCTATTGTCTTGCACATACTTCATGGCAGAAGAGCATCATGCTTCCATAAAAATATGTAGTCATTAGAAATTATCCCCTGTCCTTGGCTGTCTTACTGATGATTGTATTCCTTACTTCCTTTCAGAATTGTGGAGGTTAAAACAGGGCAATGCTGGTATCTTCTAGGCTCACCAGTTTCCCTCATTTCAGGCTCACTATCAGCCAAAGGTTGTCATGATATTTACTTAATCCACTTACTAGAAAGTTACTTTCAGTCCACAAACTGGCCTTTAATACTGACAGCAAAGATGCTATAAGGCCACATTTTAGAGGTCTTTGTTAAAGGGTAGACTTTACCTTGAAAATCTTTTTCCCCCAACACAGAGATATCCCAGAGTGGTACTGGGCACCTCTTTTGTAAGCTATTACAGACAGATGGGGGAAATGAGGCTTCTTCCTCCTCAATCTTCCATGCACTCTTTTTGCTTGCTCTTGCTGTATGATTTTAAATACAGCTCTTTGGATGTAGGCAATAACCGAATCTTATCTGTCTTAAGTTAAATATTTTTTCTAATTAGCTTTATTCTTTCAGAATCCAAAGGACTTTTCATACATCCAAACAAACTAGAGGAAGGCAGGGGCATCTGGGCTGTGTGCAGAGTATCAAATTTATTAATGTGTTTTCTAGTGCTCTTTTAAATATCAAATAAGGCAGCTTCCAAAATTTCCCTAGGGTTGCTCTTTCCATATTTATTAAAGCTCACTCTTAGAAAGCGCTTGCCAGCATCTGCATGTATCTACTTTTATTCTATTTCCCCCAGTTATAATCTAGATAGAACCACTAGCTACTAATTTATTTTGATGGTTAAAGTTAACCTAATAATATTTGATCAAACAGACATAACACACTTAAGATTCCCAAGAGTGAGATTACGTTTGGCAATTTACTATTCATGGTAGCTGCGTGAGCTGCTGGAACTCAATGCTTTTCAAATTTTCCTTGTGATGTGCAACTGTTACAAATATCTCAGTTGTGTATACTAGATAAGCATTTTAGAGATATAAAAACACAAAATTGCCTTCCTGTTCCCTGCCCCAGAATTCCCTAGAAAGCGTCTAGTCATTTTAGAGAAATGGAACAACGCATCTTAAAGACTTAAGTGCATTTACAATTCAGCCCCAAATAGATAATCTTTTAAAGCTGTGGGAACACAACTTCAGTTGTTCCCTTCTAAAGTTGTGTTTTACACATAGATCAAAATAAAAGAAAACCTCTGAGATGTTTAAGTAGCAGCATCTTACAAGGAATAAACATGTCCACTGGGACAAGAGGTATTTTTCAGATCTCCCATTAGAACTAATAATTAGCTCCAGATCAAACACATAGGCTACTCCGGGATCTGAAAGTGGGCTTCCCCAAAAATGCCAAATGCTGCCAGGACTTGTGTTTGCTTTATAAGTGTCAAAAATAGACAGTCCATAGACTTATAAGCAATGGATTTATTTCAAATAACAGTAAATGGCCTTCTAAGGTCAATATATTAGTTTTCCTCTAGATACACAGTTTCAATAGCAAGCGATGCATGAAGTCTGTTAAGCCTTTTGAATTGTCTATCAGTTCTGGGAATTATAGATTTTAACCCATATAGATACTTGGCTCAACCACAAAATGAAAAATCATTAAGAAAAAAGCACTGTATATTACTACTCCAATATGCATTTGTGATTTAGAATTGGTATTTCAATATACAAAGAAAATTTCTAGAATCATCCAAATAAATGCAAATGGCATTATAAATATTTTAAATTGCAGAACAAAAAAGCTCATTAGAATTTACTACTCATCCAAGTGTGCATGTTTTTTTCTATTACATATCCAGTGTACTTTGTACTTTTACAGTTGATTGAATGAAAACATGAGAAGATCCGAAAACATTTTTGTAGCTTTCTTTAAGTTGTACCACTACTGTAAGATGTTCCCTGATGGTGCACAAGCCATGTTCTGTAAATAAATGTGTGTTTCATTTTCAATTGGAATTTCATTAATCAGTAAATAGTGGAGTATTTAAAACACATTTCTCTAAAAAGCAGGTAAAACACACCAGCAAACTACTGATCAAGTCCTGCTGCATGATGGAGCAACACTGATTGAAACCAGCTGATGACATGGCCATCTGTTTTTGCATTTTGTGATGGTTTAGGCTTGAACTTCCCCTCTTAGAGATTCTATTAGTAACTCTGACAAAGCAAGGAGACTTCGTATCTCCACATCTGGGAAACAAGACTATAATTATTAACCCTGTTTCGGTCTCAGGAAAGTTCAAGCAGAAAGAGGTAGGTTAACGAATAGGTGCTATATCTAGGAATCAAACTAAGGGCACTTAGGTTACAGTGACCTATCTTTAGAAACGGCATCTTCAGGTGTAGTTGACAACAGATGCAATTTTATACAGTATTTCACCTGAAGTTGGAAATTGAAGAAATAGGAAAACTAAGAGTAAAATTAAAAATTCCTCCATGTTGTAGGAGCAAGACCCAAATATTCATTGTTCAAGCAATTTGCTGTTGTTTTCTGTTTTCGGAGGAAATTCTTTACTCAGAGGGGGTGGTGAGGCACTGACACAGAGGAGCTGCAGATGTTCCATCCTTGCAACCATTCAGGGCCAGATCAGATGAGGCCCTGGGCAATGTGGTCTGGTGGGTGGCAACCTTGCCCACAGCATGCAGGGTTAGAGCTACAAGATCTTTAAGGCCACTTCCAACCCAAGCCGTTCCACGATTCTGTGGTACTGAAAGAAAAAACTGTAAGCTGGACATTCAGATGATGGAAAAACAGCAGCAAAACTGGCAGTAACTGCTTCCTGTAGAAAGATGGATTGTACATAAAGTTTTCATTTAAGGCATAGATTGCTAGAATGCAGTCACACAGAGACCTTCCTGATTCCCTGGTGGCCATGAGCATCCATGGCCACCTAACATTCAGCCACGTGCTGTGGTGAAGCAAGACTGCAGCTCCCACTTGCCTAAGGATCAAACCATCTGTGCCAATTTTTCCATTGCAGAAGGGGAGGAGCATAATCCATGGGAGGCTGTGAAGCTGGGTTACTCTCTAAGCAGTAAGCAGAATAGCTCGGACAGAAGCTCTGCCAGAGGCCAAGACCCAGCTGGACCCTCTTTGGTATAAGCACTCTCAGGGACTTTCAGCCTGGGGGAATGTTCAGCGGAAGATCCTTGCACCAAGAAAGGACAGTTACACTAATCTACAGGTCACAGTTACTATAACATGTTTTGAATGTTTGCAAATTTATGACACAAATTAACAACATTAAAAGCAACTAGTGCTTGATATCAGCTATATAGTTTGTTCGCTAATTTACAATGCTGGAGGCAGAGAGAGGGAAGGAACAAAAGGCAGTAGAATTACTTCCCAGAGATTCTCTAAGGATTTCAGGCAGAACAATAAAAAACTAAATTAACTTATTCATTTTTATCACCTGATGAGCATAATTAGCAAACAGTGCATAATGACAGCAAATAATGGCTCTCTTTTCTCCTATTAAGATAGCTTAATGACTGTATTTTCCCAGTCTTAAAGCTGTACTGTATTTACTAGTGGTGCTCACCTGAAAAATGTTTCATCTGTCAATATTGAAGTTAACAAAATGCTTAACTACAGCACATAATGATCCTAGCACAAACAGCCTTTGATCTGAGCACAGAGGCTTTCACAGATCAAACTGTGCTGAGAACTCTGTGACAGCGACTCACAAAAGAAATGTAACGAAATTTAATAATTCACTTCATCTTCCCTGCTTGACGATTAATAAGAAACCTTCATCTACGATGTTCTCCTTCTTTTATGAGTTTCACTATCCATGTATGAATCCCAGAACAACCATCTAGAGAAACTTGATGGTAGAACTGCATTTTAATATAAGCACTTTAATATACAGCTTCAGGATCCAGGTATCCTTTGGTAGCATTGAACTATCCCTTTGGGTTTCAAGGTTGTGAATAAGGTTATCAAGCTGGCTTGCTCTATACTCACACTGAGAGACTTTACAATTAAACCTGGGAAAGTGGCTTTGCTGAATTTGCTAGTGTAAAAATCAGCTTTCTGCTAAAGGAACAAGATGCAAAATGTCTTGTCCGATGACAGACTTTTCATGCTGTATCTTGATTACATTGGCAGCTAAACTAAATTCAGACAAAACAAATTTAAGCTAATTTGGATGGAGTATAAAATATAACTCTCCTCAGGGCACAGTCTTGCAAGACCCCCGGAGACCAAACTCCCATTGATTTCCCTTGATTTAAAAGGCACAAATGATTCGCATGACCAGATCCAGAATGGATAAAGATGGAGAACAGCAGTGATCCTGATATCATCCCAAAGGCCTCTCTGACCCTCACGGTATGGCCATCCTTTAATTCATCTGTCACATCTGTATCTAACAGAACTATTTGCTTTCAAACATCTTCCCAGCTCACCCTATTTTACCTATACTTTTCCAGGCATGGCCTAAATGGCCTAAAAAACAACTTCTGTCTCTCTCATGTCTGTATTCATTCAATATCTGTTCTCACACAAAGAAATCAGAAGTGCCTCTTAGTTATCTTTTTTTTACAGCATCTTGCACAATAAGACAATGGTCTGTAAGCAGTGCTCCATGGTAATTAAAGCAAAAAAAAAAAAGAAAAAGAAAAAAAAGAAAAGAGATAAACACACAGAAAAGAATAAAAATAATTATCCTTCTCAAAGCTTCTCAAAGTTTTGACTATGTGGGAAATAAAAACAGTATTAGATCTGACTCAGCCCTACTCTAGCTGATTCTTTTGGGAGATTTATCAATTACTTCAACAATATATCTAACAATACATTTGCTTTCCTCTTCATTTCATTCCCTGTTAATAGACATTAAGCAAACCTCTGCAGTTTTACAGAATGACAGCATTGTGACATTTTATCATCACCTAGATAATTAGAGCGCCAGTTTCTGAGGCTTCTAAATTTTGTGTTGTTCCATACAGTTTTATTAGCTAGATGTACATCAAGATGGTGGATATATGGCTTTTGTGGTGGAAGGAGCTTTTTCTGGAACAGTATGAGAGGGAGAATGGTATGACAGGTACCACGTGTATTTTGCCAATTTTTGAAAAAAAGTTTTGGGCTTTTTGTTATTACTTTAGTTTGATTTGGAGGATGAACTACCATTGCCTCTTCCTGTGGTTCCCATGGGTCCAACATTCATGATTCGTTCAGTAATTAACAGTTTTGGAAGGATCTAGGATTAAGACAGTAACAAAAGAATTTGGAAGTATAGTTGTAGGAAGTGTGTATATGTCTACTTAAAAGTAGAGGTCACTACATAAATATATATATATATATATTTTCTTACTGCCTCTCTTCTCTCATGCTGTTGAAGTTCTCTTATCAGGCATCAGTGAGGTCTATTACAAAGCAGGACCCTGAATGCTAGACCCAAGTATCAAAATAGTATTTACCATACATAAGTGTAAAACCATTATGGCTTTTCTGTGTTACTAGAGAAGATAGACATTGAATTTTGTTACATCCAGTTGATTGTATACTTTCACAATGAATATGTGACCTTGATGATCTTAACTGTTTCATACAAGAGCCCACTAAAGAAGCTTACTTAACAGCAGGGGGCGAATCAGTAAAGAACGTCAAAAGATCCCAGTCCCTCAGTAGCTGGATTTTATGCCAACAAATAATCTGACAAGTAAAACAAACTTGTCAAAACTAAGCTTATACAGCTTGAAGTACCTATCAGACAGTCATCTTTGTCATGGCTATTTTGAAATAGACTTCTGCACTGGGAAAAAGACTCATCACTTCTGGACCAAGGTTTTCTGGGCATACAGAAGAACAATATGGATGGAATATTAGTACCTATCTCTGAAGTGCAATTGTGTATCTTAGACACCAAGGAGAGCCCGGAATGATGAACGGGAATCTTGTGTATGTAAATACATACTTGCAAATAAACAAACAAATGCCTACGGATACTATAAATGTTATATGATATGCTGGCACTTGTTCAAGACTTAGAGGCATTGGCATTATTTTAATCATTTTTCCATTGAAGTAAAGAAACTGCATGTATAATTAAACAGTTGTATTGTATTGCAGAAATTACCATGTAATGACATAGTTAGAAATTCTTGGTTTTTCATGGTAATATCAAGTATAATTACCATGTAATCTGCAGAAAGCAAACAGGCTATAATTATTCTGTAATCCAATTTAATTACAGGATAACAGATTTGTTATTTCTTCACCATAAAATACATGTGCAAAGGAAATAAACTGGTAGAGAAAAGATATTTTTTCTTTTGAAGAAACTTTTTTTATTAAAAAATTTTTAAAAAGTTGACTTGCACTTCTGTCAAAGGGCAAATTGAACGAAACATTGGACATCCCACAGGCCAAACCCTGCAGTGCATTATCTGGAGTCACTCCATCAGAAGAGACACATTCTTTACTTTATTCTTTCTTTTTTAGCAGGTAAAGCTGTTTCACTTCCATTAAGCTGAAACTATACATATGTACAATTCTATAGAAAGTTACTGAGTTAAACTCCTAGTGAAAGGAAGTCTTGTAAGTATTCCCAAAACGCGCATTGTGCGTATTTTGGATGTCTTTACTTCCCTGTGCCATCTGCCTCAGTGATGTGGGACCAGCAAAGGATGAGCTGAGACCGTGTCTGTTCCATCCTTTGCCACAACAGTAAGCACATCCTGACACTGACTGCAGCTGAAATTGTTCCTTCCATTTTTGCAAAGTGCCCACTTTCAGCTATTCAGACACAACACTGGTGTTCCCTGTGCTGACAGAATGGAACCAGCTACCTCTGCCCCTCAGAAACCCCAGCTTATTAGGGATGAGATCTTTATTCCTAGACAGAAAAGAAACAGTACTGTAACCTACAGTAGGGGTATTTTGTGACCCCTTGATATTGGATCCCTCAGCCAATAATATTCCACCTTTCTAGATTGTGCATAAAGGACAGACACAAAGTCAAGATAAAGTCACAATAAGCTAACTGTGATCCTCACATTGTTTTCTGTGCTCTTTCTGTGCTTTCTGTTTAACTAGAACAACACCAGAGTTAGTTCCTTCTTCCCCACCAAAAACTGAACTCAGAGCTTGGTGCTAACCCCATGGTCCCAACACTCTCTGGATCATAGGTGTAGCCCAGTGTCCTTTTGTCCACCAGCTGTTCCTGTACTGCACCATACAAACACTCTGGTTCTATACAAGAAACTGCAAGGCAGGACTAGAATTGTTACATTTAGAAGGGCACAAAAGAAAGCAGATCTGCTTCAACCTACTTCCATTTATCATGCAAGCAAAAACACTGATAGAGTTCAGTGGCCATTTGAATTATAAATTACTGTATTGCAAATAATAACTTTGCCTTACTGTGCCTGGCCTTCTCTGATCTCCTTTTTTTTTTTGTAACCTCGAACCACTCTAATCCTCAGTGTTCAGTTGGTAATCCTTTTAAGAACAAGATGAAAATTGGTGTAGTAAAGCAGTGTTTGAGGGCACACAAACAATTACACTTCTGCCCTTAGCAGGTGCTGTTTCTATTTCTAGAAATTGCTTAAAGGTCTTCAAAGTATGAATAGATGGAAAGTACTCTTTCTGCTCTGTTTCCTCATACACAGTACCTTCTTAATGAACAATACATTCCACATTAAAGGAGTCCTGGGGGTCAGGTTTTCACTTAGAAAATTTGGGCACTCGTCATTAGATATAAAATAAAAGCTCAAGACATTTCCTCTATTTTGATGCAAATATGATTTTGAATGTGCATAGTGTTCATTTTCAGAGCATGAAACATACACACCAGTTGAATGAATTGGGACAATAGACTTCTGTCTCCTAGAATATAAGTGTGAATTTCTGGGGAGGGGGATAGGAAGAGGCAAATTTCAAGGGTCACACACTCCTGTAATACTTTCTTCCTATCTGCCTCCCAAGCCAGGTTTAGAAGATTAAAAGGAGGAAAGGCTATTACACAGCAGTAGTTCCAAAAAGAGAATACTTACAGCAACATGCCCACAGAGAAGCAGTTTTGACAGTCTGCCAGATGCACAGAGGCTTCTGACCCACGTTTTGAATTTATGAATATTTGTCTTTGGGTAAAGTACATCAGTCTGGTTGTGTGGGGCTGCTTTTATTTTTTTTTTTTTCCCTTGGTCACACTGTTGTAAAACTTTCAATGGGGAAATTACGCGGGTGTAGGACTGGTGGCAAGATCCATTCCTGCTTTGAGACTACAGTTCCTCTAGGGAACAGCTCAGCAGGGTGGAGGAGGAGTCTCTGCTTCCCGTGTGTTGAGTTTTGCATGTTTCCTTTTCCTTTTCTTCTGAAGGGAATGAAGCATAAGCAATCGTGTTGTGTTGGAATGTTCCCTCCTCCTTCACCTTTTCATTTTGCAAATGACTTTAGATGCTACTAGGCAATTTCAGCCAAATGTGATAGAGGGGTGGGTATTAAGTCTCTTTAGATTTTCTGAAATATAGTAACTAAGAAGGGTGAGAGACAGCATTAGTGATCCCATAGATATGAAGATACTGCAGCTTGAACATAATTTCTATCAGCCATATGGGTGAGAGACATTATGAATACTAGGACTAGAAAACAAATAGACAGCTCTCACATCAGTGAGTACAAGTTCCACCTGTGCCACGGCTTCTTGATGCCTGCTGTAGCTCAGGTTACTGAGTCTATGGAAAGAGCCCCTGGAGTTGCATACAAACAGATGCACGGAAACTCCTATCAAAAAACACCACAGGTGCACCAAAGTGACAAAATCAAGCTCTATAAACACTGGGAATGACAACGGATACAGAAGATGCATATGCACATGCTGTAAAATTACCGGTACGCAGTGGCTTCAATTTGATTCAATACATCTTTTTACTTCTTTACTTGATACAGCCCCTATCCATCCAGTCAAGACTTTTATTTTCCACCAGATTTCTCCTCTGTACTCTGGAGTAACCAGTAGTTTCACAAACTTGCAGCCCATTGCATTTCATAGTGCTCTGCAGAACTGGTATTATCCCCATTTTAGAGAACAGAGGCACAGAGCAGCCAGCAACAGGACTGTATAAAAGTGCCCACTAATCCCTGATATCTGCAATCACTTTGGTGTGGTTTTTTTTTGTTTTGTTTTTCTTGAATTCCCTTTCTAAGCCATTGTTATAACACTGCATTCAAGGCTTAAGTTGATATCTATTACAGCTGTAAGAACTCGAGGTTTCTCCATATTTGGCCACAGGTGACCTGCATTGGGCACACAAAAAATGACAACCTCATGAAAGCTGTGATGAGAAAAAGGCTCTCCCCAGATTTACAGTGCAGACAGCATGAAACAGCAGCAGGGAGGGAGTCTAGTTTCCTTAGGTTCAAAACACAGTCTCTCCTACTGTTGCCCCATTGCTCCTTTCATATGTATGCCTTCCAGCAATGGAAAAAATGGGGTGAGGAACTGCACAGACAAGAACTGCATTGATTGAACAGTACTAGCTGCCCTGTACACTGAATAAGGCAGAATTATGGTGAAGGGTGGTTAAATCTTCCAAATAAGAAATACTTGAGGACACATTCAGATCGGTGAAACTGCGTATTACTGCAGTACAGTGGTTCTTACTGTATGTATGCATTTCTTAAGGATGCCAAATCTTGTTTGCTTTGCTAGTGAAAATTGATATTCTGGTTTAAAATGAAATAATGATGTTTTAATTCTGTGCGACAAACCCCCAAAATCTTGCGATGACAGAAACACTTAGTGTTCTGCTCACTTAGTAATCTGAATTAGTGAGCTGTAGAGGAAGCATATTCTATTTTATAGAACGTGCTCATGTGCTTAAAGACATCATGATGCATACAGCCCTCCTAGTACTGTATAAGCAGAAGATGCTGAATGTTTGACATTTCAATAGTAACATTCTTTAATAAAACAAAAAAACACAACTTTCTGATGGAGTTCATAATTAGGAAATTATCTCCTCCTTAATCTTTCTCTCCACTTCCACCATGCAAAACCGCACTGATTCCACCCAAGGTCAGCAAAAGGATTCAGACAATAGATATTTTACTGTCTCTCTTGAACCGTTGACAGCTGGAGACATAAAAAAAACCTCTTAAAGCCATTGAACACAGACTAGTCAGCCAAGACATCAACAAAAAATGTCTCAGCAGATCAAGCACTGATCTCTGAAGAAAAAGTAACATATGAAAGATTTGGTGCTCATTTCTTTACTTATATTGAATGGAACCTTACTGTGAATACAGTTGAAGGAAGAATGTTAAGGATGCCTTTACAGTTCACTGAACTTGGTGCTTAGCATGTGCTAATGGCATTTGATGAACAAAATTCTAAGAAATACTACCTTCAAACCACAGCTTGAAGCATGACTCAATCAGAGTGAAAATCTTTTTTTAAATTTCTTGTTTTCTAATGTTATCATTTCTCTCAGATCAAAACAAACAACACATCACCTGAGCAAGCACAACTCCTATGAGTCTCAGTGAGAGGAGCTGCAGATGCCCAGCTCACAGAGATTAGAGTAGTTGGTTACCAACACTGTGGTATCTTGAACACCTGAGATGAGGCTTAAATGCAGACAATTGTTTTCAATATCACTTTTTTTATTACAGTTCCAACATTTGTGTATAAGGCCAAGCCCATGCTTAGGGATGCTTTTCTGGTACCTCCACTATGTACTTCAGTTTTACCAGTATAGTTGGAGATTTTGCCAGTAGTTTACATTGGTTGTAGACTGCACATATCAGAGCCCTTAACCAATGATGAAGGTCTGTGCATCTGTAGCATGATCCCACCTTGCCCACCCCAGCCTTGCATTCCCATCTTCTTCCTCGTGACAGCATTAGCAACCATACATCTGGCTGTGACTGACAAACTAACTCTGGTGGGGGTTAAGACTTCTTTTGAATTGGATCCACTCACTGATCTGGCCAGCTGCACAGCTGTCCCATCAGTGCTGAAACAGAGGAGAGAGAATACACAGCAGGACCCTGGGCTTTCTTTGGCTTAAAGTGTTTGATAAAACACACTCTTTGAGTGGCATGGGGAGTGATATCCAGCATAAAGATTGCTGGTACAAGATCATCTGAAGTGACAGCTTTAGCAAAACAGAGAAAAGTCTATCCAGCCTTGGTGTTTTGATCCAGTACTACAGTACCAAACACAAATTTATTATATCATTGAACTATGGGCTCAGTCTGTACCCCAAAGCAATTTCAGTTCAAAAAGGCAAGTGAAAAAAAAAAAAAAAAACAACAAACAGAAGAAAGGATGCATTATCCACCCATTTTCACTGGAAGGTGTAAGGTCAAGTGACCTGCCCAAGGCTGCACGTCAAGTCTACAGCTGAGCAGGGAATTTAATCTGGATTTTCCAAATCTTACTTTGATGTCTTAACCGTAAAACCACCCTTGCTCACTCACGCAGTCTTTTCATTCCAGAGACAGCAAACTATAAGACAGGATTTTTCAAAAAAAGCCTTATCCTTTTGATGTACCACAAAACATGTTTGAAAATCTGACCTTTCTGCAAATGTTTAAAAGAAAAGTGAAAAATCCAGCTCAACTTCCATATGCCATGCATTTGGTCTGCAGAAGCTCAAAATTTGGAAAGCCATTGGGCAAAGACACAGGCAAAACAGGAAATATTCTGCTGTCTTCCATCCCTAATTGTAAAATATGGTTAAAAAGAAGATTCACTCTTCAATTCCCACACAAATTTATCTACTGAACGCATTTTATTAGCCTTTTACTGCTACAAAGTATTTTCTCAGTAGCTGCTTAAAGTGTGAGAAGAGCAACTCTAAATAAAAAAGTGAAGGTTCTGAAGGTATGAACGTTCTCTGAATTTAACAACTGCCCCATATATAACTGTCACAGAAGTGCTAGGTTTTTCTGGGCATTGAAGTACCGGCATTGCTCTTCTTAAATTGAGGAAAATTTTTGTTTCTGATACTATTATCTAGTGGCAAAACTACCAGTTTTTAAACAATAAGGCTATTCCAGTGAATCTATTCAATCTAATCTTCATAATCATGGTATCTCCAAGGTAGAAAATTAATTGGATGAAGTTAAATATCCCCTTTTCATGTCAACAAAATTGGTTTTCCTGGGGATTAAAGGATTAACGTGGTGTTAAGTCCCTAAAGAGGTTAAAACACTTTATTATTCATTACAAAACACAAAGATTGGACAGTTATTTTGTTCTTATGTCACTGGTTGTCATTTCATTGAAATAACAAAAGTAGGAAAGGAAAACTTTAATGATTCTTAAGAAAACAGTAATCTGAAGAAATGTTTATTTCTGTTTATATATATATATATAAAACTGTTTATTAAATTGTCTTTAAAATAAGGAACGTATGCATTATTTTTATATGTGAAGAACAAGAAATAATGCAGAGCAGAGTTGTGGTTCTGCATAGATTTGTTAGCATTTCAGATAATTTCACAAGTATTACCAATTTAATCTTTCAGTTATCTTTCTTAAAGCTATAGAATGAATAAAATGGTTCATTACCTCTGTGTTCAGAAGAAATTCTTGCTGAGGAGAAGGTTCTTTATCTAGAAGAACTAATCCTCACAAAACACTTCCCTCAACACTCTGGAGCTGATCTAAAGCCCATTAAGGTCACTGAGTCTTTCCAGTGCCTTCGATGAGCACTGAACTAAGTCCTAAGACCTGTGACATGTCAACATCATTAAACACACATTTTTTGAAATCCATTACAGAAGCAAAATGTTGCTCTAATATGATCTTTGAATGATACCCTTTACTAAATTTTAATAAAGTAGTGCTTATAGTAGCAACTGCTGCTAAGTCCTTTTTACCACTCTTACCTCTGGACAGATCAATGTCAATAGCTCACAGTTCAACAGCACCGAGTGGAATCACCGTCTGGATTTCCTGGTGGAATCCAAAGACAGAACCCTACAGCTTGTTAAAAGGCAAGGGCATGAATGAGTACATGATTTTAAAACAACTCAAGCCAGATTTTCCACCATAATGTATCTCAGAGACATCTGTAGAGTTCACTGCGATAGGCATTTCCAGAAAATGGCAAGTTCTCATTTTCCAAATGTTTCTATTTCATGAAAAGATTCATCATCTGCAAAAAACCTGATCCCTTCAGTAACTTGACCCCTAGAACAAAGTTCAAAATAGCTGTTTCCACTAGTTTAAGAGCTATTATGAGACATGTCCAATTTGGCAGCCACTTCTCAAAAAGTTCACTGGCACGAATGAAGTGTCACTTGTGACACCAGCTAGCAGCATCTGGAAGAACTGCCTTTGATTACTTGCCAGTTAGGCAGGAATCAACACTTTATTTGCGTGTAGCACTCTGAGAAAGTGCATGCATGTAGGCATCCCTGCTGAAACACATCACACAGCTAACTCCAGTCTCACTGTCTTTCAACTGGAGAAGGTCCCTTGGACACTGAGGAATGTCCACATGGGAAAAGTATAAAAAACAATTGGGTTGGTTTTTGTTATCTGCTGCACTGAGGCCTTGGCTCAATATTACTCTGCTAACAAGTTACAGTGCTGAAATCCTTGGCACCAGCAAGCCATTCTTGGAGGAAAAATGCCTTATAGAAGTACTTCAGCTTCTGTGAATTCAGCCCAACTTTTAATCTGTATCACATAAGGTAGAAACAGTGAAGTTCATAATACTTTACTGCATACAGCTCAGACCCAGCGAACATGCAAGCCTACGCCAAAATAGAGCAAGAGCCAGTTGCAGAAAGGGTGTTTAAAGGGTACCTAGGAATAATCATGTATCACTATGAAATAATCATCTCCTTTCAAACCAAGTGCAGAGATACTCAGCTGCTTGCACAGAGATGCATGATCACTAAATGAAGGTCTTTTGGTTTTACTTCCATCACTGACTTGAATATAAAAGCAAATGCCTTGGCTACACTTTCCTCCCAGATTTTGCTGCTGGCTGTGAAAGTATCCAAGTCCCATATCTTCAGATGGTGCCACCCTAGTAACAGCAACAAATTCTTTTAATTCCCACTCCTCAAGCTCTTTAACCTCACTGTCCAGTTCAGCTAGCCTCATCTTGCCTTCTCCCACACAACGACTTTAGTTTAGTCTTCAGCTTGAAAAAGGAAGGCCAACATACAAATAAATAAGAAATAAAAACAAACAAAGTCTGAAAACATCACAAAAAAGCCACTCTTGAAGCATTTCCAGGCTGAAGCAAAGCAGAAAATTCTAAAAACATCATAATAGAGATTATCTTCTTGATATATCCTGCCAAATTTTGGCAGTCCAGTAGAAAGGAATAAGCTGAAAAACTCTGAATTCTTATCCGCTTAATGCAAGCTTTGACCCATATTAGTTATACCCATCTTTAGTCAAAACTCTGTTTCACAAGCCCCTTAGGGCTTTCTCCAGTCCCACTGCTTTGATGTCTGTGTAAGGAAGATTTATAATCAGAGCTTCCAGACTATCTCACATGCTTCAATTTTCAGCTCTGAAAAGAAGCATCTTTTCTTTTCATAATTCTCACCTCATTTATTATATTAATTAGGCAATCTTCTGTGCTACTACCAAGTCCACTACAGAGGAGAAACTTTTCCACATCCTTCCCAGCAACACTCTCTTAATGGCTTTCTTTCACGAGACAGAGCTAAAGGAAAGGGATGAAGCAGGATGAAGCTCCATGGAAACTTCCCCTTTGCTGTCCATTGTAGTCAGCGTGAGTGAAAGCTGCATCCCTGGCATGAACAACCCCATTGCTGCAATTAGATTACAGTGTGCTGTATCACCTGGCATGATGTTGAAACAGATGTTGATTAGCAGAGGCACATGGCATTCATTTTGAACAAAGCAATTTCAATATTCACTTCATTTAAAGAAACAGAATGGTTTTGGAGGTGAGGAAAGAGTGAAAATAAACTGATCTGTATTGAATGTGATGGAACTACACATTCTTTGTCTCTTTGTTGTGCTCAGCAGGTGGTAATCAATGACCTGATAAGATTAGTGAGACCTTTAACATTTCAGAAAGGAGTGTAGGAGCCATGAAAAAGTCTTATAATTGACCGGTATTGCAGTAAGCTCACCCAGTGCCAGAGAATACTGCTCTCATTTTTTGTTTATCTCATCTCTGACAGTAGATATCAAACTTGTAATGCATTTTCTGAAAATAATAAAGTATCAAAACAATACTACTACAAACCTTTTCTTTACGGCTAATGATGGATTCTCTTATTAAATCAAACACAGTGTGGACTTGCCGTAGAGAAAAAATAGAAATCCAGAATGTTGTCACTTAGTTTTAAAGAAGTTGTGCTGGATTCATTTTGTAGTGGTGATTTCACAGCAGAGAAGAGATATTTACAAAACTGTAAAAGAATGTGAGGGTAGGTATACATCCTAGTGTATGTAATGACAGCAATATTCTACGTGGGTGATGATTGCTGTATCTTTCTTAAATTAACCCATGCATGAGGTGGATCATCATGCTCTTTTTTGCCCAAAAGAGATTAAGTGACTATTTAGAGCCCTAGATACAACCAACCTTTTCACTTTATTTTGTTTCTGTGTCCTAGAATTAGATACATAGGAAACACTCATCCAGTATTATATCCTTGCAAAAATTGTCCTCATTGCTACAGAAATAATATGCGAGTATGAAGCAGGTAGTTTTACTGAGTGGAAACAGCGAAAGAATTGTATGGACTTCTTCTCCAGCTGCTTCATGCGATTTCAGCCTAGAATTCAAATGGTGAAGCTGATTTTAGATTTCATTCAGGATTCAAAGCTACAAATTTGAAAGGATTCCTCAGAAAGGTTTCAGTACCGAAATGGAGGAATCTCACAAGACTAGTGACTAGCAGTCATCTGTGAGATCTGATTCACTACTTTTCTATCTAGAGTCAAAATGAATTGTAAGCACAAAATACATCAACCCCTGTCAGCTGAATCTATGAAAAGTCTCACCTTACTACATCAGAGATTTTGTATTTTGTTGGGGTTTTTTGTGTTAGTTTGCCTGTTTGTGAGCTTCAAGAACTACAGAGGAAAGAAAAGAATTAGCAACGACTGGAAGCAAATTTTGTTTGTCTGACTGCAAAATATGGAGCACTGTCAAACTAGAGGTGGACACAGCTTTATTCTGACTAGACTTATGGTCCATAAGTTTGATTTGGGGCAATATTCTGAGAAGGGAGAGAAGAATGTACCTTTTCTCTTTAATTTATGCAGAATCAGCTTCCAGCCACCTGGAGTTAAGACTGTGGATATGGTTACACCTCTGGTATGTGACAGGATATTTGGGGAAAAGGGAGTGTATTCAAAACCCCAAAATGGGACATAAAATGAAGACAGACGGGAAGATCAGGACTGAATTATTAAGTGATATGAATGCAAAAAACAACACATTTGGGAAACTTAGGAAAAAAACAAGATGTGGGCTCCGTGAGGTTTTAAATTGCATTATTGGCATTTTCCCAGCAAGCAACCCAGAAAAAAATCACTTGGTTTGCCAGAACTCTGGGATGATTCTCTACATGAAAGAGAAGACCTTTCACATGAGAATAGGCTGAACTCTCCAGAAATAGGCCCTTTGATTTATTTTTCCCTTCTCACATAGACACAGTTAAACCACTTTGGTCATTGGTCACATATATGTAACCCATGTTGAAAAGTGGAGGTACTATACAAATGAAAGTGGGTCCCAGATGAGCATTTTCAATACAAAGGAGGTAAATCATCTTAAATGTAGGAGTCTTCTCCAATCTGAACCACCTATAAGTAAACAAACATTAAACAAGAAAGCCAGTTTAAACATTTGTGCTCTATCTTGCAACTAGTGCATGCTGTATATTGCACTACAGACATAGATACCTTCATAATCTTTAGCACACATCTTAAAGAAACTTAAAGTACAATCTTAAATAAACCACTGTTTCTGAGATGTGCAGTGTAATCATATCTAGTGTTAAAATGGTTTAACTGTTAGCTCTGAACAGAACAGAATAGTTCAGTTGGAAGAGACCTATAAAGATCATCAAGTTCAATTGCACGACCACTCCAGAACTAAACAAAAATTAACACATTTTGGAGGGCATTATCCAAGCTGAGGATGCATCAACGCTAAACATTTAGTGGAAGAATCACCTGCTTTAATCAGCTGGTTATGCTGTGTTCTACACACCCCAAAGTGAGGTTTGCCTTCCTAGCTGCCATGACACAACCGCCAACTCAGGTGGAACCTGCTGTTGCCCAGTGCCCCCAGATCCCTATCTGCTGAGCTGCTCTCCAGCCTCTTGTCTCCCAGTCTGTACTTGTTCTTGACACTACTCTGACTACGGTGAAGCACCTAAAATTTTCCTTTGTTGAATCTCCTGTCATGATTACCTACTCTATCTAGTAGATAGATACTCCGCAAGACCTCCCACCCCTCAAGAAAGTTAATGGTATCAGCTTAGTATCATCAGCAAACTTGCAGACAGATCTTTAACCATACCTGGGTCAAGACTCAAACATCTTTATCTCCTTCAGCACATTCTTTATTTGTTCAGACTTCCGTACTGATCCAGAGGGACAGAAACACACAAGTCAGCCAGTTTAACATCAGTGTGGATTTACCTGCACTGCATTTCAAAACAACAGTGTGCCCCACCACTTATTTACCATGACTTCTTTGGGAGGGATGTGATAGAGCTCTCCAGACCATTCAAGCTGTAAGAGCATGAAACAGTCTTTATCCCTTTATGTCACCTAAAGAAAGCAGGTCTGATAGACCCATGATAGACATGAAATACCCACTCTGCAGTGAATGGCTTCACAAATTCATGCAGAACACCGGGCTTACAACCAAGAAGGGATGAGTCATAGGGCAGCAGGAGCTGCCTTTAAGGATAACTAATCCAAGTTAGTCAAATGTCATCGGTTTGGAGGATAAAGGAGAAAATATCACCTCTGCCTTACCCAAGTCCACTCTCAGGGATGGCCCTGCAATGCACAGCTCAAAAGTGACAAGAATAGCAACAGTGACAAGAATTGAAGCATTTTAATTGATTTCAAAAGTCCTTGAATATGGGTCATAACATACAGCTGAATTTTGGATAGTAAAATCTTTAGGGCAGGAACATCAAGGTTTTATTAATCTGGCAGCCACTTAAGTCTCCACCCCCTTTCACTTAGAGCACTACAGGAATGGTTAGCATGAGGATCTCAGCACTGCAGTACTCTGCCTTTGAATGTTAGTATTTCTGGCTGTGGCTCAGATGAATTAAAGTTTAACCAGCATCAAAACCTGGCCACATTAATAGAACCCAGGCACCAAGGTCGTGCCTGCCAGCAAAAAGCCCAAGGAGCTATGGAAGGAAAAGGATCTGCAACTCTTGCAACACAGAGGCCAATAAAACCAGTCAGATCTTCAGTGATCTTGACAGAGCCCTGCTAAGAAGGGGAGACCTGCAAAAAGATAAAAAGATTCTAGTGGAAAATAGACTTTAAAAGTTCAGTGGTTCCTCTCCCAGCTTCCCTGGAGCCTGCAGCCACAGCGCAGGGATGAACTGTTCCCCTACCAGGTAACCCAGACTCAGCAGTAAGCTAAGTGCTTTGCATGCAAACAGTGCACTCAAACAAGGAGTACAGGAGGCTTTTATAATCACAGCACTGACATGCACACATTTAGAAGGCTATAAAGATTCCTGATTTCTCAGCCAAAAGTGATCAAGAGCTGAGTTCAAGCCTCAGACATTCTGGATGAGGTTCCTTTCAGCGGAGGAATCATGCGAACAGAAGATGTAACAGAAGCCCCCTTTGCACCAGCATGCAGAACTCAGCAACTGCACTAATCTTGCGTGCATAGCTATACTGCTCAGAGAAGCATGCTTTTCATTAGAAGTTGAACTGTGAGACTCTGAACTAGCAGACAAGATGGTGAATCAAATCCATAGCATTATCTGCAGCTTTGCACTGAGATCCAGGCACTACTTTGCTAACACAGCTCTTGATATCATCTCAAGAGCAGAAAAAAGAGGAGCATCTCGCTGAGCTGAAACACTTTGCAAATGTCATACAAAACATAAAACCTCATAGTTTGTATTTAAGTTACTACATTTTAATGATAAAATAATACTTGACTTGTTTTAATAAATTTGAAGTACTAAAGTAACATAAGAAATAACATATAGATATGGTAACTTCAGATCAAAAGAGCTTTGATACTCATTCACAGATTTAAAGCTGTGTTTTGCTGGCCAAGGAGAAATTGTTATTCCAGACAAGCCATAATAAATTTCTATTTTGTAGTTTCTAAAATATTTTCTTGGAATTTATGGCATCACTGGAACTTATTCCTTACATTTTTAAACACATAACTTTATTATTTTGCCAGTAATTTTATGTATTGCACTAAATCACTGTGTTATGAATGTTCACATTCTTTTTAGCCTTTGTCTTTCGTAGATCAAATTAATCACAACTTATAAAAATGCACTATCAAGTATATGTTCTTCTAACTTTGTTGAGCATTTCAAACTGGGTATACTAAAAACCCTAGAAAGCCGATATCTTGAATTGATATTATTTTGATTCATTTATCAGTGACATAGAAGAAATTATAGTTTGTAGAATCTGATTTAGGCCACTCTGTAGCTTCAATGACAACCACAAATCATGTGCACGCATACAGATTTCCTTACATCTCCCCAGCCCCCTCTGCAAATGTTTCCTTTCTGTCTACTCAGCCTTCTCAGTTCTCAGTCCTTCTGCACTCTGAGCCTTTGTTCTCCATTAAAACAACACGCCCAGCTACTTAGCAGAGAGCATGAAGTGACGAAGTTTGTGTACTCCTTTGGTGCTGTCCTAGAATTATCTTTTCACACAAGATGTAACGTTCTCTTCTTCACCTTCTGAAGCCATAAAATGCCAACCCTCTGCAGCTGAAGGGAGGCAGAGATTTATTAGCCTGTCTAAACCAGACTTTGAAAAG
Organism: Perdix hodgsoniae; assembly: GCA_035772895.1. Taxonomy (NCBI): domain Eukaryota; kingdom Metazoa; phylum Chordata; class Aves; order Galliformes; family Phasianidae; genus Perdix; species Perdix hodgsoniae. Next base: position 348,252 of record JAPSGF010000040.1, read on the forward strand.
TGCAGAGGAAATTTCTGCTCAGCAGATGCCCCGCAGAAGGCATTTGCAACACTTAAAATTAACTTAATGTTCCTTTTCAAGGGACTGAGCATCCCATAAAACTTGGGTCTCTTTCGTCCAGTTGCAGCCAGTTCCTCTCCAGCATTTTCTGCTTTCTCCACAACAGTTCATTTTAGATCTTCCTCAGCTTCACACAGACACACCCTGATGAAGTTCACAGTCCCTGCAATCCTATGATCTCTCCTGTCTTTTCAAAGGGCCACTGGTTTGTCAGCATGCTGAAGCTGCTTCTATCCCAAAAAACTCTTATGGTCCGAATTTAATTTGACTGAACTACGAAACCCAAAAAGAAGGATTTGTGTAGGGTACGCTGAGAGATTTGTAACAAGGATAATACGGCAGAAGCTGGTGTGGTACAAGTGATGCTGAGAGATCACTTGAAGAAATAAAGCAATTCAAAGAATTCTCCAGGCAAGCAAAAATACATTTGACCACTGAACATTTCAGCAAGCTGGTTTTAAATCAAAACAAAATAAAATACCAAGAAATTTACAATTAGGTGACTTCTTTGTCAGATCTTTCAGGAAAAAAACATTGAAACAGTAGTTGCAGAATGTGTGGTTGTTTTTTTTTTAAAACAAGTTTATGGCACATGATTGTGGAAAATCTGCTAGGCTTAGAGTTTATTATCAAGGCAGCACTGGAAGCCTCTGTATGAATAACACGTTGGATGCATTGCTAAGCTGAATCAGGTCCTAGGTAGCCCCAAGCAGTCAGTTTCCTCAGTGTGGCAGGGCTCAGAAGTGAGCGTGACACCTGGTAGCAATAGCACTCACAGCATCAGAACCAGAGAGCAGGAGAGCGTTGTAAGCTTTTGTTAAACCTGACAGTTTAACCTACTGCTGAAAAAGGAATTTATGGACCTCGAGTTTTGATTTAAGCCGCTGATTTATCACTTTCATTCTGTGCCGAACTTTGCCCAGTGAAAGACTTTGCATTAACAATTCTACTTCTCTTAGCAGAATTTCTTGGTGGAGGTTCCTTATGTAAAGAGTAATCGGTCTCTTCTTTCAACATCCATTCTCTACCAGTGCTTTGCAGGCACACAGGGTATGTCCAGTGCAATGGGGTAACATTTTTCAGACAAATATCTTTGTCAGGAAATGTCATGCTGGAACAACATGTAGAAATACCCAAAAATTCAGGTCAAATTCATCAAATAATTTGAAAGAGCAAAATGGAATGAAGAAAGCATGTCTGGACATTTTACTGAAATATTTTCTGAGTGAAACATTTCAACAGCTCACATCAAATAATTGGTACATCTCATGAAATAAGCTACTTTTTAAAGGAATAGTTTAAATAAATTATAACGGTTAAAAATGCAAAAAAATTGCTTATGTTAAAGCTGTTGACCTCAATTATTTTAGCCAATCACATGAAAGGCTTTTCTTTTTTTCTTTTTTTTTAATTGCAGGAAGTCATTGTGGATTACCCTGAATTTTTCTTATCCCCTTAACCTTTTGATTTTTGATTTTACAGAAGGCGGGGATACAAAGAGCTTATTTGCCAAGCTTTAACCATGGACTGCTGCACATGGAAAGAATTCCATTTAAAAAAAAAAAAGACTAAAAAGCACACAGCATTAAGATTTACACTGAAATTTGCCCTCCTATAAGTAGTTCCACATATTTCGGCTACCCACAGTATCTTTAAAAAATTATTCCATTGTGAGACTGTATATAAATGATGTGCAATACCTGGAATGAAGTGCAGGAAATGTCAAGGACATTCATTTTAGCACTGCTTCCTAGGACGCCCCAAGAAGAGACACGAGTGAAATTCTGAGAGCAGATAGGTGCATGAAAAATGGACCTACTGTCGCTCCCTGTGCAGATATCCTAAAGTGCTGGATCCTGTCTACACTACAACTGCCTCTGAATACACAGCAGTAAGTAAAAAAAGACAGTGATTGAGAACAACAACATTTATTGGCTGTTTGTTATTGGAGTTAGAGCTGTTTTTTCCTTAGTGTGGCAAGATTCTATCCTAAGTTATTTCCTATTACTGTGCTCCTAAAGAGGTCACCTCCCTGCCTACAACAACACATAGCTGTTAACACATTTGGATAACCTGGCTGTATTCATCTCTGTGAATTACCCAGAAAAAAAAATCTATTCCTTCTAGAAGTTCGTGAAAGCACAGACAAAAAGAGAGGGGGAACAAACTACAGATATTCCCAGGAAAAAAATCTAATGCAAAATACTGTGCAAAGGCATCAAGATTTTAAGCCTTTGTAAAAATTCAGGCTCCACTGAAGAAACTAATCTTTTAAGAACTCCATATAGCATCTTTCAGCCTATATTGTGTATGATTTACCATGGCATCAGCAACACATCTAAACAAAAGGGGAATTTTACCCTCTTCACAATATCGCACACTGACTACTTACATTCTTGAAACTGAACTTAAATAATACATTATCATTCATTCTCTCTTCACAGGAACTTCTCTGCCAATATAGTTGTCGTCCAGCATGTAATCCAAAAGTTGTGCATTCTCCTCTACCATCATCCAGTTTACCCTTTATTGAAACTTGTTACACCACTGTAATTCCCATAAACCACGTTACCAATCTTCAGACTCAGCTCAGCAAAGAGAGAATAGGTATGTTTGGCAAAAGAATGAAAACTAAAGAGAGAAAAATAAACTTTATCGAAGCCCTTGACAATGATTTGTCAAGCTTAGCTGAGCCTTGCACTCACTCAGCAGTAGGAAGCAACTAGACATGTACTTATACTGAATCCAGACTTACTCTGCTTTTGGGTTATACAATATATTATACCTTGAAAACAGCACTTATATAAGCAAAGTTACAGTGGACTCACATTTCACATGTAGAGAAACAGCTGCTATTTTAATTTAAAAAATCTAAATTAAATCATAACTTAAAAGCTATGTTTCGTCATCCACAGAACATGCCAAATCATATGCCTGAAATATAAAACTGATGCTGAAATTCTGGTAATATTTAACATATTCTTTATGAAGAAAACATTCTTCTTGAGCTTGGAAACTGACTGAACAATAGCAGCTTTAGGACCTCCAAAGCCGAAGGCGCACAAAGGTTATGAGAATGTGTCTGCCCAAAACTACAAATCAAAGAGTAACAACAATACCATATGTTACAGAACATAAAGCATCCTTCACAAACACTATAAAATCCCTGCATATCTCTGCCTCCGGAGTCCCACTGCCCAGTGGATGGTTGTGTTTCATTACACTATCACCATATAAGAACATTTTTACTCCATTTTTAAAAGCATGTCAAAAACCTAGTAGTACCACTGAGTGACCTTTGGAGGGTTAAGTAGTAATGACAGAAGATTGTCCTTAGCCTAACGCTGTTTAAAAATGCAGAAGCTGATTTCATGGAGAATGGCTCCAAGTGGCTTTAAACTGCAGCCAAAAGCAGTCCTTACTCATGTTGTTTGTTTCATTTAAATTATAGTCTATGTATAAATTATATAGACTCCCATAAAACCTATTTCTTAGAGTAATTCACACAGATGTATCAAAGGTCCCTGTCGTCTAAGGTATGGCAACTAGTAAAAATGGGCACATCCACTCTCTCACCGAGACTCTACATCAAAGCAGGAGAGAGAAGTAGTTGCCTCCCATGTTAAACTGCACATACTCAAGGATTTGTATCATAGAGATGCACTCACCAGCTCACTGGGCGCACAGATGGAGGGACTTGGTGCAATAGCAGCTTCTTTCACAGCCAATTACAAAAGGGGAAGTACCACCAATTCCATTATCAAAATCTTCCTTTTATTCCTTGGAAGAGAAAGTAAAGAAGTGTGAGAGCAATTCTTTCCATGTAGCTACGTGCCACTAAAGTGTTACAGCTAGCAGTGTTTTCATCCAGTAAGGGCACTGAAAACTTGGTCAGAGAATGAGAATTAGTCCTCTGAGAACAAGATCTTTTAGGAAGCCTAAATTAAAAGCAGTAGATGTGGACATATACCTACAGTCCATTCAAGACCCCTCTAAAAATCAATGAATTATGCTTTACAGCAGCCCCCTGAGAAAGCACAATGAGACAAAGGAGTTCAAGCTTGAGCCTGAATGTTTGCACCTGGGGCCTGGGTTAAAGTGTGCATGTAGCCTCACCCTGCACATAAGCCTTTGCAGAAGCACACTCTCTTTTGATAAAGATTAATATAAAAGTATCTTAAGGCTCTCAAACATAAATATCAAGCATATTTTTATCACCAGATCCCCAAAATTTAAGAGGTACCTGGAACACTTTTAAATGGCTCTTTAAGTAGAAAATAATGAGTAATAAAACCGACAGACTCTCTTTCCTATGTTGATTTAAGAGATGTTTTCCTTATTCCATTAAGATTCCTTTTTCAGGCTCTCAGCAGCAAGAGTCTTGCCCGGTAAAATTTATTCACAGTCTAAATATGGTTTACGTGGAAGTTTAATCAGACTCTTTCAGTATGGAAACAGACATTCTCAAATCTGCCATAAAAATGTTCCCATCTCATATTAACTTGTGAGTTGTTCAGTATACTTTGTCTAATCAAAAGGAAAATTACACAAATCTAAGATGAAAAGGTTCAGCCAAGCCCACCACTTCTCGTACCCAGAGCACAACCACCAAACAACATCCCCTACATCACACAAATGGACTTACCTGTACACAGATCTGAGGAGACACAGTGAGAAAGAATCTTTTCAGGCTAGACCCTAAATCCCCATATTTTTGACAGATTGCTGCAGCCATCTGCTGCCTTTCCACAACAGGTGGAATATGCTTTATCAGATCTGCCATTGCCAAGACAACTATCATTTTACTCATTTATAAGATTTATGCCCCAATTGCCCTCATCCTTTCACACAGAGGACTTGTCTATGTGGGAAACTTAGTGCACAGTGAGCCAAGATGCTGACTTTCTTTCAGCAGACAAGCTTTTCTGCTCTAAAGTTCTGAATGCCCGCTTTGAGGGCCTCGCATTGTTACTTTTTCATGAGGTGCTCTGCAAGAAGTCATGGTTGGAATTTGGTGCAGAGAAGTTATGTACAATTCACAGCCTCCCAGGATGGAGGCTATCTTTCTCTAAGAAAAAAATACAAAAACAAAACAGGGTGTAAGATCCCACCACCTTCTTTCCTCAGAGGTGAGGGAACCAGGAGATGTGTGTGGGCTCTGCCAGGTAGGCCTCGAAAGGGCAGCTAGGCCCAGGCCCTCAGCCAGGCTCATGGGGCCAATGCCAGGCTGGGCATAGCAGGGCTGTGGTGTAGCAGCAAACCAGCATCTTCCGGCCTCACTGGGGAGAAGTAAGACTTGTAGAGAACATGGAGCCTCTGCTCCAAGCTGGGCTGAGGTGTAGTGCCACAACCAGAGCTGGGTCAGGAAGCTCCAAGGGATCCATCACACTGGTGACAGCTCAGCTCTCCATCATGCCATTGTCAGACAAAGCCTGGGGAAGAATCTACTTGTGCTGGCAATCAAAAAGCAGATAGTTTGTTAGAAAAAAAAAATCTCATCCTTCACTCCAGCTAATTGCATAAAGAAAAGCACAGACCAAGGCAGGCAGATTTATCATCAAAAGCATCCACATCCATTTAGTCTCAGTAAGAGGTAATTCTCTGCAGTGAGTGGACGTATTGCACTATCACATTTATGGCAGTGCCAAGTGTGGAGAACAGAGGATGCTGCTGTGCCAGCTGCTGTATGTTATCATTATTTGTACTAACATCATGCCAAGATTCAGGTGCTGCACAACATAAAACAAAAAGTAATTCTCTCTTGCGGACAGTTTACAGAATAATAGCAAAGGTGACCACTCCTGACCTGGATAGCTTAGTCTAGATCAGGACAAAACAGAGCATGTATCAGATGCCATGCTTAAATAAAACAGTTTTCTTCCCCATGGAAAGAATCTATGACTAACAGGAGTCAGGACTACAGCACTTGGAGACAGTCTGAAGGGATACCTTTGTAACAGCATGTTTATTCAGGGCCTTGTATGAAACATTTTATCAAAGACACCAAACTGCTGAAGTCTGACTCAGAAGCCAGTTGTAAAAAGGTTTAGTCCTTGGGTGGTAGAAATAGCCACGGGTCTCAGCACAGTCAGAAACCAGCACTTTTCTGAGTAAATTCTTCATCTACAAACACCCACAAAGCACCGCCTAGCTCATACGCTTAAAAATACAACATTACAGATTTATCCTAAAAGCCCAATAAATGGTTTCTACTGCTCATTGTGATGGAAGAATCCATCCCCGAGCAGGCACCTAGGTTTTGGTTAGCATTCACAAGCTTGGTGAGGCCTCAGCACTGCCAGATGGAAGCCCACAAAAATGGGCTGAATAATCTTTTAAAGGCTTAGAGTTTTGTTAGGTCACAGACAGGTCTTTGTTCTTAAAAAATTCAGGGGAGTTTCAACATGATTAGCAACAGAGTAGGGGATAGGAAGTTGATTTCATTTTCTTTGTCATAGAGCATTTCTGCTTTCTTCACAACTGGAATCAACTTCAAAATCTCCAGCATAATTTCATCAAAATTTCAGGTTTTACGGGTAGATAAGGACATCCTTTCTGTTCTGTTGAAAGAATCTTTAATACTTGTTCAGCTAGAATTCAAGTCTTCATAACACAGGCCTATCAAAGGTAAGTTATAGAAAAGAAAAAAACTCACTTTTTTTTTTTAATCTCAAATAATATGCCAAAGATCTCCATCAAAAGAAAACTAAAATTCCTATAGAAATATGCATATAACTTCAAAATCCATTCCAAATTTTCAGAAAGTGTTACTTTGTAGGCAGTAGGAAATCTGAATAAAACCCACCAAAAATCCTTGCAAAGTACTTCATAGAAATCTGATTGGTATGCTTCTTATTTGACTGAAATCAAAAGTGAATTTTGAGAAATTTGGATTTAGGAAAACATCCCTAGAGATCCATTCAAAGCCCATTTCAAATGCTCCTAGGTTTTTCTATATGGTCCCTGCCCTGGCACTCCCTTCATCTTGGTGCTCATTGTTATGTATCTTAGCTCCACACGCAGGACCCAAACGAATGAACTGCAGTTTTGTCATTGTCCCTATAGGCCGATGGATCACAGTCCTAGTATTTTACCTGCATAATCCTTCCTCCCAGAGGGATGCCCCTAATTCTAATTAAATGAGTACCTTTAAGTCCCCAATCTATGCAAAACCCTTTTTAAAATGTGTACTGATAAAAGCACCAGGAACATATGTGCATACCACAATACTATATGAAAAATACAAGAATTTACTTATCAGTCATAGGCCTTATGAATATTTCTTGTATGTGCAAAGTCTTACACTTTCAGTATAGAAATTATAAGCTATTTGAAAATGAATTGTGGAAGACCCTTCTGCTTCTAAAACTAATAAGTATTAAGATGATGAAGGCAGGCTCTGTATAAAGCCAAAACATTTGATAGGAAGGATAGAGAAGATCAAATGTAAGATGGCAGAGACAATCCCAGGCTGGTTGCAGCACCTGACTTTGATTATGATCTAAGCAACCAAAAGAATGAATACAAGGTTAGTGTTCAAAAGACCTCTCCAAGATGATAGCTTGTCATAGTGTTACTACAGTTGACGTCTGTCCATACTAAGCATCCTTGCAAGACAGCTTGCTTCTCCTCCTCCATAAGGAGCCAGCTCAGTACCTTGAGAAAAAAACTCCAAAAAAACCTTTGGGCAATCCAGCTCCATGCTTACATGGCAATTTCATCTGCTTCTCCTCTCTGAATGAGATGCTTCAGAAGGCCTGCTTTAAGGAGGGAAAAAAAAACCAAAAACAAATAAACAAAAAAAGCAAGCTACCAGTATTTAGCCTTTTAAAATTATATATGTTTTATAATTCCTAGAGCTAGATCATGACAAGTTTATGCCTAGGATCTTACCCAACAGGAAGTTCCACATAAAGTGCTGTTCTTAATAAATAGTACTGACAAGCAAATGGCTGTGAATTAAATCTATGAAGCATCACCTATTTTCTAACAGATTCCATAATCACTGCAAATAATTTCAACTTAATTCTGTTCTTCCTCTGCCTGCCAAGTACTGAGGGTTTGCTGAAGCCCTCTCTGCAAGCTGAATCAGAGACCTAACCTCTGGAGAGCCTCCCAAATCAACAGAATGTCCCCTCCTCATTCTTCCTCTGCTAGAGTTTGTTTTGCATGGAATTTATTTGCCCGTTTTGCATGAGTCGTTTGGCTGTAATCTTAGCAGCATGTAGCCTTGCCAGATTTCAGAAAGATGAGCAAACTTCTGAATCTGATAGCGACTTCAGCAGAATACCAAAAAGGGGCTTCTTTGTTCTCCATAAACAGACTATTTACTTTGATCTGGTAAAATGAATTAATGAAAGGAAATGACACCTTCCAATTTGGTGTGTGCAAGAGAAAGAGAAGTAGGCTTAATTTTGTTTTTCCTTATTCCAAAGATGAAGTAGGCTAAGGGGTATCCTTTCCAAAGTACAGTACTGATAGAAATAGACAGATTTTCTCTGGTAAAAAGTCTCCTCATAACACCGCAAGTTCCATGTATATGCAAACAGTTCAGAGTTATTACAAATCTAAAATAGGAAGCTATTCACTTGATCTTTTGGTTCAATCCTATTAGGACCCCCCTGGAGCTCTAAATGGATACCAGCCTGTCACAGGCCTGTTGCTGTGACGACCCAGTCTTTATAGAACAAGAAAAAGAAATGATAGTGATTGGCAGACCTTCCTTGCCCTAGTATGTAACACAAAAGGAGACAAAATGAAGAGGAAGTCAGACTCTTATTATAGGTTTGATGCTTCTTAACCTTACAGCACCTTACACCTGGTAAGTGTCACCCTGCAAACTTAAACCCTTGGAAGAGTAATATAACATTTCAGTCTCAGATGTGAAGAGCCAAGTCAGGCATTAATTTATCTGCCCTGTTGTTTTGGTTGATTGAAATGCAAGCAGCATTCCTAGCAAAAGAACATCTGCAAAAGAAAGAAATAAACAGAGGGTCAAATCCCGCTGGCCATGCTCTCACGAATGGGTTTATGGGTGTAAAAGCAGTGGGTCAAGCGGGATTTAGTTCACAGTGTAAATGAATGAAGGACTAGCAAGGCAAGGACTACAAGAAGGAACTGTCTACAGCTCCTATTTGCCCTGCATAATAAAGGAATGAATTTGATAAATTCTGCCACATGGTGCCATACTGTATCCTGCTAGCCATAAATAACAGTCTTTCTGTTTCTAGTTTCTTTAGCTTCCCTTGGTACTTGGAAAGTACAAAATATACTTTCCTTCACTTGTTTATGGTTTTGTTGTTTTCTTATTATTTTTTTTTTCTTTGGGGGGGGGGGCGGGGGGCAGAGAGTAGGAGGGCGGGGAGAAGGCAGCTAAACAAGAAAAAATAAAAATCAGAAGAAAGGGAATAAACTAGAAAGCTTCCCATTAGATTATTACCATGAAAATGCAGATAAAGTCATTGCGATGTTTAGAATATTGTACATTCAATTGTTGCATCAAGAACTGTCACATAAAATGATTGCCTAGGAGTGATAGATATTCACCTGCTCCCATAGTGCCCGAGCTATGAATCTGTATTTCATGCATATTTTTGCCAAACTTAATTATAACTTTTTCTTCTATTACTCATTAATCTTGAAGTAATCCCAGGAGCCAAATAGCTTTCTCATGGTGCTGCAGAGAAAGCAAATCAAAAACTTTTCTATTTTCATTCTTTTCTGAAGTTGCCTTAAAAGAAACGAAATTTCTACTCAAACTTTCAAGCAGCAGTTCTGACACTTTTAGTACAACTTGGTATTTAAGAGTGTCACTAAACAAATGTTTGCTTGAGGAGGGAGATAAAATCCAATAAACTGTGACCCTTAACGACGGTATATAAGTTTTGTGTCAGCACACTCAAAAAATGACATTCTGTGAAGATAATAAGGGAATGTTAAATTAGCAAGAACAGAAAATCTGGCTATATTCTGAAATGACTTTTTAAATATCTAACTCACAGTTCAGAATGTTAATTTTCTTGAATAAGCAAAGCTGAACTTTTTATGGTCTGTAGAAAAGCGCTTGCACTTAAAATAACATTCAAATAATGGCACAGATGCCAGCTGATAGAAGCCAGTGGGGTTACATTGATTTTAAACAACAGTTTCCGATCCAACATCCCAAAAACTTTAAGATTCAAAATTTAGAATATGCTACTGAGTGTTTTGTATTATATTTAAATATTTACATTTACAGCTCTCCAAAATTATTCCTTTAGAACCACTCATTTACAAAAGGATTTCCATCTCCAAAAAAAAAAAAAAAGACAAAATAAAAACATGCATCGTTTACTGGTGAGGTAGGATTTTTTAAATTACCTGTCCTTTCTCAGAATTTTAAAAAGCAAGAAAGTTAGCACACAGGCAATCTTATATTTTCTTTTAATGTTTTAAACTTAATTTCACAGATGCTTTAAAAAAGATAATGTTGAACTGAGATACAGTTACCATAACTTATATACATATTGCCTGATGAAGGCTGTTTGTACCTGACAATGCAAGCTTTTAAAGCTGAATAGTATGTAAAATTTGCATGAAAATATATTTGTTATCCAGGAGAGGAGAAAAGTTAAAGGGGTCAAAAAAATAAACTGTAAGATGATTTCATTTTCAGTATGCTAAAATACCCTCCTTTCACAGTAGGCATTGCTAATCATTGGCAACTGAGAAGCTGGAGCAAATGCCTCTTTTACAAACCTTTCTTCTTATTAAAAAAAAAAAAAAAAAAAAAGAATGAAGAAGAAAAACAGAACTGTAATATAAGCAACAATAAGCTGGAGCTTTTTTTTTTATTTCTGGCATAAGTAGAAATTGTGCCCAGAGTTTTTCTTACGTTAACACAGCAGCTTGGTAAACGTGCACTGAGATTTTAAAACATGAAATGAAAACTTCAGTTAACCTGAAATGAATGCACTCATGTTACTGAAGTTAGAGCAATTCAGCAAAAAGCCATGCTTTATACAGTTTTGTACCACCATCAAATTAGCTGTTTTGTTACATTACCACCAAAGACCATATAATAATTTCACAAACTCTTACTAATTTACTATGTTTCAGTAAGGAGAAAGGGGAGGCATTTGATGGTTCCATTTTAACTAACGAATAACTGAGAACACACTTTTGTGGCATAACTTTTAATTTCTCATGTAGAAACAATGGCTTATGAATATCTATTTATCTTACAGATTTATTTTTAGTATTACTGCATGCAAGTTTGAAAAAGAAAAATAAGAAACCAACTGTAGGAAATGAAAAAAAGCAGCAAGAAAAAAATCTGATCATAATTTCTTTTTCCTGCACACTGCATAGCAAGAACTGTTTGCTCTGTAAGTATAACACTTTCAAAGTCGTTTGGCAGTACCTTTTAATTAACATTATTGCAGCAAGATAATAGCACTAAGCAGTATAAAGATTCTCTGTATTTTCCTCTTTTCACAGTTAATGCTGTCAGCCTCAGAGACATGTACCAAAATACTAGAGTTAGAGGGTTAAACCACCAGTATTTTTCCTGGGTAGTACGAGCTTGGGAGCAGTCCCTGGAAAAAAAATATATATATGAAATTTGTCTCCTGTCTGTGGGATGAGCAGGGGCTTTGCACCACCTCCTGGTGTGCGAGGGAAATGCCAAGGAACTAGTCTCACTGACTCGCCCTTTTACTCATCAGTTCTTGTTTTGTTTGGGTTCACTTGGGTTTTCAGTTTCTGTTTTATGTCCACTCCTTTTCTCCACCAATTTTTAACCCCCCCTTTAAAACCTAGTGCTCCAACAGCACCAGGAGCACTCCTCCTGTCCTACCATTCCCAGTCCTATAAAGCATATGGATGGACCAAAGGGTTTTTGCACCTTTCCCACAAGAACCCCTCTGTGGACAAAGCCAACAGCACACACACTGCTGCTGTAAGCCAGACCTCTGTCTGAAAGGCATGGGAACCACAGAGAGATGGCAGTGCTGGGCTGCCACTGTGAGTCCATGGGCACTGAGAGCCCCCGAGGTGCCAGATCCAGTTGGGATCATAGGTGCTGGCCCTTTGTCCCCAGCTCTGCCTCCTTGGTCAAGCCATCACCAAATCTTAATCATCTTGAGCTTTTCTCCTGAGTCCCAGGGACAGTCTGGTCTGAAGGCCTACAAGAGATAGGCCATACCTGCTTCATGTTTTGTTTGTGTCCTGGATGGTTCTATGGGGTTTCTGCCACAGAAAATGAATTAAACATAAAAGAAAAAAAAAAAAAGCAAAATCCCAGAGCTCCAGAACTGAATACTTCTCTCTTGCACTCACAAAGCCATGCGTGATGGAGACTTGGCCCTGTAAGCCTCATTACGGCTTACAGCAAAACAAAAGAGCTAATAAGGGGGTTTCATCATCTGTTTGGCTTCACGCTCCCAGCTTTAAAACAAAACAAGACACTACCACTATAATACCAGAAAAATAAATGCTTTTCTTTCTTAGGTTCATAAAACACTCATTACACATAATTAATCATAATGACATGCTGCATTCAGGCTTCTAGCTAGGTTCTGGCTGGAAGTGTAACGAATTGGCTCCTCATAGCTTCCAGTACTTTACCCAGAATGTTCTTTAGGATGCAAAATTGATTATCCAAAATAGAAATCTCCTCATTTCCTTTGTTTTGGTTGCTGTTGAAAAAACGATTAGTTTTTTAAACCTCTGCATTTTCCACTTCCCTTAAAGAGATGGCTATTTAAATCCATTGAAGTTAGTGGGTTTACACTGCAGTGAAGTAAACCTAGCAGCTACAAAGTCATTAAAAGCTTGGCCAAAGACTGACCAAAACTTGACTCAATCCTCACTAAAGACTTCAGGCTGCTACTGAGATCATCAAGAAATTATATATGTCTTAATACTATCTACTCACAACAGACCCCAGGATTTAATATACAATATTGATTTTAATACAATCTCTCATTGGCAAAACAGCAGTTGATACTATTTATAAATATGATACTTAAATTTAATCAAATACTTAAATTTAAGTCAAAAAACCATAAGACCTCGAATAATAAATTTCAAAGGTACATAGGACCTCAAAAAACATCTTTGATTCTAAAAGTAAGCATGGAAGGAGAAAGCAAATGATAGTGTATATCCATCACCCCCAGCAGACTGTGACATTTAAACCGGGAGTACAAATTCTGCAAGAGATTTTGTTCATCCTCACATCACCTGCACTGAACTCTGATAACAGGAGGTTGGCACTTGATCCAAAGTCTATTTGGTCAGCGGTTTTACACTCTGCTCATTTCAGCCTACAGGTCGAATTAGATCAACCCCCTGGAGAGACAGTGTCTGCTAGCTTCCTCAATTCCATGTGTGATATCAGGGCTGTAACAGAAAAACACCCACGGGCTCTTGGGAGAAAATGTTACCTCCTTCAGACTCCACTTTAAGCAAGGATATCTAAACCGGCTCAAACAGACAACAGCCCCTTACATGCTGAACACAAGCACTGAGCCTTCTTACTTGACAAACCTGACCATGAAAGATGCATGACGTTGCTGGAGTAATCGCTACTGACTGCTCCTCAACAGGGCATTTATACACATCAGCAGGACACTTCCTTCTCACACACCTCACAAAATGTGTTTGCTTAGACAAAAGCAGCAAACCTACAGAAACCTTCCCAAGTCAGAGCGGATGGCATCGTTATTTGCTCACAGAGATGGCCCTCAGAGCTTCGTAATAATAATTGTGGATTACTGTTGCAAGCCAGTACAAAGACTGCATAAAGGATTATGGATTTGCTGTAGAAATCTAAAGCAGACTTCAAAAAAAAAAAAAAAGGAAGAAAAACTTTCAATAAAATTCTATGGGCCACAGTGTGCTTGCTTTCTGCTGAGCTTAGTCTAGTTGTAAGGCTGTCAGTTTACGGCTCTCTAACACATCCCCATGGGCTGGTTCTAGCTTTCACCAGATGGCAGTGGTGCCTCAGGGACTATCCATCAGATGAGGTTAGCAGCTGGGTCTCCTCCCCTCTCTAGAAATGCCTCCCAAATGTGGGACTTCAGGGATTCTGCATTGCACCATCATTATCCTGTTCAAGAGTCCCCCATTTTCAGTGGCACCCACATCCAGAACATTAGAGGAATCTCTAAACCCATAGGGTTCTCAAACAAGATTCTCTTTATTGTTCAACAACACAAAAAAGAAGTGGTCCTGTCAGTTTCTGTGGTTACGTCTACAGATTTCTATGAAATTCCAGAGATTTCTTCTGTCATTTAACTCAAATGACTTTTCTTATAAATACAATTACCGGGAATCAAGGCTTATGCATTTGGTCTTGCCACAAGCTCTGTTTGGGCTCTTAGGTAACAGCCCAATCTTTTCCACTTTTTCCATCTGCATGATGAGCACAGTAATGCTCCTTTGATTGATGTATCACAGGCTTTAATTCAATTATCATATACAGGCCGCTGAGGTTGATGGCTACCATGGAAGCATCTATCTGAGCATTTGTACAGAGCACGCATTCTTGGAGTAAGGGAGATATTTTTGTTCATGACTGTGGAAAAAGAATGGAGTTTTCAGCAATGGATTTCCAGCCACCACTTCTCTCAGCTTTTCAACCCCCTTTATACTCCACACTAGTTCATAAACGTACATTCATTCATTTATAATAAATAGTGTATTGTCTCTTTTATATAGCAATCAGTGCTTCCCCCCCCCCCACCCCAATTCCACTCTCATTTTCCTCCACTAACAGACTTGGTAGCAGTTTTCCATCAGTAAATTCTCACTTTGTCACTGAAATATATTTTTTAATTACTTATTAGAAAAAACAGACTTGTATTAAATTTATCCCAATAGAAGAAATATACCAATTCTGAAACTATATCTAAGAAAACCTCTTGTTGACTACAAATCTCTGAACAAGCACACATTCTGCACCTGTGCCCTTCTGAGCACATATAATGGTACAATCTCAAAGTCAGTTTTCAGGTTTGACTCTCTCCTCCCCAGATTTACACTGGCTCCATTGATTAAAAAAGTACCTCAGTTTCTTATTGCAACTCTTTTACGCTGCACTGAGCCTCTGGTATAGACTGCTTTCACCAGGTGGCAATGGTTTCTGCAGAAAAGTCAGTAAGAAAAACTCATGTTTAATATGCTGAATAGCCAACACTATGTATCAGTGCTTTGCACTCTGAGCATTTCTATATGCCCTAATAATCCTAAAGCACTTTGTGCCTCATCAGACAGTTAATTTTATGTGTAATTTCACCAAAATCAACAAGACAGACATTTATATGAGAGTTTAGTACCATTTGTGATCTGGATCATGATGCTACACTAACTTGATCTCTTCTGAAACAACAAAAAAAAGGGAAATCAAAAGTAAACCCCTCTGTTAATGGTCTGAAGTTATGTCATCTGAAGCAATGCAATTCTTCCTCCAGTTTCTGTAAAAATCCTTTTCTAGTGCTACAGGGAATACATTCATAAAGGAGAAGGTGGAGATACAACACCAGGCAGTAAATGAAAAAACAACTTTGCTTGTCCTGCTCCAAGTAGCACACAGAATGACGACAATCAAATACTTAAATAATTATTTTCAGCAGTCAGGAGCAATAATGCACAAGGCAACGACCTCCGTTAGCAGTGATGGGACAGGGGTCCATATTAAATCACACATTTCCCTACTTTATATCATCAACCAGCTTACTCAGGGACTTGGAGCTGCTGAGGGCCAGACGATCAACTCTAGCACAAAACCCATGTTTAAGACTCAGCATCCACACAGAAGTCTGGTGCAAAACAGCTTGGAGCACAAGTAGTATATGGAACTGTTAATCTGGTCAAAGGCAGTCATTTTATACAAGGGAGCAGGACATACATGCATGTGATTGCATACACATCTCCAATGCATGTGTAGTCTCCTACAATAGTGCCTTGTTTCTCCTACAGTCTTTCCAAAGGCTGAAAGATTTCCCTGTTGAGATAAAGCTATTCTAGCGTTAAAAGAAATGTCGGCACCTACTACTTTTTTAAATGGCCAAAGAACTGCCTCTGGTATGTGAGCTGAGACCTGGTACCAACTCAGCCTTCCTGAGACATGAGAAAAGTATACTCTCTTTTGTAATATGAAGAGACACAGAACTCAACTCAGTTATACAGAAGCATAACGCAAAAGGAAAGGGCTGCCCAGTACACATTTTGTTTATACACTGGATTTATATTCTTGCAATGCAGAATTTTGAGCCACAGCTTCATTCCCCCTAGCCACAATCCTGCAGCTGTGCAGAAGCACATGCCATACTGCACAAACAGGGAAAAGACACATTTTTAATAAGTTGTTCTGACATTTTTACACTATGGCATTTATATTTATTACAGCAAACCATCACAGTGCACACTGCAAATCAATAAAGTGAATGGGAAGCTGTTCATAGCGCTCAAAGCCTTGTCCATTACTGTAATATCCAGTTGTTTACAGTGCGGTAGTGAGGCACTTGTAGGCCTTACTCAAATATGGCTTTCATTCTCCAACATGATCAAATGCCAACATGCTGTACAATGGCTCCTTTGTGGATCAGGTATATCCCAATTTTAGCCTTGGATAACACTGCAGAAGTCAAGAGGGTTGTAGTTCACTCACATCATCAGGTAAAGATAAATTAAGTCAAAACCTCAGACCCAAGCTGTTTCCAGAATTAGCAGACTTTTGGCTCAGGTCCCTTTCTCCTCCTTAAATTCTTCTTGATAGAAAGGGATCACAAGGAGAAAAGGGGTGTGGAGATAGAAAAAAAAATGTCATCTCAGGCATGCATTGGCAGCTTCCACAAGAGAAGTCTTGAGCTCAGCTCAGAAAACTATTTCACAGTTTCTTTGGCTGTCTGTGCAAATGTCTGTAATTTATTTCCTAACATTTCAGTCTGATCCTGCGTGGAACAGACTGCAGAGGCAGCCTGTTCTTGCCACATCCCTCCAGTATCCTTGGCGTGGGATATTGAGTGGTCAATTAGCAAGTGCCCTGACGGAGCTTCACTTCAATTGAGAAGTTAGTTATTATTAGTAGTATTCCTACTTCTCAGAACAGAAACATTAACCCTTGTGGGAAAGAGCTTTAAGCAGTGCTTGCATTCCAGCTCTTCAAGAAGGAAGCTTCTGTTCTTCTCCCACAAAGAAGGCAAACAAACTGCCATAGGCTTCAGGTTAGAAGAGCTGCAGGTGTGGGAGGAGTCTGGCACTGCATGGGAAACTCAGGACTCAGATTTCAATAAAAGTCTATGAGCAGCACAGGCTAGCTTAAGACAGAGCTGTCTGACCTTATCTCCAACCGACCATCTTCAATAAACACATTTAAAGTAAAACCGAAACTCGCAGTGGATAAAATAAGTAATTGGAAGTTAAGTATTCCTAGTTCCCCATACCTCTTATACAATTTGCCCCCAGTGCTCTAAGTCCCTACTGGCAAAATGTTCACCTATACTTCTCCCTTTAAATGTCACCTTTTGGGGGGGGGGGGGGGGGAGGAGAAAAGAAAAGAACAATCTTTTCCTCTTTTCTCTCTTTCCCAGCCACAGATTTCCCTTTTTTCACACCCTTAGTTCATTTCTGTCACACCCACCTCCTCCACTGGTCCTTAATTGATAGAACATCGCTCATTATCTCCCCACAGAAGGAAACAGCTTTGTTACTCTGCCACTGCTACTCTTAACCCCAGCCCCAACTACCTGTTCTGCAGCAACACAGCTATGGTGCAGGGCCAATTCAGAGCAAACAGCTCATGCAGGACACACCAGTCCATGCTCACAGATGTGGCTAATGAAGCCAGATTAATCTATCCAGAGCGACTCCACCTGGACCAGCACTGCAAGGTTGCACACTGGCACATTGAATGAGCAGCGTTTATATTTTATTAAACACAACAGGCTGTGCAGCAACTTCAGTTGCATAATATTGCATGCTTTGCTATCACCAAGAGCAGAGAGAATGAAGAAGAGATGGAGCAGCAAGGAATGGCATGGCTATGCCCGTGTCAGCACCTGGTCTGAAACCATACGCCTTCCTCAGAAGTCAATAGGTAGTCAAGGCTGCCTTTCTAAATTGCTACATGATACTGATTAGGAATTCCTGCTTTGCCTGAAGTTACTCAGATGTCAGAAGCAGCCCTGCAACTTCAGAGCCTTACTATGCTGTTTCTCAAATCCACGTTCCTCTGGTGTGTACAAATAAATTCTCCTGCTCCAGAAATATTTAACAGCAGCAGCTCCAGGGATCGTTCAAATTATGAAATGTAATTAGACCTACAAAAAGTGTAGAAGCATTTACTAGCTTATTATATTAGCATAAAGAATAATTACACCTTCATGGGTGTTTTTTTTTTTAGCACAGCTGTAGAAGTACATTTTTTGCTTTGTCAGCATGTGAGAGGCTGAGAGGTTTGGTAAGCCTGCAGGTACATGTTTATTCTACTCATGGGAAGAGCAAATATCCAAGGTTTCTAAGAACTCTGGAAAAGGGACAAATGCACTGCTGCAATTTAACAAAGTGCTTATTCTAATCTGTATAAATATGCACCACATGTATCTTTTATAACTGTTACGTGTTGTGCTATTTCAGCAATAGCCAGGATTGAAGGCTTTGTCAGCTATGCTTCAATGGACTCATAAAAGCACCTCTATTTAAAGAAAGAGGATTTCATAGTAATGGACAAAATTGTAAGTGCTGTCAATGGCTACATTTCATCTCATTGATTTACACTGTGTAGGATGATTGCTTTGATTTGAATCACATATGCTGGAGACGTACTGCATTCAGTGCAAAACAGCCGGATTTCACAAAACAAATGAGCCAGCAAAATCCACTAATTCTCAGTGTGATGACTGTAAGTGAAAAACTCATGGGGCTATGCTGAGACATGGCTTGCAGTGCAGCTGAGGAATTGAGGCTGATTCCCCAAATAACATTTTAAAACTGTCCAAAATGCACCCACAGCATTATCAGGTGGTGAGTCCTAATGCAGAACTCAGTCAAATGAGGCCTCAGAGAACCTCCAGCTACTGTTAGGCATAGGATACCTGAGGCTTCCAGATGGGATTGGCTCTGGCATCAAAATCTGCTGGTGTTTGCTGCTGCCCTGGTTGGGTTACTTGCAGTCTGGCAGATTTGTGTCACCTTCCTTTTTTTCCTCCCCTCTGCTCAAAGGTGAATGTCTCTGGGACATTTAACATCTTGGGGTCAGACTCTGTGTGCAATAAGCCCTGCTTGTTTTGTATCTCACCCAGACTTTGTTATAGTCTTCATGACTGATGATCAGAGGTAAAACACCCTGACCAATCTATGTTCTGCCTCAGCTGGGCTATTACAGTAAATCAGAAGGTAGAGGTTGGGATTTGGCTTCCAGTAACACGCCAAAGAACAGGTACAGAGAGATCTTGGTTGCCTCCTGACTTGTTTCATCTAAGTCCCAAGAAGTTACACTTTTATTCCTCTGTAGAATAATAAGTATAGTCTGGATACAACCAGTGCTGAATTTTAATTCTTTCTCTCTCAAACAGGGATTGAGCCTCTGTGGTCTTACAGTATAAACACATGCACCTTTCTCCCTGAACGATCAGAAAGATCAATGCAGCAGAACAACAAGAGCACTAGTATCACGGAAAGGTGTTACAAAAGAAGAGTGCTCACCCATCTCTGAAGATCCAGTCTCAGAGGGAAAACCCCACCCAGCAGGGATCTCCAACCTGAGAACTTTCCCTAGAGGTGGGCAGCCCTTAAATGGGGTCTAAGAGAGGTGCAGCTAGGCTCCACTCCTGGTCACAGAGCTGTATTGCCTTTACCTGTGCTCCCAGGACCAACTGGGTCCTTTCCCCAGGTGCTCAATCAGTGGTTTAGGCCATGACTGAACAGTTACCATACACCCCTACATATATCCAACCAAGCACAGAGTAAAGCTTTGTGATCATTTCTAATGGCTTAAAATTTCAGCTTAAAAATGGGCATTATTCAAGGCGATGCAATGCACAACAAACTTTCCACAAACCTAATGCACTGTAATAATGGGACAGACTATATTTCCAACACATCTGAGATATTTACCACAGGAGAAACATGAAAAGGTTGGGCTGGATTTAAAATGCAGGGTGTAAGCCTGTGAAATGAGAGGTAACTGAGAGCACAGAGCAGGACAAAGGAGCCGAAGCAAGGTCAGAGGAAGGTAAAACCTCTGTGCAGCATGGTGGGGAACCATGCAGGGCTGGAGTCCCAGAGGCAATGCAGATGCACCAGTGCACATGTTAATAAGCTTCATCTCAGTAAAAACGATTACCATGGGCACAGCCTCCTGCTACACCAATTATTCTGCTTTGAGAGCTAGCTTAGTTTCTTCAAGGTGCTCCATTACAAGCATCCCGCTCTGCTCCCATTCCCTGCAGAGACGCTTCAATAGCACATGGGTCTGCCTTCCAATGGGACAGAGACATCTCGTTTCAGCATCCCAGAAATCTTTGTCCTCGACCCCTCAGGGTAGGGGGGGTGAAAGCGTGACTTCTGAAGCCAAAGAAATAAAGTTTTTATCGTAATTATAAGGTTACTGCATTACATTGCAAGAGGAATGGGGGAACTTTCCAGTGTCTTTTTCTTAAGTGTTATTTTAACTGAACTAACTTCAGCTGAGCTTTCTGTGACTTATAAGGCTTGCTTGGGGGATAATTACATCTGTTTGGAGTATCTCATGCTGGAGTGATTGATAGATATATCAGCCTTGACTTATTCTTAATGCAGGGGATTTGGCAGAGCTCAAGAACCATTTCCCACTGAACTTACACTTGAACCTAATAGCCAGTACTGGGCCTTCTTTCCTTACACAAAGGGCCAGATGCAGAATTAAGTCTGAAGTCAGATTTTGGCACTTAAACTTAGATCTTCTTGAAAATCAATCATTTCGTAAAGCCGCTGAAGTCTACTTTGAGGGCACAGACCGGACAGCAAGGAGCTTGGCACAGCTTGTTTGGAGGTGTCCCTGGAGCTGCCAGGGGAGGATCAGGTGAAGTTAAGTAAAGGTTCTACCCCAGAGGGTGGTGAACACAGAGCTGCTGGAGTTGAAGGAGTGATTGTACAGCACTCTCAGACATAGGATTTGATTTTGGGGTGGTGCTGTGTGGAGCCAGAAGCTGGACTTGATGCTCAGTGATATGTAATCCCACACAAACCTGTGTATGAGCATGCTGGGGAGCCACACCTTATGAAACTTCCATGAATTGGCACGGATGGTGTGGAAACAGAGGGAAGGGTCAATTTTCTTCTGGCTCCTTAACACAGACAAAGCCGAGTGCTGTGCTGCACTGTGTGCCACTGGCCTCACACAAAGCCAAAGTCAGAGGGAGGGAGAGGCAGAGGAAAACGCGCCTTACTGGAAAAGGGACCACAGGCACGCCTGCTGGGAGCCAGCGTGTGGCCCAGGGATGGGGCATGTGTGAGACAGAGAGGGTGAGCAGATGAGGGACCTGCCAGCAGCAAGTGTGAAGATGAACACCCAGTAGTGACAATGATGTTGTGGCCAATCAATGGTGCTTGATGCATGGGGGACAAGATAGATGTCATTATTCTACAAAACCATATACAGGCAAAAACAAAGCTATCTTTTTTAAATAAAAATGAAAGAGAAGTGACAGGGGAAAAGCAAAATATTTGTGAAATGATTTAAACAAAGAAGTAAATCCAAAGAATATATATATTTTTCCCCACCGATATGATGTACTGTATAGTTTACAAGAGAAGAAAGAAAAAAATCAATCCACAGCAATATCTGATGTGCTTCTGTATAATAAACTGCTCTGCAATTATATGAGCAAGGTGGTGGTGGTGACGAGAGGTATGGGATTTCGTGTCTCCAAATGTGCTGGGTTTGTATCATCCTGTCACCAATTGTTCAATATTGTGATACCGGACAATCTCCAGTGTTTTTCCCAGTAGGTCAGTGAACTTATTTTCTTATCAAGCCTTAAGGCAGGTGCAGACATGAGGAAAGCATTTGCCTTTGTTTTTCTCCTTCAGCCCTGCCCAGCAGCTCCTTAGTATGCGGAGCCAGTGATTCAGCCGCACAACTTTCCTCCTCCCCGTATTTTCTTTGCGAGGATTGCGGCGGAAAGCACAATGGGGAGAAGTTTCATCTCCCCCGTATGATGCGAATGAGAGCAATGTCTAATGCCTGTTGTAGAAAGTGGCATTTTAATTATCGCAGCGCGCTCCAGCAGGCACAGGTATGCGTCTGCCTACATCCATGCACACACCCGGCACCAAGGAGCTCTTCCTCCTCCTCCTCCTCCGATCTCTTCCTTGCCTTTATGCAACCCAGGGAACGTGGGCTGATTGGAAAGGTCTCTTTCCTTGATAACAACAATTCAATGCGCCTTGACATTTTAATAGCCTGCCGTCCTAGTGAACACAATCGAGCTGAGCAGTGAAGCAAAAATCATTAGGTAAGCAAGATAATCTAAACGAAAAATCAGCCTCAACCGGCTTCCCACATCTGGGGTACAGCTGGGCAGCGGCTGCCCTTTCCCGCTTCCGAGCGGCAATCCTCTCCTGGGAAGGCCGATGAGGGAAAGACGAGTGTCTGCGGATTTATGGCGGGGGGACCCGGCCCGCCTGCCCCCCCCCCGCCCCTCCCCTCCCACCGCCCTCTCCATCGCGGGGAGATGCTGACTCCGCAAGCCGCCCGCTTTATGAATATGACCCTCAAAGGGAAGCAGCCCTCTCGCAAAGCCCAGAACTATGTTATCATCGTTATTAAGGAGCTTAAAAAGGAGCCGGGAAGAGGAGACACCGGTGGAATTGCAGCCTGATTGTGATTGATGTGTTCCTATTAGCTCCTCACTGTTATCTCTCTGGATGGCAAGAACAGCCAGTGGCTTGTAACACAACAGATTACCTGAGTTCTCAGCCCTAGACGGATGTTTAAATAAAATATAGTCCCTTTTAGCGAGAAGCTCATTTTCTCTCTGAGGCTCCCAGACTATTTCATGTCAGCTGTGATTCGCTGTGACTCTCCTCAGTAAACATGTCTTATCATTAATAATTCTTTACAAGCACAATTTCATGGAGGCTTCTGTCTGCCCACATAGCGGAGGAGGGGGTGTGCATGCGCACACGTTGGGCTCAGCCTTGTCGGGAGGCGGTTTGGGAAGCAAGGTGCTTCTCCTCAGAATTTCACCTGCCTTGCCAAAAATGATTGATGACCCCGAGCAGACTGGGTGTCCGGCTATACCCAACAAATGACTTTGGCCCCTAACAACAGGCCTTGGCCAGATAGAAATCAATATTTCACCATTAAAATCTATCAAAGAAGAGTTAAGGCACCATCTGTCCCTGCCGCCTTTCCATGGTGTGTGAACATTAAATCCGACACTTGTAGTACATGAGTAATCAATATATAGTAGTTCACAGATCATTTGTGGTCCCCTTTTAGCAGTGATGGATGCTTGGAATAGTTGTGATTCATTTTGTCACACCATTAAACAAGATTCTGTCCAGTTCCTTCCTGATTTCATTTAGAGGATCATTCTTCACAGTTCATAAGAGAGAAACGGTTTTACCAATCTGCTTCTATTTCAATAAGTCACTTTATAGAGATTTTGTGTCCTGCAGACTGTAAAAATTCTGGAGAGATAGTACAAACATACCTCTAAAACTATTCACTGCATGACATATGCATAAAGTGTGAAAAACTGAATGTAAATATGTTTACCTCTTTATCTACAAATATTGGTTTTAACCCTCCCTGTGCTGGAGAGGACTCAAGGCAGCAGCACATGCAAATGCAGCTGTGCCTAGGACAGGTGTAGGCAGGTTTGGAAATGGGCTGTAATTAAAAACAGGAATAAAACCACTGCAAGCTCACTGGTAGATTTTCACTCCTGAAATTGAAATGGAGAAGCCTTAGTAAAATAAACACCTTTCTTAATTGCTTCAGCTAATGTTCACCCTCTGAATTGTTCATTTTATATACGGACAATAAATGTGTAATTGCCGAACACATTTTTAATGATTACACAGAAATGGCCCCCTTCTTTTTTTTTTTCCTTTTAATTGCCATTATTATGCAATCTTTTTTCTTTTGAGGGGAGGGGTAAGAATTTCATATCAAAGTTTCTTAGCTAATTAACCTCATAAAGGATCTGCTCCTTCAGTGTCCACTTCATTCAATCGGATGATGGTGTAGCTGGGCATCAGGATGGGGCTTCTTAGAATTGCTGTTAAATACTACCTGTGAAAGTGCTCTGTGGCAAAAAGAGCAGATGGAAATGAGCACCATTTGCACGTCCAAAGAAGGGCAATGAAGCTGTGAAAGGTCTGGAGAACAAGTCCTACAGGGAGTGGCTGAGGGAGTGGAATTGCACAGCCTCAGCTCACAGGTAACAGTGATAGGATGAGAGGTGATGGCCTCAAGTTCTACCAGGGGAGGTTCAGGTTGGAAATTAGGAGCAATTTCTTCTCAGAAAGTGTGGTGATGCAGTGACACAGGCTGCCCAGGGAGATGGTGGAGTCACTGTCTGTGCAGATGCTCAAGAACCGTGGAAATGTGGCACTGAGGGATGTGGTCAGTGGGAGACAGTGGTGGACAACTGGACTGTATGACCTTTGTGGTCTTTTCCAGCCTTAATGGTTCTATGATTCTATGATCATCTCTACCCTTCAAACACTATGCAGTGTTACCCCTGCTTAGCTGAGCCTCTGTATGAATCGATTTTTTGCTAATAAACTGCATAGCCATGATTCCCTTATTATAAATCTTTTCCTAAGCACAAAAGCAGGCAAAGGGAGGGGGAAGAGGTTGTAGGGTAACAAGACTAATCAGGATTTCACCATCAAAGCAAATACATCCAATTAACAGCTATTAAAGAAGAACGTTATGGCACTGTGCACAGTGAAGGCCATTACATCCAGTGGAATTAATCTTAATTATTTGTACCTGTGTACATACATGCAAAAGAAAGCAACTCACATTAATCTACATTAAACTTAATACACAGTTGGTGTATTATCTCCTGAGTCAAAACTGAATGCTGGTTTCTGCATATGTATCAGTGATGCTATCTCCAGTAATTACAGTACAGCACAGCTAAAGACACAATTTGCTCCATACAGCACCACTTGGTTGTCAAAATCTTTCCTGTGATTTTTAAGAAGTCAAAGAATAGAAAGGTATAGGCAAATATTATCCTCTCAAAAGTCTTTCTAATAAAAAAGCCCAGAAGAAGCCGTATAGATTTATTATCCAGCTTAAAGGGAAACTGAACAAATATAAATCTGCGGCTTTCTGAGGTTTAAATAACGGCAATTACTACCCCCAAAATATTGCATTTCATGCACTGTGGACAATGTTGTTAAAACCACCCACAGTATTTTGGGCTGCAGGGATTTTTTTCCATGTTTTTACCGAAGTTGACAGTAAATTATGTTGGTTGTTTGTTCACTTGGTTTGCATTATTCGATAGGGCTTGTCGTGGAGCTCTGTGCTGCAGTAAGAATAATGAATGGTGCACTTTTTACTTTAAATCCCTGCCTAATGAATAAAGACATAGGCAAACAGCTGCTTAGGATTCCAGAATATAACTAACTGCAGCACAGGGCTGCAGCTGGTCATCCCTTCCCACGCATTGTTCAAGGGCATTTTCCTCATCGAGAAACACATTCTGAGTCCTAAGGAGCAAAAAGAGAAATTAATTTCTATTGTGTCTAGCAAAAGCACTCTGATGTGATGGTGATCGCATGCATAACTGCTGAAGAGTCTTATAAATGTTTGTACCTTACAATGGGTTTTATCCCAATATTGCTATGCAAACTCCTGAAGTCCCGTGGGTTTCATACAGCATCTGAAATGATCTCTGGAGATGTTACTTCAGTAAACATAGGTCTGTACTTTGTCACATGCAAAAGCTAAACCATTGCATTTTGATTGCGTTTTAACATAGGTTAATTCACCTTGACTAGCTTACAAGGTTTTAAAATCTCATGGAGACATTACACAGTATATTTGCCCTAGCAAGTCCTTTCTTCATCGGCATTTGTGGATGTGTAGAAACATACACTGAAGTACAATGGCACACTTTGGTTGTTATTACAGAGCACTTTTAGTTAATATTTATCATTACAAATGCATACTGGAAAAAAACAGTAGATTAATGAAGATTTAAAGAAAAGGCTTGAAAATCTATATCTCATACAGTGAAACTATTTCCATAGAACCATAGAATCATTTCAGTTGGAAGAGACCCCTGAAGGCCATCTGGTCCAACTCTCCTGCAATGAGCAGGAATACCTTCAACTCCATCAGGTGCTCAGAGCCCCATCCAGCCCGATTTTGAGTGTCACCAGGAACTGGGTATCCACCATGTGTTTTTACCACGTATTTTTACTTCTTCAGCAAAATTTACCATTTCCAAATTTTTAGAGATTTTCCATTTTTCCCTGTGTTTCTTCAGTATTGCTGCATGTTTAGCAGTGTATGAACCTATTTTGTCTGCAGTGGTTTCTTCTGCCCCAGCTCTTCTGGGCATCACTGCATGGGAGGCTGCAGTGGGCACACAGCTCCCCACTGCTTTGCACAGTACAGCATTTCAGCAAGGAATTAATTTGAAGTGATCAGCTCTTGCACTGTCAGGGAATAGGCAGAGGAATAGCATCACTGCATTTGTTTGAATTCAAAATGCTAAATCCTGAAGTGCCAATTCTATTGTATAACAAACCCAAGGATTTTCCTTCAGCCTGCCTTGCTTCGCTTTCTTTGCCCAGTAACCGTAAACGCAGAGATCCTCTTTCATTGCTTTTTTTCCACTTGGAAAGTGTGACTCGATGCAAACACAACAAACTAAGATGATAGGTAATGGCCTTAACTTGCTCCAAAGGGGGGGGATTCAGGTGGGGTATTAGGAAAAATTTCTCTGAGAGTGGTAATGCATTGGAACGGGCTGCCCAGGGAGGTGATGGCATCTTTGTAGGTCCCTGGAGGTGTTCAAGAGCCATGGAGATATGGCACTGAGGGACATGTCAGTCAGCATGGTGGAGGTAGGTTGGACTGAATGATATTGGAGGCTTTTTCCAAGCTTTGTGATTCCATGATTCCGTGAAACTAGGAAGTCCCTTGGCTGTGGGCAGCAAGGAATCTAAATGGAGAAGTTCCCACAGAGGTGAGAAGTATGGAAGATGAATGGGCAGAAAAGGAGACAAACTTGGATGAAAAACA
This sequence comes from Perdix hodgsoniae, assembly GCA_035772895.1. Taxonomy (NCBI): domain Eukaryota; kingdom Metazoa; phylum Chordata; class Aves; order Galliformes; family Phasianidae; genus Perdix; species Perdix hodgsoniae. The sequence goes on from JAPSGF010000040.1 coordinate 375,559, forward strand.
TGGGAGAGTCACCTTCCAAAGCCTTGTGTGCTCTGAACGACCTCAGGGACTCGCGCGAGGAGAACATCAGCAGGGAGATCACTCTGCTATACGAAAGATAAGAGCTCTGTGCTTGTAGGTGACAGTGGGTGCTGGTGAGTGTGAGTCATGGAAACAGGTGGTCCATGTCTCAGCACAAACGCCACTGTGGGCTACAGTTCTGAGTACAACACACACTTCTATTCATGCAAGGAGCTGTTAGCGAGCCTCAAACCATCAGACAAGCAGTTAGGGCTAGAGAAGGGATTTGTATACAAAGCTGTGTCTTTGGGAGTAAAGGAAAAAGTAAACCGTGAGTGGATGTTTCTGAAAATATCTCAATCCTGAAAGATTAGCTTCAGCAGAAGTGTCACTGCAGAAACCATCTGCATGCTGAAGAGGTTGCCTAGTGAGATTTTTTTCCTCATTATTATTTTCTACTTAGGCTGCTCAGAAAAGATCTCTCCAGAGAAATAACAGCAGGATCTCAAAAATAGTTCCAAACCCACAATTAAAAATTCAGCACAGATATTGTCTTAAGCCATTGCCCGTGTGCCATTCTGATGCTGTTGCTGTAACCATGCTGAGATTCTCTGCTGGGCTTGTTTGCAGTTCTAAGCACCTGCCCCAGTGCTTCCAGGATTAGATGCCAAAGGGTACAGTGGTGCTTGGGGAGATGCCATAGGGCTCAAAGGAGCTGTGAGGGCGCAGAGCTGCTGTCCTGCATCTGCCTAGTGCAATAAGCAGAAGAGTGGGTGGGAAGTGGAAGAAAGCAATCCAGAAGCATCACCCTGAGAAACCTCAACAATAAAATGAAGCAAATTAATCATTCCTGCCACGTGTGGAACAAACTGCCCAGTGAGCTGTGGGTGCCCCATCCCTGGAGGTGCTCAAGGCTGGATTGGATGGGGCCCTGGGCAGTCTGAGCTGGTGAGTGGCAACCAGCCCACGGCAGGCAGTGGGAATGGGTGGGCTTTGGGGTCCCTTCCAACCTAAACCATTCTGTGATTATATATCTTATTCTTTCACATTTTCACCTCCGGAAACTGGATGTCCTTTGTCCAAATTTGTTCTATCCCCATCTAATATTCCTCTCCCTGCTCATCTCCTATCCTACTGCAGTGACTTGTCCTGCTCCCTGTCTGAGATTCTCATCTTTGGTCAGAAGAACCAAAGATGAGATGAAGAGCATCCTCATCATGAAAATAGGAGAGGAAACCAGGAAGCCAGCTAGCAAACTGTGTAGTTTGTTGCTCCGTTCATGTAGACTATTGCTCCATCTCTACAATTCACACACTAAGCTTCTTTCTACTTGAATTCTGTGCCTGGACAACAGCCAGCAGTAGAAGCCCTGAGGGCAGAAGTACTGTTATTCTGCTTCTGCGATGTCATGTCCAAACCAAACATTGGGTTGATCTCCCATCACTTTGCTCATACAAAGCAGGTTGCAACTCTCCTCTGTGTCACAAATGTTTATATTTGTCTGCTTGGTTTTATTTTGGTTTGGGATGCAAACCATCCAGATTTTTCCTGACCTATGGACAAATGGGACATGTAAGCGGCTGTATCATCACAGAGGTAAAAGCATGTGGGTAGTGGGTGACAGTTTTTTGACACATAAATACCAGGAAAGTCTGAATTTCCTCCCTATCTTGCTGATAGAAATGATAGAAACTTTGGGAAAAAAAAAAAAAGTGAGGCAAATGTTATTCTGCTACATTTACTGAGGGTGAAAATGGCGAGCAGAAAGCCGTGTTAAGTTGTGAATGTCTACCTTTGTAGGAAGGTGAGTAAAATTTCATTTTCATAATTCATCTTATTGTGCAGAATATAAATGGAAGTGGGTAAAACCTTGGCTGCGCTGAAGACAAAGCAAAGCTATTCTCAAATCCTTAAGACACCCAGCAGAAGCTATAATTTTAGGTGAGTAGAAAACACTGCAAGGATTTATTGTCTCCTAAGTTTCCCATCACTAAATGCCCATAAGCGCTTCCCAAATAATATCTCATTGTTTCCCTTGGTTTTCCCCAAGGGAGACCTGGGACATTGCCATTGAACAGTTTCCTTGCCACAGTCAATGTTTGGGGGTACAGTTTGTGCGCACCCATATTTTTTCAGTGGCACAGGAGGCAACAGCTAAGAACTTGTGCTTTGTACCTGCAGGTTTCGTACCACTGAGGGCTTGGCATCCCCACAGGGATCTGCCTGGCCATGCAGCATGTCCAGGCTTTGGCCAATCTGCCATACATAGAATCATAGAATTATTTGAGTTGGAAGACACCCTTAAAGGCCATCCAACTCCCCTGCAATGAACAGGGATGCCTACATCTCAATCACAGTGCTCAGTGGTCCAGCCTGATCTTGAGTGTCTCTTAGGATGGGGCTGGTTGTGCCAGTCCACAGGCACTTCCCCATCTAGAACCTGTTTCCTAGTGTCCCCCACTGTCCACATAAAGCCTTTTTTGTGATCCCACGGAATAATTAAACTTCCACCCATGCTGCTGATCCCACCAGTGTAACAATAGCAGCCACCATATGTGAGAACAATAAAAGAGCGGTGTCCGCCGGCAGCCAAATGTAATTGGAACTCCTCGGTTCCTTCCCATTAGTTACAAGCATTGCATTTCATAAACACACCAACTCTTTTGTGATATTCTTTAGGAAAATGGTATATTATATTGGCATAATGGTTCTCTTCAGAGAGAGCATTTTGTTTTAATAAAGTGTGTGCCACCATATTTAATCAATCAGATTGATTGACACCGGCAATAGCTGAGTCTCCCAGCAGATGCTGCTGCTCCCTCATTCTTATTCCAGCTTCATTTCTCAATCAAATCCATGTGTAAAGAAACATAATGTGCTGCCAACATAATGTAATAAAACTTCAACCGAAATGCACACCGCCACAACTGAAACAGATAAGTCAAAGTATGGGGAAAGTTAACTTTAGGAAAATCATTTTTGACATGAAAATATTAAAGTTTTACAGTTCAGATATGCATAGACTAACCCTAACATGAATATTTTCACATCTGAGTATTGAAAAATCCGAAGAAAGGAAACCTGCCTAAAAGTTACCTAGCTGTTAGTTCACTTAATGTTCTTTAATCTTCAGAGTTGGAGCCATTTCAGCTGGATTAAAGCGCATGCTCACTCAGGTGAAATGAATTACAACTTTTATCTGAACAGCTCTACTGCCTCTGTTGAGGTGAGCACCAGCTAGCAGTGATGCATAGCTCTGTGTCAGAGGCTGAACTAGCAGGTTTGGAAGTTAATGATTCATACAAGAATACCAGGTACCCTAATTGTTAGATGTCACACACAGGGTGAAACTGCTCTCAACTCTATTAAAGTTCGTTCCGAATAATCTGCACAACTCACCCTCCGCATGCAGTATGTGCAGCTCACAGAGCATTTTCCTGGGGACTTTGCCTTTACCATGCTCATGGGAGATAGTTTTAGACCGCTGAAGTTGTGGCCCCTCATGATATATAGATTTCTCAATATATAAATATAGATTTTAATAGGTTGAAGCGAGGCAGGGGTTGGCCTCTTCTCCCAGCCTCAAGTTGTACCAGGGGAGGTTCAGGTTGAATATTAGGAAGAATTTCTTCTCAGAATGAGTGGTGATGCAGTGGCACAGCTGCCCGGGGAGGTGGTAGAGTCACCATCCTTGGGGGTATTTGAGAACCGTGGAGATGCACCATGATGGTATGTGGTCAGTGGGCATGGTTGGGATGGGCTGATGGTTGTACTTGATCTTAGAGGTCTTTTCCAACCTTAGTGATTCTGTGATTCTAGATTTGTCCCTCAAGCATTGTAAACAGTGACACCACAAACCCTCAAAACAAATCTTCAGTATGTCAGCAGTCCCCCAAAGCCTGCAAGTGATGAAAGTTAAATGTGTGGTTGCAGGCTAGGCTTTATGCTTCACGCGTAATGTTCTGATGTGGATTTACTGAAGGAAATATGAAAAGAGCTCCAGGTCAGTTTTCTACAGGCAATAAATGACTTCCCCTTCACTTATTGTATACTTCTCAGTGATGATATTATAGGAAACATATGCCATGAACTAACATGCCACAAATGTTCATACTTTTCTTAAAAAGGGGAGTAGAGGCTTTAATCTGAGAAAATGCCTTCCTTTTTTTTTTTCCTCATCAAACACTGTGAAATGAAAAGGTTTCATTAAATGCAGTCATGCTGGACAGTGCTTAGGCAACCAACATGGGAGATGTAGGTATAGGAAGAGTGCAAGATTGTTGTTCATCTTTTTCTTTTCCTATTTTAGGCAAGAATGACTTTCCAAAGAATTCCCTTCATGTGTTTTGTAGTGAGTTCAGTCTATATGAATTAGTCACGTGAATAGTAAGCTATAGTTATCTATTATCTTACATGGGGAGGGAAATAGTGACAGTAGAGGGCTTTTTAAACTCTTTTTAAAGCTGAGATAGAGAGATGCTAGGTAACTCCATGCTGAAGCTGTACACATTTGGACAAAAAATAAGCTAAAAATTATTAATGATGAAAAAACCCAAAACCCTGAGAGTTTCTGGCTTTAGAAATGAGCTGGATTCCATTGCACTTGACAGCAGACTAAATTGGGGTGGATGGGAATAGGTTGTTCTAGTGGGAATTAATTTACACACATTTTTTAAAGAAATAAACTTGTTTAAAATTGCACTGTTAATATAACAAGCTATAATAAACCCTAGATTTACTCTTATCTTGAAATAATTAAGGCTCAAAAAACATCCTGCATCAATGAGATGAAGGTGGTTTAAATTTACCAGTCTCTTTTTTCTTTTTTTTTTTTTCCAACATAGGGTCTGAAGAAGAAATTTGAACCTCTAGAAACAGGTGAGGCTGTGCAGAGTTGTCACAAAACCTGTGCATCGTCCACGTCATGTTTTTGAATGTTCCAAAGTACTCCGAAGTTCAGTATTTGTCTTCAGTACATTGCAAGCCCCCCAGTGTTCTGGCATGAAGGCTTTGTTCCTATTCATCAGGCCCCATCATTTCTGCCAGGAAAAACAAAGAAAACTGCCCCTTTTTGTGAACATGAAACCCCGACAGCATGTGATGTATTACATATTTGAGGAAAGGTGGAGGTAAATAGAGCCGGAGCAGAGATTTTTGGAATGGTACGGTGGAAACACTCCCTGAGGAAAAAGGAGGAGATTTTCTGGCCCTGCTGCTGAAAGGAGTGCTGTACCTGCTGCAGGAGGGATTCCATGGCATTTCAGCCCTGCTTCAAGCAGAACCTGGTGCTCAGAGTGGCTCCAGGAGAGAACTGGGAGCCAGATCATAGAGAGAGACAGCTCTATGAAAACACCAGTGAGAAATAAACCATGGCAATGTGACTCTTTAGCTTAAAACATTTAGATGAAGTTTCAACCAAATGTGTTCAGCCTTTTCCTGGCACATCCCTAGCAATGTCCTTCCAGGTAGTCACGGTACGTGCTGTTCTGCGTGGTACCAAAGGAACGTAATTACATCCGGCTCAGTGCCGCCCTGTTCTGATTAGGGAGATAGCTACATATCGGAACATCTGGGCGTGTTATCTTCTCCTGAGGATGGCGGGAGAGCTAGACTAGATGACCTTTAATGGTCCCTTCCAACTCAAACAATTCTATGACTCTATGATTTTGCAACAAAGACCATAGAGCCTTTCCTCCCTGATACTGCGTTTCCCCTCACAGCAGCCCTCCCAGCAAGGCACAGTTTGGCAACATGTATGTGGGTGTGAATGCCTCTCACCCTCTCCTGCTCTTCTCTGCCATTCCGGTGCTGAGTCTTGAACTTGGCAGCTGTTGGTTCTTTCACTGCAAAAGCCCAAGCTCTCCTGCCCCGTGATTTGACTTGGGATGACAGAGAGGAAAACATGAACCATAAAGAGCAGGTGATGAGAGAAAAGGAAACGGTGCTGCAGCTGCCCCTCTCCCCACAGCCCACGCTTGCCCCGGCCCTCCCCAGCACACTGTGCTCCTGCTGCCTCTGCAGCACTCTTCCATGGGACCTTTGCCATCAGCTGTTTTTGGCCGACATCCAGTTTCCCTCAGGAATGCAACTGGAAGAAGGGAAACGGCAATTTTTAACACTTCATATTTCATCAAAGGAGGGATGAAATTTTAGCAGAGTAAAAACATGGTGGCTGAGCACCCTGGGCTGTCTGCTCACCAGCATTGCAGTCAAAATATCACAGTGCGAATGGGATATTTTGGTGAGGGGACATGTTACAAAGGCTAGAAAAAAGGTTTACTGCACATCCTCCTCTACTACATGCGGGGGAACTCTAAAAAACTTCAGGCATTAATTCTTAGAGAAGTTTTGAATGCTCAAACTGATGTAAATATCCTCAATCTTCGTGAGCGTTTCAGTTCCTATTCAATATCTGTAGCTTGAATGCACATCTAATATTTTTGTTATGGCCTAGATATCAAATGTCCTGTCCTGTTTGCTTTCCATGTTTTAGTGTCTAGAGGGGGGCTGTAAGAAAGAAGGGGACAGGCTCTTTAGCAGATTCTGTTGTGATAGGATAAGGGGAAATGGTCTCAAACTAAAAGAGGGGAGATTTAGACTGGATATAATGAAATTTTTTTTTATGATGAGGGTGGTGAGACAGTGTCACAGGTTGCCCAGAGAGGTGGCGGATGTCCTGTCCTTGGAGACACCCAAGGTCAGGCTGGACAGGCTCTGAGCACCTGATGAAGCTATAGGTGTCCCTGTACATTACAGAGGGGTTGAACCAGGTGGCCTTTAACTCAAATGATTGTACGATTCTGTGTGGAGAGGAGGAAACTCCAGGGTGTGTAGCCAAACTTGGAAACATCCCACCACGGGTGAGGCTGAGGTGCTGATGTTCAATTAAGTTGATTTTATGTAGATGTGCACTTTCCCAAACAGCTCAAGGAATAGCTGAGTAGTACTTGGAAAGGGCAAGGATGAAAGTCAAGCAGAAGTATCCTCACTGTTGCCCATGAACATATGAAAGCTGATTGACCAGCTTATACTGGAGTCTCTTGCTTGTTTGACTTTCTCTCATCCAGGCAATTCTCCTGCTGTTTTCCTTGTTTCATACAGTTGCTAAGGTCTATCATTTATACTGACACATTAATTACGACTCACATATTCATAACAGTGGAAGTGTTACAGAACCACGATTTGGATGTAAATGATAGGAGATGCCATGACATAAAGAAATAGAAGTTTTCTCACTGACACCTAGAATGGTAAAATATTTTAGCCAATAACTTCTCTGTGAAGCATGAGAAATTCCACCTTCATGAGAAGGGGCCATCTCTAGAACAGCCCAGCTGTGCTCCATAAAAGTGACCATGTAGACTGGGACCTGATGAGAGCAAAGGGCTGATTTCCTCTCCAGCATCCTGAAAATTGAACATCTCTAGGAGAATCCAAGGTAGAAAGATCAACTCTTAGAACGATAGATTCAGTAAGGTTGGAAAGACCTCAAAGACCATCTAGTGCAACCGTCAATCCATCCCCACAATGCCTACTAACCACATCACTCAGTGAGACATCTCCTCTTCACTTGAAAACTACAGGGACAGTGATTCCATCACCTCCCTGGGCACCCTGCTCATCAGATCCGGGTCTTCATTTGCCTTCAACTAGCAGCTAGAAATCCAGTTTAATTTTGTCTGTGAGAAAAGTGAGATAAATGGTGTGTACATGTCTATCGGGTAAAACATTTGATCACTTACCTTCTTGGTCGTGGCTGATCTTTAATCACTTATTATGTAATGTTACACCCAATACAGATTAGTCTTGGGGGGGAAAATCACAGCCATGCAGCCCGTAGAAACAAGGCAGCAATTTGTCTGCAGGAGGAAGGTTGCTCTTTTCTGTGCACCCTGTTTACAGCATCATTTATCATGGCTGAGAACCGCCCAGAGGCAGCAGAACAATGTTTCGCCCATGTCACACGAGGCCAGCTGCCTTCCTATGGGCTCCCATCCAAATAGCAGCCAAAACAAAGACTTTCCCAGGGCGAAGGCCTCTAAAGTGATGCCAGATCAATCAGCCCAAGTAGGCTTACAAGACTTTTAAAACTCTTGGCCACTGCTGTAGGAAAGTATGGTCTTTTTCAGGCTACCTCTGTGACAGTGCCGTGTTCAGAGAACTATTGTACTTGCAGATTGAAGACAGATCTACTTGGTAGTAGCAAAAGAAGAAAGAAAAAGAAGAAAAAAAAACAAAAATAAAAACAAAAAACAGAAAAAGAATCCCAAAGCCAAACCCTACAAATTATCTCCTAGCAAAGAAACTTTCCTGATCCTGCAAAACTAGCTACAATTTAGTATGTTTTCCCATACACAACATGAAAAAGCAGTAATATTTTATGTTGTGATTATAGGACACTGTGGGCTGCAGCCATCTGCTAAGAGAGGGACATTCTGTCCCTGAACATCCTGGTTGTAATCAGCACAGCATTTGAGTTTCTGAGTTACCATGAGCTCTGGTACAGTGTGGATGCCCATCAGCACCAACAGCACATAAAGCATGGGAGAGCTGACTTGGGGCTGAGAGTGAATTTTGGCACGTCTCATATATCTTCTTTTTCAGAACTACAGTTGGGTTCAATCTTCTATTATGACCGAGGATTTGGGTGGGGTTTTTTAGAAGTGTCCAGCCTTGGCCTAAATCTACTCCTGCTGGGGACAATGAGCTTTCCACGTGCCCCACGGCACACATGGCAGAAAATTGAAATCAGCATTGTGTGCTTTGGGAAATCCCTCTTGCACCATCCATCACATTGGGTCAACTCCTTCATCCCTGTGTGAAGTCTGAATGAGCAGCATTGCGCAAGGATGGGGAGCTGAAGGCACTCTGCAACCACTCAGTGTTACCTTTCCTCACTCGTGGAATGGCATCACTCCTGGGAAAGCTTCTGGGACCTCTAGAGTTGGTCATTTGGCCAATGTTCCTGAAGTTTCAGCCCATGGAATGGAGATGACCAGGATGCGATTCATACTTCTGTCCCTCATATATCTGGCACAGATCCTAACTTCTGAATTTGAGGGCTGTAGAGACTGGGAAAACCAAACTATTTATGATTTGATCATTTTTGTTCCACTTGCTACAAATTTTGATGAAAGGCAGTATTTTTGAACATCAGTTCTTTTCGTTAATTAATGAAAGTAGCCACAAGCTATTTAAGATCTTCAGAAGGAGAATAGGAATTTATTATTGGTTGGAAATAGCTGCCAAACCCATACTTTTCAAAGACAAATTGGATTTGGAAATAAGGCTGGAAGCCTATTTGTCACATCAGCCATCCAGCAGCTTCTTGGTAAAACAACTCAGAGCCAGCTTGGTGTCATCCAGGCATTGAAGACAGCCTGCATTGACAAGGTTCTCCCACATTTTCCTCCATAGACTCATGGGCAGGACAAGAGTTATCACAAAATTGTTCGAACTGGAAAGGACCCTTAAAGGTCATCTAGTCCAGCCTCCCTGCAATGAACAGTGTCACCTATAGTTCAATCAAGCACTCAGAGCCCAGTTCAGCCTCACCTTGAATGTCTCCAGGGACGTCTACCATCTCTCAGGGCAACTTGTTCCACCACCTCACTACCCTTAACTGTAAAAAACTTCTTCCTTATATCCAATCTCAGTCTCCCCTTTTTAGTTTGAAACCCTTTCCCTTTATCCTATCACAACAAACCCTGCTAAAGAGACTGCCCCTTTCTCTCTGCCCCCTTTAGATACAGAAAGGCTGCTCTCAGGTCTCCCCAGAACCTTCTCTTGTCTGGGCTGAACAGCCCCAGCTCTCAGACTGTTTGCACAGGGAGGTGCTCCATCCTTGGGATCATTTCTGTGTCCCTCCTCTGGACACACTCCAAGAAGCCTGTGTCTCTTCTACAGATTCCCACAACTCCCTCACCCATTGGCTGCCTCACAGGGGAAGCCATGGAGAAATACGCATGAGTTCAACAGCCTTGAGCCTATTTTTGCAGTACCCCAGCCAGAGAACTAAGCCCATAATGGGCATAGAGTATCAACCCGCTGTTAACAGACACCTTTACATCATTATTTCTTCCTTATCTGGGATGTTTCTGGTGTGGCTCATCAGTGTTTTTCACCAAATATCAGGCTGTGTTTCTGTAGGCCAAAAGGAATAAATAGATTTTCTCTTCTGCATTAGGTAAATAAACACAGTACATGGTCTCAGTTTGCTCTGGTTGAAGAACTGTCCTGTTACCTTCAGTGACAGACAGCTGGGATCTTCTTATCATCCTTGTATTGGCATGACTGCAGCAAAGGCATAAAATGCTAGCCTTCTTCAGGCAAATATTGTGCTTGTTTAAGAGGTATGTAAAGAAGACATCACCACTGGATATGTGTTCTCTGGTAGCAATCAATGCACAGCATATGCTTTTGATGAGGTTAGATAACAAGCATCACATGGAGCGAGGAGTACCACGCACACAAACCCTTCTGAATATGTCAGCAATAAAATGAGAACTACAAAGGTGAGCAGGAGCTGCCCACTGCAGGATGCCTCATCTAGCTCCAGCTCTGCTGTGCAATGCAAGCATAACTCTGTAGCTCGATCTAAAAAAAAAAAAAGAAAGAAAATACAGTGATCTGAAGGATCAGCACAAGGATACATCTTTATTCACTTCTTATTGTTGAAAAAGGAGTTTCGCATATCAAAAATGAAGAATTCTTTCATGCTATTGTCAGCTGCATAGCCCACCTAAAGCAGCATTATTAGCACTGACAGAAAGACAGGTGTTAACAGCTGGAGAGAAAACAAACGTAGGGAACTGCGGCAAAATCTGAGGAGAAGCAGATGTGTCTCCAATATTTATTTTAATAGAACTTCTTAAACATGTTTAGTATCGACGTGGCTGCAGTCTCAGCCAGCACTGCACTGCTCACCTCTGCCATTTCTTTTCTTTTCCTCTTTTCTTTCCCTCCTATCTTGCTGCCGTAGAACAGCAGCTGCGAATCTCTCAGGAAATGCCAGTTTATTCCTCCCCCTCCCCCCTATAAAATGGATAGAGTTTTTTAGCAGTGGGAGTTCGGTGTGATTAGTATGCTAATGTAGGGGAGAGAAAAGGAAATGGAGATGAGAGATATGGTCCTTCAGCAAAGAAAGGCAGCAACAACTGAAAGGAGGGTCGCTGCTAATCAATTAACCTACAATGGACCTAATGCCATAAGAAGCCATCGTGCATAAAGGGACAAAATTCTCTGTGACAGATGGCACTCGGGCGCGTGATATCACAGGGTTACTGCTTGAGAGCCGGCTCACCTCCCATACCGGGTAAGCAATAAAGCAATAAAACTGCTTATTTATTTTAAAGAGAGAAGTTGAAATGCTTATTTACCAAATCAATCAAGGCTTACTAAGGCAGAACAGCCACAGTCCTCACGGCCCTAAAATGCTGGATACTTCACTGATTTCAAATAGCAATTATCTGTTGCAGTTTCTTGAACCCGCTCTGACTGCAAAGAGACGTTTAATTTGCAAATTTTGATGAAAATTGTCATTTTTTAATTGCCTATTTCACCAATTTGAATTTTAAAACAAACGATTAACTAGAAGCTCATTTTTACTTGCCTTGGGCGAGCCAGGAAAATATTTGTCAAGACCCAAGTCTGTCTGCTTAGCATTTGAGTTGAGAAATGCACAACTGCCTTCAAGTCAACATTAGCTGTGACAGAAGTAAGACTATTATTTAACAGTAGCTGGAAATGTCAAAAACAAGCGGTGCCCAGCATTCTGACAAGGCAGCGTTGAGAAGAAACTGCTTTTTTCAACACTTGGTTAACAGTAGAGCAAAACAGTACAATTATCACTCAGCTCCATATGAGGCTCTGGTGGCTCCCCTGAACTGATGGGGATCACATAATCATAGAGTCATTAAGGTTGGAAAAGATCTCGAAGATCACCAAGTCCAACCGCATACCTACCACCAATCCTGCCCACTGCCCATGTCCTCACTGCCACATCTCCACAGGGGTGGTGATTCCACCGCCTCCCTGGGCAGCCTGTGCCAGTGCTTGGCCACTAGGGCAATGTGCGTGCACAGATTCCCAGCTCATATCCCCAATACTCTGCTGTGTAGCAGCTTATAACCAATCTCATTCCACCTATCTCTGAGTCTCTGCGCTGACCATTTTGATCTGGCACTGAAATGGAGCTTCCTTCACTTCCAGCCAGCTTACTAAGTGACCCTCTTCTCTCTGCCCTGTACTATCTTTCCAGGAATACTATGTACTTCTCATTCTACCATGTTTCTACACCTATTACTTTTGTAACACTACATTTCTATCATTTCTTCTAGTACTTATCATTGCCAAGGATACATCACTGTATTGATTCATGGCCTCAAAGCATCACTCTTTAGGAGCTCCCCATTTATCTTCTTTAAGTCACCTCTCCAGCTTCAGTTTTGCTTGTTACGCTCATTTGAGTGGAATTGGTTGGTAAGAGGGGCCTGAAACCACACAAAGCGGAATTATTTCACTCTCTCCAGTTTAATCAGAACAGGCACACGTCCAAAACAAATCATCAGTCAGATTTGCTGCAAGTGAGACTGGACACAACATGCAGGACTGCGGCAAGACCTTGTAACAACAAGCTCATCGATGGCCAACATTTGGCTTTTGCATCATTATTAATCCTATCAGGCAGATGTGATTCTTGTTAAATCTGTTCGTCCCCCCAGAGAGCTGAGATACCATAGAAAAGGCACAGACTGCAAATCAAAGAAAATGACCCTTCCCATCAGTGGCAAAAGAGGAACAAGCAGAATCTGCTGAGGGTTTGCACTGGATGCACAATGCTTCTCGGACCTGTGGCTTGCTACAGAAAGGAGCTCAAAACAATTTCATCCCCTTCAAACACAGTGGGCTGAATTCCTGACCAGCACGGCGCGCCATACACCCACCGCAAACAGTGGAGCTGTGCCAGCTCAGTTGAGAACTTGGCTTCACACATCAGCCCATTCAACAGTGATTGCACTTGACGTGCAGCACAGAACAAGCATTTGTTTTTAGGAGGAAACAGTGGAGTCTTTCAGTGCTGACCCAGCCTATAAATAGTCCTGGTTCCAAGAATAGGATTAAGTGTCCTTAACTCAGGCTCCAATGTATTAGTGCAAAGGGAGAGCAAGGAGGAGGTGGAGAAGAAATAGCATTCTTCTCTCCTTGGCGCACCAGTGGTAGGACTCACTGCTCCAGACAAGAAGTCTATAGGCAGGGCAACTTTGCTTTGCATGAGAACCTATAGTTGTTGCACACCCTTAATGCCCTCACAGGGACCTTCACTCCTTCCTAAGCACAGTGCAGTCTCATTTCCTCGGCTCTCACAAAGTCACCACCATGCTGAGCAACTGGAACAGACTGCTGGTTTCTCACAAAATCCAAGACGACTGCACTAATCCCAGTGAGACCTCACTAACCTCACTGCAGCCATTTCCTACACGTTCCCCACTGTACAGTCAGGTCACACTGGGGGCTAGGATGGTTCCCCAGATACTGAGCCAAAACCCAGCACGGCTGGGTTAGGATAAAGCACACGGGACCAAACGTGGCGCAGTAGCCAGCAGAGGGATGTGGTGGCAGCAGCAGGTTAAGGTCCAAGCAAGTCAGCAATACAGCACTGCATCTGTGAAGCTCTTCTTCCTCTCTCGCTTAGAAATCCAGTGTGAAAAACTGAACCAATCACCTATTGTTTCTTTCTTGCAACAGTATGGCAAGCATTGGAGCTACCCTTTGCATAACTTTTTCAGTTTGCCAGTTGTTTCAATGTTCAGTGAAACTGTTTGCCAGTTTCAAAGTGCTGCAGCACTTTATGGCCATACCCACATACCCTATAACACAAAATGCTGGGCATGTGTGAGTATTCCTCCATTAGCCCCCCATACACACGTTTTCAGTGCAAAAGCAAAGGCAGAACCGCTGCCAGTGTGGAACCTTAGCCTATGAACATGAACCTGAGGATGTTGTAGGGTGGCAGTCCTATGCTGATGCACATGGTGTGCTGTACGCTGAGTTCCCAACTGACTTACCTGGGGGAAATCATAGCAGCAGCCCTTTCAAATTATCTTTTCTTTTCTCTTCTGCCTCCTACATGCTATAAGCAAACTAAAATTGTGTGACAGTGGAACAGGAACTGCTTTGGCACTTCAGAAAGGAAGAGCAAGAAAGGAAAACCTCAATAAAATGCAAAATCACCCTTCAACCTGGATTTCAGTTCCAGTCAGAACAAGAAATGACCTGTACCTCTTCCGTGGAGTGACTTTAAGCATTCAAAGCACAAACTCCCAGTACACAAAGCCCCAATTTATCCCTTAATTTGAGCCTTTGTCATGTAAGTGGGGAAGGTAATCAGGACAAGGAGCCTTGTCCTGATTAGGGACCGTGCTGCTCAAAGTATGACAACACACTACATCTCCTTGCTGACTGTATGAAGCAATTAAGGTGGTGTTTACTATTCCACAACACTTAATGTGCTGGACTGACCTTTCATTTACTGCTTAGTGCTGAACATTAATCTGCAAAATTACGTATGCTTTGCATTTAAAACTGGCATCAAGGGTAACTACATTCAATAGTTATTCCCACTGTGAGACACACATTCCTTCTGCCAGCTGTGCAGGTAACTGTATAAGCATTGCATTTTTTATTTAACATCACTTACATACATTACATTCATTCATCCCCAAATGTAAAAAGCAAATGCATAACACTCAGGGTGATGCTGCTGGTAAAATCACATCCCCACCTCACACACTTGGGAGAGAAGAAAGAAGGCTGGGATGCCACAGCTCCCACATCAGGCCCCAGCCAGATGGCAGAAGAGAAGCATGGAAGCTGTGGAGGAAACTTTGTTTACTCTCCCAGCTACTCACATCAGCAGTGCTACAAAAGCAGGCACAAAATGCCTTTCAAGAGAGCTGGGTGGAATACACTCTCGATTGGGCAACTTTCCACTTGTTGCCACAGGCAGCAGAGGCAGGACACATTTTTCCACTGCCCAGGGCACTGCTCTCCCAGAGCGGCTATGGAGGGCCAGCAAAGCAGCTTTGCCAGCACGCATCTGAATGAACTGTGCTACGACTGTCTAAAAATCAGTCATTTTTATCTCTGCCTGTTAAGTCAGACACTTGGCATGCCCATGACTGCCTTTTGACAGCAGTTAGGTTTTTGGGTCACAGCTTACCACATCCAACACAAACACAGCTCTTTTCCATTTGCCTCCATCTTCTTTCCAACATTAAACTCCAGTGCAACTGGAGTAACCATACAGCCAAAATATGGATGAAGCTCACCTGCTGTCTCACTCTGCCTTCAGGTTTTCTCATTATATATTTCCAAACATCTCTGTGTTTGGAAGCAACAGCTTGCTTGAGACAGAGTGATGGACAAACACTTCACGTTCCATTCATATCCAGACCAGAACAATACAAATATATTATTGTAAGATTCCCTGCCACCTGCGGTGGTTTGTTTTCTTCCTCATATTCTCAAGAACTATTTAAACCTGAATGTCTTCTGTACTGCAGCTGAAGTGATCTGGTTTATTTTCCTCCAGCTACAGTACTCCCAGTGTGGATTCAAAAGGTCAAATTTTCCAAGGCAGTTCAGCATGCTAATTACAATTGAATCACCGCTGCTTTGATCAGCTGTTCCTTTTTTAGTACTTCCAGGCAAGTGTTTGGTAGAACCAATATGCCAGATCAGTGATCAAAATTATTACAAGATGGCTGATAGAAAGCAACTCTGTTTGTTTTAAATCAATAGCATTTAAAAACAAAAGAAGAAATCTATCAAACAAGGTTATCGTTGTATTTAATGCACATTTTGCTTTTAACAGCAATTTGCCAGCTTAAACAGCATAGAGCTTACAATGCTTAATTAGTGAAGAGGTTACAGTGCTTATAAAGTTGTATCTAAAATATACCTTATTTATTCTCTATTGAACAACATTTTAAAGACGGTCTATAATTACATGCTATACAGTAGTAGCATGTTCACACCACTACAGTTAAGGCCGTGTCTGCATTCTCATCTTGGACTTTTTTCAGGGTTTGAACACATCAGCCATAAAGTTACAATGCAGTTTGGAAAACAAACAAACACATCCAAGATCTCAAATCTTGTAGCAATTTCAGTCAAATAACAATAAAAAATAAAACACATGTAATAAAGGACTCCACCCAAAGGTATTTTGGATGACTGCTGCCTTTGCAAGACATGCTCAAAATTTCCAAAATGAAATTTAAAAGGTAGCTGACAGCACAGTCTGATCGTGTTTAGATAATCTGAGTGCAAAGTGCTTTAAAGTGTGTGCCAGAAATGCACAGTAACCACTTCTCACATACTGCACACATTTTAACATACACAAGGCTTCTGTGTAAATATTTAGACTGGCAGTAAAAGCAGCTCTATCACCAAGTGACTAACACAAGTCATCTCCAGTTGTACATGCTTACTGATCAGGATGAAAGTGAATTGTTCACCAAGGCAGCACACTGACTGAGGTACCATATTTTTCACTGGTTAGGATAAGAACCAACCAAAATCTATTATCTACTAGTGGCATTTTTATGCCACTTGTACCTTGATAATCCAAGAGGGACTCACCATGCTGCCTACCAAGCTGAAAGCATTTGTTTAAGTGAAAAAGGCAGATCAAGCCAAATACTGCACAGAAAGGACAAGTTTTTATTCTTAGTGGTATACAAGAGCCTGCCTAAGGAAACTCATTTCATGCTCAAAAGGTTTCTTTGTGTTATTCATTAAATGATTGTTATTATCACACGGTCTGGTTAAAAGCAAATCTCTAGTCAGGAACCTGCTGCAACATGTTCCATGACAGTTTAAAATCAAGAACATCTACAAGTGCATCCTTGAGCTGTTACCAAATGTAAGAGTGCTTTTTGGTGCAGAATTGTCACAGAACCTCAATAAGCTAATGGAAGGGTGGAGCTGGAGAACCAAGCTCCAAGAACCGAGTACATCACTTGATTATTGTTTTCACACTTTTCCAATCAATAAATTTTCCTTCTCATGGCCAATGTTTTTGTAAGCACTCCAATGCTTCCACTGGAGTGCTTTTCATGCTTAGAATAAGTGTGTAAGACTGAAAAAGAGTTTCCTATTTCAAGCTTTGTGTACAAAGTATTACACATTAATAAAAACTTGTCTAAACATCTGTTTGTTCTTTGGACCAACTCCAGTCTCCTTAGATGACTGTAACATTTCTTATAAACCTTTCATAGAAGATTTAAAAAAATATACTTCAAGACAACCAATCAACACATTAAAACATTAACACAGAAATAGGAGGAAAACAGAGACTTTCCACACCAAATTCACTAAGGTTGGCAGAATCCTCTTTAAGTCTCCCTTCTGCCTCCTTGCACTGTTGCTTTTGTCTCAGGATCTTAAAAGGGAGCTGCAAAGCCAACGTGAAGAAATTCCATATACGTGCACGACCACAGATCACACTAAAGACTTCCTCAAGGAGAGAACAGATTTAGCATGTGGCCTGTTTCAGCTTTGTCCTGTCAGACTTTCTGTGGACAGGCACCTGTTAAATAAGGACAACAGTACCTCTCTACTTCACAAAGTTGCTATGAGAACAAATGTATCTGAGTGCCTGGACCACTGTTAAAGCAGTCCGGGCTACTTCAGTACCTAAAACACAGCCTTTGTCTCCCCTGCAAACAGAATGGGGAGAAGACAGGAACAGAAACAGCATTGGTAATGGAGGTCTTTCTGACACTATATGGTAGTGGCTGATTTAGTTCAGCAGAATGAAGTTTCATAATAAAAAAAACCCTAATATGTCCCAGTTCCCTGCCATGGGCTGGCTCCTACCCAGCTCAAGCTGCCCAGGCCCCATCCAACCCTGCCTTAAACTCCTTCAGAGACAGGGCATCCACATCTTCTCTGGGCAGCCTGTTCCTGCATCTCACCACCCTAGAGAGTAAAAATGAATTCAATTGCATCCTGTTACTCAACACAAAAAGTAATTTTAGAGTTCATCCACATCTGATGATGGTCCAACACAAATCCATATCCAAGCATGCACATCGTTTCCAGCCCCAGTTTCTATTTCTGTGTTCTGGATATATGATACTGGACACAGAACACAAAATGATACATCAATAACCCACACAATTCCTACTAAGCCTCCTCATCTGTGATGTGAATGACAGTGTGTTAATAGGCAGAAATCAGTTACTTATTGCATCAAGGCCCACTTGCAAACCATGAATTTCTTAAATGTATTCCTAGTTATCATCATGTAATGAGAAGATCTTCATTCCTAAGTCTGAATCCCGCATTTTTTCACTGAGCTATTAAGAACAAATTCCTCAAAACTTTCAAGATAAAGTGAAGCAGAAGTTGCAGCTACAGAAACATAGTGCAAAGATTCAGTTTGGCACTGCAACATTATGGACAGACAAGAAGTTATGGTAAACTCAGTTTAGATTTGGAAAAAAAGAATCCTATAATTGAACCAACATTATCAAATGTATTGCATACTATTGTAACTTCACAGTAATCAAAAATCAGACATTAAAGTTTCTATAGAAGCAGCAATCACAGATTGCAGTAAAATATACCATCGAAGAGAAAAAAAATTGCATTTTGGCAATTTCATAGTCAAGTGTTCCTTATGCTCCTCCAGCAGTCATTTCTCAGACATTTTCCTGTGTTAAAGGTGCATACTGTTCCTCCTCAGTCCTCGTGAGACTTCTCTGCAATGACTTTGCATTCATACTGAAACACAGAAATTGGCAAAATAATAATGTACATACCTAATAAAAAAAGGGGATTTTCTACAATAATAATTTTGAAATAGCTCAGCTTAGTACTCTACCCACATAAGCTTAGTCTCCCTATGTACTGTGCAAACAACGCTGGCTGTGATTTCTATCCCTGTGAGCAGCAGAAATAGTACAGACTTATGAGTGGCTTGACTTCTTCCCTAAAAGCTACTGCTCTCATTTAGCTTCTGAAATAAAGCATGCACCCCGACATACAGAGCAAAGCAATGAGCCACGTTCCTATTAAAAGTACTGATGGCTCACTAACCAAATCAAAAAGCAACAATTACCAGTTTCTACTTCATCCCACATCCCCATTTCAAATAACTGATTGGTACATACAAAGGAGGACATGTAGATTAGCAGCATCGCTAGAAGGCAGTTCAGTCCTTCCCCCAAACTTACCATTGCCAGCTGCCTGCCAATATTGCCCATTGTTATTCCACCAGCAAAAAATATACATGGCAACCAGGAACGAACATAAAGGAAATCTGGAGATGTGTATCTGGAAAAGAACAACTTTTTAGCTCAAACTTGTGCCACATATAAAGGAGAGTTCTTCAATCACAGGAAACAAGTCTTCAGACTTAAGTTATAGATACTTCAACTCAAAATGACACTTCTATAGAAACTTAACTGCTTAAAGTAATTAACATTGTTGATAAAAGCAGCAATTTTACTGAAATAAGCAACTCCCAACAGAAGGTCTTAATACTGAGCTTTCACAAACTTATTTTACTCCCCAAATTAACTTCTGACTATTTTACAATTTGTATCAAAATCAACCCCTTCAGTTATTCTGACTTTATATTACAGCTTCAGGATGCTATTAGTTAGCCTCAAAGAAATAAATACTTACTGATAAACTCCATTGTAGACCAGAAGTTGTGACACCAACGTGGCCAGGAAAGCAATTCCTACTCCAAGACCAAAGCCACTTCGTGATCTATCAAATGTCCACCACAGCCCAATTGACAGGGCTGCTAACGTGAGAGACAACTGGATATTGTTGGCAAAATCCACTTTCTGTGTTAATTGTTAAGAAAACATTTGGAAATAACAAATGCAAATGTAAAGTAGTTTTCTTTGTTCTGTTTATCATACTTTAATGTAACAGTTTTTCCCACCATGAAAAATGCAGCACTAGCTGTATCTGTTACCACACACCTACAATGTGGAAGGAAATAAGCCTTGTAAATGTTGCCAGCATATCAGGAAACTAATGTGTGAAGACACTTCTTCATGTTTTTAGTATCATAGTACTGTAAAAGAGCCAAGACTATATATCTACCAAACAACACTACAGTTTTAGATGCACAAAAAATGCACGTTACTATTCAGAATAAGGATTTTCCATCCTTATCTGGTCCTTTATTACACTATGCATGAAATCTTAATTCTGTTGTTAAACTCCTTGAAATGGCAGAGATTTACTGGAGGGGAAAAAAAAAAAGAATACTTCTCACTCTTCTACTGTGTTTAAATTACATGGTAGTTTGCATTCAGCAAAACATTAAGTGCTTTCTTAAAAATGAAAAGTAGATAATATTACTGTGAAAGTACTCAACATTGAAAATCAGTTTTTATGAAACCTACAATAATGACTCAGGCCATTTGTATTGTTTCACCTTCTTCAAATGTTTTAGAAATACCAACTCATCCTCACTACGTGTTTCCAAAAGAGATTATTGAAAAGACAGCTGTTTAGTTTCAAAAGCCTGAAAGCAAATTTGTGGGATGAAAACATAAAAATCACTGTCCTACTTTCTCACAAAGGCCTGGAGAGAGCTACAGGAAATTAGAAGTTCAAATAATAAGTAAAATTAATTAATTACAGGATAAAAATCAATAGCATCAGAAAAAATGTCAAATGAACAAAACACACACCAAATATGGTAATGTGCAGAGCTAGTAATAAACCAAAAAGACTGCTTTCTGGGAGAGCTGTCAAGGAGGAAACATAGTACATTAATGTTATTCTGGAATATGTGCAACAGATGTTAGAAAATTGCAAGATTTTTTGCAAGTAACTTGAAGCATGCAAAGAAATACTGTCAATTCTCTTGCATTTCTTCAAGGCAACAAAGTTCTATTTGCTCACAGAGCAGGTACAGTTGATGAGAATTACGGGACTACATTAATAAATCTTCGACAAAAAGAAAACAAACAAGTAAGAGACACCACGAATGACTCAACCTTGACAGCTCCAGCTTGTCTGGCCATGCAGGATTGGTTTTGCTCCCACAAGCCAACCTAGCAACAACAACAAAAATATCCAAGGGCCACCTCAGTAAGAGCTCTGCCAGCTCTCACATCATTCACCAACCTGCGCTTTTTTCCTGGAAATTCAGTAGCACACAGTCAGAAGCCTCACAGCACTCCTGCCACAAATTTCTGCTGTGTTGGAGCTGACAGTGAAAGGAATGAGTTCCAGAGAACATAAATGTTCTTTCAAATCAGTTTATACCAGAGGAAAGGTAACTATCAGCATCTAGGCCACATTTGTGGAATGAGGTAACAATACCTCAAAAATGCAGTGTGCAGCCCTGCTATCACTCAGTTCTAACTCTTCCCCACTCTTTACAAAGTGCACGTGTTTCACTGGTAACCTCAAGATTGGGCTTCAACTTTTAACTACAGTGTTGAAAGAAAATCAAGCCTCGAAATTGAAGCATTTTTCTGCAATATGTATCACGTAAGCATTTCCCTGCACTTAATTTTTCAGAAAAAAACATAGACTAAAAGACAAAGCGCAGTGTTGAGAAATTCTAACGGAACGATTTTTCTGAACCCAAACAGATGAGACTTACCATCTCCAATAATGCTATGACAGTTTAACACTAAGACATACTCAGCATTTCCTTTGCAAACACACTGCACATTACATTTCTAACAACTCACGATAAATGATGATGTAAACTTTTGCTTTACTGGAAACCTATTTCTTATTGCCAGTTTCACTGGCATACAGGATACAGCGCTGGCATGATTTATTCCCACAAAGACTGCTACACACCGCATTACACTGGACCATTCTCTCTTAAATTTATGTGGCTCTCCCAGATGTCTGTCCATGCATGGGTACAATAACCCAATTACAGCTGTGGAAACACAAAAGAAGAAAGGCCAAATAATTAAAGCACTGGCAATACTGAACTAAAACAAAGACTAGCTTGATTTTGATAATTATTGTAACCAAAACAAATCTTTTACACAATAAAAAACACACATGGCAAAAAAATCATTGAAAAACAGTAATTTAAACAGTTTCATGGTTTTAACAAGCCTTGTAGAACTGTTCAGCAGCATCTTCAGACACAGCAGCAGAAGACTGTAAGACTGGGCCAACTGGAGAGGACTGAAGAGCTCTGCTCCCTAACAGAATCCATGCTATCTCAATGGAATTCAAAAAGAGCAGCAGTAGCTTGCAGGCTGGCACTTTTGAAAACCCCCATATCAAATGTACATGTTAAAGTAACTGCAAAGCAAACACACCACAGCAAGAGAGGAGTGTGGTCTGTAACGTCAATATTTTGTGTCTTCTGTTGTTGTTTTACAAGCAGTTTTGGGGTAATGTTTTGCTTTTCTTCAATGCTACTATGAAGACTCAAGTAAGAGAGAAATTAGCTTACAGGAGCTGTTGAATACAGACAGCACACAGGACTTCCAAGCCCAGGGTACTGCTCTTTAAACATTTCTTCCTAAACTTAATCTGTATTGCAAATGCAGCTAAAAAGACTATTCTCAACACAGCTGAGAATTAACACCATTGCTTAATGTCAAATTGGTGCTGCAGGAGGGAGGCAGAGACTGAGGAATTGGTATGGTCTGTAATACCCTTTATCTGGCATGTTTTTACAGGTGTGCTATGGCAAAAGCTTTTTATTTTGCCAGAGAGGAACCTGATCTCCAGCATTCAGGAAAATAAGCCATGAGTAAAGCTAGAGAGGAAAACAAATCCTCCATAAGCAATTTTCTTGCCAAAGACATCAGACCAAACTGATGACTAGTAACAAGAAAGAATGAAAAACTCTCTCTGAAAGCAGTCTCCATTGTCACTGATTGTAAATATGCAAAGTATCTTTATTTTGTTCATAAAAATAAACCACACTGCAAAGGAACATTCGTGTCAGTTTCAGGAAGGCTGTACAAGTCAAAATGGTAACAAAGCAGACAAATTATCAGCATTTATCACTGGGATTGCCTGCATGTATACTAGCAGAGGGGATGAGGAAAGAAAATGGGGATTAAAAAAGTCTGATAATGGAAGAAACAAATCGAACTGTATCAGGAGTCACTTCAGTTGGGGGAAAAAAAAAATCAATTAAGTTCCATCTTTAAATCAGGTGGTTTAAAAGCAAGCAGTGCAAATACCTAGCAGGTGACTGCATTTTACAAACAATATCCAGTCTTGCCACCAAAACCACCAACACATGAGAAGCCTCTTGACTTCCCCATTCATAGAACATCATTATTTACCAGACATGTTTGTCTGGACTGATGGATTCAGAGGGCTTTTTGGAGGATTTCCTTTCAAATCAATTTCTTCTATGCTATTTGGGCTGTAGTGTTTCAACAAGCTATCAAAAGGAGAGCAATTAGATGAGTAGAAAAATAATAAACTTACACATTACCATCAGCAAAACAGTGATATCAATTCAAAAAATCATTTATTGACTCACATTGATACCCACAGAAGTGAGCTCCTCAATCTTATCAAAACTATCTGTAGGAAGATACTGCCTTTACCGCGAATGTTCACTAAGTCAGAATCCCTCAATTCCAGCTGCTAAAGATATTCCTTTAGTGAAGTGTAGAACTGGCTCATGCGATCAATAATCTTCAGAGCCATGCAGAAATCCTAATCCCACCACACCTGTAACACAGAATACTCCTCTTGACACTTGGAAGATGAAAGAAAAAGAGCTATTTCTTACTGCCTACAGCAGACAACTCACTTAAACTAGCTCCCAAACCACACAGAAAAGCTTCTACTCTCTAAGTGATCAAGGGAAAAACAGAGTACGCTCACATCATCCAACACAATACACAGCTCTAACTGAGGTGCCCTGTGCTGTAACATGCTGCTACAACTGCACACACTGTATATCTTGCCTGAATTTCCTGAAAAGCAGTCAGGTCTTTGAGTCCTACAGAGATAAAGCAATGCCTCAAACTGAACTGAGGAACAAATGGAAAGCTGGAACGCAAAATGGAGCATTACTCAGAGTGTTTCACTTTGCTTGATGCAAGCTGCAGCACGTAGCACCATCTGATAAACCCAATGCCTGCAGAGCACACTGCTGTAACCCAGCCCTGAAGTTACACGTTGCATCACCTTCTGAAATCCAATAAAACTGTAATCTAATCTAGCAAAAAAAATAAAGGTTTGTTTTCTGCTAACAATATTACAGTGCAGCAAGTTAACAGAGCAAGAATTTTTGGATACATGTATGCCTATCTGCAAATATTCAAGGTGGTCGGGATAGCAACAGAAATGTTGCTGGAAGACGCATTTTTAACTACCACATCTTCACATTAAGGTTTTTCTAACCATAACTCCCTATGCAACCTTTCATCCCCATGCCAGGCATACGTACACAACTGAACTTACCTGATGCTGTGCCACAGCAAGGTGGAACCCACCAAGCTGAGGAGAAGATGCTTGTGATCACATCAGGGGGGAAGAGAGTAACGTTCCTCTGAATCTGAAGCAAGTTTAACACTAATGCAAGAAAAACGCCAATAAAAAACAGCACTATGCCACGAATTACCAAATTCATGCCATGACTGGTTACAGATGAAATGTATGGACCACTCTTTTTTGGTAATGTTGGCTTTGCATCATTTTCCGCCATGACTTCTTATGCTCTCAGAAACATCCAACAGGCTCACTGAGGAGGATTCACTTGTAGTTGGGATTTCAATTAGGAGATACCCAAACCCTGAAGGATAATAAAACACGGGTGAAAAATACAGATAGAAAAAGCATAAATATATATGTATATATATATATATATTTCTCCTAAACAAATACAGATATTTGACTGAAATTTCTGAAGAAGGCAATTAGTTCTTTGAGAGCAGAAGCGACCAAAAATGCCTTATGAAGAAAACACGTTTTACAAATAGCTGTCTGCTAACAGACAGTGTGGGATAGGATAAGCAGGAATGCAAAACCACAGCGATAAGAGAAACAAAACTGATATCAGATGGGAGATAGGCTTGCCTCATAGCAACAATAAATTTTGTTTTGCTTCCCTCCTTTACACAACAACTGGAGATTATGTAATCCAGAAGCACATACCACAACCCTCAGTTTTGATAGTCACAGTCGTTCACAGATCTCTCTTCTCAAAGAGAAGCCAGAAAAGTCTCTTACATTGGAATGTAAGATCTGAGACATATTTTTCAGGATGGAGTCAAGATTTCAGCAATCCTGCAGTGCATCAACTTGTGCAACCCCAGATACAGGGCAAGAAACTTGGCTTACTGAAAAAGTAACCTCAGACAAAACCAAAACAACACATGTTTTGTAAAAGGTATCATATATGATTACATACCCGAATTGAAAACAGTCACGAAAGAACCTGAGAGCAAAGGAAAGAAGGAGCTCCACCTGCCCATACCTAGGATAGTTTTCTATATGAGTAACTACAGGCACCACGTGAATGGCAGAGCTCCCATCCCAACCCCTCTTAAAAAAAAATGCTGTCAATCAAGAGTCTTGTTATACACGGATTCAGCGCCACACTCATGTATAACAACAATTCTGATAGACAGCTTAGCCACCTGGAACCTAAAAAAAAAAACAACCAAACAAAAAAAAGCCATGACAATGTTTTTAAATCTGGAGCTGCCAACTGGTGGCGGCTCCTGTTAACTCTTACTTATGGCCATGTGGATGGCAGAGGAGTGGAACAGGAGCTGCAGCCTTCCCTACCATGCCAGCTGACCCAGAAGGACAGTGCGAGGCTGCCCTACACTTTTGCTGACCTGATGCCAAAAGGCAAGGGAAATACATCTAGGCTGGTTAAGACAGATAGCTCCAACAATGATGCAAAGCCATGCTGCAGCATCCTCCAGCACTATTCCTTCCAAGAAACAAAGCAAAAGAGAAAAAGTATTCAAATCACATGCAACTTCCTGGTGACAGTTTGGGGAGGCAGCAGTCCTCTCAAAAAAAACACAAGATCTCTTCTGCCTGGATGCTTCTGAATGGTATTTGTAATCATGTCCTGGTGAGGCAGAGGGGGAAAAGGGCAACCAGGGTGTCTAGTTCTGAGTCAGCTGCCTGACTCACGCTGAGCATTGAGATGTCTGCAGCAGGGCTGGCATCTGCAACACGCTTCCTTCCAGCAAAAAGGAGGTGCTCCAGGTTTTGCTTTCCCCTCCTCCGGATGGCATGGTGGCAGAGCCGAGATAATACATTTAGCCTCCAGGAAAGAAAGCAGGGAATGGCAAACAAATCACACCTTCAGCTGAGAACCTTCTCCACCCTGGGGACTTTGCCCATGGTTGATGACAGGAATATACACAATACGCAGGGGAAATCTTATGAACACATGATGTCAGAGACACTCCTTATCTCGATTCTTCCTAGGAAAACACACTAAACTGACTCTCCACTTTCTTCATTATCCCAACAGCTCTTGGCACTTCCTAAATCTGAACATCCCTTTTTCTATACTGTATGAACAGAGTTGATATATACAATTCCAAATGTGGATCTCTTGGCCTTGTACAAGGAAGTCCCCACTTTTGTGTCTGCTTAAACAAGTTCTGCTGCAGCACACAGACCACCTTTGCTTTTTTCCACTCCCTTTATGTAATAGCTCACATCCTGTGATCCATCACTACTCCCAATCCTTTCTTTTCTCCTGTTGGCAGCCTCCTGTTTCTTAGTCCCAGCCCCAAACCTTGCACATTAAATTTTATCCCACATGCATTACTTTGACACTCAACATCATTCCATTTTTTCCTGCAGGATGTCCGTCCTCTCTGACCCTGCAAACATTTCCCAACTTCAAGTCATCAGCAAATATCAACACTATGGCCCTATTTTGTGCAAAGTAATCAACCAAAGCATTAAGCAAGACCAACTCAACTCCCAATCCTTAAAGAAATCTATTAATAATTTCCCTGCAGCTATTATTTCCCAATTTTATAACCATCTCTT
Source organism: Perdix hodgsoniae (assembly GCA_035772895.1). NCBI lineage: Eukaryota > Metazoa > Chordata > Aves > Galliformes > Phasianidae > Perdix > Perdix hodgsoniae. The sequence continues at coordinate 402,577 of JAPSGF010000040.1, forward strand.
GATATCTCCCTCTAACAAGACTCTGCTTCTTGTAATTCTTTGAGTACAATAGTCTCCAACTTAATTAAGAATCACCAGCTGCCCCATGTGGCACTACGTAAAATGTTTTACCTATGCAAAAATTGATCAGATCTTTTTTTTTTTCCCCTATGTCAGAAGATGGGTTGCTGCCTTTTGTACAACCCCTGCAGCTGGAATCCATTCAAGGCACTGTAGATTCCAGTGAGACTTTTACTGTGAGGCAAACAACTCTATCAGCACAAGGACACTTGTAGTGGGCAAACGCCAATGAATGTGTTTGGAACAAGTAATGCCAGATCTCCAATTAGTATGACGTGGTGACTTCTGCCCTGGTTTCTCACCCTACACATGTTGTTTCCATTTACTTTATTACAGATTCCAAGTTTTCTCTGCTGACTGGCTTCTGGAAAAGCACAAACAGAGAAACTGAGGAGAAGAGAAAAGCAACCGCTGACCAAACCCATTGTCAGGGTTCTTCTCAGCCTCTGACAGCCTGGATATAAGACTGTCAGGCAGAGCACACGCTTGCACATCAAAATATCTACTGCTGCTTCCTTTAATGTAGATGGAAATTAAGATTCCTAAAGATATCAACTCCTTCTTCTTGACTGAGAGCTGGTGTGCCTCTTTTCAAGCCCTGTACCTTACACAGGGTTTCCATTCAGATAGAATACTCCATCTTTGGTACCAGCATTACTTCTGAGCCTTTGCCTCGTGAGAACCAATATTCAAAGCTACAGGAGCACTCAGCAAACTACAGGCTGGCATGTGCACAAAGCCTCTGCTTCACTCTCCTTCTCTGGTGGCACACGGCCCCAGCCCAAGCTTTTCAGCATACCAAACACAGCAGCTGAGAGAGCCAGGTATGGTCTGCACAGCAACTGCACAACGCCTTGTCTTACGGAGTTCATAAGAAAACCATCACCCCTGACTTTTTAAAACACTGTCACTTAACTAGCTTATAACTAGAAGCCCCGTGCTGCAAACACTCCCCAGTGTTCCTCACGCTCACCAAGAGCTTCCTGTTGGCTCACAGCAACGCTTCTCACCCGATGAGATGCACGACAGACAGCCCAGCACAGCAGGAGCAGAGGAGGAAGGGACGTACAGCAGCAGGCAGCGTAACAACGGCACACCACCACCACCTGTGCCCTAGGAGAGGCGGGGAGCGCGGCAGCACCAACCCCACCGCTCAGGGCACGGGGCCGGGCAGCCCACGGCCCGGACACCACGGCAGGCACCGAGGGGCAGCGCTGACACCTCGAGGCACGTTACGAGGCCCAGCCCGCAGGCAGCAGGCCCGGCTGGGGGCTCGGCGCTTCCCTGCGGCGGCTCCAACCCGGGCGGCTCCAACCCGAGCCCCTCCGCGCCGCGCCCTTCCCTCAGCGGCCGCCCGCGGCGAGCCCCGCGCATCCCCAGCCTCAGCTCTCAGCCGGCCCGGCCGCCCCCCTCGACGCGGGCGCCGCCGCCGCAGACCCGGCACTCACTCGGCCTCCGCCATCTTCTCCTCCCGCGCCAGTCCCCGCCCCGCGCAGCCTCCGCAGCCTCCCGCCGGCGGGGGCGGGTCGGGCCGGGCGGTCCGAGTGCCGGCCCGCGGGGTGGAGGGGTTGGCGTGTCCTGCGGCCTCTCGCCCTCGGTTCTGTTCCACGCAGTCACGCCGTTGTGCTGCTGTGCCCTGGGCTTTCTGTGACACAGATACAGGGCAAAGTACGGGAGAGGAACGTGAAAGATGAAACGCGGCTAACGCCGCTCCCCGAGCCGAGCTGCCTCGAGCACCTGACTGCAAAGAGTTGCACGTGTGCTTAACTTTATTGATGAAGCCAAAAAGAGACACAGCCCGTTACTCCAGAAACCGCATTTTCATCACCAATTTGTGGTCTCTCTGGAGGAAGGCGCAAGGCGAAGCAGGCAACAGTCTGCTTTAACCTTTCTTCACCAGCAGACAAGGCATAACAATGAAAAACCACCGTGTGTTGTATGTGTGGGGAGATACATAGGGGCATAATGCTGCTGTTTTCATTATTAAATTTATTTCTGTATTGTTTATTATTATTCCCTCTGAACTTTTTCTTTTCTCGTTGCACTGATATCTAATACCGTGTATTTGAAAACGTTTGCACACAGCCTTCGTGTTTCACTGCAGACGCTTTGGTGAGCTTTCCATACTCCCAGGCTCGTTCACAGCAGTTCAGTGCAGCGCAGTTCCCATTTCCAGCCCTGGGTTACTGCTTGGATAGGATGAAATTTGTTACTGTGTTTACTACAGTAGTATCTTTAGTGATAACTGTAGTTTCTCTGTGCTGATATGTTCTGAGAAACACTGTACCAAAACATAGATAAAGAAGAGCATAAGGATCTGTAATAACAAAAATGGGAAAGGAAGAGATTTACAGCAGCAGAAACCCACTGTGGTTTAGATGAGCAATGAATGAACTTTCAGGTCGTTCAACTGTGGTTTTCTTCGCACAGAAACAAAATCTTATTTTTCTCAGTAACTCCTATTGAGCTACTTGCCTGAGGCAGAGCAAAAGAGACCAGAATTACGGGTCCATGTGGGAAAGCCTGACAACAGAAACTTGGTGTACATGAAGTGTGAGCATTAGAAAGTGTGACATATGTGGATGGTGAGTACAAATGATGGCTTTTTTTCCATTCTCTTGACATATGTGTAGCCATGTGATGATTTGTCTGTCAGTAAGATCAGGTTAGCTATAGTAAGGCCCACAAAATTACAGCTCTTATAGAAAGTAAGCTGATCATGTAAGAAATATCAACTATATTAGCAGAAAAGTTTTAAATGTGAAAAAAAAAAAAAAGTATTGGTATAAAACACTGCCACCCCAAGAAGTTTATCTACTTTGCCAATATAAGCTAAAAATTAGCTAAAGGCTTAGTCTTCATACCCATCTGATTATGCTAGAGAGTACAGTGTTTGCACAGAAATGAGAGGAACGTGAGGGGAAAGTAAAGGAAAGGGCCTGACTAGGAAATTAACAAAATAGATGCATCAGCAGATAGTTTTGCAAACATACAAGGCAGGCTTATGACTTGCAGAGAAGTCATTTGCTCTGCCTTCAGCTGGAATTGGTATGGAATATCATGGGAAAAGCATTTTTTCTGGAAGCAGCACAGGGCTGTTTCATTGTGCTGGCTGCAGAACACAATGTATAATATTCTGAATTTACTTTGGGGAAATAAATATTTTGTGGATAAATCTGGCAATGAAAATCACTGCAAAGTTCACACAAAGCTGAGGAGCCTAGAGCAGCTACACACGTATAGAAAATTGGAATTACTCTCATAACAGCCACTTCTAGAAGCTTTTGTTTTGTCAGGGCTCTTGTGGGCTGGTTGCATGAGTCAACACACAACTGCCTACCTGAGGGTGTGGGACAGTAAATGAAAGGGGCTTTCTGGGAAACACTTAGAGAACAGGTAGAGCTCTACAAGCACAAATCCTGAGTATCTCTGGCATACCTTAGGCAGGACACTTCAAGAAGCCTGGGTGTGAGCTGTGCAGGATGGCTGACAGCTGCAGTGTCATAACATCAGAACCCATCGTTTCCTTATTCTGAGTTCCAGACAGTGGCACTGATTACTGCTGTTACTTGGGGCCTTTAACTACGATTGCAAAAATACAGTTGTAAATTACAGATTTTTTTATTTATCAAAATATTCTTTAGGAATATAAATCTCCTTCAGAGCCTCCTTGGAAGCTCTCCATGCATACAGAAGTCTTCTTGAAGGCCTTCAGAAATGAAGAATTATAGAACTGGGCACATTTTCCACCGATGCCTTTTATTTCACCAGCTGAGGCTGCTGTCTTGTCTCTTTTATTATCTCCAAAAGAAGGCATAGTAGCCATCCTCGTTAGCACACAGCTGGGTCACAGGCACCACTCAATGGCTGACAAGTCCTGCAGCATATGGGAGGCTTGTTATTGCACAAAGGGGCAGTGTACTGTGAACGAGTCCGGGGTCTTGGCAGGAGCACAGCACACAGAGAACTTCCATAAGATTGATTTTCCAATAGGGTTGGCATTTTAGAGAGGGAAGGAAAAAGGAAACAGCAGCAATGTGAAACTGTCAGATCACATGCATTCTTACATATGAAAAAGGCTTCCTCTTATCTCAGGTTAGCAACAGGATGCACAATTCCAGAGCTGATATCAAAAGCATGTTTTTGTTTGCTCTATTTATTTAGCCTCTTGCAAAAGATGCTGGGCTGTCAGCTCCAGAGGCTAAAGTCCTTTGTTTATCTTCTGAAAGGTGCAGCATGAGTTTCCCTGTATCACTGTGCCAGTGTGGCTCTGCCCTGATCTACATTCCCCACTCATTCAGTACTTGCTAAAATAGATACCTAGGGAGTACGTGCTGCCAACCATGGTCATGGTTGCTGCGATATGGAGCCCAGCCCAGTTGGAAGTTTACTGAGATAGCCTCATTGCATCACATGCCAAAGAGCTTCACACAGCTGTAGGACTATGGCATTTAAATAAGATATTGAAAATGCAAAGTAACCATCGTTGCATTAGAATACATCCAGCTATGGGATTTAGAAATTAAAGATTTCCTGTCATGTTATTACAGTGCCATACAATATCTAGATTCAGTAGACAGGCTAAACAAAACTGGGACACTGAGATTCATCAGGATGTTGTTTTTGCAGTGAAAAATTCTGGTCGGTAGCAAAGACAGTGCAGAAACTGAAGGTATGCATGGAATATATGTATATGGGTTCCAGCTCTAGGTGTGTGTGCATGTGTCACGAGTGTATCACTTGCTGAAAGTGAAAATAAGGTCAGTGCAGATGAATTAGTATATGGGAAAAGGATAAGAAGGAATTTCATGTCAGATCAAGTTAAAAATAGATGTCTGAGTGGGTGAGAAGAACAATATGAGAAATGCAAACAGGAAAAGTGCAGTGTCTGAGAATGAAACAGTCCTGCACATAAAGTTAAAATATTTTGTGAACTGGATTGAAAATATATTACGTGTGTGGCACCGAAAGTAGAAGAAAGTGGTTTCTCTACTGATATGCTTAATGTTTGGTTTGGTTGTTTACAATTTCTCGATGGCTATGAAATTCAGGTCCTTTCCCTTTCTCTTTTCTTTATCTCTTTCATATTCCATGTGTGGAATGTCAGATCCACAAGAAAGCAAAAGACTCTAGCAGTGGCATTTGGAAAGCTCTGAGTATCACAAGACTTGTGATACTCGTAGTCATTAGCAAACAATGGCAATGCTGATTGCATCAGATAATACTGAACTTATTTCAATTTACATTCGGTTTATAGCAATACAGACCTTACATTTATGCCTACCTTACATTTACGCCTACAAAAAGGTGACAGCAACTAATTTTAACTATTTTCAAGATGGGGCAATATCACACACCCCTATTTTACTATTTACTTTATGAGTACACTGTGAGAACCTGTGTACTTCTGTGCACTTCACAAACTAGAGAGAGCAGCAAGTTCCTCTGCAGCTGGTAGAGAGCAATGGAGTGACTCCTCCTGCTCATTTGATGTGTCTACTTTAAATTTAAAAAAATTATCTTCTGGAGAAAGCTGCTTCTTTCCATCACCTGTTGCAGAGAGAAAAGATGCCAAACCTTGTTTAGACATGTAAATTTTAGACCTCAGAATACGGAGATAATGATGTTATCCTGTGTAGTTTGTTTAACAGCACAGGTTATCTGGGTCAGCACTGAGGAATGTTCATGTTGCAACCAGCCTCAGATTGCTGTATGGGGCAGCAGTCACTGCTGGCACTGACACTGCTTGTGAAGGACACATTTGGAGCAGTTTGAAAAGTGTCTGTTCCTCTTAGCCAACCGATATCTGTAAATCTACAGTGACAATTCAAATACCAAAAGTTTTTGTTTCCAACAAATATTTCCATTTTGTGGCAATTTAACTTCCTCTGAAATTTGACCTTTCCCTCAGCACAGAGTACAAAATGCAAAAATAACGGAGCCAAGAGCTTGCTCTGAAACACCATTTTCCAACCCACACTATCAATACCAGCAACCAGGGGGATGAAAGGGTAGAGCACGGCCCTGCAGCAAAGGACCTGGGGATACTGGTGAATGGCAGCTGGATATGAGCTAGCAGTGTATCCTGGGCTCCATCAGAAGAGTGCTGGCCAGCAGGGACAGGGAGGTGATTGTCCCCCTCTATGCTGCTCTTGTGAGGGCCCGCATCTGGAGTACTGTGTCCAGGGCTGGAGCTCCCAGTACAAAAAAGACTGGGAGCTGGTGGAGAAGGTCCAGAGGAGGGCCACAAAGATGATCAGGGGACTGGAGCACCTCCCCTGCGAAGACAGGCTGTGGAAGCTGGGCTTGTTCAGTCTGGAGAAAAGAAGGCTGTGGTGTGACCTCATTGCAGCCTTTCAGTACCTAAAGGGAGCCTACAAATAGGAGGGGAATCAACTCTTTGAAAGGGTAGATAACTGCAGGACAAGGGGAAATGGTTTTAAGTTGAGGGAGGGAAGATTTAGGTTGGATGTCAGGGGGAAATCCTTTACAGAGAGAGTGGTGAGGTGCTGGAACAGACTGCCAAGGGAGGTTGTGGATGCCCCGTCCCTGGAGGTGTTCAAGGCCAGATCAGATGGGGCCCTGGGCAGCCTGGTCTAGTATTAAATGGGGAGGTTGGTGGCCCTGTATGAGGGGGTTGGAGCTTGATGATCCTTGAGGTCCCTCCCACCCCTGGCCATTCTGTGATTCCGTGAACCAGGCATGCAGCAAGGTGCTGCGCTCAGCTGGGAGCACTTCTAGCACACAGCCAGGTCTGGTGTTCAGTAACAGGATCCCAGGAACACTGGGATAAATGGAGCTGTAGTTAACAAGCAACTCCATGTAAATCCCCCTGAAGCTACAAAAAGAGGAGTTAAATAATTGTCTGACTCAGCCCTACGGGTTTTTCTGAGTCACAGTATCACAGAGGCAATACCAGAAAGCCATATACCGGAGAAAGAAAGAAGGCAGAAGAATGTAGTAATGCAAACTGATATACTTGGAATTTGTATTGTAGAATTCTCTGGACTGAAAAATTGAGTCACTTTTCTTCCTTCCTTCTTATTTCACCATTTGGCTATAACTTTTCTGAAATAATAATAATAATAATAATTGTTTCTTTATTGAGACCCATTGATTAGTGTCAGCAAGGGGTTGCTGAGCTGTCCTGGCTTCCTGGGAATCTGCTTCTGCTCCAACGTGTCCTTGTCTGATGAAAGCTGGAGTTTGCTACGTTGTTTAAGGTTTGATGTCGCAACTAGAAGCTGGGGCATGAACCTTCTGAACTTTGATTTGAATGTAATAGTAAATGGAGCTGATAACAGGACTGGCCATATTCTGTTCTACATACTTCTCAAAGTGGAATGTTTTGTGAGGATGATCCAGTGTTTTATCTTAAACGTTTAATGAAAAAGGTTTAAGAAGGTTTAATGAGGAAGATTTTTTGATTTGTATTTATTTTTGTAGAAATCTTACACACAAGGCAGACACAGGACTGGTCCTGTTGAAGTACGTAGGACTTCATATGAACTTAGAAAAATATATATATCAATCTACATCACTGATGTAGATCACTGAACTTATCAGCTTATACCATGTCCTGAGTTTTGTCTCACTGCTTTTTTTTCCTAAGCTACAAATTTTTGATCCAAATTTCTTCTGCCTTCGTAAATTTACCCCAGTAAGAATCTGGCCATCGCATTACAGTGAGACATAAATAAATTCTCAGTATTGTGTTTTTGTTTGCATTACTCCTTGTGAGTTTTTATTATTCTCTCTCATTTTTTTTTTTTTTTCCTTTTCTTTTTGCTCCAGTGATTCATTTATGAAAAAAGATGATGAGATTCAGGCTTCTGATGGTGTTTCCATTACCCAGGAATTGAAGTACTCTGAGCAGGCCAGGACTTGCATAAAGATAAACACATGTACCCAAAGTGAACACAAGTACTTTAAGTACAGAAAAATATGACAACTTGTGTCCCATGCTACTTACCTCGTAGACCTGCTGTGGATTTATGAATGTTGTCGCAATGCTTTCTCCTCTGGCTTTTCTCAGAAGAAACCTTTTTCAAGAACTAAACGAATTAAAATCACTGGAAGTGTTGAAGTTAAAATGTTTTCCATACAGCTACACAGATATGCACAGATAGATGCAAGTATTTATAATTAGTAGTCAATTCTTATAGAGATTTGATCTAATTCCATCAGATTAGGTTATTTGATATTTGATTTTGTATTTGAATCTCCGGGATAGAGCCTGGATTCCAGATAACACCAGCAGCGTGCAAAAGGGCACCAGCTTCTCAGCTGCTCCCTGTCATTTTCTGAAATGTTCTTCCTGAGAGTCTTGTGAAGATCTTCCTTTCCCAATAAATTCAAAGCTGTGTGTCAGCTGCCAAAGATAGTGTAAAAAGAAGGGAATTTCATGCACCAGTCTTTTTGAAAGTAATCTGCTTATACAGTTTCTTGATTCCTAGCTCAATATTTCCAACATTTTTGGTGCAACAAAATAATGGTCGTGTTTTAGTCAAGTTATTAAATTTTAGCTATGTATTATTAGGCAGCTCTGTACTAATTTGATGTGCTTGAAACCAGTATGTGGGGCAAAATGAGTACTGTTTCATCATCAGATCATTTCTGCTGCTCCAGAAGAAGTGATCTCACCTTCATAGCCAGTACTGGTCTTACATCTTGCATCTTTAGATGAAACTTGGTTTCTCGTGGCCATGCCACAGAAGTGCTACATTTAATACTTGCACTCTAAGCAGAATTTTGGTTGCCCTGGCTTTCTCTTCTGCTGCTTAGTAAATAAATACTGTACTCAACTTTTATTCACTTTTACTCTTCATAAATAAGAAATTTCATCCTTATTTGGCAGAGAGATGTTTCAGATGCTTTACGAACATTTTGTTGTCTGCCTCAGTAATAAATGTACAGTCTATTGACTGTAGAAACTCTGTGGCTTCCATTAGATCATCCTATTCATTTGGCTGAAGTGGACAATAAAATGTGTTAAATGACAGGGTGACACTGATGGCTACAGAGCTTTAGAGAAAGAAGCCATTCTGCCTCCTGCCTCTTCATCGGTTTTCCTATATCCGAGTGTACTCTACCCCTTTGTATTTTAATGGAGGCATGGCTCTTTTGATGTATTCCTATTACTTTTCAGTGATTAGCCCAGTGAAAAGCCTTGTTAGATAACACTGATTATATATTCTCTCCAAGGGGGAATGTGGGTACCAGGATCTCAAGGAGTAGAACCCAGCTGCTAGGAAATGGTGATGAAATGTGATTTTGGTGAATCATTTTGCTGCACTTCAGAAGTATCAGAAAACTGGGTGAGTCCTTAAGAAAAAATATATCTTGCTGCACTGAGCATAGATGGAAGAGGTGACTGAGAATCAGTGCCAAAAATGGCCAGTCTGTGGCTCAGATTGTGGTATAAATTACTGAGATGATATATGTTCTATGGAGAAGGTGTCAATTTCAAGTGCTTTTAAAGCACTCCCTCCCTTTCTGAGTACCTACATTTTATTCATTAATTAGAGAGTCAGAAAGTGATGAGAAGCTTTGGGATGGAACAGTGGCATTCATTACAAATTAGTCCATGATGAGTTGGCCACAAGCAGTTTGCTAAGAAGGTTTTCATTTTTTTTTACAGCAGAAAACTTAATACAATGTTGTTACAGAAATATACAGCATTCCAGCCAATACATCCCTCATACTCTTGGTGAAGTCTGCCTTATGATCAGCCTCTACTTTGGGCAGATCATATCTATGAGACAGCTCTTTGAGAGAGACAGCATCTTTTCTCTGTGTGCAAGCATCAACACGACATATAGAAGCTATGGCTACATTTCTAGGATCAAGCTGTGTATCTCTCAGGTGTGGTAATAAGCCATTTCTTATCCAAATGACCTCTGTTTGCAATACAAACTATAAACAATAACAACAAATAAAGACAATGCATTTTCTTGGCTGCCTCCCTTTCCTATTCCATGAGAGACGTTCAAGTACCTCAAGATGGATAAAGGATATAATACAGATGTATTGTGCTTGGAAGTGGTCGTAACGACAGCACACGCAAGGTAGCTGTAAGTGAACTATCCTGAGGAATGATGGTAGTGTGTGCTCAGAATGTTACATCTCTCCTCCTAAAATTACAGACTATTTACAACACCTCTTGGTCAAGTGGGGATTTATTTATGTTGCTGCATGTCCAGATAAATGTTAAATATGACGTCATGGCATATTGCTCCATCTCTGCTCAAAGTTACAAGTGGCAAGACATGCAGAACTTTCTTTTGTGACATTCCCATCTACAGATAGGTGTGAATTGATAGAAATAACCTTTTGCAATACCCACAATTTTCTGTAGTTCTAATTTTTATTGTGCCTGCTGCTTGAAAGATGATAAGACTTATTCATAGAATTCACACTCCAGTGGTTTGATAAATATATAACAGTCTGAAAAGGAGTTTCTTGGTGCAGTGCATGTTATTCATCAGGTCTTAGTTTTCCTCGGTTTGGGTTCTGAGGTTTATTCTTTTATTATTATTATTTTTATTTGAGATTTTTGTCTGACTTCTCTGATCCTCTTCCTACCAGAATCCACAAGGAAAAATAGCACTTGGGACTACTAAAACTAAATTTGGCGTGACAAAAAATATGTTTATATACCTTTATTATATTATCTCTTATTCTCTATCTGACAAATGAGGAGGAAAGAATATTGTAAAGTGATATTCTATAGCAGGCACAACGCTTATCAGTTATTTTCCTTTGACCTTCTGCCTCAGAAAATTAATTCACTTGAGCTGTTCGTACGCTAGAACATTAAGGAAAAAATAATGTTAGCACTAGTGAATATAATCTCTGCAGGAAAGCTGGGCAATTATTCAGTGGTCTAATCTTATCTCTTGTTTCATTTTTATATGGCAAGCCTACATTTAAAGTATTAGATATACTGTGCTTCTGCTCGGTACCTTCAAAGCACAGTAAATAAATGCTGCTAAGTGCCACCATGAGTGAAGGAGCTTATAATGAGAAGTGTGAGTAGACATGTGTGCCATTCATCATCCTGCTCCGTCCGATATTGGGGCTCTTTTTATCAGCAGTATTCCTAGCAGTGTCATCACCTCTGGTATAAATCTTCTGTCAGTGTCTGTCGTCCTCGTGCCCTATTAAACTCATGCTCACACATAATCACTGGATGACCTTTGGATGTCTTTCATTAACCTCCAACCCGAACCCTGCTGGCTTCTTGTTGGTAGGTAAATCTATAACATGACTTTAGCTTATGACTCAACCTTTATCATTGCTTAATAGTCCTGCCTTTCAATTTTATTTTTTTGTTGTTTTTTGTTGTTCTGGTGCAAAAACATAGCTACAATCTTAAACAAGAGCTTGGGTTTCAAGGGTTGAAAAACAATGTTCACCTAGGTGTCTGTTAATAGACTTTCTCCTATTTTCCTCTGCTGCTTACTGAAGCTTGTTTGCTGTCAATTCAGACAAGATGTTAGCCTTGTAAGTAATATTCTTGTTTCTGACAGAGGTTTGCTTTTTTTCAGCTATTTCCTTCTTGCCATGTTCTGCTAATCAGGGGTTAGGGGTTGATTAATTCAAATTAAATTGTGCAGCTGTGACACAGTTCAGTCTAAAATTTCTGGTGCTGAAGATGACGGTAGCTATTATGCAGAAATAATGATAATAATAAACAATAATGCAAGATTTTATTTTGATAAAGTTCGATGTGAATTGGAAAGGCATTATTCCTGAGCTCTGTGTTGGCACAGTATTACTGTGGAGCCCTGGTCAAGCTCCTGGCTTTTTCTGTGACTCATTCATTTCACTTCTAAAATGGGCCACAGTAAAACTACTCTGCAGAGTGAAACATGAAAAATGGCTTCTATTTACGTAACTAATCTACTCTTGTGTGCTTGGGCATCTTGCTGGTACTCTCATTAACCCTGCTCACTTAGGTGTGCGTACAGAGGTATGAGTGGGCCGAGTTATATTTCCTCTCCCTCATCCCTACCTCCCCCTGTGAATGTGACTCTAATGACTGTTAACAATAATTAGCCCCAATTAACTAAAATTCTTAGTGGCTGTATTCCTGCAAACCCGCCGATGAAGCCGGTGTCCATGAGAGCAATTAATGTAAGTCAGATTGAAAGCACGTAGGATGGCTTTTGCATTTTCTGCTGAAGTGCTGTAAATCATCCTTAGGCAATGTTGAAATAAGATTGGATAACAATATGTCCTCATCAACTTTATATATATCTTTAAGAAGGAGATTCTGGAAGACTTGTAGACTCATAATTAATTCAACTAACTTGTGTAACAGCAGTGTTTCCTGAACCATAAAATTCACACACATTCACTAAATCCATGTCTCAATGATTCCGTTATCTAGAAAACCAAAGCTGAATGCCAATAGTTTTTTTCCTGAATTTTTCTCTCTCCATTTCTTTTTACTGTGCTCAAGTATGGCAAGTAAATTATGTTTCTATTTCCTGCTGCAATCTGAGGCTGCCTGCGCACTGTTGGAGGCCTACCTCCTCTGAGCTCATGACCAGGGAATTCAAAAGGGGCAGATAAGTAGCTTGTCTCTTCTTTAATTTACCGTGTTTGATATAGGATTAACTCCTTGTTTTTGTCTGTGTTGCTCTCATTTCTACATTTTTTCTCTCTTCATTTCTTAATATTCTGGGATATATCTCTTTTGGAAGTTTTTGCACCTGAAAAACAGCAAATAATAACATTTTGACATTTGAGTTGGGTGGATCAAGCTGTGGATCAGAATCTCTGCGAGCACCTCATTGATGAGCCACAAAAATATTGCATTTCTCTAAGATGATCTGTAAAGTGCAGCATCCTTCTGTGTCCACCACGTATCTCCATCCCAAAACGTATTTGGCTATGTTTCACACATGTAAGAAAGAGACCAAGTTGTGCCTATAAGAACATAGGTAGTTGAAGGGAATGCATAAGCATGGAAGAGATTTGGACTTCCTTTAAGACCTTGTTCTGAATTCCTCACTCCTTTTAAGATGGGAAACAAAGCGATTAATAGTTGTTGCTGTTGTTTTGTATGGTCAATTTTTCCAACCCAGTACAAGGCTGTTGTGTGCAGAATCCCCACTCCAAGATGGCTGGTAGGTATGTGTACAAAGATAAATAAAATCACAAAAGAATGAAAAATAAAGGATTGCAAGAGGTTTTTAAGGTGAAATTTGGCTGAGTGCATTTGAAAACCTATGAAAAAAAAGGTGGATTTTGAGGAGAAACCTATAGAGCAAGGAATCTGATGTGTAGGTGGCTCAGTCCTACAGACCTAAATGGGTTCTGGTCTGGCTGGGGAGAAACAGAAGGTTTTTCACTGCTGACAACGACCGAAAGGAATTGGAATGACAGCAGCAAGGAAACACAAATGAGTGGTTAATTGTGTGACCTACAGGGAGCACTGGAAGACATTAATGGGTATAAAGAGGCCATATTTCCATAAATGACCATTAGTCTTCTGCAAATGTTCCTTGAAATGTAAAGGAATGATTTTATCTATCCAATTAATCATCCTGGAAACCCTCCTTCGTGTAATCTTGAAAACACCGGAGAGGACTTAGTATCAGCAAATGTTGCCAGATGTACAAAATGGCAGAGTAATGTGTTGCATAAAATGATTTTGGGTGGCAGAAACTGGAGAGCAAGCCAAGAATACTGCACCAACATCTGAGCTTTTCTACAAGAGGCGTTGCCAGCCTCGGGAGGGAGCACTGGATAATTTATAGGTTAACATTTTCTTTTTATGTGAATAGCATTTTTTCTCATTTATAGTTAATTAGGTTAAGCATGCATGGGGAGCGAGGGAGGAAAGACTTTCAGAGAGAATCTAAACGATTAGTAATTTGAATGAAGTAAAAGTATCTGCTGAAAGATGTAGCTCTGGAATTAAATACGTTGCTATAACAAGTCTAACTATCAGATAGGAATTTTAAAGGTTCTTAGATTAATTACAGCAGCAGCATAAGAAGAGGTAGAGCGTATTTACAGATTTGGTGTGTGGGTCCTTTTTGCAAGCAGCTGCTGCATTATTTTGATGGAGGAGCAGAAGTTATGTGTCCCACCATGTCACAGGTCTGCATATTTAGCATTAATATTTATTTCCTCGGATGTTTGGGCTCTCAGATAGGATCAGTCCAGGTAAGTTACAAGATAAAATGAATGTTGATCTAACTACTATGTTTTTTGAAATCTTTTTCTTTGTATAAGATCCTATTGATGCTTCCCAGCTAGCTGGATTGGTGTTTTTTTGGCAAATTCCATGTTCACCTGTGGCCCCGTGTGCTGGACACAGAGCTGCTGCCTCCCAGCATAGTTTCCATAAACTAGGGAGAATTTTACAAGAGGTGCCTTTTTGAAAAATTAGCAAAAAATACATTTCCAAATGTCATACCTTCCACTGTATGCATATATGTATATATATACTTAAAATTCTCAAAAAATTAGTAAAATTAGTTTGTAACTAATTTTTGTCTTCCTTTGCAGATAACCCTTAAATGCTGGTAGAGTTTTTTGAGTGTAAGCACATAAATCCAAGATGAAGCAATTTATTTGAGGGATCTGATGTATGAGGTTTCCTAGCTGAAAAGTGCAGCACTTCTGAAAATCAGGCAGAACTTGGAGCTAGATGCTAAATATAGATTTAGCAGTTTGTCCCCTGACACCCAAATAATTCAAGAAGTGAATGATTTATGATTTCAAAAAGTGAAAGATTATTTATACTGGGAAGCCCTGCCATCTTTACTGCACATGAGCAGTTCCACATGGAGAGTTAGTTATTCAAAGTAGTTTCGTGTTTGTGCTATGCCCATACAAGTCAGTTTCTTTTTCTGGATCCTTAAAATATTCTAAAGGGGCTGAATCTGAGCCCCAGAGAAGGTCAGAGAGAGATGAGCAACTGGTTCCCTTGTGTCTAGTAGAAACATCCAGTGTGTACTGCCTTACCCAACTGCAAGTTAAGCCCATTGAGAGCCCATTGAGCTGCAGCTGGCTCTAGTGAGCCCTTCACATCCCCATCAGGCTGCAACAGGAGCAGAAGTGTCAAAATTCCCTAATGAACACCTGGCAAAAGCTCTGTTAGGAGCTCTGCCTTCAGGAGAACAGATTGCAGTGCAAGCTCTGTGCAGGGGTTACAGGCTGCTTTTGCAGGATGGGGTTTAATTGTGCAAGAGCTCATCTATTGCCAATGTGATCACTGTGAGAAATTGTGGTCCACCCCATAGCCCACATATTTGCTCTGGCAATAGCATTGAGCAAAGGTACCAAAGGTGCCACTGGTGCAACAAGAGTTGGCATTTGGGCACCATCCAGCTCCTACAGAGCAGCTTAGTGGAACATTACAGAGCTGTGGTGGAGCAGGCAGGGAGATCACTGCTGCCTGAAGACCTGGCACAGCAGCATGAGCTTTGCTGTGTCTAATAGCTGCTCCTCCAGAAAATATCCTCAGCTCACCATGAAGGCATTCTACCTTGGAAACTAATGAATCCTGTCCCACACACACATGCTGGTTATCATAGAATCACAGAATCATTTGAGTTGGAAGGAGCCCCTAAAGGCCAGCTGGTCCAACCCCCCTGCAATGAACAGGCACATCCACAGCTCAGTCTAGGTACTCAGAGCCCCATCCAGCCTGACCTTGAATGTCTGTGTGAATGAAGCATCCACCACCTCTCTGGGCAACTTGTGCCAGTGCTTCACCAATGTAACTGTAGAAAACCTTCCGTCTGTGTCTCCTTCCCAGTTCTGTGGTGGAGTTAAGAGGAGATGGGATGCAGGAACACTAGAGAATGGAGTGGCTTTGCACAGCTGTGGCATCAACCCTTGGGTCTGCACCAGTGGAAGGACCAAGGCTGAGATTATAGCCATGTTCCCTCAAGAAACAGTGATTTCTCTGGAAGAAGGTGGCAGCATGTTAAAAAATGTAAGGGCAGCATTTTTCATGCAAACAGTTGCTGTGAATGTGGATAATGAGCTATTTGCTGCTAGTTTCCTTTTTTCCTGGGTAGGAGGTAAAGAAGGAGAACTGGCTTTATGCTGAATGGGTGCTTGTGCAAAGCAGGTCAATGCAGCCATTTGTGAGCAGCTTGCAGACATCAGGAGTAAAGGTTCGTTACATCTCTAATTTTTTTTCCTCCTTTGGGCAGGTGGCCTAACAGCCCAGCAGCTGATCCTACTTTTTAAATTTAATTTTAATTGAATGCACTGCTAGAGATGCCTTAAATTGACTCTTTTTGTTTAAATTTCCTAAGGGATTTTGCCCCAAGACCTCTATCCCAGTGATAACTTATTCTGGCCAATGGAGCCAGTGCGTATTTATTGTGTATCTGTGTCCCTTCTCTGGCTTCTGCTACCACGAGCACTGCAGTTGCTGATGACTAGAAAATTACTCAAGTGTGAACTGTTTCACTGTCTGTCACTTTCCTCATTAGGCTACTGAGAAAATATACCTATGACTCTGTCACATACAGCCCTCATTAGGTTAGCAGCACATGGAGATCATTGCCTTGTTTAAAGATGGCTGCAGGAAAATGGCTGTGCGGCCTGATGTCCCTCAGTAATAAGTGGAAGCAGCAAAATCTGGGCTCACTGCTTTCTTCTCTGAAATAATTGCATTGTTTGCAGAGCTTCATCAGTGCAAGGAACCAGTCGGAGACAGTGTGCAGTCCTGCTCCTCACTGAGCAGAGTGGGCAGAAGGTTCTTCAAGTAAGGCACTGTGCTAAAGAGATTTGGGACATGAACACCCATTTTGGGCATCTGGTTTTCCTTTTGCCTGTTAAACAGGAGGAGCTCTGTCAAAAGAGGTGTGTTTTGTGTGTTTTCCTTCTGGGAGTAAATCTAGATGTATCACATGTGGCTGCAGCTGGTGGAAGTGAGGGAGCAGTGTATTCTGCACCCAACTCCTACTGAGGAGCCATTAGCCAAATTAGCTTTAATTAATGTGCACGTGGCTTTAGGCAAGATTGCTGTCAAATGCTTGTGCTGAGCTTCTGCTAGAAAAGATGTGCTCAGGGACTGCATTTCTAACCAGTGCTGCTTTCTTTTTATCTCACTTCCAATGCAAAGTGGAGTGTGCCACAGCCTTCTGCATTATATGCTCTGAAATCAGTTCATTAGCTCTTACATGCTCTAGAAAGATGGGCATCTATTTGCATGCTGGGATTTCTTTATCTGAAAAGTGCAAATAAAATAAAATAGTAGCTACTGATGAACTGCAACATGTGCCAACTGCTAGAGCCGCATAATCCCATGTGCAACAGGGCCATGTTGTTGAATGGGATCATCTTGCCAATGGGAAATGGTCCTTGCTTCGCTTAAAAGTGTGCTCCTGAAAATTGAATAGAGCTGATTCTGCAGTTCCATGGCTGCTTCTGTACAGCCTCCTGGTGCACTACTTTGATCTTTCGTGCTTTCTTTATTTGTATTCCTATTATAGTCTTAAAGACCTGATGAGCATTTTCCACAAGTTCTTTTGCGCTGAATCTTGATAGCAAAGCGTAGAGCAGTGTCTGGCCTCCAGTACTGATAATGCACCTCTGTTCAGCCATGTGTTATTTCACTAGCTGTGGCACAGAGGACCAGCAGTGTCCTACAGTTGATTAGCCTTGTAGCAGATGTGTATCCCCAAAGAATAAGTTGATGAAAAAAATTGTGGAATTTTAACTTATTTGAAGTTGATATCCAACTCCAAATTAATTTTGATGTTGGATATCATGATGTGCTTGACTTGCTCTGCATATATCTCTTCAATTCCACATACGATTCTTTTTGTTATTTGTACTTACAGATTCAAAGGCAAAGATTTCTAGAAAAGTAGAAAAAGAAATGTTTGAATTTTTATTTCCCATAAAGTTACTATTTTCTTTTTCATTTAAGCGGAACTGTAATTTCTCTTGAGGAACAGAAGACAAATGTCTAAAACAAAAAAATCCCTCATGTCAATGGAGGCTGCAAAGGACCATGATCAAGAACAAGAATATTTACTTGTGAGAATAGTGGTTCAGACATTGTCTGAGAACACTGTGAGTGGATTCTAAGGAACATGTGAGCTCAAGAAAAGGTTCAAACTTACATTTAGCTTATGTGAAATGTGCCATGGAATAGGAGTCACCCCACTAAGTTGGCAGCCTAAAGAGGGTGGCTCTAACATCCAGCCACTGAGCAGCCATAGGAGACAAGCCAACATCTTGATTTTTTTCCTTTCTGTCAGATTCACACCACTTTGGTGCGAGTCACGCCAAATTCACACTGCTCACCCCAACACCCAAAGCCCAACGGGATTCCACATGGCTCATCCAGCTTACCAGGCCGGAGAGAAATTCCCTGTGCTAACTTCATAATTGCCTTCAGCTTCATGGTAGCAATTAGTTTTCTTTTCCACACCTAGCTCAGCTTCAGACACACCAACTTTTCAGGGAGATAATTAATTTACAGCAATATTACTTAGTTCATCCGGCTGCTTGCTGTGTCTTATTAATGCCTAGGTACGGAAGGCTTTTTTCCCTTCATTCTGACAGGAATTCTTGCAGTCTCAATGAGCAATTAGTATAAAAGAAAAGAGCTGTCATGAGGAGATAGAATTAATACCAAAAATATCCAAGCCCAAACCTGTAAATCTTTAATGTCTGCAACTTTACTTTTTTTTTTTAATTCATTAAAAGATACATTATTAACCACAAATTTTCTCCAAAATATGCCAGCTATTAAGCAAGAGCTTTTCCTTAAAGGTTTCACAAGTTAATTTTAATAATTGTCATTTAAATTAGAAGTATTATGTCATATTTCAGGAGATCAAAGATTATCCTCTTTCACATATGATGCTTCAAGATTGGGTTTTCTTTTTTTTTTTCCTCTTTTTTTTTTTATTATTATTATTTTTTTGGTAGAACAGAATTTTCATAACAAGGTACCATTTTCCATAGCTTAATTATCACCAGAGTTCCATTTGGGCTTTCAAAGGAGTGTTGGCAGCATCGTTTCATCTTCTTTTTGTTAAAGCTTGTGTAACATGTAAATGATGCAATACTTTCTGCAGTAGGAAAAATAAATAAGAGTCTTGCATGAAGACATTATACGTAACAGAGCCTGAACTGGTATCTCACTAATGTGTATATAACCCACTTTATAGAACCATAGCTTAACCAGGCTAAGGGCTTAATTGTTATCGATTAATTCTTCCCACTGCTCCAATATCAGTCGTTACGGAAATAATCTCCATATCCCTCATTAAACATGCATCAGTTTCCACGGGAATGCATTTTTAAGTAAGAAATGCCGTTTGAATATTATTGGTTTTACTGGTTGTTCAGGCACTTGGAGCTGTGGTTGCCCAATCTGTCATAGTTAATCAACTCTCATCTCTTAACACTGGCTGCAGTTATCAATGAGTTGAGGATTAATATTCTGGGCGAAGCAGATGATAAATCATTTGTATATAATTAGTGTACAGCAAGGTTACAGCTGACATGAATTTTTATCTTAATTATGAGAGAAATTTGTTCCATTAATTTAATTTAGTTTGCATGAGTGGCTAGACACCTAACAAAGTTAATCTTACACCTGTCATTACAACATTAAGGAGAGTCTCATTTTCAAGCTGTAGACACAGATACTCTGCATATAAGGATAATGTTGCTCATTCTGATGGGAAAATAGATGATCGTGGGCAGAAGATATAGAGCCTACTCTTTTTAAAGTCTTCCCAAAGGATTTATGTGAGAATATTACAGAGATTCAGATCCTGTTGCCACTGTACTGAGCAGACTAATTTTCCTTCAGTCTTCCTTCTGTACTTCCTCATGAAGGAAGCTCATATTACTTACAGAGGGAGAGATTTTTTGCCTTATTTTTATAAATACGTATTTTAATTGCTATAACTATGTGTGTTTAGTCAGCAGAAGGCATGTGACAATGCCGTACCACTTGTATGACATGATATCTGCATTAATGGCGATGGGTAAGGAAATGTGCACTGCCTGCACAGCCTTCATATTTATGTGAGAAAGAATTATTCATAACTTCATCTACTACACAAACGGCAATTATGCAGGCATTTCTGAGGTTTCAGCACACTAAGTAAACCAAGTTCTGTGTTAATTATCCAAGCAATTATCAAGTCTGATAAATGATACGTGATTGATAGATAAGGTGGAGCTGTTTGGGTAGCAGGATATGGTGTTCGTTATTTTGCTCATAATTAACCGAGCACCTAAATGAAAGAAGACTATTTGTGGCGTCCTTTATAAAAATGTTTATCTTTATAGATTTGTTGATTATAGTTATTTAACCCTGGTAGGATGACTTCGGAAAAAGAAAAGCCAATACCCGAGTCTTTTTACAGCTAATGAGATGAGACTGAATACAGTGGAGACAGAAATATAACTGAAAATTGCATTCTGCACTCGCTTGAGTCCAAATACATATTTGTAATACAAGCCGGTCTGCTTCATGTCTGCAGCATAAAAATAACCCTCTAACAGAAACACTAATTGAACAGTAACTCAGATTAATGTTTTGTAATATTAGTTCACAATTATTACTCTCAGCTAGGGTCAAGAAGTATATAGTTGGATATTCTCAAAGAAATGACTGATTTAAAAACAAAGAGCTCTAATGGAATTCAATAGTGCTTTTCAGTCATTCCAGTTGGCATCTCTATTACCTGAAATGATTCACAGTCCATTATGGGAGCTTCCATGCTAATAGAATGTCTATCTTCTGTAATACAGACACATCAGGGCACTAACTGAGAATCTGTCACAATGAATTTCATCTAGATTTCACTTCATCTCTTCATGGACTGTAAAATTTGCTCTTGTACAATGCCTAAATTTACTGTGGGTAATTGAGAGAGATCTATAGATGCAGCATGTGGTAAAAAGCGGCTTTCCAGAGATCTATTGTAAATTGTGCAGATTTGGTCCAGCTGGGGAAAAATTATGAAGCGCTGAACATCAGCCTTTGCTAATTAAATTTTTGGGGGAGCTCTGGAAATATTTTGAGTGGATCACAGCAAATAGGGCAGTGAAAATAGCAGTCTGCTTCAAATGTCTCTCCTGCAGCTGGAAAGGCAATAAAAAGCTTTTGAAATTTAAGAAACCCCAAAAGAGAGGTAGGCAAATGAGTGTTAGTAGGCCCCATTGCCCCTTGTGACAATTATGGATCACACCACGTAGACCTGTGGTATTTTTATCTGCCTCATGTTTACACAGTACAGGGTGGGCTGTTGCCCACTTTATCTGACTTCTTCCTGACCGGAAGAAAATCCTCCTTAAACAGTGCAGGTAAGTCCATTTTGAGATTATGAATCCTAACTAGATGTTGCTGTTAAGTTCTATGCATGGACTGCTGATAAAAAATTAAAATAACATTTAATACATGGCTCATTTTTTTTCCTAGCTGAACACCTACTGCTCTGCTCATGAAATAGATATCCTGGGCAGTGTCAACCATTTCTTTCTTTTTCTACTCTTTTTCTTTCTGTCTTAAAAAAAAAATTACTTGTTCATATTAAAACCTAAATTAAATTATAGGTGTCCTTACCAATCACAGACTTTAATATTTGTTGGCCAATTACAATTGTGATATATTCTATAGCTTTTTTCCTAAGCCACAAACTGAATAATAGCATCATGCTCCACTGCAAGTGAAGTGATCTCAGCCTTTACATTAGGAGGAAATCAGAATGGTATGACTGCAGTTCATTACTGAAATAGGTAACTGATGAACTGAAAAGACAAAGGGCATTGTTAAATGAAATGTCATTATTAGAGCTGCTCATGTTTAACAAATGTACTGTAAGTTAATTCAGTGTTTTCTCCAAAGTTCTCTGTAGGAGGTTCACCACTCATACTTATGTTCTCAACATGTTCAATGTATTTTTATTTTCCTTGTGAAAGCAATGCTAACTAAAACCTTAAATAAACACCAGTCAGGCTGTTGCAAGAAAATGTTTTGTCAGCTTTTATCTCCATCAGGATTTACCTCCAGAACTATTGCTCACTCCTGATCTCCTGAAGACAAGCCTCTTAAAATGTTTCCAAATGTTTATTGATATTATGTTTGAATAAGTGCTTTGTTTACTCTATAAGAAATTGGAAGGTAAATTCTGAATTTCGTGGGGGAAAAGATGTAGGCTTTAGGCTCCAGTTCAGCAATCTATGACTATGCAGCAAAGCACTTTGGCACGTGTTTAATGTCAGGTCCTGAGGTATCTGTTTTAATATGTTGCTGAATTGGGGCCTTAAAACACAAGCAGTACCTCAGTCCTCATATTTTAAGAGCTGTGTAAAAGTAGTGCTCTGATATTAAATAAAAAACATATCATACTTTCAGCATCTGTAGGAAACTGTTTGCATTGCCCCAGAGGTGATAAAAATAATTTATGGACCTCAGTATTTTTCTCAACAAGGAAATGACATCAGCTTTGGCAATCAGAGCTAGTTAGCAAAGCTTTTCTGCTATACTTATGGATATACTTGAACTGCATATTCTTTGACTCGTATTTTAGATTTATTGACAGATACATAAGTCACAGTAAATAACTTAAAAAGCAATTGATGCTCAGTGTATTTTGAGCATAGACTGATTGACAGATGAAGAACACTGCTCCTTCACCCATGATTGAAACCTGTGCCCTTCCTTGTTATAAATATGTCTAGTGGGATGTCATGCATGTTTTTTAAACAAAAATTCTAATATAACTGGAAGATTAAGAGCATATTCAAACTATGATATGTGCAAATGTGAGCTTGGAAAGCAAATACGTAGTTATGTTTCTACAATAGGGGCGATGGAGAACTGAGAGCGATCTGGAAGCCCTCTCTTCTCCAGGCAGTCCCACTCTTCCACTCTTAGGGCTATGGAGTCTGACTCCATGCTGTGTTAATGGCCCAAAAGGAGAGATGAAGAAGGATCCTCTTGTTCTGCTGCCACTGCATTTATGTTTGAGCCAGCACTGTTAGTAACTGAGTGTTTCATCCAGGGCTTGCTAATATCTTGGACAGGTTTTGAAATAGAGATCTGGGCCTTGGCTGCCCTTTGCTCCTCAGTGTAATGCCAAGGGGTGTGACAGAGGGGAGTCATGGTGGATTTCTCAGGTGGATCACATGCTGAGCAGTGAATGTGAGAGATAGGTGTTGTATGTGATGATGTAAGAAAACCCAAAGCCTGAAAGCATGTTCTTTCATGATACTGCTACAGATCTAACATGTTGAAAGCAAAGCAGACATCACTACTATTTCTTCATCATTTTTTTCACTTTAGGATTTTAAAAGGCAAGGATTTTAAAAGCTGCAATCAAATATTTCCACTGGCATCTCCATTGTTTGCCTGCTGGAAATTAGAAAACAAACATCCCCTCCTACCATCCTTCCACTACAAGGAAGATTAATTTAAAGTGTGAGGCAGAGCTCCAAAAGTTTTTCTCTTCATTATTTTGTTCTCGTGGCTTTAAACCAGGTCATCGTTAACCCTTTCACATAGCTTCTGTGGTGCTGAAAAAAAAGGCATTATAAAAGTTTTAAAACCACCCATGGTGATATATCCAAATTCTCTCAAATGAAGCACAAGATACTAAATATATAATAAAGAATGAAAGTTTACTCACTTGCAACTGAGTTTTATCCTCATCTGTGAAGATACACATAGGTTTTAAGTACAGATTTAAGAAAGGAATGGTAGCAGAGCCTCTATGTTCTACTGTTTCTATGACCAAAATCGTCACAAACAAATAATCATGACTTGGATTACATCAGCAACTAATGAATGAATATTTCTCTCTCAGTGTGCCTTAGTCATCCCACGGGTGCTCCATGCTCTGGAAATGAACCTTGCAGGCTGTGAATATGCACTAAGCTCCAGGAATGAGCTGCAGCAGTACCAGCCAGCCAGAAAAACACACTCTGAGACTGTTTGCCTATTTGTTGAACTTCACTGCCATCTGCTGCTGGAAGGGAACTCGGATCTCAGGCTGGGAAAGGTGCACGAGCAGTATCATATCAATTCCAGCTTCCAGGTGTGAAAGTGCTGTAAATAGCAAGAGGAAAATGTTTGCTCATAGGGTTGGTGCCCCATGGGACACAATGTCAGGGGGTATTCTAATAGACCAAAAGATGCTATGTTCCTACCAAAGTGTTCAAGTGGCCAGTGATTATGAAATCAGAAGCAACCCTGCTGCTGTGCAGGCTCATACTTCACTCAAGGGAGATTTTTTCCCAGCCATGTCTTGTCACAACTCCAGCACACCAGCCTAAGTGATGCCATCCTTTGCCTCTTCTTGCACCTTCCTCCCTAGAGAGTAAGCCTTCCTCATGTTCTCTTTCCATTATTGCCCTGTCTTCCCTCCAACAGACTCTGAAAAATTCTATCTTTCCCAACTAGTTTAAAAGAACCTAGAGGAACAGCTTGAAAAGTAACCAATAATTATAATGTCTCTCATTCAGTGCAATGGAAATACCAGCACTATATTAGGCAGAGATAACCAGATTAGATGCATCATAGCTCACATCACTCAGTATGTCAGGTAGTTTTCTTCCAGTCCTATTATTATTACCTGATGCTGGCATTTTCATTGTGTTTAACAACCAGAAGTATACCACATCCAGGAAAAGAGAATGAGGAAAGAATTGGGAATGAGGGCTGTATACAAAGGCTACGAATTTAGACAATAGAGTTATGTTATGAAAAACATGTTAACAGTACAAAATATTTTATCACTGCTGGGTGTAGTTAGAGATAAGAGGTCTGTAAAAGAAAATGACTTAATTCTTTGGCTTGATGTAAGACAAAGCAACAGAAGTCTTTACTTTGACCTCAGCAGGATTTGGATGAGACTTAGTAATACTGCTGTGCAAGCTAAAGAGATCGTTGAAAATTAACCTAAATACTCTGCTTAGATAGTTAATCTGATGGCCTTGGAAATCAAATGATGACATTACTGCAATTAGTTGTTTTTGTCTGCAGTGTCTGGGGTATGCTCTTGCTGAAGCAGGTTACTACACCAGTATTAACTCTTATCCCATGGCAACACCTACTATCTCCTTGCTTCTTTGCTGTTTTTTGTTGTTGTTTTTAATTACTAAAAAGCTTGATAATCAATACAGCTGCAGAAAAAGCAAGATGCAGTCTATCTCCCCTTATGCCTTAGCAATAAAATTGCAGTTCAGTCCTGATCTCAGATTATCAGTTGCTATCAAAGCCGTGTTATGAACTACAAGGCATAAAAAAATGTAGCTCAATTTTCAGATACCCTAAGTGCAGAGTTAGCTGTTAGAAAAATCTTATTTTGCCTTAGAAATTGAGTGAATTTGTTATGGAATTCAGTGGAAAAGCTTCAGAATGGAATGCAAGCACACCAGTTCCGAAGTAGAGCAACATGCCTTGAAGCAGTCAGACTTGTATTATCCAGCACTGGGCTCCCTGTTAGCACCAGAGTGTGTTCTGGTGGATAGACTCATGTCCATATCTCCCCTGCATAGCCATGGAACAAAATACTCATCTTTCACCTCTTAAATGAAAGATAAGTGAAAACTTCAAAAGAGGTTGGTCTGGAGCTGAATAAGGTCAAAGGGTAGAGACTTGTGTTCTTTTCTTTGCCTTTTATTTCTCTGTAACTGTTTCTCTATAAAGTGTTTAAAGTAATAGTCCTAACTCTAACCTTTTCAAAACACCTTTCTTCTTTTCTGTAGTTTCTTCTATGTGAGCAGCCAGTTCTTTGCACAACCATCCAGCATGTGTGCAGCAGCCTTTCAGTATTCCAGAGTCTCTTGAGAACTGGTTTAGCCTTGGAAATTCTGCTTCTGCCACCAAGTCTGTAGCTCATAACTGGCATTCTGACACTGCAAGGCACAATAGTCCTGCTTACCATCTGATTTTGGACCCCCTGAATTCACTTCACTGTACTGAAAGCAGACTTTTTTCCCCCCTCTCTTGCAGTTCAGCACTCTGACCCTCGCTAAGAGCAGCTCAACTATTCTCCTGCTGAAGTTGATTGCACCACTTCTCTGTTCCACAGCACGCTGCCTTGCTTCATACACCTGCAGAAATAAAGGCAGGTAAGTCCTGATGTGATGCTCTGATACAGCACACGCAGCTCATTTCAGCTTGCTTTCTGAATCAAAAAATACAGGGTATTTTCTGCTATACAAAGCGAGAGTACAGCAGAAGGACTGACTACAAGGCAGACAGCTAGAAAAGCATAGATTGACAAAAGAGAAAAGGTATTGTCTGGTATTTTAAAAAGTCTTCAGTAGAAAGAGAGTTGGGAGAGAGCCTTGCCAGAAGAGATTAGAAAGAGAAGTGGCTTTAAGATCTTGGTGAAAGGTTAATTATTCTCCCTGTGGAATCGTGCCTGAAGTAAACCGGGCTGCTGCAGTTCCCACTGGAAGAATTACTCAGTGCTGCCACTCAGTGCTTCTGCCCCACACCGACCATACAGAGCTTGCTGCTCAGCTTCCCATCAGCAAAAAGAAATAATTTCTGCTGGATCCATCTACAGCAGTGGATGGGTTTCTACTTTACAAAAAGTCTGAATAAGAGAAGCAATGCATAGCAGCAGCCATAGGTCATACTAGCCAAGGCTGTGGTGCTAAAAGAGTACCACCAACTCCTAAGAGCATTGCCAAGAGATAGAAATCACCTGGAAGGTGATTGTATTCCCTGCACAGGGGCAGATCTAGGAGATAAGAGGTAGCTTCACATTTATTTCTCATACTATGCAAAAGTAACACAGACACCAAGTAAGAGAGAAGCAGTAATGGGAAGCAGAGCTTGCTGGAGGCTGCTTTTAATGCTTGCTTTGTGAATGAGCTGTGATTTTAATTGCCATTTGAACCAAACTTGTCTGGACAGCCTCCAACATAGCCCAAGAGTTAGCCTATGTGTAGGAATGTTTTACTTCATTGTAAAAGTTGTGGAAGTTATTTGGCATCCTTTTCCAAATGTTTCTAGAAGGAATAGTCACTGATAAGAGGGCATGCTTTGGGGGATACACAGTATAATTCCAAACATATTACTTCAAGCTTTTCAAACTCACAAGAATATGAACTGCTGGAGACAGCAGAGAAATTGCTAGGAGAATTCTACAACAAAAAGACCTCATTAGCTTTGAACTATAAAAAAAAATACAGCACAGTCACTGGAGTTAACCAAACTGCTGCTTATGGGTTGACTGATAAGGAAAATGCTAACAATCTTGGAGGTGAATTTTTATCCTAGGTGGCCCTGCTTAGAGGATGTGAGGCTGTGTAATAAGGTACTGCTAGTTCTCCCTATTTATATTATGGGCCCTTGCAATATTCAGTGTTTGTTTAAAGCCCAGCTCCTGGAATCGAGAGATTAGGTGAAAGTCTCTGTTTTAATTAAGAAACAAACAAGAAAGGTTTTCTTCAATTTACTGGGGGTGGGGAGAAGCACTCCAAGGGCTCAAAAGCCAAAAGCAGATAGAAAAAAAGCTTTGTATTGATGTATAATTTAGATATATTAAATCACCTCATTTAAGTCGGTTACGTTATTTATGGAGATTGAATTTTTCATGTTCATTGTTTGGAAACACTGGTGATGCCACATATCCAAGAGGGGTCTGGTGTGTTTACTAAACATCCCATCCTTTAATCAGCAACAGAACAGTTTCAGAGAGATGCAGGCTCAGGTCAGTAGATTCATTTCTGATGAAGACAGTGAGAGAAAAACAGCAGCAGTGTGCTTACCTGCATGACTGTGACTTAGCAGGAAATGTAGAATACAGATCATGCATCCAAGGCCACCATGAGATGCACAGTATGATGTCCATATCCATGGCATGTCAAAAACGACACAACTGTGTGTGGAACATTTGCAGAGCTGCTGAAGAGGGATCTTCCCTTTATAGCATGTGATCTTTGGTACAACTGAATCACAGATACTCGATTCTAAAAGAAAGAACCTCCAGTGATGTAGAAACAGTTGCAAGCAATGCAATGTACATCCACTCTTACCAGTAGGTGAGATTGTGAGTGGATGCAGACTTACTTATTGTCTCCACAGAGACAGCTTCAGAAACAGCTAAAATTAATGAATTTTCACTGTTAATGGAACCTTACCAGGTGGGCTTTTAACTATTGAGCCTTCTGGACTTGGGTCTCTATTGCTTCCTATTTTTGTATTTTGCCTCCTGAGAAGCCTTAGAACCCTCTAAGTTGGAAGCTAATACTTCTGGAGATGTAACTTTTTTCTCCCTCATCCTGATGGACCTTATTTCTAATTTAGCATAAGTGATTTTTCTCCAACTCATCAACTACTGAAATTAATATTATGTGGACCGTGATTGTGTGGTAAGTTAAAAAATAACTTGGTAATTACGTGACCATGGATTTTTCACAAACTATGTACTTAAAAGACTTATGTAACAGTTAAGAACTTCCATGGTTTCCAAATTCTTGACCTTTATCTAATTTTTTGGCAAGGTTCCCTGATCTTTAGGGGTTTTGCATGGCTTTTGAAGTACAAGACAGTAGGTCTGCACAAACCAAAGCCTTGCAAAACTTGTTCTTTGAAGACTAAGATTTTAGAAAGTGCCTAAGTAATTAGCCTACTGTAATTAATAATTACAGTATCAATTTTTCAGTTTCTATCTGTACTCACATTAATTTCCCTTTGAACTGGAATGAAATAGATGCAATCACCACTGTGAAAAATAATCTATTCAGAAAAAAAAAAAAAAAGTATATTTTATTTGCATATTCAGGTTCAGTTTGTGCTGAAATTAGTTCTGATTAACAAATGATAGACAAGGTTATAATCCATTCTTTCCCCCTACCTCTGGATATACAGGAGATAATTCATTTTTCTTAATAATCATTTCTGTGGGAAAAGAACATCTTTGAAAACACAGTTAAGCCAAGCTCCTTGAACACTGAAAAGAAATATAAAAATGCTCAGATCACACATAGAAATCCTTGAAATGTCCAGTGCAATAAAACTTGCATTTCATGAGGCCCATAAAATCTGCTCCAAAGCTGCCTAAAAATGGCTGAGAACAACTCAGAGAATGCCTGATTTAAATTATGAGAACTTTTTGATGATTCAAGGGACAGAAGAGATGTGGTCACCATCAGCTCAGATATTTTTAAGCACGCTCACTCTTGTTTTCCTTATATCTAATTGAACGACATATTAAAGCATATTAGAACAGGCTTTCCAAACTACATCCTCTACCCAAGCCATACGAATAGCAGAATAGCACTGAGCTGTGGCTGGTGTCACCAGATGGTGCTCTTCCACCAATTGTCAAATGTTTCCTTACTATAAGCAAGTTTTGACTCTTAAAAAGATGTTGTTCTAGAGTTAGTTTGGATTATGTGAGAATCTGCCTAGAAGTAATTTAACGATGGAGGGAGTAAAAAGAAAATAGCAAAGTTTGCTTTCCATTTAGGGTTAAGTTGCTGACAGACTAAAATTCCTAAGAGGCTCTGTGGGCATCTTCTATTTCAGAATGCATTCATGTATCAATAAATCAGTTTATGTCTACTCAGGCTCTATATAGCTAATAGCTGCATTCTGAAGCAGCCTATAGATAGTTCAGAACGTCTCAAGGGTGTGCTAGCAGTGTCATAATGAGGTAATAGTAGCAGAAGAAGATTTGTTAATGGTTTTGATCCTTTTTTTCATCAGGAGAGGCTGTTCTAGTAGTCAACAAAGTAAAATAATTCTTGACACAATCATTCTTGATGCTAGTAATTCACAGAAAAGTCCTATTTACTTGAATAATGCAGGAATCAGGTAAGAAATGGGAATGTCTTTGTTCAGCACTTCACATACCTTCCCACTCAGTGTTCAGCCTATTTTCCTTTTTGCTTAGCTCTGTTCAAGGTTTTACCTCAAGTGCTTACCTTGCATTTGTACCTTTCTGTCTTTCTTCCTGCTTCATCACTGGTATTTTCTTTTGCTCCTTTTATTACTTAGCTGTCTTTTCAATTGTCTTTCACAAAAATTGACATGGAAAAAGAAAAGGCAGAGAAACTCCTCTACCTTAGACAGTCTTTCTCCTGGGAGTGAAGTGTACCTGGGAGAAGTCTGTTATTGTTCCAGATTATCTGGCTCTACAGGAGAACTTAATTGTTCTTTTTTATGACTATTTCAAGTGAAGGATGTGCCATACTGCTATGACACATAGAAGGTAAAGTCTAAATCCATATATTTTGCCTAAAAAAAAAAGCAGAGGTGAAAATATACACCACTCTGCCCCTGTGTAAGGATTTGTTCCAAGATAGACAGTAATCCAGCAGCCTGTATTCTTTTGTTCTTTCAACACCAAATAAATCTGAAAGCTTGATTTTATTTGGAAAATATTTACCTTTCAAAAGTATAATTGAAGTTCTTGTGCTTTTTGTTTTTCAACAATTCCAAATCAGATTTGCTCAGTCTAAATACAAACAAGACAAAAAATTTCTCTCCAGTGCCAGCTTCACAGACACAGCTGTGATCTAACTGAAATTTAATATCCTGGCTAAATCGAGGGCTGCGTGACGCACTTACAGTGCAATTGTTCTCATTTTCTTTGTACTTTCTCTGGTGAAGACTCAATGACTCAGACTTAATTAGCTGTTCCACAGATGATACCTGAGTCAGAAAAAGCCCACTTCATTCTCCCAGAGATTAATTTCTCCTGACTGTAAGAGCTACAAATGCCCTGAGACTTTCAAAAGAAAAGATGTGTAATAGCACTGTCCTGAACAAATTCCACTGTGAGTAATTGCTCTGTGTTAGCTTGTGCTCTGCCTGTCCTTGTTTAGACCTTGCAGTGTGTACCTACATGGAAACAGAGCTGTCCTTGTGGTCTCCATCCTTCCCACCAGCCAGAACAGCTGCAAAGCAATCAGAACTCCAGATGCTGGCAGGGCAGAGATGAAGCTGAAGGGTTTAAAGCAAAATTTGCTACTTTTCAGTGCACCTTTTCTGAGTGTTTGCATATGTTCTAGGCTTTTATCATGAATCTTCATTATTCTCCATCATTAACTCCATTTTTTTCTTGGCAGCTCTTACTCCACAGTCAAAAATAGTCCTGAACTGTGATGGTTGCTTGAGGTGGGTTATATTCGGAACTGTTATGAATTCTTAATAATGCCAGTCTAATGAACATTAGAAGAAAGAAATTATTAGGGCCAGATAGGAGGCTTCTGAACATGTTTATTTCCCTTTTGCCAAAATGATAGCCATTGTGTACCAGTTATGAAAACAAACTAGCTTTGGTTTCCATGAGGATGGTGTCCAGGGAAGGAGTCTTCTTGGTAGCCTGAAATTCAAAATGGGCATGGTAGGAACTCTCAAAATCAAACTTCTCGTTACATTTCTCCAAAATCAAAGATTCCCAAGTCACAGAATCACAGAATCATAGAATGGCTTGGGTTGTAACGGGCCCTAACAAGCAACCATTTCAAACTCCCTGCCTTGGACTGGCTGCCACCCACCAGATCTGGCTACCCAGGGTCCCATCCAACCTGGCCTTGAGCTCCTCCAGGCATGGGACACGCACAACTTTTCTGGGTAATTTGTGCCAGTGCCTCATCACCACCCAAGTAAGTAATTCCTAAATGTCACCAGTGGATGTGAGAGTAGGCATGTTTAAAATATCACTGTCTAAAGTCATCTGTGATGAAAGGGCACTATACCTTGCAAAACATATCAGTCTGTCTGATGGGATGCAATGGTCTGCTGCAGCTCCTAACACAATGGCTACTGTAACAGGTCTGTGACTTTTTCATTTCACAGAGTCTTACTTCCACAAGTGATAACTGGAAATTTGCAATTGCCTAGCTTCTTATGCCTATTACATTTAAACAAAAGAGGAAGGGGGATTCAGTACCTATAAAGAGCTGGTTTACAACCAAGACAACAAAGAAGACAAAAAGAGTAAATGCACAAAGAGAAAGACACTGCTGCTGTGCCTGGCAGTCTTGCTGATTCCAGAAATCTAGATGAAAACCATGGCAGGAATCGTGTTATTATGGATCAGGATGGAAGTCATCTGTGTGCTGGAGATGCCAGGCAACAAGATGGGCTGCAAACAGGGCTCATCCGAGAAATGATCCACAGAAAACAATGAAAAAAAAAAAAAAAAAAAAAAAAAAAGATACTAACTTTAGGAGGCTTGGGTTCAGTCCCCTACGCTTGGCTCTGGCTTCTCTGGGAATCAGGAACACAGTTAAGACACAGTCATGGCATTATGGAGGCACACAGCCCTAATCAAAAAGACCGTGGTCAAAGGAAAGTGATGCAGGGACTTGCCTTCATTTATCACACAGAATTTATGGGTAGAAAACAATGTCCTTTAGGCCTCCTCCACATAGACGCAATTGGAAAAGTACCTGAACCTAACAGTGTCTGTATAATGAGTGGAGCTTGTGCTATTGCTGTTACAACTCCACCTCATGTTTTAAGGCCTCCTATGAGAAGGAACAAGTATGTACTAAAATATAAATTGAAACTTTATGGCTACTTCATTTGGTGGTGACCCGCTCTGATACTGTCAGGAGTCGAGCCTAAACAGCAAAAAAAGTTTTGTGGTTATAAAGTGGAAAAAACAAACCAACCTGTTTAGTTCAGCTTCATGGGGTCAAGATGAATAAAATCAAAAAATCACGACAGTATTGTTCAAAGCAGCCATGCTAAAAGGCAGAACGTGGCTAACCTTCACAGATCAGAATAGAGCAGGTAGAGCAGGGAAGGGGAAAACTAAAACTAAAACTGAACCTTCTAGAGGTTTATAGGTATTAAATCTAGAGATCTGAGGAAAGTGAGGGTTTTCTTTTTTACACTGCATCCCTCTTGGGACTTTTTAAAACCTAATTGGTATTTAGAAGATTGATTATCTGAATGTCATAGGGGACAAGGACTCTGAATAATCAGGTAGATTTGCATCACAATTAGGTATTGGAAAGCAAAGCTTTGTGGAGCATTTTATTGAGGTTTGAGTAATGAGAGATGAGTTGTAATGACAACAGACATACAATTTTGTATTTTCATGCCTTTCCTTTTGATTTCCTAGCCACACGTCAGGTGCATGAATCGTGAATATTGAAGGCTGAAGCTTTTGCTGCAAGGAGGACAATGTGTTCAGTTCTCTCGAAGAGAGGTCTGTTTCCAGAGCAGGTTTCATCCCTCCCTTGCCTTCCATGCAGTTAGCCTCCAGTTGACAGTGTCTCCTACTTCTTATTAATCCTTTAACATGCTTCTTCGAAAGGGAATTTTACAGCAATGTCGTGGCTCGGGAATCTTGTTTCTAAGCTGGTGTTTCCTTTCAATAGCTCCGTTACAACCGGTGCCGTCCGCTGCCTCTGGGTCAGCACTTCTTGTCCCTCTTTCCCGTGTGTTTGCTTCAATCTCTGCGGGACAAATCACAGCCTCGCAGCTCCCCGTGAGCAGAAAGCAGATACGAAAGCGTGCACTGCTCACGTCGGTCCCTTGGGCTGCGCGACAGTTTTCTGCAACTCTAATTAAGACATGGACTGTGGTTACACCGGGGCCAGCCCGGCATATTTTTGCTTTTATTACGACCGTTTCGATCAGCACGGCCGGCCTCGGCTATGCTTTGCTGCCCTCCACCGGGTGGAAGAGGCGATCCCTGGCGGCCGCGCTCCGAGCGGTCACATGAGGAGCCCCCGCCCTCCTTCCCCCGCACCCCCTTGCCGCGAATGGCACGGCCCGGATGCGCTTGTACGCAGAGAGGGTGCGGGCGAACCATTGAGCGGGGGTGGGGGAACCCGGCAGCCGCCGGCTGGGAGCAGCCCTTCGGCCGGGCGCTGCGCTGCGGTGCGGCGGGGGGAGCGGACGTGACGGGCGGAGGGCGATGGTGGTTCCCCGGGGACAGGAGCATCGGGCCCCGCAGGAGGTACCGCGGCCGGGTCTCTCCTCGCTTCTCCCTGGCGGAGAGGCCCGGTTTCCCCCGGCCCCGCGCTGTGGGGCCGCGCCCGGGGCTCCGTGCGGCGCTGCGTTGTGCCGTGGGCTCGGGGGGAGCCGGGCCCGGCGGCGTCGGGGCTCCCGTAGGTCAGCCGTGCGCCGTGACATTGCTCCGGCCTTTCGTGCCGGAGAGGCGGGGGAAGGTTTTGGGAGAGCCGGTGGGGAACGGGGGGGGGAGTTGGGGGTGGGGTGAAGGGTGTCCGCAGCCTGAGGTGCCCGAAGGAGGGCCCGCTGCCTCGTGTCCCGGTTTACCGGCCTGCCTGTGAACCCTGGGTGCTCCCTGCCTCCTCTGGGTCACGGTTCTGGGGGTCGACGTCTCTTACCATAGAAAAACAAATTAAATATATAAAAAAGAAGCACGTTTAGGGGAGCGGTGCTTTGGTAAGGAGCACCCAACCTGCTCCTATCAAAAACTAGTTATATTTATTTTTTTTTTAAAGCCACACTTTGTCTGAAATTGCCTTGCCTGATCTGTGGAAAGGCACAGCAAATTATCTGTTCGTTTTTCTCTAAGAATGAATGAATGAATAAATAAATAGATGTGTTAATGTGGGTTACGCTGCCACGTGAAGGCTGAAATTGAAGGAAATGTACCTAACTGAGAATAAATGAACTGTGTTACTGCCATTGGGACAGGCTGCAGACCGGGAGTTTGGGTGGGAAAGGCAGATTGTAGAATTTAAATGGCTGGGGAAAAAATCGTGGCATTTAATCCACGCATTCAATGTTACTTTAATATTTTTCATTGAAACAACCGAGTTAATGGCAGCCCATGGTTTCTCTGACTTGTCCTATGTTAAGATAGTTTAAGTCTGGAAAGCATTCATAGGAAGAATGAGGGGAGAAACGTTGAATGAGTGTTCTGTTGCTCATCTGTCAGGTTGAAACAAGGGAAGATGAAGAACAAAACATCAAGCTGACGGAAATTTTGGAACTGTTGGTGGCTGCTGGGTATTTCCGAGCAAGAATCAAAGGGTTATCGCCCTTTGACAAGGTGAGATTAATTTTATGCAAACCTTTTTTAAGTATATGTGGATTACTTTTTTATTTCAAGTTAGTTTAGCAGGTCTAGGTGACTCTTTTTAAAAAATAAAAGGTATTTGCAACATCGGCTTTCCCATTTAAATGTGTCTGCACATGAGCCCTTTCCAGACAGTTTGCACCTCTTTATGTTTTGTAAAACGTTTTTATGCAACAAAGTCTGTCTTAAAAGAGACAGCTGGATCCAAAATAATTGCTGATATGCTTTTTTGTGCACGTTATGGCTTAAGTTTGAGTCATATAGGGAATTCTGCACCTCTGTCAACTGCAGCTAAAACTACTAGGAATACCTGATGTTTGGAGATAAACACTTTTTTTTTTTTTAATAAAGAGCACAATAATTTTTAAAAGAGAGAGATATGTAGTGAGAGAATTTGCAAAAGAACGGAATAGTTATCTTAGTGAAATTATTTGGGGGCTGTTTTACTTATCTGTAAAATGCCAGTGTGTGAACCATTCATTGTCCTAGGCAGGAAGTAGGTGATAGTGACAATGAGCAAAGTTCAAGCTGAAAAGAGACTTCTAAATTGTTTTAGTGCTGACACTGTGAGGAGTTCCTGCACAGAGGTTTGAGAGGAGTTTTTTAAATGAACACTTCTGTTTTCTCCTGTTCCTTTGGTCCTAGCACAGCTATATTTTCCAGTACAGCTTCAGTTTCTGAAAACTGCATGGCATTACTGACCTTAGGTGTTACAGAGGCTGTGCACGCACACACAGAGTAGATCCAAGGAGACAGCCTTGGGGTGTAATGTTGCTTTTCTGCATAGAAGTGTGTGCATCAGGTTTATACATGCCTGAATACAATTGCAATTGGCAGTGCCCAATTTTTACAAAGCAAGCATTGCTATTGAAAACAAGCTGGCTGCTAAGATAGAAAGAATACAGGTTAAGTGTTTTAGATGGGTTTGTCAAGAGGGCTAATTGGTCTTAGAAAACTTTATAACATCCTTATTTGGAGTATGATGTTAAGTTTTCCTATGTTTTAAACTGTTCCTTATGTTCATCATATTTGCATACATTTAGGTTATATTGGATATGTTTGCATGAGATTGTCTTTCGCTACTTTAGTGTTTAATGAAAAGTTGATTAAATGGCTGAGGAGTTTAAATATGGTTAAGTAGCTCTAGGAACAGGGTCTGAAAATGATCTCTACAGAGCTAGGGATGTACATGACTATTTTCATACTGCAGACATAGCGCTTGGTGTTACAAATGTCAGCATCTGGGAAAGTAGGATATATTTGTTTCTATCTCTTCAGATTCCCTTGGCACTAACCGTGCTATTGCTCCTTTTGTAGGTTGTAGGTGGCATGACGTGGTGCATCACTACCTGCAACTTTGATATCGACGTTGATTTATTGTTTCAGGAGAACTCTACTATTGGTCAGAAAATGTAAGTTGTTGAAATGACAACAGTGTTTGTTTGTATTTTTTCAAGATCACTAACTTTCAAAACATTCTGTGGGTTTCTGGGATACTCAGGCTGTAGTTCTATAAACTGTAAAACCAGAAAGAAGCTTATTTAAAAAAAAAAAAAAAAGGCAGCGTTACCCCCTCTGGGCTGCTGTGCTCTTACATATCCCTACTATGCAGCAAAAGCATTTATGTGGCTGAACAACAAACTGGATTGAGAACTGATCCAGCTTAAAACCTACCAAAAAAACACACAAAAAAAACCAACAACCCGAAAATAGTTTTAACATGAATCAGTTACTGGCTCCAGGTCTCTGTGCAGCTGTACAGATGCTTGTGCTGGCACAAGCAGATGATGCAGAGGCCAAAACAAAGGACAGAGAGAGACCACACTGCTGGAAACTGTGGAATGCAACAGTAGAAGACCATCCTTGAGGTCCCTGTGTCTGCAGAAATAACCTCTGATTCCTCTGTCTGATTCTGGGTTGGAACTGTAGGCATCAGCAGATAGAATCTAAAGCATAACATTGTTGCCAAAACAGTTACCTATCTTTATTGTGACCTAATGAGACCATTCTGTTACAATATCACAGAATCACAGAATGGCCAGGATTGGAAGGGACCTCAAGGATCATCAAGCTCCAACCCCCAGCCACATGCAGGGCCACTGACCTCCCCATTTAATGCTAGACCAGGCTGCCCAGAGCCCCATCCAGTCTGGCCTTGAACACCTCCAGGGACAGGCATCCACAACTTCTCAGGGCAGCCTGTTCCAGCACCTCACCACACTCTCTCCGCTCTCTCTGTAAAGAACTTCCCCCTGACGTCCAACCTAAATCTCCCCTCCCTCAACATTTCCCCTCATCCTGCAATATAATTTCTCATGCAAGGAATTTACAGGAATTCGCTGGCTTAGGAGCATTAGGAAAGGCTGTGAAAATTGCTTATGAGAAAAATTATGAAAGAAAGAGAATCAATTCTGAACTGCATTATTTCTTTGTGTTTCTGTGGTAAGAGCCATAGTTAAAGTTTGCAGAAAGTAAGAGTAGCCTCTCAAGTTATAGTTACATGAAGAGACTTTCTCCACGTAATTGGAAAGAGCATCTGTCTGTACTGTTTTCTCAAAAATCATTTAGCACTGGCAAGACTTTAATGCATTTAGAAATAAAGATTTGTTGTTACTCCATTAAATTTAGAACTACTCGATCATCATATCTACATAAAGCATTGGTAAAAACACACAATTAAATTTAGACTAGCAATGAAGATTGTAGTGGTGGGTTTTCTTGTTCCAAGTTTTTTTTTGTTGTTGTTAGCTGCCAAGAAAATGTTTGTTATCCTTAAGAACAGGAAATAATTAGGTTGTTCTTAAAATGTTCTTTTCTCTTTCTGACTGACTGTGTGTAAAACTGGCGAAACAAAAACCAAGCTTAATTCTCACAGCAGCAGAAATGATTTATTTGTATTTTGTAAAGGCACTATTCCAAGACTTTGGTCTGTCCTATCCTTCTTGTTCCCCTTCATTTCTGTCAGAGTATCAGTTGTCCATCTGATCTGATCAGTACAGGATATTGCTGAAGTCAGTACTGGGCCACTTAATTGTTTTCCTTCATAGGAAAATCTAATTTCTCCATGTTTGTTCTTAATGTTGACACTTACTTTAAAATGCATTGTAGAGTATGGACAGCAAAAAAGGCCTCACTTTACAATGAGGGATTTGTTGGAAGCAGAATGGTGTTCTTGTAGGTGAATCCATGTTAGAGTATCCCTTTCATTTCACCAGATTGGAGTGAGATGGTTGTTTGTAAATTCAGCTTTACCTATTTCAAACCATAACCATATGAACTGTACTATGCTTAGCAATTAGGTGTAGTACATATTTGTACTCCTAAACTTTCAGTAACAACATTGGGATAATTTGGCAGTTTTATTAAACAAATTTTTAAGTCCTTAGAAGGAACGTTTTAGTCTTTGAATGCATATCTTTTACTTAGTATTACTAAAAGATAGGATACACGCATAGAAACAAACATTGTATCTATAGACACCTTCCCATTTTGTATCTTAGGTGAGCATTTAATCTGAAATGACAGGTGATTTAGTCATTGCTGGGAATATATAGTGCAACGTAAAAGTTATTCTTTAACTGAACGTTACAGCTGTATGCAGTGGAAGCCACTAGAGGGAACTTTCTTACTGCTAATTGTGTTTGCAAAAATAATTGGAAATTTTCAAGAGAAAATTGGAGTACGTGTGCATTTGTGTTCATCTGATTTTGTTTGGTTGTTTTCTTTTTTTTTTTTCCTAACAGTGCCTTAACTGAAAAAATTGTGTCGGTATTACCAAAAATGAAGTGTCCTCATCGTTTGGAACCACATCAGATCCAGGGTCTGGATTTCATTCATATATTTCCTGTTGTACAGGTAATAATTGTGCTATGTATCAATACTTTGCTGAAAAAGGCCGTAAAATTTGAGAGCAGACTATAACAAGGATGCATACCATAGTACTGTTTGTCTCTTTATATAACTTTTAAATGAGTAATAACAGAAAAGTAGTTCAAATGAATGCTTCTGAAGAGCTGAATGGCATTATAGATGATCCATGTTTAAGAAAAACACAGATATGGAATTCTTTGAAGTGGAGTCGCGTTCTCTCTCTTGTGGTATTTGCTTAAAAGAACGGAAAGACAGTATGGGTGGAAAAATGAACTCCTCTGATGTGACCCAATTGCTGTGTTTGCTGAGCAGCGCTGACCATGTGCATGCTCATAGTTCTCCATTTTATTGAGATTCCGGCTGACATGTGATAAGTTCTGCTTACATGTGGTATCTTAAGAATGCTCGGTATGTTATTATCATTCTTCAGACTTTAACTTCATCTGCACACAAAAACGTATTCCTCATAAACAGGGAAAGTGGAGGCAATCCAGCAGGCTTTTTCTTTATTCCCTTTCCTCCTTCCTGTGAAAGACTGTAGCAAGCAAGAGTTTCATATAAATTCCAGTTTATAAGAAGTGAGGAGAACTTCCTGGTTTTCTTATCTTATAGAGAGAGGCTCTTGAGGGAAACCACTCTTAACTCTCTTTCCCCCAGTGCATGCTACTAGTACACAGCTTTCAAGCTGTAATCCTCCTGCTTACAGAGTAAAGCTTGTATTTTGTCAATGTGAGTTTTTGCTTCTAAGCTTCTATCCTACCTCGGATTAATTTCTTGCCCTGATCAATTTGAAATAATAATCATTGGCTACATATATTGTGTAAATGACATCTCTCACAAGAATAATAATTGCTGTCCTAAAGTGAAAATGTAAATTATTACTCCTGCTCTAAAAATGTAGCATCAGGTATTCTTTTCTCTTAACCTCCTTTGTCCAAAATTTGATTTAGGGTGTTACTTCTGGACACTTGGTCTTAATTGCTAGGCAGTGAGGGGTATGGCTAATCCATGCTTGATCAAGGAAGTCTTTCTCAGTGAATGTAAGTTGTTGGTATGTAAAAGATCATTTTCTCGAAATGTGGCTTTCTGTCATTTTCTGGAAGGCTGCAGGATCTTAACAGGCCTAACGCCCCAGCTTATAGGAATTGTGCATTTGATAATGACACTTCACTCAATTCATAGCTGAATTTGAGATTCACTTACTATCTATAAATCACGAGGCAGTCCCCAGGTGATACAGAAGCTCTTTCCTCTGCTTAGAGTTGTGTTCCAAAAGCTTTTGCACTGTGCAAGCTAGTCCAGCAAACTCAATAGCAGGAATTTAGCTGAATCCTTCTGAATAGGAAGAATTAAATTGTCCTGGCTCACAGCCAGAGGCTGTAAAAGATTTTTTCTTTTTAAAAAAAAACAGGGTAAAAAAAGACTTAAAAAGTCAGAATCCAGTGAGCAGATATGGTGCAGTTCTTTGGAGTGAATTCTGCTTGTGTTTACAGAGAGAAGTATGTACACAATCTTCTGTTGAGGTGTGCCTTGCAATTTATAGCTTATATTTTGAGATC
This sequence comes from Perdix hodgsoniae, assembly GCA_035772895.1. Taxonomy (NCBI): domain Eukaryota; kingdom Metazoa; phylum Chordata; class Aves; order Galliformes; family Phasianidae; genus Perdix; species Perdix hodgsoniae. The sequence goes on from JAPSGF010000040.1 coordinate 443,057, forward strand.
TCTTGTTGTCAGCATACTCCCTTCACTTTCCAGGGATTCATATTTATAGCACAGAAAACTGATTTTGGCTCAAACTTGAATCCCAAGTTGGATCTCATCTCTGATGTGACCTGCTGCACAGGCTGTCAACAGCTCACAAGATTTATCTTCTCTGACATTATTTAAAATGTACTTGAATCTCCTGTGGCTTTTTGTGTGGTCTTATAAATATCTCAAGAAATGTTTTTGTCTTACACAGGCATATGGTTCCTGAAAACTTCATAGGCTCAAAAGTTGCATTGTTTCATGGTGGAGCTGTAGTTTGTGAAAAAGATCAATGATCTGTAACAGGAAAAAATAGTTGAAATGTGTAGAGCCTAGATGTAATGGCTTCTATCTGGGGCAGAGCCAATACTCATGAGATGAGGTCACATCCTAGTGGTGTGCTCTGTCAGTGCTGTGGACTAATGAGAAAAGAGATTCTGTGCTGGCTCCTAGCACTGAGAGCTCAGAATATTTTCTGTTCAGCTTGTGATTTTGTCCAATTCCAGCCCATTTGCCCTCACTCTGACTGCTCACGTGGGCTATGAACAGTTCAAGCTTGCTTTGTAGGTGAATATCCACAGACTACGTAGAAGCTACGTGGACTATCTGTTTTAAAGTGTGCTCCTGAGGGCATCTTTGGAGTAATTAGGGGTATACCTGCCTGCACATTGAGTATAGTCTTTTTTTTTGTGTCTGTGCTGTAAGCACAATACTTTCTGGAACCAAAGGCCTGTGCCATAAGTAGTGAGGCAGAGAGACAGCCCCGGTGGCTCATACAGCATAGTACTGTTTTGAGTATAGAATGGGATGTAATTTTTGCTGGCTGATAGAATTTATGTCATGGTCTGGTGAGTTTGAGTTACCCTGTAAACAGAAATGCCAGAAAACTGAAGTTCCACTGTTTTATATACTACTGTGTTTTTGCTCTATATTATGGAAGTAAAATGTTAATAATGTTTAACAAGTAGTAATGATGAATACCATTGAAAATCTAATTACTTAGTATTCTGGTCACACATACATCATAAAAGTGTGTTACTAGCTGAAGTAGCAGCTTCCTTCTGCTAGGACATAAAGTTTCTCCAATTCATATTATTAGAAGCAGTAGGAAGGGCTATAGATCTTTGGGAGGAAGTCAGTTATTGATTTTTTTTTTTTTTTTTTTTCCTTCCTTAAAAATGCAAGTTAAATGAATAATGCTAAAAGTGATGTACACTTATTTGCATTTCAGAGACTCATCATTTTTCTTTTTGGAATACATTTAGTTGAGATGCTAATATTTGGATCACACAAATCGATATTGGTAGAATTCAGATGAACTTTACTTGTAGTTGTGAAGATTTCGTGGTGTTTATAAATTAGTTTGACAGCTGAGAATTCCTAGTAGTTGAAGCTTCAATACTTTCAGTACTTTCCATGCTTGTTATAAGAAATTAATTAAAATATAAAAGCAGTTCAGTATATGAGAAGTTGCACTGCAAGCTAACTATAGGGGAAATCATGAAGGAGCATAACTAATTCTGCTTAAAATTTTTAAAATTACATACGTAGAAGTGATTTTCTTGGGGGGATATCAGGCCTCATTCCAAGAAGTGTGGAAGGGGAGGCATTTCAGTCTTTAGCCTGTTGAATCCCTCTGTAATGTGAGCAGAGTGGCTCAGAAGTGGTTTGCATTGTTCAATATAAGAAATTCAGCAGAATGAAGGTTGTTTAGGTGTTTATATGTGAAAATACTACTGTAAGGGTAGCTATGTGATTTCTTACAATTTATTATTAGTTGTGTGATTTAACCTTTCATTCCTCTTTTTAATTCATAGAGGAATAGTCAACATGATGCTTATACAAAAGCTAATGCATGGTCATTTTATTAGGAGTATGTCCTTCAGTTAGTATCTTCAGAAATAAATTTTCTTGTTTGTGTGTTTCTTTATTGTATTAAAAACAATGATGCAGCAGTTCAGTGTTGGCATTGTTGTCTTCCTTCCTTTTTCCACTGATGCAGATTTCTTTTTCAGTGGTTGGTGAAACGTGCAATAGAAACAAGGGAAGAAATGGGGGACTATATCCGTTCTTACTCTATATCACAGTTTCAAAAGACTCATAGACTTCCAGAGGTAAGACAGAAAATAGTTTGCTTTTCTGTTACGGTATGTGGAATGCCTGAGTGCAGTATCAGCTTCACAGCTCTGTGAAGTGTTCATCCCAACTTTCTTTCTTTGTAATGTAGTAATGATAGGAGATCCCCTAGAAGGACAGACTGGGATTGCATAAATGTCAGATAGTATAAGCTGAGAACAGAAAGACTGCCAATCTGGATAGTTTTAAAGATGTGGCTACCTAGCAGATGGGAGGAACAGATATTTTTCTGCTACAGGAAATTACTAGCATTTCACCAAACAATTGGTCAACTCAGTTAGAAAGTATTTGACAAATTTGTTTGCTAAACTTATTACGATGGTTGAGATTAAGTCTTCATTCCTGGTATTTTTTAATCACCTTTGATATCTTGCAGGATGATGAATTTATGCAAAGAAAAGAGAAGGCTATCAAAACAGTTACTGATATCTTTGTAAGTAAATTATTATTATTTTCTAATGATCAAGGAGCAAGCAATTTTAGTAATGAATGATAGTGTTTGGTTTAATTCTGCTTGAAGCATCTGCTCCTGGATTTTCTCCTGACGAGGTCCTATGCTGAATATCATTCTCAGGTTACAGAAGACAACACTTAATGTTGGAAACCTTTTCGTCGTACATTACTACATGTAGGTAAACCACCAACACAGTGCACGGTGTTCCATGCCATCAAACAAATCACAAGGTTACCTACAGGTCATTCAGCCTTTGCTGAGCTGTTTGAAGCCATCAGCAGCTGGACTTAATTTATTTTGAATTTTATCAACATGGCAGTGACGTCTTGAGGTTTAAATGTCTGCATTTCAGACCTTGTCATTTTTACTGTTTGAGTTAGCAGTGAAAATGCACACCATGCTTCAGGGAACTTATCTTCAGGTAGCAAATGTTGATTTGGAAAGATGTTATCCATTGGGTTCTTCCTCCTTCAATCCAGATCCTCCAACTCTGTTTATATGCTTGAAAGCTTTTTAACAAATACTGCCAGGATGTATCATTGCCTCTTATCTGAATTCAGATGCCTGGCTAATAGCTCAAGTTTCTGTCCTTGCTTGCTCTCTTATTTTTGCCAGCTTGTTTGCAAGTGTTTTGAGAAACAATGAGAAACGTAGGTATGCTCTGAATAGGACACTTCCAGGAGTCTTCCAAAAAGTGGTGAAAATGTTGTTTTTCTGGGAAAATCACTGCTATTTCAGACAGCTCCTGCCAGGTGTTCTACGCTGTCATTTGTGGAGAGAGGTGTTAAGTGTTGGTATGATGGGCAATGTGATCACTTGTTTAGAGAACTGGACCAGACAAATCATCTTATTCTTTTGTTGTATTTTGGAGGGTTTTTTTTTTTTCAGATGAACTACGTGAGTACTGTTGAACTGAAAGTTATGTGGTTGAATAATGTATGTTTTAAAGGGGCATTGCTGTAAATGTCCTCAGATGATGACTGATTTATGATCTCTCACTAATATGTTTGAATAATTACTTCTGCTATGACAATTTTAATTACAGTCATTAGGAACTGTTGTTATCCATTTGGGGATGGTGTTTTCTTAGTTCTTGACATGTTTTTGTCAGTTTTGTTGATTTTTGTTTTTTTTTTTTTGGGGGGGGGGGGGTAGAGGGAGTTATCTCAATCATAAATGGGTATTATTGTTTTATTTGTACACCAGTATAACCTTCTAAATGGAGGGAACAGAAGATTAATTCATGAGATCTCTTAAGGTGTCAGCACACGAGTGCAGTCCAGAGGAATGTGCAGAATGAATTTTAAGGGGAAAAAGCACACAAGCTTTCCTGTCTGTCTGTAGGAACTGGAAGGAAGGGTATAATCTCAAGACTTCTGCAGGTCACCTTTAAGTTGTCTTACAACAGAATTGGAAGAGAAATCAACTTTCCTAAAAGAGAATCATCAAGTGTGAAAGATTGGGCTGTTGTCTGAATTCATCATTAGACCTGTGCTCTAAGGACCTGCCCTTCTTTACTCGGAGGGACGCTACAGTGTGATTTATGGTCCCAAGGTTAGAAAAGGGAATATTAAATATCAGTAATGGTTATTAGAATAAGTACTGCCACTGATAAGTGAGTGTCTGTTAAATGGAAATTCTCTTACAGTGACTTTGTTCAAGTACTTGATTGGCTGATGCCAAGGCTAATGTTAATGGTACAGTGGCTATGCTTTATATATAATATACTGTACAACCATAAAAGCTATGACTTTCATTGCTTTTCTGTAGGTGTGCAAATACATGTTGTGGGAGTTTCTTGATGGCAAAAGGCTCGTTGATGTAACTGGTAAAAATGTAGCAAGATTTGAAACAAAGATGACATGCAGATTGGAAACAAGTGAAAAATTGTAAAGAGTAACTTCCAAATTTAGGAGAAATTTGCTGAGGATCACTATTTTCGCTTGTTTAAAATCTCTACTTTGGGATTATGTGTCTTTGAAAGAGGTTGAAAACTGGTTTAGCAAGGTTAAAGAACTGTAGAAAATCATAGTTTGTGTTGTATACAAGGTTATATCGTGCAAAACAGTCACTTTTATTTTCCTTTGCAACTTCTTGCTCTGAATCATTTATCCCACATGAATAGAATTGTTTGAAGTTAAGCATATTAAAAAGCATATGTGAAAAGCAGAAGCTTCAACTTCATCTTTTTAGTTATATGTTTGTTTTAAGCATTCTGAGCCTGGCTCTTAAGGGGTTTTAAATTATTCCAATGTAAAACAAACCAAAGGAAATAAAGCTGTTGCTTTTTGTTGTTGACTCATTAGTAATGATGATGTTTTTCTCTGCTGTGATGAAGGTTGGAGCTTCGTCTCAGGGGGGAAAAAAAAAAGAAAAAAAAGGATAAGAGTAAATGTGGCATCCCATGAATCCTTGTTTTGTTGATGGATTGTCATCTTGCTCTAACATCACACTGGGATAATAGTGTGAGATTTTAGCAAAAGCCTTGCTAAGATATTTTTGTTCCTTAAATGGCAGTAGGATGTGCTTTAGTTCTTGTGACTGGATAAATCTGTGGTGACTGTGTAGATAATGGTTATATTTAATTAATATCATTTCAAGTAGAATTAATAAGTAAAAGAGGAAACATTCTATACCGTGGCATTTTCAGGTTAATCATAGAACCTTCATTACTTTTTTCAGTAGATATTTGTTGTGGTGGTTCCCATTTTTCTTTAAAATGTGATAAAGGAGAAGGTTGAAGGAATAATGTTTCTTGTCAAATAACTCATTCTAGTCTCTTTAAAATGTGGAAAAAACAGATCCTGTAGCACATGGAAATGAATTTAGTGTAAAATCTTGTGTAATTCCAAAAAAAAAAAAGTATCAGGTGTTGTAGTACATTGAGTTTGAAAGCAAGCAGTGTTAAAATGCCACTGTAAGTAGTAATGCTTTGCTTATTTATTCAGAAAAAATGCTTTCTGCAAGCTCTGACTTCAGTCACTGTCTTGTCTGACAGGAGGTTTACAAACCCCAGAGAAAATACAAACGTCAGAAGGGAGCTGAAGAACTTCTAGATGAGGAGTCAAAGGTTCACGCTACACTTCTGGAATATGGCAGGTGAAAGACTGGGTTTGTTTGAGGGTTTTATGTTGTGTACGTTTAAAAATTGATCATGTTTTCTTTTTAATTCTACTTGAGAATCAAACTTTCAGATTTACTCCAGTCAGGTTTCAGACTTATTTTACTCATCCTGTTCCCCTGTGAACTTTATACTATATATTTATATATTATATATATGGACAATGAACCACGTTGTACCACCATTGCAAACCCGTTTTCTGACTTTGCTTCTTTAGTGAGTTATGTTTATTGAATGTACTTATTCTTTGCTTCTTAAAAATGGCTTATGCAATGATGGCAATACTGTTGAATGCTTCTATATTAAAACAACTTTATACATATTCTGTGGGAGGGTGGCGTTCTATCACTTTGCCTACACTGCTAAGCTTTAAAATGCAGAGAGAATTTAATGTTGGTGAATTCTTGAAAACTTGGAGTTATGCTGTCATAAAATAAGACTGAATTTATCCCTGAAGTATGAGTGTTGAATAAATGGAGAACAAATGACAGTTACACTTTTAACTTTGAGCCATTAGAGGCATAAATAGTCCTGCTTCTGCAGTAGTTAAAGAATTAAAGAGTTGTAGCTGTGAACTAGTCATATAGAAAACATCACTCTTTGTGATTGGGTATGCAGTGGGTTTAGTGCTTCTTAAGTGTGTCTAAACTGCTCGCCTCTAAAATTTCTTTCTACCTGACTTTTCTTTAAGATTGTATTTCTTAACTAGCAACATAATTCAAATGTCAATTTTGCCTCTCCAGAAAAAGAGGTAGAAAATTGTGAGTATATCTTTGAGGCTCTGAACGCTGAGCTTCACAAAGAAATTACAGGTTCATCATAGCATGTAAGACTGTTTTTCAGAGGAGTACAGACTGTGCTTACAGTTTCCTAATGCCTTTCTAGAATTCAGGAGCTAATCGTTCAGAATTAAATTCTGACTGAAAGGAGAACAGCTCTTTTGCCCTTTATGTCACAACATTGTAAGAAGAGGCTAGATATATGAATCATAATGGAAAGAGTGGACTGAGGTGGAATTTTTCTGTAAATATGCTGTAGTACCTGCTTATTTCATTTATTTGAAGAATTCCAAAACTAACATGAACCTGGCTTTGGATGCTAGTTTTATTTAATGAATTACTTTTTGGTGAATCTTATCAGTAAAAACTGATAGAAATTTAGTTTGTTTGTGGAAGTTGGAGATGACAATGTGTTTATTTCATGTTACTGTTATTCTTTTAGGAGGTATGGATTTAGCAGACAAGCAGGAAAAACAGAACAGGTGAGAAACTTTTGAAACATACTCAAATTTTTGGAAGAACTGCATTGCTTTTGTTGGAGCATTGGTAGCTGTAAGATCTTAAAGATACACAGCATCATATTTCGGGTTACACAATTGACTTGCGGGGTTGGTAGTTCTCAGAAGATTATGGAATAATGGATCTGTGCCAGAGATGTGTCTAGCCAGCCAGGGACACTGTCTTGAAGAGCTAGAATACTTATGAAGTGTGAAAAGCCTGTCATGAAAATGAAATGATGTGTGAGGCTGTTCCAGTAGCTGAAATGTTTCTGTAACCAGAACATAATAGATCTGGGTTTTTTTGTTCTTGTTTTCTTTTCTCTCCTTGCTGTCTATATTAATACTTTAGATTACTGCAACTAGATTTAATATTTTCTTAATTTCTCTTCAAAAGACTGAAGATAAGAAAATTATGCTACCCTCAGGGCTTGCAGCAGCAGGAAAAGCTGAGCCTTGTGATGAAGATGACCTTCGGGCAGCTGAAGAGGTGTGTCATCTGTCTAAATAGGCATGGATTAAACTAACTTGTGGGAGGGAAACAGTTATCACTGCTCTCCTCTGTCATTGTCATTTACTTCAGGAAGAAAGATTTCTGTGCTTGCTTTCCTGAAGAGAATATGGAACTTGAAGTCAGTGCCCCAAAATTAAATGTTTATTGGTGTTCAGTAACAAAAAATTCTGTTTTGGACTCTGAGCACTTTTAGGTCAGGGTTTGGGTTGATACAGGGAGCTGCAAGCTAACTTAGAATATGTGCTCTTATAAAGAGTTTTTCTGTATTTGGTAGTTTCAGACACCTCTGAATTAACTTTCACAGATTTACTATCCCATTACATGCATTAAAATACACGTGTTATATTAGTTGTATACATCTGCCATTGTCAATAGTCAGAAATAGCTTAGGTAATAGAAGATTTATGTAATACCTGTTATTTTATCCTAGCTTCGCATTAAAACTCTGATGACTGGAATGGCTGCAATGGCAACAGAAGAGGTAAACAGTGTCTGAAATTGATACAGCTTTGTTTAAATTGTGGTTGGTTATGTTTTAGCAGTCGCAGTTTGTATTCATTATCAGTGTGTCTACTTTGTTGGGCTCCATATTACACTGAGATACAGGAGTGAGGATATTCATGCAAATTTTAGTACAGTTTTCTCCAGTCTTGAATTGTTTTCATTCTTGGAAGATAGAGCAGTACAACATTATCATTTTGGCACTTATTTTCTAGTTGTCATTCACTCTTTACAGTAATTATTCCTAAAATCGAGTTACTTGTGAGTCTGAAGTTTTGGAATGATTATGCATTTAAATGTTCATGAAGAGAGTGCATGAAAAGGTGGTTGTATTAGGAAGACAGTAATTCTTAACGAGGCTGATAACTTAGTCCTAGTAAAATAATGTAAACAAGTGCCTTTTTCAAATGTTATTTACAGAAAGAATTTAAGGGGAAAGATGTCACAGTGCAGCTACGAGAGATACAGTATGATCTTATTTTATTATCTTATGAAGATAGCCAGCTGAATTATCATTTTAAGGGGGAGAGTGGAGGAAAATTGTATGCATTTCATGGTATTTTTCAACGTGCTGATAAATATTAGAAACAATACTATTAGTATAAGGCGTTTGGAAAAAAAAACAAACAACTGGCTTTGTGTTTTCAGTTAAAGTTCATAGCTGTCTGCAGTAAATCTATATGTAATGGAACTTCTAGACTGCAGTAATCTTGAAATTTCTTTGGGTGAGAGGAATGGGAAGAAATTCACATTTAAGAGTTGCTTATCATGATATCTTGGAAGAAAAGGCATTATTTTGCCTGATCTCTACGTTGATTGAAATGTTCAGAGCATGGTGAAATTGCCCTGTGAAAAGAACAGGCAGTTCCAAAACTCTTAATATTTTGTCACTTTGATACGATTGCAGGGCAAGTTGACAGCAAGCACAGTAGGACAGATAGTTGGACTCCAGTCAGATGAGATCAAGCAAATAGTGTCAGAATATGCTGAAAAGGTAAGTGTGTTTTCTGGTAAAGATTTACCAAGTCGTGATTGCTAGCTTGTTAATTAAAGCTTCCACATCAATTACTGTGATTGTCTTAAAACAGTACTGTTTCATATATGCTGTGGATGACCGTACAGTCAGGATTCAGGGAAGTATTTCAATTAGACTTAAAATAACCTTTTGGCAGAGCATGTATTTTTAATTATGTTCAGGAGCATCTTGGGTGTTAAGCAACTTCTTAAACTTCTTTAGGGATAACAGGCCTGTGCCCATATCTCTTGAAATCAGAGATGTAAACTCAGTGTTTTTTACAATGTTAAGTACGGAAATACGGACCAGGGAATACGAAACAGGGATCTTACTTGCATTTGTTTCCGGTTATCACTTGTTCTGGGTGCATCACTCTCAATCTAGTGTTATAAAAAAAAGTATTATAAAAATTTTTATTGCTTTAAAAGTCGGGGGCATATATTAGCTCTATTCATTGTGTTCAGCTGTGATTGTTTTCTTTACAGTAATGTGAGAAGAAAATCTAGCTCTTCAAGCAATTAATACATATAATATATCACTGCCAGTTATGAGTTATAGGTTGCTCTTATTTGTCCAATAGTCTTCTCATATTTCTTCTTTTTTGTTGACACTTATGAGGTATGGAGCTTTCCCATTTGGGAGATAAACCCTATAACTCAGCGGAGTCTATAGCAAATTCTTGGCCTTTCTTTATTATAAAAGATTGGAAGAACAGAAGTCCAGGGGTCATATTTCAATGTTACATTTCTTCTGTTCTGAGAGAAGGCAGCAAGACCTTGACTATTACAGTAGAACAATGATTAATACTCTGGGAAGTAAGAACTGATTCAAGTCAAGCCAAAAACATATCGCTTTTCAAATCTGCTGGATTTGAAAAGGGAAAAAAAAAAAGGGTGTGTGCATGCATACACCAGGAATAGAACTAAGGATGTCACCAAACAGCTTATTAAAGCAACAACAGCACTCATGTACTGTTCTCATAGTTTTAACCCCTTGTAACTATTTATAGTCTGAAGAACGGAAGAAGTGCTTATTTGTCTGTCAAAGTTTTAATAGAATCCACAGGTGCATTTCCCGTGAAGAAAGCTGGCAAGCAGAAATCTAGATCTGATTTTGCCATTTGCTAAGACTGTTCTTATAAGATTGTATTTTTGCTGAAGGTCAGTGGATGCAGCTTTCTGCTCACCCTGTTAACTTTGTAAATTCAAATGAATGATAGCTTTTTATTAGCCCATCCATTGCAGCTTTTTAAAGGATAATTATTCAAAGTAGCTTTGAATTTTACTGTGTTAGAGGGATTATCCCTCCAATCATTTACAGATATTCCCATTCATAATGGAAGCTTTGAGACCTTCAGTGCACATTCTTAGAGAGGAGTGCAAAACAGACTGATCTACATTCTTTATGGATTTGACAGTAATCTCAGTTGCTTTCCCGTTTTTCTTCTGATCATGTTTATAAAACATTGCAAAAACAGTTGATTCAGTTCAGTTGAATCCTTCTGGGAGGACATAGAAAGTACAGTGAGAGAAGGCTGTTCCTTCTGTGTTTTCATTGCAACAATTTTTACATTTCAAATAAAGCCATGTGGGAAGTTATTTCTAGTAGAGAAAACCTAAATATTTTATTAATGCTATGGATTTCTACTTCTACTTCTTTCTTCCTACTTCTCTTTCTCTTCTATCTGGGGCATAATATTTAAAATGAATAGTAGAAATGAGGAGAAATGGAGTATAGCCGCACTTCATACAGTTCCTCTGAAGACTTTAATGAGTTTAACTGGAACTGTTTGTTGCCAAGGATGTTCTATATGGATTCATATTAATTTTTTTGCAAAATCAGTCTCAGACTGGTTTACCTAACATTTCTTTCTCTCACATTTCCAGTTTTCTTGGTTTGTATGTAATGTATGTACTGCCTATTCCAGTACCTGACCACTCTTTCAGAGAAGAAATTTTCCTAATATCCAGTCTGAACCTCTCCTGGCATAACTTGAGGCCATTCCCTCTTGTCCTATTACTAGTTGGGCAGGAGAAGAGGCTGACCTCCACCTCACAGCAACCTCCCTTCAGGGAGTTGTAGAGAATGATAAGGTCACCGCTGAGCCTTCTCTTCTCCAGACTGAACAATCTCAGTTCCCTCAGCCATTTCTCTTAAGACTTGTGCTGCAGACTCTCACAGCTTCATTGTCTTTTTCTGGATACGCTCCAGCGCCTCAATGTATTTCTTGTAGTGAGAGGCCCAAAACTGAGCACAGTGTGCAAGTTGTGGCCTCACGAGAGCTGAGTGCAAGGGATTGATCAAATCCCTGGTAATACGAGAAGTAAGTAAATCTTGATGTGTGTCTTTTTAATATAGTGTATGGCTGGTGTTGTTTGGAGGCATTATTTCTTTTCCTAATTAGGTGGAAAGTAAGTACACGAATTATTAGGATAGATGTCAGAATTAATGTCAGAATCACTTCACAAAAGTAAAATAGAAATAAATAAAAGCTTAGAGAGGTAACGTAATGACCTCACTGAGTATGTCATTGTCATTCAGCTTGCTGCATCTATGCTGGTGTTTCAGTATCTAAAGACAATTGTTGGATGCTTTTGAGAGTTCTGGATTTACGTATTGAGGTATGGATAATCTCCCGTTCAAGCAGTTGAGGAGATACCATACAGAAGCATACTTATAATGAAGCAGTGCTGCTGCTTAAGAGGATTTTTAGCTTTTTTGGTCTCATTTGTGGTGTTGCTGTTCTTGTTTAAAAACCCTAGTGGGTTTAACTATGATGCTGATGCAGTATACTACATTAATCAATTATTGCAGTATTCTTAACCATTCCCACAGCTCCTCACTAGCTTACTTTACCTAATCTTTTGGGATGTAATTTAGTTATTTGGCTGTTTTCTTACCTTGGCATAAGTTAAATTGATAAGTCATTGTTTCTGTTGGACCATGGGACACAGTTCTTGAGAAATATCCCAAGTGTGCCCTAGTTTGGCATCTCCTTAGCTACTGTAGAGGCAAAAAACATTGACATGAGGTTCAACAGTCTGTTACTGTTCTTTATTTTAGCAGTCTGAGCTTTCCGCTGAGGAGCGACCAGAAAGGCTTGGAGCTGCTCAGCAACACAGAAGGAAGGTGGCATCTCTGAATAAGCAGATTTTGCAGAAAACCAAACTCCTGGAAGAGGTAAGAATTGTGTGGGGAACAAAGAAGAAAACAATGATAAATGTGGGAGATGGCAGGAGAGGCTGGTAAGTGAGCTTGGCAGTTGTGGGTGAGTCTTGAAGCTGTTTTATGCTGTATTATAATCTTGAAAGCAGGATAGATTCCCGGTGTCTGAGATGTTCAAAATCTTTTTTTTTTTTTTTTTTTTTTTTCACAAGCAGATATTTTTGGCCTTCTGCAAAATTGTAGCATGGTGTAGCTGCTGAATTGGTAACAGAATATTCCTGTAACTTGGTGTGTGCTGAGTGGATTATCTTTTAATTTCTGGTGCAAGTCATTTCCTTTCCCCGTTTTCCTGGTATATGCATAAATCTATTTGCTTCCTTTTCACATACTGCTGAGAAGGCTGCAGTTTGCAGTGGAGAGAAAATGAGCTTCTAACCACAGATAAAATAGTGGAGTCCTTAATTACAAACCTACTTTTAGTTTCCAGATGAACTTTGTATCCACAGGAATTCTTAAATATTTTCGTACTCCTGTAATGCTCTTTGCTATTTTAACAGTTGAGGGCCATTGAATTCTGTGTTGGTTATTTTCAGTACATAACAGTCTGTGTTATGTTTTTGTACAAAAGGAAGTACTGGCAGCTGAAAGCCAAATATAATTCTTTCATCACTTTACTAAAGTAAAAATTTCCTAGCAGACCATTTTTGGCCTTCTTTTGCCGTTTGCCAAAGGCAGCTTTTGTGGGGTAAGTTAGAAGAAGCTGAAAGCAGTGATAGTCAAGACTTCCTCTTAAAATGCGATTGTGAAATTCTCTTTTCAGTACTGCAGTAAGTTCTGGCAAGAGTTCTCCTATCAAATAGTTCTTTAATTTTTGTGTCACTTTTCATGAAATGCAGACTTTGGGCTTAAATTAGGATTTTTTTTCTAACTAGCTCAAATTTGGCCTATTGGTGAGAAATATAAAGATTGTAATTAAAAAAAAAATAAAAAATTGCTGAAAATAAGAATGAGGGAGGTGTTGGGTCACAGCTCCGCATTGTGAATGGCAAACTAAAACATCAGGAAAAGAGGTGAATCAGAAAGCCAAACGTGCATTTCTTTATTTGCAGCGCTTCTGCTTATCTCTTCTAACCCTTGTCCTATTTCTATTGTTTCTGCTTGTGTTACATTAAACTATAAATACTTTAGAGAAAGGGGAGCTGTATGGGGATTGCTGAATCACGGCCTGAACCTCTGATTAATCATGAGGCAAGCAATGAGTCAGCCACGGGAGCACAGATGAGGGCAATTCACCCGTGTTCCAGGAAGGAGTGGAGCCTGGCTCCACCTCTCCTAGACCCATTTAAGAGCTGACTACCAGTGGCAAATGATCTTTTCTGGAGATCCACTCCACTGGAGTTTCCCATGCAAGCCCAGTATACGGGTGAGCGTGACTATCATTTCTGTTTCCTACTTTGGTGTAATAACATCATGGCCAAGCTCTCTGTTAGACTGTACCATCAGTATATTCATTAATTGTACAACTGCTATACCATAACATCGGTATATTCATTAATTATACAGGAGCCTACAAACAGGAGGGGAATCAACTCTTTGAAAGGGTAGATAACTGCAGGACAAGGGGAAATGGTTTTAAATTGAAGGAGGGGAGATTTAGGTTGGATGTCAGGAGGAAATCCTTTACAGAGAGAGTGGTGAGGTGCAGGAACAGGCTGCCCAGACAGGTTGTGGATGCCCTGTCCCTGGAGGTGTTCAAGATAGGATGGGGCCCTGGGGGCAGCCTGGTCTAGCATTAAATGGGGAGGTTGGTGGCCCTGCATGTGGCAGGGGGGTTGGAGCTTGATGATCCTTGAGGTCTCTTCCAACCCTGGCCATTCTGTGATTCTGTGTGTGTGATTCTGTGTGATACTAAGCTATCTGACAAAGTGAAATAGTCTGTGCTATTTTGGTAACTCCCTACTTAATGGATTTTCCATAATTTCCCAAATAAAATCAGATAACCACTTGCTTTATTGGTATGGACAATTCTATGGTCTCATGATGTTTTTATGTAAGTCTTGAATTACTCTATCTTATTTGGAGAAGTAAAAAATGGGACTCTCTTTTTTGCCTGGAATGTGGCTATCATAGCCAGGCTAAATAACTTCAGCAGAGATTCAGTCCGGTAAGTTACAAAAGGGATTCCAGCAGAAAAGTAAAAGCTGCTGTTCATTCTAGGACCTAATGCATCAAGAAGGACGGGTGGAAAGTATTTGCTACTAGTAATTGTTCAGATTACTTAGAATAAAATAGACTCAGACAAGAAAATACCTTGTTTGTGATGATTTGCCTATTGTTTAACAGATATCCATTATCAGCATCTCAAATATTGCTATTCTCTGTTACAGATGTAATTAGCATGAATTTAGAATCACACTCTGTTCTTTTTCTTCATAATAGCTGCAAGCTAAATGTGCTGATCTACAGGCAAAATGTGCTGAAGCAAAAAAGACATTAAGTGAGGTAACCTTTTTTCGTGTTTCTGTGCACTTACACTAGCAGAATTGTTTCTGAGAATTCTTTTAAGAAGTTTTATGTGGAAGGATGTATTAAATGGGGAAGCTGATTGATAAATTTATGTTAAGCAAGTTTTGAGTTTGTGAATAGTTACCTAGAAAGGGAGACTTTTTTGTGATACTGTTATGAGGATTACTATTACTTACATTACTTAGGTCAAGAGTTACAGTGAAAAGCTGGACAAAGAACTAGCAGCCTTAGAGACAATAGAATCCCAAGCAGATTCTAGGTAAGTTTGCACGTTTGTTCTTCTTTGTAGCTTTTGAAGTTATAAAAAAAAAAACGATGATTTTAAAATAAGTCGTTCGTTATGTCTTGCTTTTTCAACCTAAGCAAAGGATTATTGTTTAGAAAAATAAATTCTCTAGCTTCCTTCCACTAGTCATAAGGTTAGCAAATAATTAATTCAGAGTGGAAAAATCTCAATCTGTAGCTGAAAGTAATTGTAGATATTTAAATGAAGTAAAAGCACAACTAACACTGAACATGCATTTGCAGCCTTCATATTTTGATATTCTTTATGTTTGAAACCTTAACCTTGCATAGATTAAATAGGGTGCTCTCTCAAAATTTCCACAGTAATGAGGTCAGAATATCACAAAACCTCAAAGTTCTGAGGTAGTATCAGGTTTTTTCTTTATACTGTCATGATATTTGGATTTTTAGTTTACATGGACTTTATTGTAAAGTTGTATAGAACTAAGCTTGTTCTGATGTCTTTTAATTCTCTGTCTGCTTAAGTTAGAAACGAAAAGTCTAATGCAGTTTTGCTTGGTCTTCAAATTTAGTGTGTTACAGAATCTGCGAACACTGGTAGCCATGAATGAAAACCTCAAAAGCCAGGAGCAAGAATTTAAAGCACATTGTAGGGTAAGTTTTAGTTTCCTAGTTGACAATTCATTTACAACTCGGTAAGCAAGCATTATACTTTTTCCCATTTTGTTCTTTCTTCCCACTTCCCCCATTCCATCTTCTTAGATGTGCCAGCAATGACCTGAAGAGCCCAGTGTCAAAGTGGAAATCTTGAAAGCCCTTAGCTTTGTAGTAAACCACTAGAGATACAAAAACTGAGATAAATCTGTCACCGTTTCCGGAGTAGCATTTCAGCTTGGCTGTTTAATTGTAGTGTATTACTGCTGTGTTTATGGGCTGCCTAGAAATATCATCAGAGAGATTTGTTTTCATTCTCAACTGTTTAAACAGTAGGGGATGGAATTTAATGGAATGAAAAGAAGTGAAGAGGCATACTGCACTCTGGTAGATACTGAGCACAGTAACCTCATTTTCCTATATGAACATTTTGGAAAAGTCTGAAGAATTCTGATGGAAATGACCTTGCAGCTACCTTTAGGTTCATTCACTGATAGGAATACCATGCATTGCAGTTCTGTGTCATGCTGTTTCTGTTGTAGTATTTCATTGTTTCCTTAGCTTCTCATTTTCTATGTCACTCATTGAATGTTATACCTAGCAGAGTATATTTGCAAGTATATTTACAAATAAGAAATAAATCTTTTCCTGTGTTTGATAAAAGTAGATATTCAGTTTTATGTAATGAGTTGTAAAGCATGCTTAACACTGGGGACAGGGATTGCTTTTGGGTCATAAATATGTTAAAACATATTGTCAGCACCACGAGTTTGTTACACTTTTATTGTATCAAGCCTCCTGCCATCCCCTTTTTAAGAGAATAGGTCTTAATTAAAAGCAATATAAACTCCTTTTTTTAAACAGGAAGAAGTGGAGCGGCTTCAACAAGATATTGAGAATTTGAAAGCTGAGGCAGCAGAAAACGGGGAGGAAGAGGTAAATAGCAAGTGTGTGAAGAGCTTATTTTCAACTTGTGTTTTAAAATGTTGTTTTATGTCTTTCTGACTTGGGCACATTCTAGTTAGGATGAAAAGACCTGTTGCAATTTCTGAAGAATTCTGTTCACCACTGGCAAAGCCACAGTTCAGGCTGATAAACAATGAAGTACAATAGAATAAAAATCACCACAGTATTTTTCATTCTTCTTGCTAGAATGCATTGGGCAAACTCATACATATCTTTGTCCCTTTTCCTTTTTTCTTTGTAGTATCAGAGAAGAATCTCTGGATGTTGTATTACGAGTAGTGCATACTTATGGCCTAAACAGGTCCTCCTCAGAAAATATGTTTGTTCTGGAGGTCTTTTTTTTTCCCCTTAAGGTGGATATGTTTGAAGGATGGAAGCACAAGTTTTCAGTGTCTCAGAACACTGTATACATTAGCACCTATCTGAAATTAGGTTTAACCCCAATGCAACTAAACTGATGGCAATGAATAATGAATGAACAGAAAATGAAACACTCAATTGTTTTGATGAGTAAACATTTGATATATTTAGGTGCAGTGATATATTTAGGTAGATTGTGGGTTCAGTGATGCTGCTGTCCTTCTGAACACAACAAGAAAAAATGAAAATGTAACTTAAATATTTAAAGAAGAGAAAATGATTCGTGCTCATTGCAGGAAGTGTAGAATACATCAGAGGGTTTGCATTCTGTCCTGGGCTGTGTTTATCCTTACCCTTCAGGGTTGGTGGTCTGCCTGTGGTGGGGGAGGGGGAGTTAGAACTTGATGATCCTTGAGGTCCATTCCAACCTAAACCATTCTATGATTCTCTGAACCCTGCTGGTGAATCAAAGTTTGCACTAAACATTTGCACAGTGGTTACAGAGAATCTTTGGATACATGACTTCGTTTTGTGTGACTGTTGCAAGCAGTAGAAAAACAACTGACAAATCTTAAAAACTAAAATCTAAAAGTCTTAGCTTGTTTGTAGTGAAAGATAAAATTTTTAAATGTAGATTATGGATCATTGTTTAAAAAAAAATAGCAAGCGATGATGGTGTTCTAGTGGGAACCATTCGTTGAAAGATACAGACAAAACTCAACTGCACATTTTTGTAATTGTGGCTCTCATTTGTCACTGTAATCCATAATTGTTTTGGGTTCTCAAATTCTAGGAGCCGAATAAGCTCATAGACCAGCAGTACAAAAGTGAGAAAGAAAAGCTTCAGAAGATCCGGCTATTGTTGGTAAGTCTATGAACTTACTTCGACAAAATGATTAAAAGTTTTTCTTACCCTGCCACTTTTAATACTAATTTTACTTTTTGTTGTAATTAAAAAAAAATTAAAAATCACGAATCATTTACAAAATAATATTGTGCCCCAGCCACCACTTAAAAACAAAAAAAAACCAAAAAACAAACATTAATTGTTTAGTAACAAAGTACTGCTTGGGGGGCTTCATCCATTTTAAGAAGAGAACAAGAAGAGGCTTTGTTTTCTCCCCTCCTAACTTTCTATTCAGGCACGAAGAAACAGAGAAATAGCGATTTTACAGCGCAAGATTGATGAAGTACCCAGCCGAGCTGAGCTAACACAGTATCAGAAGAGATTTATTGAACTTTACAGTCAGGGTATGTATATCAAGCAGGAACATTCTACTGAAGGCTAAAGCCCTAGAAGGAGGGCAATTGCACTTCAAACTTCTGGTTTGTAACAACAGCAATTGCTACTTCTGTGGACTTGTTTTGTTGTTTGATCTTCACATTATATACCCTACTTTCAACGTTTTTTAAGCTGGCTATAAGAATTCTCTTGTGGGCAAAACTTGATGTACGAGATTTTTGAAGTAAATTCTGGTTGTAGCAGGTTCAGTCATATAGATCAATGACCAGTGTGTTTAGAAAGTCCTTAATTCACTATATACAAATGAAGTAGATTAAAGTTGCTTTTAATTTCCTGGAACTTTGTTTTCTGAAGCACAAAATAAATGCAGTAACTTAAAATAATGCTATGCTCAGTCTTCTGGACAGGAACCTGATCTATTCAAGCTAATGTTAAACTTGTGGCAAATCTTCCTGAGAATTGTGGGTTTTTGTTTTTTTTTCTTAGATTTTTCATTTGGCCAGATTCAGGAGATCTTTACAGTTGCCAAAAACAGGTTTTTGGACTTCTGGGTCCAAGGTATTTTGGACAGGGCAACCTTCACAGGTACCTTCCAACCTCAGTGCTTCTGTACTAGAATTCTTCTAAGCTTCAGTATTCCATGCTATTAAATATAAACGTGGATGTGTGTATATATGTATGTTGTTATCACTGCCAGCACTGCTACAAGGTAAGGAAGAGCTGCAGGAAAGGGGAGGTTTAGGAAACACTTCAATTTGGCAGAAAGTCCTGCAAAAACAGAACTAATCAAAACAGTATAAGCCTGTTGGATGTCCTTCTGTTCATGCAGTTCTTCAAGCAATAGCCTGATTTCAAAGCAGCAGTAGTTTAAAAGTCTCTTTGTGGAGCATGCTGAACAGTCCTTACTGATTTTTCCAGCCTATCCCAGCCTTTCCTGAATTCCTTGATGCTTTTAGGCTCTGAGTGCTCAGTATGTTTTCTAGGATACAGGGTCAGTTGCAGCAGTGGAAAAGCTCTTTGCGCACAACTCATGCTGCAGAAATAGTCAGTGCTGGTTTTCTATCACCAAAACATTCAGCTCTGAGATGTGAACAGCTGTTTGGCTTCAAGTGGAAAACGTCATCAAGCTGTAGGACTTCCTTTAAGAAACTGGATTTTTTAATGGTGTTATGACGTGGCAGGAGAGTTGTGCTGTTAGTGACCATTCAAAACCTTAGTCCAATATATTAAAAAAAAATCTTGTCATGGTAACTTGCTAGCTGTTAGAGTTTAATATGATGATTTCAGTCTAATTAAGCTTACTCGTGACTCAAAAGTAATTTCTATCATTAAGTCATCTGATCTTTTTAAACCCCTACTTGTTTTCTTGGTTCAGAATTCTAGGCAGTGCTTGATATGTTAACTGAAATAATTTTTGCCCGTTGTTCCTCTACACTGAGCTTTTTCACATCATCTTAGGTTTCCTTAGTCAGCGGAGGTCTTAAGAGGTGAACACTTCAGAGACCTGAGTATCAATCATTATCTTGTAGGCCCAAATGAAAGGTGTGTCTGAACCTTACTTTCCCCACTGAGCTGTGACCAGCATTTGCTATGCTCACCTACAACAGATAGAATTTTTTAGAAGAGACTAGTATGTAATGCTATCAGCTTAAATGTATTGTAAAGAGGGAAAGAAAGCTTTTACTGGTTTAAAGCCTCCTTGGGTATCTTGCACATTCATAGCTTGGAAGATGCAGTTTAATGAACTCTGGTTTCTTGCACACAGTACTGTCAGAAAATCTGTACCCCTGCACTCTGTGACCCACCAGTGCACAGCTATCTAGGGTAACTGTTAGCAGCACAGCAGCCTGCATTGTCTAAGGGTAAAGCTTGTGAAGGAAGGATGAGCAGACAGTGTTAAGGAAGCACAGCAGATAGTGCCAATGTACATTTGCATAATGTATGTAAAGGAGTGCCAATAGCTGGGATTAAACATTGAACTGTGTTGTTTTGGAGTACAGTTCTCATAAAAATCTGGTAGCTCCAAACCCTGCTGGAGATTCAAATGCAGAGGAAATATTCTTTCAGAATGTATTAAAGAATGCACTCCACTATTGATAGCAGTACATTATACAAAGCCTGTAGAGTACTTGCATAGGTTCCATTTCACTCATGCTCTTTTATTCTACCTTTTTTTCTTCTTTGCAGTCTCAGCAACTCACAAAGAAACAAAGCAGTTCTTTACTCTTTATAATACACTGGATGATAAAAAAGTATATTTGGAAAAGGAGGTAAGAAAGTGTTTCTGCTATTTTCTAAATATTCAGTCTGTGTGGGAGAAAGTGAAAGCTAAGTAAAAACTCTTATTTGGCTATGTCGGAGCTGAGTTATCAGTCTTTGAAAGTAAAATTGAGACAGTTGGTTCACACAAATATTTTTGATGCTGAGGTTGTAAAAGGTACATTTGTTAGTAAAGCATGTTTAAACTGCTCACTGTGTGAACATAACACAACATTTGCTGAGTAAATCTCTCTGCTTAGTTTGTGAGACTAAGTGATTGTCAAATTTATGACAACAAAAAATACCTGTTTTTGAAGATACTGAATGACCATTTCCATCTCCTAAGTGGTGAATTTTAATATGTGTGCTAGATGGTTTTCAGTTTAGAAAATCAGTAGTTCATATGACTTCTTTAGAGGGCATATGAAAAACTGATGGAATAGGTCTATATGGTTTCTTGTGCAGTTGGTAGCTTAAAATGCTTTTAAATTGAATATTCCATTATCTTTGCTTATAGTCTGGCTTTCATTGTTGTGCAGGGTATAACACATCAGCATTCTTACTGTGCAACAGTTGTGCAATGCTACTTTTCATTACTTGACTGTTGTGTAAACTGTAGAACTGCATTCTTAAACACACGCTTATTGAAAATATTTCAGGGCAGGGATGTAGATCTGGCAAGTATCAATGAGTCACACAGTGATCTCTTTCCTCTGAGTAACAGAAATCTTTAAGCGTTGTAGCTTTGGAATCTGCTCAGAATTTGTTTCATAGTAAAGTCAGGAACAGCTGCAGATTCTGCAATGCACGCACCTATTGCTGTTGCATTTATATGGAAGACTGTAGATTTGAGGGAGATCAGTTCAGCTTTCTGTAGCAGTTAAAGCAAATGATTCAGTTTGCAGTGCTTACGTTTGTTCAGTACATTCCCAAGTATTCATCATAAGGAGAAACTGCTTGGAAGGTTTAACTGCAGGAGACTTGGAAGAGGTATTGAAAACCATGAGGAATCTCATTCATTGCTAATTAGTGAATTTTAGTGCTCTTGGCTATCTTTTAGATAGTAAGAAAAAAATAGGCAGTTTAATCAGCTGGGTCAGCTATAACAAGAGCAACAAAATAACTCCTTATTTAATTTTATAGTTAATGTTACACATTTTTCTTTGTCTTATTTAAGTACAGTGCCTGTATCTTGTAGCAGGAGTTACTCAGTGATATCACAATATCAGCTGTTTTCTTTCTTTCTTTTTCTTTAATTCACAGGTCAATTTACTGAATTCTATCCATGACAACTTTCATCAGTAAGTAATGGTCATTTTTCTCTTGATAGTTGCAGTGAGTAGTATGGCTGGTTGGAAAAATAGGAGGTGGCATGAGTAATGGACTCTAAAAATGCGTTAGAATATTTTATTAACTTAAACTATTTAACAGAATAGTTTATTAATTCTGTTTAATCCAATGTTTGGGGAATTTTAGACTTGGAATTACTTAACTTTTATAGTCGACATATGTTTTTAATATCTGGCTGTTCAGTTGTGGTTGTGTAAAGAAATTCAGTCTTGATTTTCCTGGCATTAATTGAAATATCTTTCTCCGTTTTGTGAAGCTGTAGTTATATTATGTACAAAACATTAGATTAGGCATATTTCAGATGTTTTTTATGGAGTAACTCAGTACTTTATCAGGTTTTGATGAAGTGTGAAGTCAAATCATAGTTCATTTGGACACTTCAGGTCAAAATACCATTAGTGATGCAGCCAACGTTTATTTCTCTATGGTGCTTTTTTGACTTTAGGGGAAAATATTCCAGTGTGAATTTTGTCACAGCAGTACAGTAGAGTCATAGGAAAGAATATGATCACTTAATTTTTAAATAATTCTTATTATGTCTTTTCATAATTCTGTTGTGAATTTTTTTTCTCCTGAGTAAGTAGTGATCTCTGTACTAGAGATTCATCAAGGTTGGAAATGACCTCCAAGATCATCCGGTCCAACTGTCCACTTATCCCCAGTATTTCCCATTAAAGCATGTGCCTCAGCACAGTGCCTAAACATTTCTTGTACACTTCCATGAACATACACATCTGTGCTGTTTTATGTTGACTCTGAAATTTTTAAGTTTTTATTTTTATTTGGGCAGAAACAAGCCCAAACAATGAAGTGGTTCAAGTATTTTCTATTGCAGCAAGAATTGTAGAGTTGTTCTGCTCAGTGATGATATCCTTTTGATTCTGTCCAGTAGAACCCAATACTGTAATTGACAGCTGGAGTTGATGGGTAGGGGGTGATATTTTCTTTGTTTCCCTTTATCTGTTCAAGATAAGTTACAAGCCCAAAATTACTTCAGGGTTTTTCCTGCCAGGACACAAAGTAGTGATTTAGAATATTAACTGTTCTCCTAGTCCTCCAATCACCTTCTTTTATTTGAATCAGCTGCTTTTCTTACAAGTTTATGCTCTTGGTTAGTTAGTAGCAATTTATTTCTTGAAAACACATGAGAGAGTTGAACTGTCAGAGAGAACTCTGGTGATAAGCTCTGTAGTCTCTGTTCCCATCTGATAGTTTATATCAGCTGAAGATCTGTGCTTTTACTTGAAATCAGAGATTAAAAAGATTATTTTTTTTTACATAGATTTCTAAGTAATGCAAGCATTTGGACATCAGTGAATACGCAGGGTAATTGTAGATGAGATGCATTGTCCCACATGCATATATCAGTTTGGTTTTTGTTTTTTTCCTCCAGAGCAATGGCATCTTCTGGTTCTCGTGAGCAGTTCTTACGACAGATGGAGCAGATCGTGGAAGGCATCAAACAGAATCGAATGAAGGTCTGAGACACTTCTCACTTACTCTAATAGAACCTGAAAATTATTTCAGAAAAGCCTCTTGGACAATAACTGCATGGCAAAGTTCAGTATGGGAGGTGCAAATTAAGTGAGCATATTACAAATATTATTTTTCTTCAAATCCATCAGAAACTGCTCACTGCTGAAATGTAAATGAATAGAGTAGAAGAGAGGTACTGTTAATGCTTCTTCACTGGTGGGAATTGTATATTCCTTGTTACTGGCTGTGTAGTGATGTAGGTGCCTGAAATAGCTGTATGTACCCAAAGTCTCACTGATGTCCCTGAGGTCAGTGGGAATTTTTTTCCGTTTGGAAAACGCACAAGTACAGCTGTGCCTGTGTTAGACTCACTTTGTGGTGTTAAGTAGATTTAGAAAAGTGCGTTGTGCCCATGGGTCAAGTGAAAGGGCTTTGTGGGTATGCAGAGCCCAAGAGTTACTGCAAAGAAGGCAGAATTGCTTCTGGTTACACTGAGTGGCTGTTCCATGAAAGTTCAGCCTCAGTGGACTTTGTGTTAACTGGTCTTGGGCCGATGTACACACGTGAGCCAAAACTTACTCCAATTAAAGATGCCCACGGATGTATTTGCATGCTGTGAAATAGCTTTAAGTAGTACTTGTCAGTAGCCTCTATTCCTGAGAAGAAGGCAGCCAGCTCTATAATAAGAGCAGATCTTTCCATTTAGAAACTTGAGCTGTGTTTGTCAGAACCTTGGCACAAAGACGAAAGAGAATTTTCATGTGTGGGTCTTCAGCAAGTGAAAAATTACACAGGAAAAAATAAAGATGTACCCTGCTCTGTTTGGTACAACCAGCATAAACAATCAAATCAAGCTCTTGCTGTTTCATCAAAAGGCTGTGGTTTCCTGTTAATTTCACCATATCGTCATTGTTGTAGAGCTGTTTGGTGAGCAAAATTCTGGGCTTGCAGAAACATGAACCTTAGTTCAATTCTGAATGCTACTTATAGTGTTACTGATACTGAGATGTTTTAGCTTTTTAATTTTTCTTAGGAGTTGGCTTAAATGTTCACTGTGCTTAAAGAACAAGGCAGGGGTGTCATTTGTAAAGCACCTGTCTCATTGTTATAGGAAATTATTTCTTACTCTTTGTGTACTTATATGTGTGTTTCTTATACAGTAAATGTCCTTTAATCCTTCCTGTATACCAACAGATGGAAAAGAAGAAACAAGAAAATAAAATGCGAAGAGATCAACTGAATGATGAATACTTAGAGCTTCTAGAGAAACAGAGGCTTTACTTTAAAACAGTGAAAGAATTTAAAGAGGTAAGAACACTTTTTTCTAGTATAAGTTGGCAAATACTTGAGCTGGTCAGGAGTAGTTTAAGAAGTTCTGCACAGACACACTGATTGCTTTGAAGCAAA
The DNA here is from genome assembly GCA_035772895.1 of Perdix hodgsoniae. NCBI lineage: Eukaryota > Metazoa > Chordata > Aves > Galliformes > Phasianidae > Perdix > Perdix hodgsoniae. The sequence goes on from JAPSGF010000040.1 coordinate 467,750, forward strand.
TTATAAACTTTGCTTTTGGTTAAGAACATATTTCTAAGCATATGGGTTTGTCTGAAGTTTATCTTACTTTCTGCATTTATTTTCTGGTGACTTGGTGGTGTTAAATCACAAAGACTTAGAATTGGCTTATGAGAAAGCTGACAATCTCATTTTTGGAATGAGTTTTATATCACTGCCTAGAAATGAGCATTATTCATATAGTGTAAATGGATGAAATATACTCTCATCACTAGCAGAACTATGATTTTTTTTTTAATTATTTTTCTTGCAGGGCTTAAAATGTAGATCCTTACCCCATTTCTACTCAGTGGGAATTTAGATGGCAACAAATGGTTTTGTTTTTCTTTTGTTAATTTTGTGTTGTAATTAGAATTTGGAATATGACAACAGAAACAAGCCAGAACAATTAGGACTTTCAAGGTGTTCCTTATACTTTATTACATGCTAACCTTGTCTCTTCGTGAATGTTTCCACATTATTTTTAAACTCTGAATTTTATTCTGAAAATTCTTTTGACACTGGCTATACTTCCCTAAAAGGGAAGTATTAATTTGTTACTGAGCAAGCTGTATATCAGGATGGAATCTCCTGGAGATCTATGAGCAGCAATTAGGCATTGGAGCAAAGAGGGTTGTGGAAAAATGTAAGAGAGGCAATCTAATGTCTTTGCAGTCATAAGCACTTTAGTAGCCAGCCTTTTACTTTCTGTGGAAGGACTGCTTAACCCTTCATTCATTTCACTTTTCTTGAGTTCATCATAACATGTGCCTCTGTTAATGGTTACCATGCTAAAGAAAGTAGTGCTGTCAGGTAAAATTGTCATTTGGCTTCAGGTGTTTCATGGGGGGGGTGGGGGTGGGAAGGGGGGAAGAAAATCTTCCTGGGGTAGCCTCCTCCTGTTTTGGATGATGTGCTCTGGGAGGTGTGCTGTTCTACTTTTCTGACAGTGTTTTGCATCCTCTCTGAAGAGATTAGGTGGTTTTGAGGGTTTTTTTGTTACTCAGGGGGGGGGGTTGAAGCAGAAAAAAAGCTGTTCTTCTTCCATTGCTCTGTGAGAGAACATCTATTCAATCTTGCTATTTTTAAAAGTAATGATATAAAACTGTGGTTGTGCTGCTGAAGACAGGTGGTATATACCTATGTTCACACATTTCTTGACCAAGAATAATTTCCTGGACACTGACATCTTGCAGACTGTCTTCTGAATTTTCAGATGTTCAAAAAGTAATCTGAATTTCAGATTTTTTTTTCAATTTAGAAATAAATATGTGGATATACTCTATTCACTTCTAACAATTTTAGACTAACGGTCAAGCAGCATACCTTTTGGTGTGTATGTCATGAAGCTTAATGAATTTTCCATTGGAATAATATTGTGGATGAATCAAGAATTAACTTCAATTCGTCACTCGTTCCAGACTACTTTGTACTTTGGAGGTCTTTCAAAGATGAGGCGTTGGTTTGCTAATGTGCAGATACAGTAGGGTTAAGAATAACTACCTTATCTGTTTGTCTTCTGTTAACAGGAATGTCGTAAGAACGAAATGCTGCTGTCCAAGTTGAAAGCTAGTTCTTCCTGAAGATCGCCAGCTGGTGAAGTTGATCTACACGATTGTTCAGTCTATACATTAAATCTCTTTTGTGAAGTGAAAGTTACAGCTGCAATTGTAGACATACGTGTGTGTGTATATACACATACACACAGCTGTAAAGTCTGGGATTTTTTCCAGTATGTACTCTTCTACATTCCTTCATCAAGTGGTTGTATTATTCATTATTCCCTCCACTGCACAGTAAAGAGTTAATGCAGTACAGCAAAACAGAAATACTGTCTAATTTTATTTATTTTTGTTGGTGGTTTATTTTTTTCTTCATGGTAAGAACAACAAAGATGGTTTTTATTTGGGTTTTAACACTGAAGAACTACAAAATTCTGCACTAAGTAGATACAGACTGTGTAGTATGTCCAATACCGTAAGATGAGCACTGCAAGGTGCAGTAGCTTGCTAATTTTGGCCAAATATAAACACCAAAAATAGTTCCCAAAACTTTCCACCAGCTAAGAACTTCATTTTAATTTAAACTCTAGATAAGATCCCAGGGGTATAAAAAATTAATTCCTAATGGGTAAGACAAAAGAAAATGGAAACTTACCTTGGATAATTCTCATGTAAAAATATAGATCTATATTTTTATAAAGTCTAGCAGTTGTATAATTTTGTTTGAAATTTCCTTTTTATATATAGAGTATGCACTTGTTAAATTAATAACTCCAGGAAAAAACACCTTAATTACTAGAGCCATCATGTTATCCCCGGCTGGGATGAAAATCTAAGTCTGTGTCAGCTGTAACATAGGAAGATAAAGATTCAGACTTTCTACTCAAATGACCTGATGCTCACCTTTTGAAGACAACAGCCTATCTACCCTACTGAAGATTTGTCCTTGAAAGCTTAGAAACTTTGTGGAACACTTTCTAAAACATTTTTATATCTGTATGTATGGTATTTTATAATTCAAACAGATGCTTTTTGTACTTAACATCAGGATTTTGGACTGACGTAATGTACATCACATCTTTTCTTTAGGAAAAGGAAAACCACATTATTTTTCCCCAGTAACTCTGATGACTGCTGATAGATTTTCTATGGCAGCCTAATAAAATAAAAAGATGTTTAGAATTCAGTGAACTTTTGCTTTTGTGTTTTTAGGATGGCACTTCAAGGTTCCACATTTAAGGTTGATGTAGAAGCCTTAATATGATTTTGAATTACAAGTGCATTAAAAGATGAATTCTGTAAATGTAGTGTCTTGATATTCACTAGTAGAAATGCTTTCATGTGTCACATAGCACTTGGTAACTTGTTATGTCTTGCTGCTTTTGTTAAGCTTGATGTTTAGGTATCTGGAACAAACTATCAAATGTGCTGTACACAGAGCTGATCCACAGAAGGGTAAGACTTGTTTTGCATAAACATTTGCTTATGGTACAGAATTATCAACGGAGATGGTTCAAGTTCATCACACTGTACCACCTTGTTCCACTCCTTTTGAGAACAGTAGAAGGTTATATGTGACCTTATGCAGACTCTGTAGCATTACATGGAAAAGCATATGCATTCATTAAGCTTTTGACAAGGAGATTGTGGGCATTCTGATTCTATCTGGGTAAAATGCAGTAACCTACCTCAACTCTGGTAAGCTAGATTCAATGTGACATGGCTTCTAATGATTTTGTGATAACCTGAAATTTCCTGTTCCTTCAGTACAAATAGGAAGAATCTTTATACTGAGCCAGATTATGCCTTACTCCCCTACAATGGCTAGTGACTGAGTATAATGCAGGGTGCTTCTCTTGTACTTAAAAATCTAGACAAAACTGAATTTAGAGTATCTAAAGAAGGAAATCAGGATTGTGTGCTAGTTGTAGACATTCTCTAGTTAGCTTTGACAGCAGTAGACAAGTGTGTCTACAAAATCTATAAAAATTGCTATTATCTTTCTAATTTACACATTGGAGAGGGTTTTTCTTCTGATACTTGGGGAGAAGTCAGTTAATAGCACGAGAAAGGGCACTTTTGCTAGTGGCAAACTTTGTGTCTCCTTCATGACTGTTGACTGTTCCTGATCAGTTTTACGGTGGAGGAACAAGTACACATCATGCTCTGAATACTCATGGGAAGATGCTTTTTAGGAATGGCATCCGTGGTGCTTTAACACTAGTAATATGACAATCCTGCTGACTAGACCAAAGTACATTAATTCTGGCTTCCACTAAAATGCTGATAGCTATTTTTAAGAGTGAGGGGCAGTATTCTAATCTAACTTCTAAGTGGAGTTTTCAAAGACCAGAGAACAGTCCTGATGTTATTGTTTTACTTAAAGCAGTGAGCTTCCATGTATGCCATAAGTTTATATGGTCTTTTTTATAGAATTGTGGTGTTACTTCTTGATCTGTAGAATTTTAAAGTACTTTTATTGGTCACAGTTTAGTGGGGCTGTGTGGCTGAGGCAATGAATTCTGAAGTGCACGTATGGAAAGGACTGCTGAGTTTGGTTACTTTCTTTTACTTAACTGCAGAAGCTTTTGCACAAACTAAAAAGCATTTCTACTCTGAAGTGTCCATAATGTTTTGATGTGCAATAGGAGCTAAGGTGCTCTCAGAGCTATTCAGTACATGAGCATTTGATGCCCTCAGCACTCATTAATTTCAGAAGAAAGCATGAGGAGATTTTCATGTGGTCTCTGTCCCCTATAAAATGTACAGATAATAGCAACAGCAGTGGGTGAAGGAGAGAGATGAGAACCTCACTTTAAATTATAACAGGGAGTGGACAGATTTGCAGACAAGGCACTATTGATATGGAAATCTCTGAAGGCAAGTTGAAATGTGATCAGTTTCTTTCTTTTTTATTTTTTTAAAGGTTTCTTCCTCTTTAAGCCTATTTCCTGTAAAATCAGCTCTTTGAAATACAGTCTTAGGTCCCACTTTGTATAACTGCTTGTTCTGTGTTGCATTCATGCACACCAGACAGCTGGGGAATTGTGATTTGCTCCTTAGAGCCAGCATTGCCTAAATCAGGCATGTAAGTAGGACACACGTATAAGGCAATATACAAATGTTACTTGTTTGGGTGATGGCTGACATATGCTTAGGATTGTCTTTTATCTGGAGTTTCTGAACGCAGTCTTGTTTATTCAGCAGCCACCAGAGCTGGGTGGTGGGCTGGTCTCCCTGGTTTTCTAGGCAGGAACTGCATCCCACCCAGCTTTTTGGGTGGGATGCATTCAGCAGCATGTTGCCATAGGCTGTCAGTACCTGGTTTCTTGATGATTGTGGTACTGACTAGCTTAGAAGTTACTGGTGCCAGGGGAATTTGTCAGCCTGTATTTTCATGGCTAAATCCTTAATTTCTGCCTGCATCACTCCTCATGCAGAAAGGGCTTGGCAATTTTCAAGTAAAACAGGTTTTTAGAAAGAGAGATCGAGGCTTCTATTGTAGGAGCTGGACACAGAATATAGAAAGCTATTAACATTGTATGTTCACATCCCTTTTTTCAAAGCCTTTGGATTTTTGCACAATCTGTGGATTCCTAGAGCACAAAGCCCATAGGCCTTAATTGATATGGCACTGCAGGGGTCTTGGAACCTTGCTGTAGGAGCCAGTAGTGCCTTTCTGCTGAGCAGTCATCTCCACCAAGTTCTAGGTGGAGTAAAAATCAGCATCAAGAAATAAAATGAGGCCAATGTGTTTAGGCAGAAATAACTGGTTTATTCCAAACTGGCAACTCGTGTTTAGAAAAACAAACAACCATATGTCTAAGTACTGCTAAATGATCTTTCTTTAGAATACCTTCTTAAAAAATCATTTATTTTTTATTCAAGATACTTCATTGTTCATCTTCATGATGAACACAGCCCCTCAGCCAAACTAGGGTGTGTTTTGAGGCTGCTTAGTCACCTCTCTTAATTTCAGAGAAAGCCAGCAATGAACTGAATGTAGCATGTTCATTCTCTTTATTCTCTCCTTTCCAAAAAAGTCCCCAGAATAAAGCCCACATCCTGTGCACATCACAAACATTTCAGTGTTGCTCAATCCACAGTTCCCCTTGGTGCCCTTGCTGATGATGAGCAAGCTGCAGGATGGCACCTGTATTTGGCTGGATGAGATGACTTGGCTTAGATTTGACATTCTTGGTATTAGATGGATACAGTGCTCTGCTTGCAGACTTTAACACACAACAGTTCAAAGTAGGGAGATATTCACTGCTTTTTTTCTTCATCGCACTTTGGAGTAGCATATATGTATTTCCAAGGGGGAACTGTAAGCTGACTGTAGGTTTATATGCAATCATCTTCAGTCTTCTTTGTTGCTAAATCCCCTTAACGAGATCTTGTGCTTGAAGTCTGCATGTATCCTGGCACGTTTCCCTCCAGAAATCTCTGTATTGTGCAATAAAGGAATCATTTCCTTCTCTGTCCCCTTTTATCTCTGCTTCAGGAAAAAGTTCTTGAAGGCATGGTTGTCATATTTGTTAAATGCCATTTAAACGAAAGGATTAAAGGAAGAGTTGGAGCAGCAAGCCAAAGAAGAATGCTTTTCCAGATGTGTGGGATATTGCAGGAATAGAGAGGACTTTCTAATTGTATGATGAAGGGGGTCCAGCACTGTACAAGAACTTCGACTGTGATGACAAATATCAAGCAGCTTTTTTTCTCTTTCTGTTTCTTCTGTTTCTCCATCTATCTGGAAAGTGATAGCTGCATGACGAGCTGTAAACACCATCTGTGGTTCATGCTAAGCTTCCTTCACCTCAAAACAAAGGAAAACATGGATTCTTAGCAAGGCAATTTGTTTGAGGGAAGTATTTTTAAATGACAACGCAACATCTGTGTTCCTACCACAAAAGGCCCCAATTCCATTCCTTCCACGCTAACAGGAATAAAGTATTCCAGTCTGCCAAATTTACCAGACTTCTCATTATGGTGGAAAAGCTGCTGAGTGTAACTGACGAACTACAGTGAATAAAGAGACGCGTGATGCGCAGTATGTAGCATTTCACTCACACCAACTCAGTACTGCCACAAGTACTCTGCTCCCAGAAAAGCACTGTTTCAATCAGCCTCCTGTTCATACTCTGGCTTCCACAGGAGGTACACAAGAGGGGAAGACATCAGCTACTCCTGCTGCCAGCAGACTCCTTGCCTGTTACTAAATTACAGATGTATTTTACATGCATGGCCCTTTGTGCGAGCTTCAGAATATGGGGAGGGTTTCTGTTTTATATGAGGAGAGCAACACAGCAAAGGAAGCATTGGCAAGGGCTAGGCCATCACTCTTCAAGATAGATAGCCCTGTCTTCGCCCTCAAACGTGAGACGTGGCTGCAGAATGCATGAGCAGCAGATTATGAGTGCAGGCAAATAATAGAGGAAAATGAAAACCACATCTGTCCTGACAATTAAAATGGGAAGCCCCTCATGTAGCAACGATCACATCGTTTGTCTTAAAAAGACTAGCTCTGCACATCTTTCATCACTCTCTGAAAAAAGGGATGAGTGTATGACACAAGAACAACTTTGTAGCTGAGGAACAGCTACATCAGTGTCCTGGGAAGAACTATCCAAAGGACTTTGTCACTAGCACAAGGCAGTTTGGTACTACATTTGACCTTGTTTAACTCCTTCAGAGGAGAATCTTCTCTTGCTCCCATACTGGCCTAACAAGTTCCACAGGCTGGAAAGGCTGCACAGGGCAAATTGCAGGACAGCACTGCACCTATAGCAGCTGTGGAACCTTGCCCAGTTTCCATCAAAAGAGCGGGAAGGACTCCCACAAAACTGATAGGCTTTGGTCGGGCTCCAACTACACACCCACTTTGAAAGAGAGAAAACAACAACAGCACATCAACAAAACTTGTCTGCTAATTCTGTACTCTGAAATGTAATACTGACCCTATAATTGCTACATATAAGCAATCCTGACGTTTAGATTCTGCCAAGCCTTGTATTTGTGACTTGATTGATCAAAAGAGCGTTATCCAGCAGTTTCTGCTGTCCTTCAACTCTCTCATTTGTTTCTATTGAACTTTTTACAGATGGCATTATTACCTACTGTCAACAAGATATGACAGGGTACAGCTGTCAGTAACAGCCTTTTTTTTTTTACATGAGGTTCATTTATGTCAGTACTGACTGTATAATTCACTTCTTAAGGAGTTTTATGACAAGTAAACAAATAATTACAAAGCGCCAGACTGATTTAGGCTCCCAACCCTGCAATTTTTGTTGTTATTGTTTGTTTCAAGGGAAAGTAAAAAAAAAAAAACAAACAAACAACAAAAAAAGCCACCTCATTTTCAAAGAGGAAAGAGGACTTCACTGCACCATGTCACTATATATAGTATATTAAAACTAAGAGCTATTGCATATTCATCTCTTTTTTTTTTTTAAAGAAGACTGTCATAACTGTTTTTCCTCAAGTAAAATCATAACCAAGAAAGACTCAAAATAGTTGGTTTGTAAGAGTATAGAAAGACATTCTGTGTACGCCAACTCTCAGTTCAGAGAGATGCCCTTTCCCTGTGTCCATACACCTGAGCCTGGCTCTGTCGCCTGAAAAGCTGTGTTTGAAAACATCCTGCTTTCATCAGAATCATTCCGCTTGGTTTTTTCGTGCATCTCTACTGGCAAATGAGTACTATGACCTCAAATCTTTTTAAAATTAACATGCTAGAATTAACCAGCCACGCTGCTGGCATCCCTCAGGCCATCAACAGCAGTCCTGGCATACAGCTCCAGCCCAGCAGTAGCTGACAGCTGCCTCCTGAGCACAGCACGGACACATCTCCCAGCAGGGATCGCTGCTATTGCTGTCACCTTCAGGCTGAGAAGTGCTGCCCTTCGCGCAGACAGCTCAAAGCCTCACAGTGCTCCTCAGAACAACCACTGCTGGGCACCCGAGGTGAGAACTGCCATAAACAGACTGCTCTGCACTCCTGGAGTAACAGAGTAGTGACAAAAAAATAGTGTTGACTTTGTTTTGCTAAAGAGAACAGTAACGATGCATCTGAAGATTCTTCTCCAGCATTCACTGGGGAGCTGTTACTGTTCTGGCGGGCACAGTGGATCCTACTCCTATAAAGGATTAGTCTCAGTCTCTTAGAAATGAAACTGAGAAGCGAATCCTTTACATCAGCTCCCTTGATCCATAGGGTTCATATATGAACGTGTGCAGGCCGATGGGAATGGGGCAGGTTGGCAGCATATACCAGCAGCAGATTCAGTAAGCACTGCTACAGAACTTGCTGTCAAGCAGTACGAATATAAAGTGAAAAATCTCCAGCTTGAGCATTTGTCGAGATTGCAGTAAAACCTGTACTGGCAAACCCCTCAAATCTGGGTCTTCAGCTCCCGCAGACAGGAGCTCTTCTGTCATTACAGCTCAAAGCAGCTTCTGGCACTGCAGCAGCACAAAGTGCTGCCAGCCAAGCTGTGTCTGTTTGTGACATACCAACGAAGTGCATCTGTATGGGCTAAAACTGAAGCAACGATGCCTCAGCTCAGTTAGTTCTCCATCATTTTAGATTACCAGTATTCTTGTATAGAAATAATTCACTGCTTTGGTGCTGTGCAGTGAGCAGGATGCTCCCACTGCTCGCAGTAAACCAGCCCGAGCACACAAATTAAGGAGATAAGTTTTAAATGGGTCCCAGTCTTGCGGTGCATGCACCTATCATTTATTCTCCCAGCTCACTTAGAAAAATAAAAAGGGAAAAAACCTCTTCTCCAGGAGTGGCACTTTCTGACTGGCCAATTACAGCCCCGTCATTGAGCGAAATCCCCATGGCACGTCTCAGACCATGCTGAAATCACCGATGCATGAGGCAGGCAGCCGGGGGTCGCTGTGCACATCCCCATCCCTCCCCTTTACCTGGGCTGCACGTTCCTCCTGCTCTCCCCGTGCACGGCTTGGCCGCTTCGTAGGTCTTCCAGTAGAAGAGAACCGCGCCGGTGGAGACGACGGAGCAGGAAACCTGCGGGCCGCCCGGACAGCGCTCCTGCTTAGAGCTGCAGCTGTCCCCGCAACCAAAGAGCGGGGCCAGGCGAGTGCCTTCGTGACGCTGGAGGAGCAGCGGCGGGCGATCGGCGCGCGTTCCGTGCCGTGCGCTGCACGTTGCGCCCCTCCTCGCGGCCCTACCGGGGCTGCAGCCGCGCGGCGGGCGGCTCGCGGGAGGCGCGGGGAGGCGGCGCCGCCGTTCCCGCCCCGCGGCATGGCAGCCTCTGAGGAGAGCGATCCGCCCTCGGCTCCTCGCTGCCCCGAGGGGCTGCGGGACGCCCATCTCCTCACAGCCCGGCCCCTCCCGCAGCGTGGTTTTGGTACCGCAGGTGCCCTGTGTCCCAAATCCTAAAGTCCTTTATAACCCCCAACATTCGCTTCCGTCCCGTTTCCCCACATTTTCGGTGCGGTGTCAGTGGAAGTTACTCGCAAAACACAACACGGGCTCCTTTCCCGTCGCTGAGCCACTCGCTGCTGCCGACGGCTCCCTAACGCTGTTCGCAGCGGAAACAGAAGGAGAGAAGGTCAGTGAAGAACATTTCCTTGCAAATACGAGGCTCTCACGCTTGCATCTTCTCTCTGCTCCCCAGATGAGCAATAAACGAGCAGCACCTGAGACAATCAGGCGGTGGTGAGCATTGTCAGCCTGCGACTGCTTCACGGCTGCCTTCCCCTGCTTTTTGGGTCATTCCTTCCCAATTTGTGCCTGCTTTGTTCATTACGATTGTAATTAATGCTGCTTCTTAAATGCCAGCTAAAGAATCTTCAAACGACGCCTTGTTTGTTATAAAAGTCACTCAGAAATAAAGGAAACGAGCAGATAAAAAGGTCCTTTAACTTCTGGGGTGTGTCCCCCCCATTTATTACATGCAGTTCATGTGCCACACATGGGCAGTCACTTTCCACTCCCTGCATGACCTGCACTGGAATCTCCCACTTTTTCTTCCCCCTTGGCCGGAATAACCTAGTTCTGTAATACAGAGCTCTGAATAAAGCCTCTAAAAGGATTTATTATTTTTTTTTCCCTTGATGATTACCTCCATTGCTGACTTGTCCTCTGAGTACAAAGGCTGACTGCTCCTCTAAGATTGTGCTATGGCAACACGTGTTGCAGCATCTCAGGAACAGGGTATGATATGAGAAAGCTGAGAGGGAACTTAAAAAAAACCAACATGTAGACTTACAGGTAAGTATGTATTCCAAATAACAGAAAACAAATGCTACATAAAGGAGCGAGAATAAAAATCACACCACAAAAGAGAGAAAATCAATAATACTTTTCTTCTAGTGAAACTACAGGAGCCCACAGTCTGAATTTCGGTATAGGTACAGTATTGCATTAACTATGGTATCTAAATCCAATGAAAGCAACAAATATCCTTTGCTTCATTCTCGGATTCTTCCCAATATCTTCAGACACTTCTCTGAGCCAGGAGTGGCAATACATATCCTTAGAATATAACTTGTGTCATCAACTGCTTCGCTGTGCTTGAAGTGAGCATATATGTAACTAAGGACTTGGAGACAAGTGATATAAGTGACAGTAGATACAAAATAGCATCATTCTTACCCGGTTCTTTTGTGGGCCAGAAAGCCTGGGGAGTAAGAAATGTAAACCATAGGAAGCAGTAATCTGCTGATAGTCTCAGTGTAGAAATGTGCTACATTTTCTTTGTATTTTTTTTTTTTTCTCACTTTTCTCGGGTGCCCTGAAAATGGCTAAAAGGGAGAAGGACTTATGGAGAAGTGGAGTCCAGCAATTTAACAAGTTATGGAATATATTCCCCAGTCCTTATCACTTTACCAAATGCTGTCTTCAAAACTCACACTTCAGGCTGCTGACATTGAAATTAACCTCCTCTGTTACAATCTTACCATAATTAAGTTTCCCTTTCCTGTTAGCCCGAGTGTACCAAACATAGCTTAATCCTCCCTGCACCCTCACGTTTCCTGTCCAAACTCCCTTTCGTATGGTTGTAACAATAAGAAAAATCAATGTGATGGAATGGCGATACAGGAGGTGTAATGACAAAGGGACTAGTGCAATACAAACGGGTAACAAAAGGAAGAGCTCTCACTCATCTCTGAAGATCCAGGCTCCCAAGGGAAGCTCCACAAGGGAGGGATTTCCAACCAGAAATCCTTCCCTGGTGGCAGTCAGCCCTTAAGTGAAGTCTGAGAGGTGCAGCCAGGCTCCACCCCTTCCAGTCGCACACATGAATTGCCTTCAGCTGTGCTCCCAGGGCTGACCCGGTCCTTTCCCCAGGTGCTCAATCAGTGGTTCAGGCTGTGACTCAGCAGTTCCCATACAACGGTCATGCAGACCAACTTCATTATTGCTCTCTGCTTTCTAGCATTTTCAAGACCATGCTGCCTAAGAACAGCCTTGGAGGATGATGATTATTTATCTATATAACAGAATTTCAACGAATTTACCCTTTTCTCCAGTTACAGCAGCCACATTAAAACACACCCACCAGATCTACAGAAAGCTTCAACTGGTAATCTATGATTTAATAAGTCCAGTTTTCTTGACTTTTACTTCTTGTTTATCCTACCACTGATAATCCTGTGGAGGAGCAAGAGCTTTTTACTATTATTTTGTCTATATAGAAGGACTTTCCACCAGTGAATTTTAATGTTAACTGCTATGTTCAGAGGGTTTTTTTTTGTTTGTTTGTTTTTTAAAGGAATTCATAGCCATTGATTGGTTTGCAAATCATTGAATGGTTTGCTGATAAACTCATTTAAATGCCTTTTTGATTCTTGCAAACTTCTAATCTGTGCGCCAATTTTTTGCCCATCTCTCCTAAGTTTTAAACTGCGCTTCGTAACAAAGTAAAATGGCCTCCAAATGAGCACTGTAAGAAATCCTGGGCTCTGTCCTCATTGAATTGAAAGCAGAAAGGGCAGCTGCCTCTGGAACAGCATGCACAGTGGGACCAGCTAAGGTAGTCAGTCGGTCTGTTTGCCCTTTCCTCACAGAAAAGCTTTTCTTAATTAAGAGTGAATATGTATCATGAGCACTCCTTCAGTGTTAAAAGGAAGATTGAATAACTCGCACAAATTCATATGGTCTATTTGAGTGACTTACAGTTTCAGTTATGCATTGTAACATTAAACAGTATTACTGAGACTCCATGCTCATAGCTAACTGCAACCAATTACAGAGGAGCTTGGAAAACCACACAATTAAGTATCCTCAGAAGTCAGTTAAAATAAAGATGAGCACTTGGAGAAAAATACGCAAGATTTTTCAGGGTCTGTTTTTCTTCTTTTTATTATTATTTCAGTTATTCAGTTTGAGAAAACACCACCTAATGGCAAATAATAGGCTCTTTTCTAGTTACTAAGATTTCAGATTTCTGTAAGATCCCCTACAAGTTGAATTAACTAAATAACTGTCTCATAAGCAGGACAACAATGGAACTAAAATCCAAATACAAGCTGTAGTTTGTCAGTACCCTGCATTTTTTCCACTGTGGCCAGAAGCTGGAGGCTTCTACTCAAATGTTATTGTATAACTACACATTGTTCTTTTTACCCATCTTCTGAGAGCTTCCGTTACTAGCTTGAAAACAAATGATTAGGGTATCTAAAGCAAAAAGGTTCATTACTGCCGATATGCGAACATACTTCTTATTAATAGCAGATATAAGTAGATAATAACCAGTTTCTCACGTGTTTATTGATAATGAAGAACAAGAACATGTCCTCTGCATGTGATATTCACCCCAAAACACCCGATTGGCCACACTTTCTGACTGGTCTTGTGCCTATCTATAACTCAGTAGCATTATGAAATAAGAAACCTGTAACACGACAAGATTTGTCATGATTATGAGCAGTAGCTTGGCAATGGAATTCTCCTTTATGTGCCACTTTTGAGAATTGTCAAAAAGAGCGTACAGTTCAAGTAGGACAATTTTGATCACCCTTTTGAAGTGGTTTAAAGAGTCCAATTTCTTTGTCAAGGTTCTCAGAGAAAGAAGGCAATTTTTCAAGGTGCGCAATATTAGTCCCCAGCCTATCAGTCACTGTTACGAGGCAAGCCTTGAGAGTCTGATGGCTGAGGTCTATTAACTGCTCACAAGATTGATAACAGGCTAAGTTGCAAAGGAAACGTTAGATATCCAATCAGTTTGACAATCTCTTAAACTTCTGGCAATACTGCAGCAGAACAGACGTTGCTCGATGCACAGATTTTTATTCAGAAACTATTTTTCATTTGTAATTCCATAAACAAAGAGAAAGGTAACTGCATCTGCATAAGCCAGGAAGCTGAAGACCTTCTCTTTCATTACTTAATCTCAGCTCAGAATGTTTGCTTTCGCTTAATTGGGAAATTACAGTGAGAAATAACAGACTGTGCAGTTGTTTCAGTCAACATATGAGAAAACACAGGAAAAATGCCTGGGAGAAGTTGGGCAATCTCATGCCAAACCCCTTCTTTCAGCTTTAATGTCAGACTTCAGGAAGTGACAGTGTCTCAACACATTCAGATAAAAAGGTATGTGGAGGTAGAGGTTGTCTGGAAAGCAGCCTTCTGCTCCCAAAATGGCTAGGAATGACAGAAAAAGGCAAATCTCTGGAAAGTAGTTCTTTTCCTATTTCAAGAGCAATAGGAATTCTCATGTACTTTAAGCCCAGTCAGTTCTGACTCTGCCCATCTCAGCTTTTTTCTGTTGCTAAATAATACTCCATACTTCATTCACATCACTATTGTGAGTCACAAGCACTTCACTCCTCACAGTGGTTTTCTGCAACTTTGCTTACATCTCTTCCCTAAGCAATTAATGTTGCTGTTCATCTAACGAGCCCCTCGAAGTTAATGTTACGTTCAAAGTATGTTAATTCCCAAACTGTATTTGCAAAGAGCATATATGTTGACAGAACTCAACTGTACAATGCTGTACATGTAAATATGTGGTATTTCTCTTATGAAATGTAGTCTCTCTCTTAAAATGTGTTATTAAGAAACAGACATGAAGAGCTTTCTTGACATCTATTAGTTATAAATGATGTTAGCAAAACAAGAATCAAAGATAGATCTCAATGAGTCAGGCATCATATGCCCAACTATAATTGCTTACCCTACAGTAAGCAGAGGTTCTTTTGTTTTCATTACAATTCTGGAAGCATAAGACATCCAAACTGTAGTTACAAAAATTTCAGTATTTGGAAGTTCTTAGTAACCAATCAATAATAAATAGCCCTTGAAAATTTCTCAAGTAGGCTAAAATGGGAAAAAAGGCAATGCTGAGGTCTGAGTGCTGTAAGGACTATTGACATAATGGTCACACAGCTCTTCCCCTTGCCAATGACCTGGTTTCTCTACGGATAAGAGACTGCCCCTTGTTTCTACTACACTTCAATGCACACATTAACTTAAATCTGACATACTACTTCAAAAGATTGAAGGGTTTACTTCATACTGGAATAACTACTTTTTTTTTTGTATTCAAAGTAGTCCAGGCTTGCCTTTCAGATGAGAAAGAATAAAGTAATAAAACTTGCTTTACTGCAATCATGTGGGACCCTGATTCTTAAAACATCCGGACTGAGACAATGTAGTCCTTCCTTGCATCAACGGACGTACATTTTTTAAACACTATCCCCACTGCTACAGTAGCCTCAAATTATGTACTTCTAAGAGGGTATAGACCTGAAAATAATGTAAATACACCAAAAAAGCTCCCAAAACCATATCTGGGCAAAGTCCTTCCAATCACGCACACTGCTTTTCTTAATTATTTGCCTATTCATAAGATAATACATTAGATATTAACATATTTAAACAGACCAAAGAGGAAAAACAAGTAATTCACTGGAATGTTACTGTTTTATCATAATATTAAAGAAATAATTCTAAGCACGAGTCAGATGCAGTATAAGAGGTTGTTGGTTTTTTTTTTTTTAAATCTTAGACACTATAGTTGCTACCCAGATGCCATGAATTAAAATAACTACGAGCTCAGTCAATTAGATCAGCAACATACAATGATTCTTTTGGAAAAGAACATTCTTCACAATGCCTGATGGACAACGAATTCTGTACCACTAGGACACCCTGCAATGATCCTTGTGAACAAAAGTCCCTTTATTTTATTTATTTTACGCCATAAAAATATTTTCAGACACCTATGAACTGCACTTCCTAGCATACTGAAGTCTCTTGCTATGCAAGTCATCTCGCATTGGAATCTGTCCCTGCATTCTGTCTACTCTGACAATTTCCAGGGGGTACATGTAAAAAGGGTATACGTACAGCAAATTTGTCTACAAAAAGTTGAAAATATTCTTTCTTTAATAAATCATTGAGTTGAAATAATTACACTCATCCACCTTCCTTTTTACAACAAGTTTGGCTCTCTCTCTTTTCCAAAGACTCTTCCTGAAATGAAACATTAAGAAACTCTGAAACAAAAACTTTTCTTTCCCTAAAACATCAGCAGATAAATTTAAAATGGAAGTAACTGCCAGACAGTTTCGATCAAGGCAGTCTGCACCAAAGCAAAACGACACTTTAATGAATGCACAACTAACGAGAAAATTGTCGATTATCTGATTTCTTGCTGATGTGTTTGAAGATTTTGGCTTTGTGAACACTCTTTGGCTTCTGGTAACCAAATCCTCCACCTCCACCTCTTTTCTGTAGTCTTCTGCCTTGGTTGCTGTTCACATCTGGAATTTTATGGGTTAAAGAGCATAACAAAAGCCTTAATTGAAGCGCTGCTTATTGGGTATCGCGTGCATTATTAACAGAAAGAAGTATTATACAAAACACACAGTTGTGTTATGGGCGGACCTGTCATTCTACTGACTGCTTTTATTTTTCCAGCTGAAAACTGAAGAACCACTGCTTCAACTTTTCTCTCTCCACTGGCACCTTTGACAAGAGGGGCCCATGCCCCTCTATTGCAGTACAGGGCTCTAGAACATGCATGCAATATTCCAGTATCTATGAAACTGCAGGAATTGAAGTCCATATCTGTATTAAAGCAGATATTTGTAAGCAATTATTAAAACTGGCCATTTAACATTTTCTTTGATAAACCATTATTTGGATATACATGATGCATGTATGTGATTATTAGCAATACTAATTAAAACCCAACAAAGAGAACAGAACTTGAAATAGCATACCTACTTCCATAAGTTTCATTTAACATTTCTAAAGCAGGAATTCAGCTTTGAAACATAGTAGTAAAAGGATACTGAGGTCAACGTATGGAGGGACTTTAAAGCCAAATGAGAGGCTGACTTTGTTAAGATCCAAGTTACCCACGTTATAGATCTGCTTCAGAGAATGGGAGTCATAAGCTCTAATGTAAGCTTTGTATGCTTCCTGGGCTGACTTGTGAAGGAAGTAGTTCTTCTCAATCAGTTTCTCCAGCTGATGAGAAAGAAGAAAAAGAGACATTACATTATGGAATTATGGCTATAACAATAAGTTACATGCAAGTCAATTACTTGCTGTGTGCACTGCAGTGACATTCGCTACTCGCTTTAATAAGACTGCGCTGTGACAGCAGAGCACAAATATCTACAGTGCTTTTACAACCAGGCACTAAAGCCTGAAGCTGAATTGTAGTACAAAGTACAAAGCCTTTAGCAATGAGAAACTTTACAAAAACATCAAATTAGGTTGCCCTAAAGAAGCTCGTTGAGAGGAGAATCATATGATTATATGGTTCTGTGAGTAAATAACTACAGCCACAGTTATGTGCACTGAGAATTAATCGACAATGACAATACACTTAAGTCAGACATCTAAACAGAACCATTCCATGTAATTTTGCTTATAGCTCTACCTAAAATGCTAGAGACTCACTGTAAAATGCACAGTATTATTTTTAAGACAAAAATGAAGTTGCACTAGTGTAGACTGAACTATTTTATTTGTTGAGGGCTAAGTTCCCAAAGCTTAGATCTGAGTGTTTCACTTGACTGCTACCATCCGTTAGTTTGGCAAACTAATGTTAAGTTAGTAATTAGGCATTAGTACTTCCTCTAACTATCCTTAACAACTAACAGAGGTTCACTGCTTCTAGTATTTACTATGGCAAATTTCAGTTATTACAAAGAAACTTTGCACAGCTCTTAAGAAAATGATTCACAGAACTAAATAAAAATTCACACCTACAGAACTATCTATGCCATTCTCTTCTACTTTGTCCTCCGTGGTTATTTTTGTTGGATGGAAGCACGTGCCAAGTTTGGCTGACACCAGGCTCCATTAATACCAGCTTGATAAAAATATACCTGGAACATATACTGGCATTTCCAGGTGTTGGTACTGGATTTCTTTCTGTATGCTGAAGGCTGAGCAAATTATCTTGTAAAAGATCAGATACTGAGAATTAATCTAAGCATGCATAACCATTCAATAAAAGCTACTGGAAACACTGTTTGCTACCTAGACAATATTCTATTCAAAAGCTGAAAGCATTTTTACACCACTGCAACATGCTGTGGAAAAAACAATTCTTACAAGCAAACGCATATTGTGCAACATCAGCAATTTAGTACTGGATATTAAAATTCTTCATTTCATACCTGAGACTGGATATCTGAAATCTTTGACCAGGAAAACTCAAATTCACTGAGCGGTACCTTAGAAGAGCAAATGAATAAATACATAATCTAGATTATTTCTATTTTACAAACAGGAGGACATAAGACAAATAAGAACAGACCTGACAGAAATACAAGACTTTCTCTTTTTTTAAACACAGCTTTGTCTGTCAATGAATCTGAAGTCCAAAGGTACACTTTTAATTTAAAGCACATCTTACACATTTTTAGGTTTTTGACATCTTTTACTCAAAACAATGATGATAATATTAGTAACCCTTATCAGAAATATATTCACTGAAATTGCCAGTGCATAAAGAGGCCATCATTGTACTTCCTTTAAATTAGGGTAATAAAAATACTCTTTATGACCCTTTCACTGCTTTAATTACACATGACAAAAATCTGGACTGTAAACAACCCCATAAAGAAACCCCCATGAATCTATGAGGAGTTCTCTCTTATTAAAATGGTTACATTTGAAAGAAGGTAACCCGTCTTTTGGAATTGAAAAAAATGCTATTATTTTAATAGAAAAACAACAACTGCACTGGCCAAGCTCCCAGTATCTTTTCATGAAGAGATCATCGGAAAATTATATTTTAATAATGCACACTGCACAGCTGCAAAGCAACTATTAACACATGCAGTCACCTTTGAGTCTAAGGGTCAGCAGAACAGAGTCAGATGTTGTTACATATTTTCTAAGTAACAGAATTATTTATGCTCAGAAATTAAAATGTTTTGTTAATCATAAAAAGTTTTTGCCTTTAAAATAGTGACAGTAAAAACAAAAGAATTCTACATGTAAGTTTACCCTGGCTTGTTTCAGGTAACGAAGAAAGCCCAGTTCTTCCGGACGTAAAATGAGCAGAGCATGTCCTCTACCATTGATACCTCTGGCAGTTCTACCAACACGATGAATATACTCCTTTTGCAGAGAGAAAAAAAAACAGTTAAGTCCAGGCAGTCTTTCATATAAGCAGCAATACTGTTTTATGGAAAAAGCATTTAACATTAAGTGTCATGCAACATCAGTTTTGTTTTAAAGCCTTCTTAGCACTGACAAACAGGTGAGGCAAACCAAGTGCTGATGAAGCAAAGCACAAAACTAGTTGAGACAAATCCCTGACCAGAAGCATCTTACCTTCTACTGAAGAAAAAAAAAGAACTTTAGCCTAATGCCATTGAAAATTTAGCTTTACTTGCTATGTTTGTCAAGGTATTTAAGTTTAAGTCTTTCTTGTTTGCATTGGACATTTTTTTCAAATGAGAATTCTAATTTTTAAATAATTGAGCTTCTTCTTGGAAAAGCTGTTACGAGACTCAAGCATGCATATACAAATTCATACTAAGAAGTATCTTTTTATTTAGCTGATTAGATTTTAAATTACTTTGTACCATAAAGAGTTTTGTTCTATATTTCTTCACTAGCTGCAGCACTTCCCAGGATCTGGTGGAGATCAGTGGATGAAATCAGCTGCTAGATGTGAACACAGCTGAATTCTGACCTCTGTTGAGCAGAAGATTCAGGTTCTCTCTGCAGCAACACTCATAGCTAGGATTTGAAGGTATTTTTATTTCCATAACTTACTTTTGGATCATCTGGAGGGTCATACTGGACAATCCAGTCCACCTCAGGAATATCTAGTCCTCTGGCAGCTACATCAGTGCACAGCAGGATTCCAGATTCTGCATTACAGAACTGGAAAAATGTCGTAGTACGTTTTGTTTGTTTCTGCTTGCCCTAAAACCAAAAAACAAATCAAATAAAACAAGAAAATAACCCAAAGAACACATACTTTAAGGATGTCCACTAAAAAAAAAAATCCTTGCCAGTTTGTAAGCTTAAATGTAATTTCTCATTTCACAGATTATATTGCTGCCAAAAAATATAAAAAACTTCAGGGCATCTTTCTACCTTGTGGATTTGCACAGAACAAGCAGAACCATTTCACAGTGAAGCAGCAATGCTATCACAGTAAACTGGTACCTCTCAGAAGTTACACTGTATATTCAAGTAAATTGAGATTGTAATACCTTAAGTGTTACTTTCAGAGGGACTACATAAAAGCCTGATGTTTAGAAACGGGCATTACCAGATTCATTAAAAATAAATCAACACAAAAATACTTACATGAATGGCCAAAACAGGCAAATCAATGTAGTTGAGTAATTCATAGTGGTACTTCACTGACATACAGGAAGAAAAAAATACCATTAGTTTCTTCTTCCGGTTCTTCTTCAGGAATGTGAAGAGCAAAAGGAATCTTTTCTCAGATGGACACACTACATAGCCCTGGAAATTATTTAAATATTGTTAAATTAAACAGTACAGAACACGCTTTTTGCAGGGGACTATTGGCAAAAGTTCATTTTAAGCTATACAGAATGAAGCCATCTGATTTACTGTCTTTCTCACTTTGTTATATGAAACTCCTTAAATACTGATGACAACAAAAACTTACTCTACAAACTACAGAAGAATTTTATTGAATTCTTGCTACTAGTTTACTCTTTAAAGATAATATCTACCTACTGGTATCTTAAAACAATTATCATTTTATCAACTGCACAAACCCAGAAACTAAGGTGCAACTCCATTTAGCCATCATCTTAAGTAGAAAAATCAAAATCTCATGTGTTCTCTAGACAGTAACACAGTGCTTATGTACATAATATAGACAGGTATGTAACATAGACAGTAGTTGAAAGTGTAACTATATTATTACTTCATGAATTTTTTTACGTAACTTTTAGACAGCAGAGTGAATAAAACCCTGTAGGTAACTTAACTTTTGCCCATTAGGATGCTAAACACTCCAAGAGAATGGGCATTTATACAACCCATCTAAAAAGAACACGTGGCCTGTTGGTTTTTCTCAGACTGTACCCCTTTAAGTAACACTTATATGCTTTACCTGTTCAAGGCCATCTACTGTTGCTGTCTCCTTATTATCATCAACTCCTACATACAGTGGTTCTTTCTTCAGAGAGATCTTGGCTAAATCTTCCACCTTCCTGGTTTGTGTAGCAGAAAACAGCATCGTCTGTCTGCGCTCTGAAGATGGTTTAAAAGAAAGCTTAATTTTTTAAATGATAATTCAAATTGCAAGTACTTAAAATCTTTAGTTGCAAACTCCCTTGTAACAACTCTTCACCTTTTTCCCATTAATTTAAAATATAGTGCTACTGATAAACAAAGGCAGGTACAGTTACACTGTGTACTGAGTTGCACAATATTTACTTAGGCTGCCATCATCTTTAAAATCTTAAAGCACTCTAAAAGCACTTCAGCTTTACTAAGCTTTTCTTAGACAATCCATAACACATTTTTGCATGCTGTTTCACACGTGACTGTGCATCTCAAACAGGTCTTCCAGCAGGTGTACTAAACCAACTCTCTGCCTATCATATCCCAGCATAAATATACAGCCTGAGACCAGAAGATTTTCTTATTACAAGAGTGCAGCAAAAACACATTTAGCCTTTGTTCCATTTTACACAACAAGAACAGCACCAATTGGTCTTGTGGAATAACTGGCGCCATCACTTTCAGAAGGATCTTTGTTATTTTTAATGTTTTAAAATAAATTCCTTCTTGGGGAAGGAAAACAGATTAAAATCAAGCAAGATAGAAATCTTCCATCTATCACTTCCCAAAGTCATTTCTCCCCCACATTTCTTCTTCACTTAGTTTTAGTGCTGGTCATTTGCATTCTTCATAGGATGTTAGCTACAAGGAATAACTAAATGAAAGCAAAGCAAAGAAACAGGGTATTCATTAATCTCTCCAGAACAATACCTTAAAAAAAATCCAATTGCATAGATCTTTTTCTTTTTATTTTCTTATTTAAGTCTAATTAAAAAATAATGAATAGCAGGATATAAACAAGTAAAGAAAGATGAATGAGATACTACAGGCATTAAGCTAAAATGTTTTTATGTGAACAAAATTATATTCCTAAAGTGCATAAGGACACAGAAAACCACATCCTTCAGATAAACGATGTTAATAATATGTTAGCTACCAGAAAAATGGACAGAGTTAGACAGTCACTCCAAGGCACATTTACAGAACTATAAAAATTAATGACTTCTCTTACAATAATTCAGTTATAAAGACAACATAATGTTAGTCAAGTAATTTCCACAAAAGACATTTTTTTCTCCTTACTTGGTAGAAGCTTTATGATCTGCTTCATTTCTTCCTCAAATCCAACCTCTAAGATTCGATCCGCCTCATCAATCACCAAACACTGCAAGTTCTTGTACATGAAACCTGGAGTGTTCTAGAAGAATAACTTAAGAGTCAGATAGGGACAAGGGTTTTATTACCGTCTATAAAAGAGGCACCATTATTTTTGTATACCTGCATATGATCCAGAAGTCTTCCTGGTGTTGCTACAATTATGTTGATTCCATTTCCAAGTTTCTGAGCCTCTGCTGACCTGTTACTGCCCCCCATGATCAGACCATAGGTGTGAACATGATGATTCATAAGTTCTTTAAGAACTCCATAGGTTTGCATGGCAAGCTCTCGAGTAGGTGAAAGAATAATAACACCTGTCCCTAAAACACAAATCAATTGACCCAGATTAAGTTACAGTTCCTCCAGTCCCTTTCACAGTCACATCACTTAATGTCTGGGTCACTACAAAATGAAGGAAATCCTTACCATTTCTAGGCATGAATTTTAACTTGTAGATGAGCTCTACTGCAGGAATGAGAAATGCAAGTGTTTTGCCACTGCCTGTTTTGGCAGCTGCTAAAATATCCCTGCAAAAAGCAAAATTAGGAGAAGTATTAAGGTCACCCTACAGATTAAAAATAAATCCTATTCTAAATGATGTTGACTATGGGAAAACGTAACACGGTTTTAATCTAAAATTAAGCCCTGTGACAGATACAGTTCACAGCTTGGTCTCTTATTTCTCCCAAGTCTCTATGAGACACACTGATACAAGAGACTAATGAAAACAGACTCTGCTGCTTTCAAAACCAAAAGCAAAGTAATTTCCATTAACTTACTGTAGTAATTGGAAAGACCAACATGATGGAAAGGTGCAAGACATTGCACAAGAGGTGCAATGACACAGGGACTAACGGAATACAAAAGTGTCATAAGGGAAGGAAAAAGGACTACTCAACCACCTCCAAAGACCGAACCTCACAGTGGAAAACTTCACCAAAAATAGATCTCCAGAAGGAGACCCTTCCCCAGTGGCAGTCAGCCCTTAAATGAGGTCTAAGAGAGGTGCAGCCAGGCTCCACCCCTTCCAGTCACATACATCAATTGCCTTCACCTGTGCTCCCAGGGCTGACCGGGTCCTTTCCCCAGGTGCTCAATCAGTGGTTCAGGCTGTGACTCAGCAGTTCCCATATAACTTACCCCAAGTATTTGTTCACACGTAACATACATACTTCATTAATTTGTATTTATGACTACAAACGAAATATTTAAAATACAAAATAATGTTTTGAAAAGAGCATAGCTCCAAGTAGTTACATTTCTTGTACCTAATTTGTTACTAGCATTTAGACAGCATTTGATGTCAGTATAGCAGTTAAAAAGATATATTTCTTACCTGCCTTCCAGAAGAGGTTTAATACTTTTATGCTGAATTTCTGTCATGTGTGTAAAGCCCATATCACTGATACCTTTCAATGTATTCTCACTTACAAGATCAGTAAGGGAAGCAAAAGAATTGTCTTCAAAGGCACCTGAAGGGAGAGAGGGGAAATAAACATTCACTTCAACTCTGTCCTTCCCAAGACTGCCCAGTAAGAAATTTACGTCACAAACAACTTCTTACAATTCCTTCCTACCATAAAATTATGATGCTAAAAAAAAAAAATACTCTGCATTGAAGTATTCCTAGTGATACCACAGAGACCTGTTAAAAATGATTGAGCAGACTGCTTCTCATGCCAATTAGCAATACAACTCTAACTGGCCTTTTTTTCCATATTTAAATGTGTGCAAGTACATTTCAAAACTGTTTTCCAAACATAATTTTAAGACCAAAAGCCATGTACATATAATATAAATTTCAAAAAACAGTAACTGAACTATAAAACAACTGCAGCTGCCAATATCACATCACCTATATTCAAACACCAGGTTTTTAATGCAAATTTGAGAACTTGCTCTGGAAGACAGCTTAAGACCTGGGATTTTTGTATACCTACGAAAAAAGAGAACAATATACCTGTTAGACCCAGAGGTAAACTGGGCACTTCATCCTCCTCTTCTGCTTCTTTTTCTCCAGAATCCTGCCCATCTTCACCTTCTGCCTCCACAGATACGTCTTCTTCAGCTTTTGCTTTCTTACTTTCTGTGCCTACAACAGATTTTACAGAAGACAAGCCATTCTCAGTGAGGGGAAAACGAGAAACACGCTTGTCAACCAAAGCTGTGCTGCGGACTGGCTTTTTTTTTACCCTGTAAATCATTCCTACAGACATCGTGTGGTGGGGAGGGGTCAGGAGAAGGGGAGACATGGTTTCTGCGGAGCTTTCAGATGCAGGCAGCACAAACGCACGTTCCAAACCTACCTCCCTCGGCGCCAGCCGCAGCTTTCCTCTTCTTCTTCTTTCTCCTCTTCGCCCCAGCGGCCTCAAGGCCCGGCGCTGCCTGCTCACCCGCCTCCTCCTCAGCCTCGGGAGCCGCCGCCTCCTTCACCTCTTCGTCCTCCTCCGGGGGGCCCAGCGAGGCCCGGCCTGCGCACGGAGAGGGAAGATGAAGAGCCGTCAGCCGCGGCGCTCAGAGGCTCCGGGAAGCCAGCCAGCCAGCCCGCCCCCGCCGTACCTTCCTGCTCCGCAGCCCGCAGCTTCAGATTGCGCTGCCGAAGCTTCAGGTTCCTCTTGTGGATCTTCTTGCGGAGCAGCCGCATGGGCAGGTTGCCCGCGGCCACCGACACCGACATCCCGGCTGCGCGCCGACCTCCTCCCGCAATCACACGTGGGGACGGCGGCCCCGGCACAGCGACGCGCATCCGGGTCGCGCCGGAACCTCGCCGCTCGGCTGGCGCCCCCCAGTGGCGCGGCGGAGGCAATGCGGGGCTCCCGCTGGCCCCAGCCCAGCCGTGCTATCGACTGGACTACCTGTGCAACGTGCCGGCTTCAGGGCATGGCTTCTTACAGCTTTATTCTCAGCTGCTCCTCAGCTCAGCGAGAGGCAGGATTGCCTTCCCTCCTCGTGTCCTCTTGCATCTTCATTCTCATCCAGAGTGGTTTCTGCAGCCTCCTTTAGATCTCTCTTGACCAGCAGGTGGCACAAATGGCACAGGAATTTACAGCAACTTGCTTGCTTTCTTAAACCAAGAAATACAATGTTCTAGAAATCTGAATTGCTACGAATTGGGTAACACTCAGCTGCAATTACCTGCTGCAAGGCACATTAAGCTCAGAATTATGGCTCTACTAAATTCAAAGTGTTCATTGCATATAACTTTTTTTTTTTTTTAAGATACTTACACCAAAAATGAAACAAAGTTCATTTATAGAATCATAGAACCATTAAAGTTAGAAAAGACCTCTAAGATCACCAGCCCTAACCAACCCACACGATGCCCACTAACCATCCTCCAGTGCCACATCTCCATGGTTCTTGAACACCTCCATGGATGATGACTCCACCACCTCCCTGGGCAGCCTGTGCCACTGCATCACCACTCTTCTGGAGAAGAACTTGTTCCTAATCTCCAAACTGAACCCCACCTTAGCACAGCTCAAGGCCGTGCCTCTTGTCATGCCTTTGGTCTTGGTGAGGAGCAAAGGGGGAATGGCAGCCTCCGAAGGACTCTGCATTGCCCCCAGAGCTGCTAATGCCCACACCTTCTAGCAGCAGTGCTGCCTCTGCATGTCCCCACGTGGTCCATGCTGGACCATGTAACTCACAGGATAGGAGGAGGAGAGAAGCTGCAGAGCAGCCAGGGGATCAAGATTAACTGCTGGCCCCATCTCCAAATCCAGCCATGTGCCTCAGAATGAAATCCTCCAGCATCTCTGGATGCTGTCTTGTTTTTCATCAACTGTAATTCTCAGTGTGCAGCTTTCACACACATTACCCAGATGAGACTTTTTCTACCAGAATTTCAAACTGCTGAAAGATACATAACATTTTAAAATTTCTTTCATTTACTAATAATATACTGTAGTGGAAATGCTAGGTCTGTCTGAAGTAGTTATTGAGCATCCGGTGGGAAGACAGCCAACCCAGAGGAGCACAGGTGCACACAATGTACCTGAGTGACCAGAGGGAAGAAGCCAGGATCCATCCCTTCCCAGACCTCATTTAAAGGCTGGCAATGGAGGTGAGGGTAATTTCTGGGAGGTCTCTCTATACTTGAGGCCTTCTGAAGGTAAGGAGTGTCTCTCCTTTATTTCCGTGCCTAGCACTGTTGTGTCTGTGCAAGTCCTCACTTGCTGCACCCTGAGACCTTGCTTCTCTATTGTCATTGCTGTACTTTCCATTGCATTATATATACACGTATATTCAAATTAGCAATAGTTACTAGGTCTGTACAAGAGAAAGACAGGAGATGCCACTGTTCTCCAACAATCATAAGAAATTAAGAGAATTCCAAAAAATGTTGTTGTTTATGAAAAGCATATAGAAAGAGGAGGAAGAATTGACACTGAAGATAATTTAATCTCAGCAGGTATTGCTGGAGCAAGAAAAGATGTCCCTATTCATACATCACTGAAATAAGACTGAACCAAATTGATATTGTAATAC
This sequence comes from Perdix hodgsoniae, assembly GCA_035772895.1. Classification (NCBI taxonomy): domain Eukaryota; kingdom Metazoa; phylum Chordata; class Aves; order Galliformes; family Phasianidae; genus Perdix; species Perdix hodgsoniae. Next base: position 494,630 of record JAPSGF010000040.1, read on the forward strand.
CTTTATGCTTTACACTTGAAAATGGAACCTTGCAGGTGAACAAAGGCTTCACAAGAAACAGAGACAAAACTACCAGTATTTTGTTTTTCAGTTTAAACGGAAACTGAAACAATAAATCCCCTTGGCTAATTCTTGCTGTAAGTTTTCTTCCCCAGGCTCTCATTAAGCAATGCTGAAGAGTAACCTGGACTCCAGGACACCCCATAACAGCACATTTTTGCAGTTTTAGTCCATCTCTCAATTACCTTCAGGAATCTTTCTACTTCATAAATGCACATAGTTGCTGTGGGGCAGAATGGGTTGCACCTCACTTGCAGCAGACTTCACAGGCTTTCACTGTGAATATTCTTGGCAGTCTGAAAAGCATGGCCTCTAGCTCGGCTGTTGAGCTGCTTTGCTTACAGGTGTGACACTGAAACTGGGAGGCAAAAAAGGTGACCAGGTCCAAACTGGCCACTGGCTTATTAAATTACAAGGATATCTGTGTGAAAGCACATCAGTCTCCATCAGACGTGTTTTGAAAATAAATTGAGCCATCCTCACTCATCAAGAAAGGCTTTTGGTACAAAACTCTAGGGAAAGTCATGTCAAGGCTGAATTTTAAGCAGCTTCTTTATGCAAGCCAGTGTCGTTTAGTTCTGGAAATATATTTCCATAGTTCTTCCCCATCTACCTTACATTGTGCCTACAGAATATGCTTTTAATTAGCTAAATATTTGTTCTTCCTACACTGTGCTGATTTATAGTTACATGATTAGATTCACTATTTGGATCCTTCTGAAATATGCTCGTTGTACAAATAGAGCGAATTAAAAATCTGGGCAGGAGAGAGCTGACACTGAGGGCAGAGAAAATTACCTCCTTCAAGAGCAGAATGATCCACTTGTTCCTATCTCAGCCAGCACTGCCAGGGTCATCACCATTTAGCTTTCATCCACATCACCACACTCTCAGATCTGCCAAGATTTAGGACCTGGAAAACCTGTTCTGTTAAAACCCTGTATGAAGAGCTCATCTCAGTGTCCCCACTGGGTACAGGCTGACTTGGCAAGAGTTTGTGAAAGTGCATTAGTGTGGCACAAGGCCCAAACTGACAAATGCTTCTGAGAGGTATGTTAGATCCCTCTGAGCAGAATATATGGGATGTATACCAATCATGTGTCAACACAGTTTTACAAATTTACTTTGGTTGGCAGGGAGCAGAGGAAAAACGTTGATGCATTTGCAGAGGAATGACAGTTCTGCACCTGTGTAGATAGATATCATGGTATTATATATGGGATATGGGACTTTGGAAATTAGATTAGAAAGTGCAACATGAAAGTAATCATTGAGTTCAGCTGTATCATTTCATATGAATCATCATGATTGATGATGAAAAGTATCAATCTTATGCAGAAAATATCACAAAACAAAAGCATGTAATTCTTACTGCTTAAATATGGCAAACAGGGTCAGTTTTCAAAAATATCTCTGAAAAGAATTTGTTTATAGTCATTGTTAGCTATGAAAAAACCATTAACAGTGGCATTTGTGAACATCTGCATCACTAAGCCAGAAGAGTTGAACTAGAAAATCAGTTCTTCTATGTTCTGCACCCACAAAATGAAAAACCTTTGAGAACCATTGTTTCATTTTTACAGATAATAGTTTCTGCTCTTAGATCAAATTTATCTTTCAGACTAGTAGGTTCTGGATAGGCATTGAGTTTAAAATCAAGTATCATATAGACAGGTAGAAGGCTGTATTTTCTGCAGATGGGTGTGCTATGCACAAAAGTCTGTGTAAGTATGCAAGTGTGTTTGCAGAAATTATCAGTTTCCCACTTAATTGACACATAACTAAAACCTGAACTTCGGAAAAGTTACCCACTGGAACTGATCTAAATTGTTTTGATAGAGGTATATCAAGGTATATAAAGGTATGTTACATAAGAAATAGATGACATGATTAACAGAAGAGTAATGTGAACTTGAAAATTGCTGGTTAGAGATTTTTAGTGCAAACTGCATTTCTGTAAGTTACCATTGAATATCACTGAATTTGTGAGTGAACTTAAATCTTTGAATTTAAGACAGAATTAACGTATCTGTGTTCATAAAAGCAGACCAGGCTGTCAAGTAACCATTTATTTATTTTTTTTAGGATTTTAGTTTACTGTTGCTTCCAAATAACGTCTCCCTCATGGGTCATATATAGAGTTATTGTCTCAGTTTTAACTGACATCACCAGCTCTGTGTAGCATGAAGCATACAACTGGGTCCATACCAAGTTTGAGGTTTTTTCTTATAGGAAACTTCTCATTTACACCATATTTTAGAACTTGAGTTATGCCGTGCATCAATTGTAAATGTAGACTGACATGGCCTGAATATGTTCCAAATCTGAACAAACCTACAGTGAGAGTGAAAAGTAGAGATGGATTGGATTTCATAAAATACCTTGTAGATTTTTGCATAGCTTTCATGGATTTTCTGGAACTTTAAACTGCTCAAGCACTTCTGAGAAGCAGTTTGGTATTTCAGAATGTTAGGCCAGGATGTTAGTGTTATTAGTTGATTAAAAGGAAAGCAGTATTTTAGTGTTGGAATAACATGGATAACACAAAGATGAGGAACTGAAATAGTTCTTCTAACAATTTCTCTTTTTTCATACGCAGAGGATCAAGGTCTAACTTCACTCTTGCAGACTTTAGCATGGCTGTGTATGGAATCCTGCTGTCTCACATGATCTGGATGACAGGAGTCCAGGTTACTATACTGGTCTGGGCCCTTGCTGAAGCGATGCATCCCACTGATAACAACAACCAGCTGTATACCTACATACTTTAACCTTAACTACTGGAAATCCACAGAATCAGTTCCCTCTTATCTCCTCTTCCAGCAAGGAAAGCCAGACTCAGAGATTAGCAATTTGCAGGTAATACCTATGTGCATTTGTTATTCTCTGTACATCATCAACTCTACTATAGCTAATCATGTGTTACAGCCTTTATTAAAAAAAGGCAAGGTAGCCTATGCGATGTTTCCATGTAGAAAGCACCTTCAGTGTTTGGAAAACATTACCTTGTATTAAAAGTTGTAAGTTCTTTCCTGTGCTGACTAGATTCACGTATTAGTTGCCCCCCAGAAACTTAAGTTAATATCAATGTTTTGGATCTCTTTTTTAAGATGCACCACAACTAAAGCTCTACTTCTTTAAAACACCATTTAAACCTCCGAAACAAAGAAAGCAGCTAGAATCATAGCATTTCAGAGCAGCTAGTGTAGAAAGCACCTCTAGAAACTGCCTTTTCTAAGCCACCTACTGTAACAACCTCAAAGATTAACAGGATGGAACTAAGATACAAAAGTGTAATCATAAAGAGACTAATACACAAAAAGAAGGAAAAAAAAGGCATAAGGGAAGAAAAAAAAAGAAACAAATAAAAAACTGCTCAGCAATCTCTGATGATCTGGGCTTACAGGGAAAAACTCCACAAAAGAGGGATACCCAAACAAAGAGCCTTACCCAATGGCGATCAGCCCTTAAATGAGGTCTAAGAGAGGTGGAGCCAGACTCCACCCCTTCCCATCACACACATGAATTGCCTGCAGCTGTGCTCCCAGGGCTGACCCGGTCCTTTCCCCAGGTGCTCAATCAGTGGTTCAGGCCATGACTGAACAGTTACCATATACTGCTCAAGTAGGATCAGCTACAGCAGATTGCTTGGCTCTCTGTCCGGTAAGATTTCTAGTATTTCCATGGATGGAGATGTACAACCTATTGGGACAACATGTTTCAATGCTTGACCACTCTTGCAGCGAAAAAGCTTTTTTTCTGCATTTATGTGGAATTTGCTGCTTTTCACCTTGTGTTCATTGCCTCTTGTTCTGTCATTGAGGAGCACTGAGAAGAGTCTGACTTCATCATCTTTTTCTCATTGAGTATTTATACACACATTAAGTGTTGATAAGTAGCCTCTTCTGCAAAAACATTTCCATTTTTTGTAGGTAGCTACTTTTAATAACATAGCATTTAAACTCATTATATTATTTCTCATATATGAAGTTCTATGATTTTTTAGCACTTTCTGTTTTAAAAAAACCCAACTCATTGAAGGTTCTTCAAAATACTGCAAAGACTACAAGCAGGATCAGAGGATTTATTAACAAACTTATCAAAATGCAGTTGTAGCCACTGGTTTATAGCTTACAGAATGACAGATTTATATCTTTAAAAAATTCTTTCCTCAGGTATAACGTACTTTTACACTGCCCTTGTTAATGTGAAGAGTCTTAGTAAAAATTAACTTTCAGAAGGGGTGGTGTGCCTTTTACATTACTTTATCTTTTACATATATACATAGGGTCAGTCAAGATTCTTTGCAACTATCTTGAAGATAAAATTTGAGCTGGTGAGATAGATCTCAGGACATTCTGGGTGCTTGGCAGTTGGATGAAGACAGAGACATGGCATTTTGTGGTGCAAGGAACACAAGATGTCACCCTAGCTGTGAGATTTCTCCAACTCAAAAATATCATTAGCTAAAGAGGAAAGGGAATGAAGAATGGAGGTTACTTTTTACAAGATGATCATTACATTCCTTCACTTACGGGAAATCTAAATTGTTAAACTCCTTCAACTAATACAGAACACAATTTCAGAACAACCAAAAAATCCACAAATCACTGAATGTTTCTAGTTCAATGCAATCATGCTGTTTATAAGTTCCTTTGTTAGTTTTTACTTTAGAGTAGGTTCCTGAAATTTGAAATAAAATTTTACTTCACTGAACAGTAACCCTATGTTTATTGTACCTGTTAGTGAAAAAGATGATGGAAAAGAGTACAATATTTTTGAGTTATCTTAAGCCTCATTAATGTTCATACATGTACCTTGTATTCTATAAGGTTACAGAAAGAAGCAGTGTCGTGTCCTTAGAATCTTTGTAAACTGCTTTTACTTTTAAGACCATTTCAGATTCCCATTTGTATAGAACTGTTGAGTCACAGCCTGAACCACAGATTGAGCACCAGGGGAAAGGACCCAGTCAGCCCTGGGAGCACAGCTGCAGGCAATTCACCTGTACTACCAGAAAGAGAGGCTGCACCTCTCTTAGACCTCATTTAAGGGCTGACTGCCACTAAGGAAGGATTTCTTTCTGGAGGTCCTTTTTTGGTGAATCTTTCTTCTCCAAACCTAGCATCTTCTGATACAGGTGAGCAGTTGTACTTTCTTCCTTTATAGTGCAAGTCTATTGTTCTAGTCTTTCCAGTTTTGTGCTTTTACTCTGATGCTTTTCCTACTGTATTGGTCTGTTAAATTGCTGTATTGTTAAAAGGAGCTTTTATGTTTCTGAGATTGGGAATAGTTTGTTCATAGTTTATTATGTAATACTCTTTTTTTGAATTGAAACCCTGTAGGAGCTAGCACAGTCAGCACTGCACAAGAGAATGCTTGTATTATAAAGATGAGAGTTTTTATGGTCCAAACCTTTATAAACTGTGTCAAGCTGTGATAGTTATAATTATTGCACACATTGATTTAACCTATACAGTATAGTCATAATACATTAGGCTTTCTAACTTTCCCTTGCCTGTCCTTTATTATCAGTGACATTTTCTTCCAAAGGTTCAGAGCAAGCGTGACTTCATGATCAATTCTAAGCTTTAACTAAGCCTATTTTATTACTTGTTCCTATGGAATGCTGTAATTAGAGAAACCAGAAGATGGCAGTCTTTCTTAATACACGGGAGCTAATTTCTACTGGCACTTACAGTTCCTGTTCCTCTACCTCAATGCCGGCAAAAATGTGAGAAGCAGCGAAGAGACTCATCTATTGTCTTTCCAGCACAAGTTATTGTGCACGTGATTCCTCTGGTATCTTCTGGTGCCTGTTCTTTTGGGTATCAGATCTCAAACAAGAAATTCTGCTGTGTTTATGATTTTCCCAGTTTGTAGACTGACTTCTGTGCAGCTTGAAGGTGTTATCCTCCTGTTTGTGCATACTTACCTACAGTTATTTATTTTCTCCTAATGCTGTTAGGTCAAGTTGGTCCCCTTGGTAAAGCTTATGTTATTTCAGAGTTAATTGTCTTAGGGAGAAACAGAACACCATAATTCATGTGTTACTGATCTGTATACTTACTTTCCTGGATCCTGTTGTAACAGATCTCACTGTCATCTTTGTGTTTAGAAGTCCGCAAACTGTTTTCTGCAGCTCTGGTTGATGCATGTTACTCACTGTCTTGCCATTGTTTTCTTGAGCTTTCACGCCTGTGATGTACTGGAGAGAACTGGTTCTTGCAGTGGAGCGCTAATCTTTCTCCTGGAAAATATTTTGGAATATTGAAAACCAAAAAATGTAAGACCATGACAGGCATGCATGTAGGGTAGGTGTTCATACCTAGAAGGCAAACACTTTGGATTTTGCCAGAGGGAATCATTTATTAGGTAACGAGTGTTTGGATGTAGGCTTGAAATATGGGTACACAGAAAATGCAGAACTCCTTAGTGTAGCAAAGCTCCTTGATATGCTGACATTGACTACATTAACTGAAGCTTGTTATTATGTTTGCTTCACAAAGCCTCAGCAACAATTCCCAGATAACTACAATGGGATTTACCTCACCTGCATATAAGAAGTCTCAGTTGCTATGCAGCAGTGTAATACAAACCTCTAAAAGCTTTGTTAACACTGAGGGTGCACTTCATCATCTGCCAGAAATGTTTAAAGGCGTAACATCTCACTAATAATTCTTAAATCATTGAGTCATGCGAAGAGAGGTGTTCTATCTTTACTTAATGATTGTAAAATACAGGTTTCTTGCCAAGCAAGGACCAGCATATTGGATAACTGGAATTCTGTTGAAGGGAATTATCAGAGCTTCATATGATGTGTCTCAGAAAAGGAAGGAAAAACAGTACACCTGGGGTAAAACAGTATTCAGCTATTTCACTCAGTGAAGTTTTGATACTTCTGATATCTTACTACATTCTGACACCTTACTACATTCTGAAGTAGGCAGGCATAAAGAAACATTAAGTTTTCATAATTTTAATTATGTTATTAGTTTCCTAAGAGAGATTCAATCATAATTCTGTTCCCCTTTAAGGAGAGCTTGATGCTTCACAAACAAATGTCTTTCTATTTTCCATTTATTTAAAATAAAACTTGTTTGCTGGTAGCTCAGATTTGAGATGTGCGCAGATTCTGTCCTCCACAGTGGATGTAACATCTAGTTGTTTTCTGCATTGATGATCTAGCCATTCTCTCATATTGTCTGATATTGTAGAGCTGTATGTCAGTTGCTGTGGGACTTATACTAGTGTTTGATTGATCTAAGTATTTACCTGCAAAAATGAAAGCATTTGTGCTGTGCCATAGAATTAGTCACTTTTTTTCCTGACAGAAGAAAAATATTGAGTAAGTCTGGCCCTGTAGGTGATGCTGAGAGACACTGGGAGTTAAAATAAATGGAATTTGCAAACCTGGTAGTGATGTTGAATATTTACTACTTTCAGGAAAATTAAACCTTGGAAAAAAAAATGATTAACAAATGAACTGTAAATGATTTTTCATTACACAATTTCTAATGTTTTATCTTTCCATTAAACAGTGCAGTTTTAATAGGGATGTATAGATGTAATGTGGCAGATTTAGATTTGTGAAGCTCTCCTTTATTATTAATTTCTTCTTTCTATTGGCTTTAAGATAGATTCTTTGATTCTCATCCCATTTTCAAAACCATTTGTACACATGATTTTAAGTGCAGATGATTTGAAAACTCCCAGGATCCCTACCTGACTTCTGTGATTTTTGCCTTTTTATATTGCATTGAAGGTAATGAAGGAACAACTGATCCTACTTCAAAAATGTCTCTCTACCTTGTTATATTGCATTTAAGGGAGGAAATGTTTACTATTTTGGCATGTAATTTTTCACTATTCTGTGATGGCTTTAGTGGTATAAGCAGTATTCAGGGTACATTTGAGAGAGATGCTGTGATTAATGATTCTATGGTTCTAATAAGGAACAGGCTACTGACGTGCAGTGAAAAGCTGTGTGAAGATTAAGGTTTTCCTGCACTGGTAGAATGGAAATAGACTTTTGGGTAAATTATTTTAGGAAACAAATCCAGTAAGAGACCAATTAGAGGAAAAAAAAGTCAAATTACATGCATAAGTGCAGATATGTGGTTTTTCCTCTCAAAGATTTTCCCCTGAAGTTATAAAGTAAGAGTAATTACTATCAGCAAAATTTTCTGATCATTTATTCTACCTGGATTTTCAGGAGTACATTTTCAGATCATGGATTATATGTGCATATCTCATTAACGCTAACGAGAATTTCCAAGTAGCATATAATTTTACTGTACTATATAGTCTGACTTGTATTACACCTGTCAGCCTGTGTTTCTACTGCTATTTCATTAGTATTTAAACATTAATATTTAAAGGTCAAACTTAGCTTGTAGTGGTATTAGAATATGTTAAGTTTCATCTGACTTGAGTAGAACGTTTTGGGGACAGTATTCACTAGAAAAGGAAAAAGGCTATCACTAACACTTCCTTGCCTTTTAAAATGTATCTTTATTTTCCTCACTCCATTAGAAAGTGATCAGGTTTCCATTTGAATGAGGGAGGAGTGACATTTGTGAAAGAATGAAATGTAATTCATACTGCTGTCAATGGGAGCAAGCTGTCAGTCTTTGCGTCTGAAGAACCTTCCACTGAATTAGTTATATCTGAAGGTCTTCTGGTTTTCCAGATGAAAATCCTACCTCTTGGTGTTGGGTTATTGAAACAAACATGGAATGTGTTTCAACAATAAGGCACTGTGGAATAAAAAGAAATGCTATATGTAGAATGCAGTGATGTGATAAAGAGTGTCCCAATTTAAATAGCTTTTGTAAAGATTCAGATTTTGTACCCAGAAATATTTAGGTATGTGAGCAGCTGAACTGCATATTGTACTGCCTGTACTTGGAGGTTTCATGCCATAGTTTTGTCTATATGGTGAGGACACAATAGTAATTAAGACTGAGCAAAATTTTTATTGAATATTGGTTATATAGATTTCTCTGATGCTGGCAGCTTGACATGTTTTATCATTTAAAAAAAATCCAAAACAACCTATGAAGCAACAGGGAAAACATTTAGCGAAAGTGTCAAATCGCCATAGATGTGAGCTAGTGTGATATTTTTTTTTTAAACTTCAGTGGAATAAGATCTGTCTCCAAGAGCCTAACAGCCTAAATGATCCTGTCCTAAATTTGTACTTGCTGCTTTTTGCCACTTGAGTTGAGTTATAGGCTGTGTCTTTTTCATTAACCATGGGTCTACACATTGTGCCATTTGAGAGTATGCTGATCATTCATATGCAATCTGAAGAGACCGTTAGTTAATGGCTAATGCAGGGCTTTGAGGTGGTAAATTAAGACAGTCTTTCTTTTTCAACCAATGTTTTACTTAACCCAATCATCTTAGAACAAAACTTTCCATATCTGTACCATGCATCAATAGCTCTAGTTTTGCAGCCAGATACAAAGCCAAAAAGACTTAAACATATACACTTTGTATACAAGGAATTATCATCAGCCATATAGCTGTTTATCTGAAATATAACATCATTCTTTTGAATGCTATCTCTTTGTAAAAGTCTGATATGAAGTTATTACTAATTTTGTGACTCTCATAAGCTAAATGCCATTAATCAGTGTGATTTTACCACTTCAGCTGGTGCTGAATAATCAAATGCTCTCGCTGTATCTCTAGATGTCTCTTTTAACACACAGCACCAGTGAGTAAATAGTTTTAGATACATAGAAGGAAATATTTTAACTGGGATGTGATGTAAGTAGCTGATCTTTTATCACTTTCAGCTTATCATCAAAGAAAAAATATTTCTAATAAGCTTAGTTAAATCTTCCTGAATTCAATAGATGATCTGCTCCTCTGGGGTGTGTGTATAGGTGTATGGGAACTGCTGAATCATGGCCTGAACCTCTGATTGACCACCTCAGGTGAGCAATGAATCACCCCTGGGTGATATTCATTGATTATACAATGGGAAATAACAAGAACCCAGTGATTTTCTGCTGCTGTGGAAACCACCCTAACCAGGAGGGGTTGTAAATAAAAAGAGCAGCATCTGGCTTTATTTGTCTTGCACATGTATTTCTCTTTAAATATGGAAAATTATGCTTAGTTTTTCAAATAGGTAGTCCATTTTGGATTTGGCTGTAATTTCCCAAGGAAGCTTAAGAAGTAATTTCTGTTGAAGAAATGAAAAATGTGCAGAATCTGAAGATACTTTACAGGCATCTTGGGTTGTATTATGGTCTTTTAATACATCATGGAGTATAGAGAGAGGAAGGGGGTCTGAACACTTCTGTTGCCCATTGGTGTGGAAATGAGACTAGATGCACACTTCTTCCCTTTCCGTACTGTCACCCTTCATACTACCTTATCAGACGGGGCATTGGGTTTTTTGTGTCTAGAGGAGAGAAACTGATACAGATATTTTCCTGTAACTCGTGTCTGACCAAAAAATGCTCATGAGTCATTGTTTCCAAAGCAAGGAGCTAGCTGGTGACTTGATTGGTGTGTCCCACTGACAGCAATATTTGCCTAAAAATGAACTGAGTTTTATTGAAGTGTTAAAAGATGAATACCCCAAATTAATGCATGTGCTATCTTTACAAGCACGAAAATTTTGGCACAAATGAATTGATTCTTTTGGAAAAGCGAGTATGCTACTTCTTTTGGTTTATTTGTTTTTCAAGTATGAAGTTCAAAATTGCTTTTGTTGCAATATGAAACTGCAGTAATCTTTTTATCCTTGACACTGTGGTGACTCTTAACAAGATAAGGCTGAGCTGGACTGAGATGAGAACATGGCTTCATGTGAAATGAAGATGAATCTTTTGCCTAGTTCTGCTATACTTTTCCAGCCACTTTTTCAGTTTTTATATTTAAATTGAAGAAGGTTAAAACTAATATAGATTTAAAAGGTTTTGAATCACTCACTGCTACTGCTGATGGAGTGTTGCCCATCTGATTCCTGTGACTCTCTAGAATAAGAAGCTTAAATGCTCTTTTTATTAGCAGAGAAACCAAAGGACAAGCGTAGGTATAACCTATTTTAGAGACCAGCAGGGATATTCCTGTCTGTGTTTTCTTGTTACCTGCAGGAGCTGCGCAATTATAACAGAGACCATGACAAAAGCAGTCTTGAGGGTAGGATCCTTCCCATTTTTCTGATGTCAGGATAAACAGGTATGTCAAAGCAGCCATATTGCAGCCTAGTTAGTTCTTTCTCTTTTATATATGCAATAGACAAGCAGTCAGTCACCCATAGCTTGGGTGATGCTGGTGGCTGGTTATCAGTGGGTACAAAATACTGTGCCTTTTGCAAGAAATGTATTAGTATCTGTAGTCTAGTCAGATTACAACTAGAAATAGTCTGTGTGGATGTCTGCAGTTCATTTCAACAGTGTGTCAACCCACAAGGTTTTATGAAGGGCATGCTGAAATAATGTGAAATTGTAATCCTGTCTGTTTTGCCATTTCTTGTTCCATTTTAGTATGTGCTGCATTTTCATTCTTCTCCAACTAGTGCCTGTGTTCTTCCTTAAAAGCATACACCTCAACCTTAAATTGCATTTGTAGATCAAAAGGTGTCTGTAAGGATATCGTCTTTCTTATCAGCCAAGCTGCTTTCAGGGAAGGGTACTTGCTGACTATTGTGACAAGAGGCAACTTTGAATGATTTTTCCCATGTTTGCAGAGCACCTGCAAGGTTTGCTCAGCCAGAAGCACAAAGGAAAACACTTAATTCCTCCTCTGTCTTCAGCACTAGGGCCATTAGCTAAGTTGCTCTTGTGCAAACACTGTCAGTGAAGGTGCTACATAGGTGAAACTGGGCACCTCATTTGACCTCCACAGCCTTCCCTCTTGATGATAACATACAAGAAATAAAAAGACAGTATAAGGCTTAGATCTTGCTGCTTTTCTAGGTAGAAGAAATATTCTTTCATGGAAAGATATGGGTTGGCTCAAATAAGAGTCAAAGTGGCTGTGATTTTTTTTTATATGTTAACAGCTGTTGTGTGATAGAGGTTGTAGGTGCCAGCATATGCATTCCACCACTCCAGGGAAAAAGCAAAGTTGGGGATGGTGTGGAGACAGCACGTGGTAAAGGACAACAACTGTGATATCCATTTTAGCTTTTTTGATTGAGGGGCTGAGAGTTCAACAGGACTCTGTAGTACCCTCTCAATCCAATAGTGGCTTAAGGCAAATGCATCAAGGCTCACATGGGTAGGGGCTGTTTGATTAGCAGCTGTGTTTACAGCATAAATGAAAAATTTACTGTGAGGGCAAAAGCTGCAGGATCAAGTAAAAACTACATAAAGCTGTGTAATTTGCATTTATTCAGTGTGGTGCTCGTCCAGATTAACAGTCTGCTGCTTATTCCTGGCAATACAGTACACTAAGAAGTTTCTTAGATTGTAAATTCAGGTATTTTGAGGCTGAAAAATGCCGGCTTTATGGTTGACTGTACCACATTAAATATACATCCAATGTCTTAAATTATAGTATTCTACATTACTTCTCAACAGTTTTCTTTTTTCAGTGTACAAAAGGAGGGGAACTGGGGCATCTGACCTGGTTTTGGCTTATTGCTGTATGCTTGCCTTTGTTTTAATAGCTCTTTTTTAACTCAGTTTCTATTAAGCATAATGGCTATCTTGCATCAACTTAGTGATACCAGACTGCCCTTCCTTCTAAAGAAATCAAGTTATTTATAAATGTTACGTTTGCAAGCCTTCTTCAAATTGAGTACTTAATTTTACAGAGAATAGATACACAAATATGAAATGATTTGATCAGATCCATAGACATCCAAGGCTCAAACCAGAAAAATGATCTAGATATACAAGCTACTGAGCTTCAGTGTGAATACCAAATCTTTCTCTTGTCTTAATTTCCAATACAAATGGAAATCAAATCTACAGTCACTTTCAATAGGTCTGCTGCAAACTGCTGAGTTTAAATTTTATGACAATTTTAGGATTTCAGATAGGATCTTTGGAAAAAAAGAATGGAATGAGTCAAACAGCTGTATATATGTACGTATTACTACGTGAAGTTTGAAAGTGATATCTGTTGACATATCCAGCAATATTATCAGGAAAGAGTCTGAAGTGGAGGAGACTTTTCATGGTAATGCTATGTGAAACAGAAGTGAAGCTTCATCTAAACTTATATCTTCATTACAGATTGTTCTACTGTAATGCATGCACGTGTTGTAAATCCTATTAAAAAAAGTATTCCCTCCTATCACACAAATTTTGTGTGAGTTTATGGAGATGAAATTGGAGCTGTGAGTGCATTTTGTCCAGGACTAAATATAGCTATTCAGTCAGAATATAGCTATTCAGGGGTGGCTTGGGGTGATGGCAATTGCAGAAGAGTATGGCAAGAGGGGTGATTCTGCCTTTTAGGGGAAGTGCACGGAGACGGTCCAAACAACATACTTAGCAAAAAGGAATTTTTCTTGAAAATGCTGACTTTTCATAAGGGGCATAACTAAGATTTTGCTTGGCCCAAGTTGGAAGAATGAAAGTAGTGACTTTTGGGTGGGGAAAAAACCCCATGATTCTTGAAGAATTGTGGTTTTACTGCCACATGTCATTACATGAATTTAGAACTGGAGGCTATTTTAATAACAAATGTATACTAAGCACTTTTTTTTTAAAGCTTAATTAGGACTGTAGTATTTTTTTTTTAGTGGAGATCAATGATGTGTGCACTCCATTGTTGGAAGGTGTGCTTGAAGTGCATGAAAGAAAGTCTATTTGCTGTAGCTGGAATTAATATAGGTAGCAGCGTAGGTTTCAGCTTGAGCTACATGTTCTGTCGTAAACTTCACATGGGTCTCTAGCAGATCTTCGCAGATATTAATACAGTTCAGCATATATCAACCAGAGAATCTGTATTTGCTTATTTTTCTACTTTCTTAAGTTTTCTTTATTTTTTTTTACACTTAAAAGAGACTTGAAATGGTACAGATAATATACTGGTACTTCTGAATCAAAGCTATGCATAGCTCTGGCTGAGGCCTGTGGAAAACAGCACTTAATCTGTGTGCTCTAAGCACCAGTTCAGTGACAGACAGCTGTTTTGCTTCATGTCAAGATTCTTACTAGTTCTATGAGAGATCTATGGCAAATGGTTTGGAGAACTTTTCTTCTAGGTCAGCAATTTACAAACAGTCTTTCAAAACTCAATTGAAATGCTCTGTTTTCTCATTGGTGTGAGGGTAATAAATAGGATAATTTATATTAGTCCTAATAATAGGACTCTGTTTCTCCTTCAGAAATACTTCACATTGCACAGCTGTGAACAGAGGTGCTTTGTCAGATCAGTTTGCTCAGATTTCCTTCAGAGCTGAAAATTGCTAACAAGAATTCGATTACCATTGTGGGGAAGTAACCTAAGAAATAAAGGCTATTACCATTTGCTGAATAAATCAGTTACAGTAATAGTATCTGTTAAAGGCACTTGGTGTTTTATAAGTTTACTTGTGTAACAGCAACTTCTGATACCACATCAGATGAAAGTAGAACTACAGTATGTCTTGCCCTTTGAGTTGTTTATGTCTTCTGCTATATCTTATGTGTACTTTCCACTGCTGAGGCTCAAAATGGGAGGGTGATGTTATTTGTGCCTCTCACCAAAATGCTGTAGTGCTGAGAAATTTGCTACTTAGGACATTGTGAGATGAGGTGCTCCCTTTCTCCTTCCAGTCTGACTGCAGCTGTGGGTCATGATTCTGTTCATAGAAGCCATGTGTCCCTGGCAATCTGCACAGCTGAATTACATGTTTTTATTTGCTCACAGGATTGCTGCCAGTGGGCATGGCCTTAGCCAAGTAGAATTATATCACTAAGTACAGTTAATTCTGGCTCAAGCACTAAGCATTTGAACATAGTTGAGACCATAATTTGGTCTCAGTCACTGTGTCCTTCAGCACACCCAGTTTGTGTTTCTGTTGGGAAAAAATGGTTGTTTGTATCAATCAGGAAAAAATGTATCACTGCTCCTGTATCATTTATCCTCTGCATTCCAAAATACAGCGCTGCTTACTTCAGCTCTTCTCTCCCATATATCATTGGTTTTCATTTGGCCTTCCTTAATTTTGACACATTTCACCTCAAGGTGATTGTGCTCAGTCTCCCACAGGTTTCTCCTGGATTATTTCCTCTATTAGAGGAATTGTCATGCTCATCAATTCTTCCTTATCCTTCTGAACTTTAATTAGCTCTGCCCTAGGGGTATGAGGAGTTCTTTGACACAAGTGGCCTTGCTGGCTATGCTAAATGCAGACTTTCTGAGGCTCTCATAGCACCTATCATGACTTACCTTTGCACTGAACTCCCTCATCTATAATGGATACATTTCAGAGATGAATCTATGCTACAGTATTTTCCTGTGAGAATGAGTTCTTCCACAAAAATATTTATCAAACTCAACTTGTCCATAGCAGTGAATTCCTTTGTTCAATTATTCACAGTCCTGTAAAGGATTATACTATAATCTATTAGGGCTAACGGAACTCAGGACAAGTATCTCTTTAGTCTGAATACTAAATTCATATAGCACCTCAGTCAGGAATTGGGTGGAATGTGTTTGGCTCTGACTTGGGGATCTTCAGAGTAATTTGAACCAATATTTTTTTTGTCATGGATAATTTGGAGACCGTATTTCATTTACCTAAAGAAGAGAAAGAGGAGTCAATACTGCTTTGGAATTATGCTTAAACATATGAAACTTTTGTGGTATTAATAAGGTAGGTATGTGGTATTAAGAGGTATTAATAACCTGACCTTTCTGAATGTGCTCAGTGTCTGCGGCTTTCATTAACTTCAGAGAGTCTTGCAGCCACACTGACTTAACCACGTTTCACTTAACTCACTTGTTATGGGACTGTGAGGATGAGCCTTGGTTTTATTAATGGTGAGTAAATTTGAATATGTTAAGGCTTTAATTTCAAGAAGTCTCATAAGAACTCTTTTCCTTTGACTCTTTCCCCACCCCCAACCTCTCGCCTTAAAGATATTGCTTAAATTCTTCCTTTAAAAAGTCAGATTCCTATATTCCTGGGTTTCAGATCACAGCTGAAAAGTTCTGAAAACCACTTGCTGTTCAAAATGGCCCTGATAAAAACCTCTTTGACTAGATTTCATCTTCAGCATCTCTCACAATTAACTCTGCCACTTCTCTGAATCTGATTCTAGAGTTTTCATCCCACCCTGTTAAGCTGAGAAGAATACTTCTATTGATTTAGAAAGCAGATGGATTAAGCTCTAGTGTGTGCTTCTTCATTATAAGTCATATATAGTCTATAGTATATGCAACTTCAGCTTACTAAGAGCAAATTTAGTATGTCTTTTTACATCTAAGTTGGTATCCTAACACATTTTATATATTTATTAATTATGCTAAAATTAAAAAAACCTGAAAATTAAATTTTGTTTCTGTATAAGCTGACCTAGTGAAAACCGATTCAAAAGCAGCTCACCTGAGCTGACTTCAGCTGACAAAGGCTCCTCCTTTTGCTGCAGCACCTAGCTGGTCATATCCTCATGCAGTCCCCGTGCCTAGAGAATTTGTATTTACATCATTCAATATTCTATCCATTTAGATGGTATGATATGTAAAGAGAAGCTGGCAGGATTAAGAGCAATCCTTGTCATTGTGTGATTGTTCATTAGACTGACAGTGATCACTGTGCTTTCAATCCTGAGTTTCTACAGCATGAGCATGTTGATAGCAGTGACTATATTGAAAAATATTATTCTGTAGCTGAGAGCTTGCTCTATGAAAAACTGTCAGCGTGGTCTTTCTATCTGTTGTAGTTTCTATAGAAACAAATAGGAGATATTACTTTCAGAGCAATTTGCATATACGTCTAAAAGTTTTTCAGTTGAGCATCAGCCAGAATATCCTATGTCCAAGCAAGAGCTGTCAGTTTTCTCTGATGGGATGCAGAGCTTTTGCATCAGTGTTTTCCTCGGTTGTGTTTGAATGTTGCCTTTTCCTAGATATGTTCCTGTGCACATAGCCTGCAGAAACAGACCATATCTTAATACTTCTCCTTGCTCTTAGTTGTGACTTACGCTGCCAGTTCTGTTGTCAAACTTCCAATGATCTAAATGTGAAGATATGCTTTTAGATGGCATATGTCAGGATGTTGAAGTCATTACATGTTGAAGTATATTTATGCCTATGGATACTGAGCACATAGTCTCTATACATACAATATATTGTGAAAGGATATTACCTTTTATTAAAGGCTGTGCTTTAGAAGCAACTAATTAACATCAAAAACATAGAATAAGGTGGCAAAGATGATTTCTTTGCTGTGCTGTAGAATTGGTCTGGAAAAGTTATCTTAGTTTTGAAGTCTTCTCAGTTCTTTGTTTCTCTACACTACTCTCCATGAGAAGAAAATGGGAAAAGGATCAGAAAAGTTACCTGCATATATTTTAACTGTAATTTTAACATGAACGAAGTCATAATTTTATTCTAGTATTTCATCTCTATTCAGACAATTCAGAGGTTACTGTGGAGTTTATGCATTTGATTTCTTACTTTGCTTTGGCTTGCGTACCAACCAATTCTTTTTAAATATTTATGGACAAGATTAAAGACTTTATAGAACTTAGCAGTTGGCAGCTGTCCTCACCTAAAGGATAATGCAGACTTTTCATTTTAATTGGATAACTGTGACTGAAATATGCAAACCTCAAGGGAAATACAAGAACTGACAAGTGTGTGAAGTACTTTTTTTTTTTTAAAGAAAATATCCTTTCAGGTTTCATAGTTTTCCTTAGTAGCTTTTATCTGAAGGTGAAAATATCATTTTTTTCTTTCTTTTTAAAATTTTAAAGTATTTTTTTCTCTTTGTTGGAGTTAAAGTTTTTATATATGGAGTTCTATCACAATTTAACATTTCCTTTTTCTTTCTCCCTCTCTTCCTATGCTGTTTTGTGTTGTTCTTACTGCTGTATTTACGTCCACGAGAGTCTTTTCATTCTATTCTTTAAAGATTTTTACAAATCATGGTGTTGTAAACTAAGTTCTTCCATATTACCTGCTTGTAGACACATTCTTATTGTACGTCAGTAATTTACATATACCTTGCAGTTCACTTAAAAGAGATGATAGCTGAAGCTGAATGGAAGCTCAAGATCATTGTTTAACCCTTTTTTTCTGAGCAATTTTCTTCTCACTTTCCAGCAGTGTTTTCTACACTGTTTTAAACGATGTTTTAGTTAGTAAAAGCAGAAAACTGGTTATCTTGGCATGAATGTCTACATGGAGTAGGGTAATAAAGCAACAACTGTTTCTTCATTCTCTCATTCGGAACCTTATACTATAGAGTCCCATACAATAAAGTAATATAGCTGCTGACTCCTCATTTTCTCTCTGCATGGATGCACTTGATTTTATTCCTAAACTTGCTATGATTGAAGCTATTTTCTTTAATACTCTTCCTTTAGACATTATCACATGTGTATGCATTAGCTGTGCTACAGTTAGCTGTTCAATAAGTAGCATAGGAAATCAATATACATCTAAGAACATTTTCTAGAATTACATGTCTGTGTATTCACTTGTTTTGTCCTGAGTAACATTTGTCTGGTTGGTCTTATACTATTATATTTAGCTTAGCTTTGCAGTTGAATTGCAGCAGCTTTGAAATTCCTACTAACAGCTTCATCCAGGAAATTGTGACCTAAGCTATACTAGGCATCTGCTGACCCCATCAAAAGCATGGAGGAAGCCAGACATGTCCTAGCAAAGCTCAGCAGGTTGATAAGAGAGCACACAGGATACACTGCCATCTTTGTCATATCCCAAGAAGAGGAATGGTGAAGATGCTAGGTGGCAATGGGGAGATCAAAAAGAAGGAAAGGAAGGAATTTACTAGTTTTTCTGTAGTCATTAAAATCCTTACAGATATATTTTACTTTCGTATAGCTTTTGGCCTTTGTGCTTTTTTGTATTAAGGATTTTAGAATTGGCAAGCTTAGCATGTTTATATTTTCCTAGTCCATCTTTCAGGTGGAGAAGCAGGACCTATGTTTTTCTTTTCCAAGACATTGCGTTTGAATCTCCTTTAGCACTTAAACTGGCTTGGAAAAGGCAATGGGAGGTGATTACCTATCAATTGTTACCCTTCCTCCTTCCCCTACCCTGACATTTCAGTAGGTATTTTGTTGCTGAATATTCAGGTGGAAAATGAGGAAAGCAATTAGAAGTATAGCTTGTTCACTTGAGTAATCTCAACCTTAATTATCCGCAGGCTTTGGCCTGAGCGTTAGATGCCCAATATCTGCTTTTTGACAGTTTCCAATTTCTCTGTGCATGATAGCAGAGCATGGGGGAACTTCTGAAATAAGCAAAGAACTATGATGAAAGACCCCCCCTCCCCCCTCAGGCATTAGTACAGCACTGAAAAGCAAGCTCAATATGTAGCATCTAGTTGCTCACAAGTCAGAATAACAACACATAAATGACATAGTAGGAATTTAATCACAGAACACTTCTTTTTGTAGGAATATATGGCTGCAGGACAGTGCTGTTTGTTGCTGACTGTTTCTCAAGGAACATTTTATTTAAGTGTGAAGTAGAAAATATTTTAGGTGCTTTTCAGATTGAAAGGATGGAACAGTGTTAGTATCAAAGTCAATACCAGTAAAAATAAACCCAGGTAGAAAGAATACCATATCCATTTTGTGCTTCTCTTCTGGGCAATAGTTTTGCCTCAGATCATTTTTTGAAAACTGGGATGGGACAAAAAAGTAACAGGCTAATGATGAGACACTTCTACCATCAGTGGTGAAAGGCAGAAGATCCTTGGATGGACAAAAAATAGAAGTTGTGTGACTTTAGCATCCCCAGATGAACTGTGGGGAAGAACACAAGGTTTAGGAAGCAATATTTTGCATTATCTTTCATTTTGTGTTGGGGACTGTGCTGGGAGTCTTATGCCCAGTTCATGAATATTGTCATCTGTATTTCTCAGTTGTGTGATCCAGTGGGATAAAGGAGACAAAGTCTATTTTGCTTCCTGCTCTCTATTTTTCCCTGTTAGGATTAAGCAGGGAGCAGTGAGATTTTCTTTCAACTCCTCATTTCTCCTGTGGTAGCAGGAGCTAAGGAAGGCCAACAAGTAACATGTTTGTGAGGACCTTTTTCCTCTCTTTACCCTTCTGTGTCAAATTAGTGTTAAACTGTTTTGTGGCGTAAACCAAATAAGTCTCCAATAGACCAGATGCATGACACCAAGTTAGAGTCATGAATTTCAACATCTGGAATGCTTGCTCAACTGGCCAGTAACAAAGAAACACTGTTTCTAAAAAGGAAATAGCTTTTCTTAGCAGTGTACTTGCCAGGTGCTGGCTTCCTAGCAGGATTGATCTTTTTTTTTTTTTTTGCTCCTTTTTTGTGGTAGGCTGGAATAAATGCAGTGGTATGTTTATAGGCTTTACTTGTTGGCTAGAGAGATGGCAGCCTGACAGGAGGGGAATTCAGGTTTGGATCAGATAGCTGTGAACTGCTCATCAGCAGGACAAATTAGAGTGAGCTGATGACTCTGATAAGGGGTGGATTATAACAATACCTGCTATTGGAGACTGTGCTGAATGGCAAGATACAGCTCTGTGAAAGCTGAATAGTAAATATGTAGCCAAATTGTGTTCTAGATTATGTATGCTCAAACAGTCTATTTAAAAACATTGGCTTAGTGGTGTCAGAAGACCTTGTTTTAACCCAGCAGCAAGGCAAGATTGCAGCTATGTGATGCTGCTTCTTACTGAGCATTGCATTTTTCTGTTCTGTTGCAGCCACCAAAGTTAGGCAGTCTGGAGCTAATGAGAGGCAACTAGAAAGCAATATATGAATAATGTAAATGTCTTGCTATGATAAGATGCTGTATTTTCATTAGGTTGGAACAGCACTGGCAGGGCAGTTGAAGAGCCCTTTGGCAATATGAAGGCTAATTACTTGCCATGAAGAAATGGAAACTTGTCAAGCAGGAGCTCTGTTGTTATTCAGCTCAATAAATCAAGGCAATAAATCATATCCAACAGAGTCCCTGTGTCATTTAAGGCTATATATATGTGCGTGAAAGTGAAGAAGACAAACACTGGGAACACAGTGTCATCTTAAAGCGGGGTTGATTTTGTGTAGCTTATGAAAAGTTATTTGCACTTATGGGTTTTATTGCTTGTGGTCTTGGTGGATTTCTTTCTGAATAATACATGTCCACTGACTGAGATGGAGAATGAAGGTGCATCTATGGATGAGTGTAGAGGAAAAATGTGCAGTGGAACAGGTTTATTGTTTACTTAGATGCTCAGGATAAGAACGTTAAATGTCCTGTTTGGTTCTGATTCCTCACTGCCTGGCATCCAGATGAGCTGATAGGGGTGTTTTCAGATGTATGAATATCTCTTCAGGGCAAACTAGTTCTCAATGGGAAGTGGGGCCTCTGTCTCTTGATTCCCTGTAGATTAGGGGACCCTTGATGCACTGTTGGAAGTTGTTCTAGCTCTGCTGCCAACCTTCTTGACCTTGGGTAACACCACATCTATCTGTGCTCTCATCTTCTGCAAAAGGATGGAAATAACACAGATGATTTCTAAGCATCCTTGAAAATGGCATGTTAAGACATCTAGCAGAAATTAGTAGCTAAATCACATTTTCTGCTGATTTTGCTATGAGAAGGGGTACTAAATCAAGATACCTAAAATAAGTTCAATACTGCCATACGGCTGGATTTAATTCAGACTGGAGGAGGCTACTGTTATTCCAGTGTGTATTCCTAAGTCAGATTTGCTGTTGTAAATGTTGTCTGAAGAGACCTGAAGAAAATCCTTTCTGATCTCTTTGAGATGGTCATCTGAGTTTGCCTGCCTGTTAGTTTCTAATTAAAGGCAGGCAACACATGAGTTCAAACAGAAACATTCCTCTTGTTTGTTCATGGCTTTTATTTCAATATTTGTTCTGAAGAAATACCATATTGCGTGTTTTTCCCTGTCATTGATAATAGTAATTCAATTTTCTTCTGAATTATATGTATGTGATTAATATGTGGCTTTTATTTTTTAACTCTTGTAGCAATATTTATTTGAAAAAAATCATGGGAGAAAAGAGAATGTTAGATTAGAAGTATGTGAAAGCTGTAGATAACTTAAAAATAGCTTAAAGAAATGTTGCTTTCTTCTTTTCCCTTGATATTTAAATATATTCGAAAATTACATATTTTTCTATTGCTGTTGGAGTGAGAACTGAGATTCCTATTGTTTTTAGGGGAAATGTAATTCTTACCCAGGACTAACTACTTGTTTGAACATCCTACTGTCAGTGTGAGTATCCACTCCAGGCCATTCCCCCTGTGCACCAATCTATCTTCCTGGGGAAAGGGTGTGAAGAGAACAAACTGCATATAAGGAATGCTGAGAACTGCACTTGGCATATGGGGAAGTTTGAGGGTAACACAGTAATGAGACATGCGTGGTGCAGAATAAGTCTTGAATAAAGCATCCAGTGGAGTTTCTACATGAGTTAATAGGCAACAAATCAAGACAATAGGAGATCTAGATCCTGAGTACTAGCTGAAATATTCTGAGTCCTGTGAAGATATTTTAAATTACTGCTCTAGGAAGTGGAATGGAGGGTGACAAATGGCACTGGTTGTTTATCTATGTATTTGTCTGTCTACCTAATTTATTTTTGTTTGAGATGAGTAGAAGATGATATAAAGCAGATATTGGCCGTGTTGGTATTTAGCCCACTGTAAGCTTACTGGCAGACAGCAAGAACTGGTAAATTACCCTTAAGCTGACTTTAGCTATTCAGTTCTCACTGATATCAACACATGTTTAAACACTTTAAGGAAGTAAAGGCTGGTGCACTCTCCTGAGAAGTTTCCAAAACGAAAACCACACTTGTTCACCCCATTGCCCTCTGAGATACTGCAGGCATCAATATCAGTGATACACAAAGGTCTTCTGAACTTCAAATCATATTAGTAGGGAGAATAAATTTTTTACAGATATTGTAGTGTAGAAAATTTGAAGGAGAATTAATGCTAGAATAAGATGCTCATGAAACAGCTGTGCTAACAGTAGAGGGAAGGGGACAATTTAAAACTTTTTGCTTGTTCTGCTTTTTATCCAAATTTTTTTGAGTGCAATGGATTTTTTCAGTTGCAAATTATTTCTGGAACATGCATTACTTTACTTCTATATATGTGCTTATTGTTTTACATGCCTATGGTATTCAGTCAGTGCTCTGGCTGATAACAACTGATAATTCTAAAAAAGAAAAAGGGGATTTCCTTAGAAAAAACACAAGTTAAATACCTAGTTTTAGAAACAGGTGGTTGAGAATTTCTGGAGATATCACAATATGCTGTTTCTGCTTAGAACCCGATTTATCTTAAAAGTATTTGATAATGCAAATATTAATGTTTAACAGGAAGTGATGAACATGTTTTCTGAGGAAAATATTTAAAATGTATGAAATTATGGAGCTAAGTAATACTGCATATCTACATAAATTTTCTTAAACTAAGGGTTTTCATAGCTGTTGGTTTCCATTCCCAGTAGTGTGATTATTTGTGTAATCTTAGTAAATGTAGCTAAGAAAAATGAGCTTTATCAAAAGCATGAATAAAGAGGAAAATAATTATTTTCCCTGTTCAGAGATGTTCACTGCTACTGTTCATTACTGAAAAATGTTGGTTGAGTTCTAGCAAAAAGGAACAAAGCTTTGAAAAATCTTCAAGTCAAATACAATACAGTAACATTTACGGAACAGTTAACAAGTGTTGTGCTTGGTGCCATGTGATAAGGTCAAGGGTAGATGTTTCAAGTTCAGCTCTTACAGGAACTCAAAAGAGCCTATTAGAGCACCAAATGAGATTGTTTTTTCCTGCTTCACAGGCTTCTGCTTGACCCTTTTCCTAAGCCCAAAGGCTTTAGATGGAGTGAAAAAAATCTAATGTATGGAATGCTTCTATAAAGCAGAGCACAGAGATCTCCAGTAAATAAATGTGAATGACTTAAACCCTTGCACTGGAGGGATTTTTTTTGTTTTTGTTTCTTCCCTTATAATTCTGAGATCCTTGTCAGTCCATGCCAAATAGAATTTCTTTCTGAATCCAAATCTGTATAATCATAATCCTGATAATGAGACACGTTTTTTGATGAGGAAAGAGAATCTGAAGTTGTTTTCTCAACAGTACTGGCACCTGGAACCTGTAGGATACATACTCTTGGTTGACTCTGTGTTCTCAGTGACAATTATTGCTCTTGAGAAGAAAGAACAAAGGTATTCTTTAATCAATACTAAAGAATTTCAACAAAAGTATTAGGCCTAAGTCATATTGCAAAACCAGGAGGAAATATAGATACACCTGTGGAGGTGTGTTTAGTCCATTGTGATTCAACAGTAGTTGTAAAGGGAAAAATAGTAGTCCTGGTGTAATTCAGTCATCTTCACTGGGTAGCTCATTAAAATCTAATTAATAAGAGTTCAACTTTTGTCAAGTTCCCTGAGGCAATTCTTTTAAGGAGATAATTTTTTTTTTTACTGGCAACAGAAAGGTGAATTACGCTCAGGTAATGTACTTAAGTGGAGATACAGTAAGATCTTTTTCCAAGTGAAACGACTGTATTAGTGGTCACTTCTCATTCTTCTGCTTCTCCTTCATTTTTTAAATTTGATTGGTAATAAGGACTTTTAAAGGCATTAGCATATAACATAATATGAAGAGTCTATCAGCAATCCTGTGATAAGCTTCCATTTTTAGGTTGAGTGGTATAAAATCTCATTTAGGATGATAGCAGTAAAATAAGTTGGAAACTGCTGCATAGGAACTGTGGCATATTTATCTCATATTTCAAAATAATTTTTCAGGAATTTAAATATTGTGTTTATGCCATTGGTGGAGTCTGAACATAAGCCTTTTGTAACTACAGTGATGGTCCCTAGCATAGGAACTAAAACCTTAAAGGTTGAGGCTGCAGAAAGAGAACTTCCTCAAATTTTTAGAGGTATTTATGCTGCTGACTTCTTAAATTAAAGAAGTGGGAGGCATCCATTTAAATGCCCTTGGAGATCTGAGTCTGAGGTACAGCAAAGCTGCTTTTAAAACATGTAACCAGGTGCCTGTGGGGGACTCATGAATGCTGATTTAAGCACATGAAGGAGGAAACATAAAGATTAACAATGCTGTTCAGAGTTTCTTAACTCTAGATGGACACTGAAAAGTGCAGTATTTTTAATCTTGGACTCAGACTTTAAAAAGGATCTTAGGGAAGGTTTTATGAAATGGCTAAGCTGACTTGGTGCCTAGAGATGTCCCACTTGCCTCTTAGTCCAAAATTTATCTTCCCATGCTTCCCTTTTGCTATCAGTGGTGATCATCTAGTCCCCATTACTGAGACCATTTTGCATACTAAACCCACAGAATTCCCACTCTGTCCATTCATATTCAACCGGTTGCCATGGTTTTCTGAGGGCTGAGTGTTAGAGCTAGAGCATGTGAAGTGTACAGTCAACATACGAGAGATGACAGAGCTGGCTTTTGCTGTTTGATGCAAGAAGTCCTTAGTTCAGGTTGATTCACAGCAATAGCACTGCACTGTGTTTTGCACTTCCTTTGACCTCATTTTAGTACGTGACCTCATTTTCCAGAAAGAAGAGGATATGATCCATCTGACCTCTAGCACAGGCTGCGTGCATCAGGGAAGATGGCTTAGTAAATCATACTTCACACACAAGTAGTTTAAATCCTTATCTCCATATTCCAGGGTAGCACTGTTACCACTGGGCTCCGGTGGTACCCTTCCTCTCAACCTCTTCTTTGGGAGCCATGTCATTATGCCGTAGAGAATTTGACAGTGCTGGTGAGGAAGATCTATCCTTGTTTAGTCAGTAAGGAGACATCCAGCCTTAATGGGCTAGGAGAAGAAAGGGGCTTTCAGAGTCTAACATGATGACAAGCCAGCTTTTGGAAATCACACCCTGAACTGCTTCTGCCCATTCAGTCCTTTGCTGCTCAGCTGGACAGCTACAAAAATGGCTTAAGATTAAATATCTCAAAATATGGGCAAAACTGCTCACTAGCGAACTTTAGAACTGCCCATTTCTTTAAGGTGATCCTCTAAACACCTATAAAATAGTAATAAAGTAAAACATTGAACAATTATCTAAAGAAAAAAACATTGCTTAACCTGGGGCCACTATTAGTTCCATCTCATTCAGTCTAAGTATATTTAAAGCTTATTAATATTCTGAGCTGTAGTTCTGGAAGCATTCTGTACTCCTCTCCAGCTTTCCATTTATGAGCATGCTAGATCTGCAACCGCAGCATGCAGTTTAACAACAGGTGGTTTTTTAGTGCTAACAAAGGTTTTGTTCTTAGTTTGCATGCACGGTGCTATATTAAGCCCAACCAATCAGTGCTGACTACTGAAAAGCGGAAGGAAAGCCACAGATAACATTTTAAACCACATCTAGAAATATATCCTTAGGGCTTAAATTTATGTAAAAAAAAAAAAAAAACAACAAAAACAGTACTGTCTCTCCGGCTTTGGCTATCTACTAGATGTTTTTTGGTCATTCTTCTGGAGATGTATGATGTGCAGGTATAAATCTATGCACATGCCATTCTTTCTAGCACATGTCCTGGGAAACTTAAATAGATCAGCAGGGTTTCTGTTTCTTTCATCTGTCTTGGTGGGTGTAAATGTAAAAGTATGATGAGAATGAGTGATTGTTTCTTTTTTTTTTTTCTTGGCCAACAGTGGCTTTATTGGTCCACTTTTAGTAGAAAGGTTCTAAGAAGTCAGTAACCTCTGAGTTGTCTTTTAAGCAAATGGTTTTGATTGGATAGTTGAGGAGGTGGTGGCTGGTGTAAAGCAAAGTGGGTAAAGCAAAATGTGTGGAAGTTTGGATGTGGGTCTTTCATTCTTTTGACCAAGGTAGATTACAGAAGAGGTAGGGAGTTACTTATGTAAATTAGACTTCCAGAGCTAGATATCCCATAGACATAGAAGTTCCTGCTCAGAATTCAAAGGTTTAGCTGGTTTTTTTTTTTTTATGTATTTATGATTTCCAGAACTCTGATCCAGAGTGCTTTTCCTACCTAGGACTCAAAATTTGCATTTTGGTAGTGTAAACATGCTGGGGGCATTAAGTATGAATGGATGAATTAAGGGTATGGGTTGGATTTTCACATACAGAATTCTGAAATACTTGTAGCTAAAACATGTTTCATAATTTTCACTTCAGTTTTGAGTTAACCTCATTAAAATTCTGAATTTAAGTGGTGAAGAAGTTTTGCCACAGCTTCTATTAGTAGAATTTTTATTTATGGAGAGATTTATATTCCTTTTTCCCTCTGTACTTTTTTCACTGATAAATATGTATATAAATTTGCAATAATAATTTTGTCCTGTTCTTGTGCTACTTCAATAATGTGACAAGTCCATCCCTCTAATTGACCATGATCTGTCAACAGTAAAATAACAGTTAAGGAGCTGAAAATTGTAGGATACTTGCAAGCATTTAATGTGGAGTTCAGGAAAATTAAGCCAATAAAGCTGAGAGCAAATAGCTGATTGTATCTGACTAGTCATTTGTAAAACATAGGGCTTTTTTTATAGCATGTTCAGTTATTTACATAAATGTATATTTTTTGTCAACTATCGTTCTTAAGTTCTTAT
This sequence comes from Perdix hodgsoniae, assembly GCA_035772895.1. Taxonomy (NCBI): domain Eukaryota; kingdom Metazoa; phylum Chordata; class Aves; order Galliformes; family Phasianidae; genus Perdix; species Perdix hodgsoniae. Next base: position 522,430 of record JAPSGF010000040.1, read on the forward strand.
TAATATTCTGAATAATTTATTTCTGACTCAGTCCTAATCCAGTCCTAATCCCTCATTATTTTATTGCCTGGCTTACTTTGAAAAACACTAGGGGCCAACAAAACTCTGTGCTGTGATGATAGACAAGGTAAATATCATATTCCTGCATCTGCTAAAATAGCAGCTCAGTAACAAAAATGTAGTAATTTGCTCTTTTAATTTTTTCTTCTAAAACAGCTCCATGTTTGGAATACATTGCAAATATTTTCAGTATAAATAACTTCTAAAATGTATCGTTCAATCTAACACTTGCTCCAAGTAAAGGTAAATGATTCTAAGGATTTGATCATGGAAATGTTCTTTTGGCTCAGGTGTTGGCTTCTGAAACATCCTTTGCAAAGTATGTGGCATAGTGCACAGAAGGAGTTGAATTGCAAAATGTGGTTAGAGATGGGAATGGAGCTCTGCTGAAATTCAAGGCAAGGCTGTAATGTTATAATGCAGCCTGGGGAACTTAGTGAACCATAGGAAGCTTTGAGTCCTTAACCTAATTGTGCAGTGTTCCCCCCTGATTGACTACCAACGTATTTAATGACCTCGTAATACTCCTGTACTGAGCAGTCTGTGGTGTGTTACCACACAGATTCTTACTCAATATAACTATCTCAAGAGCTGTAGGGAATTACATGAATGGAAGATAATGCAGTAGAGGCACAGAAATTAGAGTTCTGTTACACCGTCTTTCAAATAAATGTGAAACCTTGAGTTTGTTTCCTTGAGGTAATGGAAGAAGTATCATAAAGCTCCCTTCTCTGCATTCTGCCAGCAGTATCTGGTGAAGCACAGAAATAAGTAATGATACTAATTAAAAGTAGAGAAAAGCAGTCACTAACTCTGGACCTCAGAGGCCAAAGTTTAATGCACCTAGAGGAAGGATGACATTAAAAGTATGCTTCTAGATAAGCAAAGTAAAGAGGATGTCTGAAGTTGTGCTCTTAGAAGACCAAAATGCAATAACTTATGGTTAATTGAAGAGTAAAGGCAGGAATTTCTGAAATTAATCAGTGACAGGAGGAGATAGAAAGCATAATAAGGAAGAAGCAGAGGGGAAGAATTTATTTCCTGATTTACACCTGCCAAATAACAGGTACACTGGCATTAAAATATTAAAGATACATCTGATTTACTAACCTTCTCTCTAAAATTCTCTCTAAAATTAAGAGTTCAAAGAGTTTTTATTACTGATACCCGGTAATAGAAAGCGTTATTATTAAATAGCGTCTGAAGTGTTACAGCATCTCTAGGTTGTAAGGATAGTTCAGTGATGTTGGAAGAACATGTAAATGAAATGGTGTAGATATTTTGGTGGTTCAGTACATTTAGATATCAAAACTATCTAACATTTACCTATTTTTACTGATGGCAAAATTTCAAAATTTTGAAGTTGAAAGAAAAACTACCCCCTGGTGAGGGCCATAAAAAGTGCACAGAAATTGTGACCACTGAATCTGTTTGCCCTGTGTTAACCCGGTAAACAAAGAATAAATTTAGAGTTTGCATGGAGACGATATAAGCCAATATAAAATAATCAGCACTAAAGAGACCAATACTTTCCTTATTGATGCAGAATTCTTGGAAAATATTGGTTTGTGGACACAGCCATCAGTAAATTTTAATAAGTCTCTCCTGTAGTTAGTCAAAGTAATTAACACAAGGGCATATAGGGTAGCTTGAACCAGCAGATTCTGGCACTGGTAGAGCTGACTGTAAGAGAGCCATTAGATCTTGATTTATTATCAGAAGTCAGCATCTGTAGTCATAAATAATCATTCGTAACTCGCTTTGAGTACTAAGGTTACTTCGGAGCATAACATCAGCAGCTTCTTGAAGGGAAAAGCAATTTCTATTTTGGATGGAAAAATTTTCTGCTTCACTTGTTTCAAGTCATTGTGGAGATTTTCTGTTCAAAGTATGAAGAAATGGACTCTAAAGTATATTCATGGATCTTTGGCTATAAGACTCCTCTGGTGATGGACCAGTGTGATGTAGCTGAACCAAAACATGGGCAACAGAATCTTTCTACAAAAATACAAAGTGAACTCAGTGAAGGTGGGGATCCCTCCAGCATTGAACTCCTGGCTGTCCGAGTATTCAGAGTGTTATAACTACAGCTTTGGAGTTCCTCTCACACAGTTATTTCTGGAAGCAGTAATGTAGTAGAGGGCTTCATAGAATCAAAGGTTTCATGTTGAAACAGATGTGGGAAGTCTCATTTCAAAACATGCCTTTTGAATAGTGAGCCATTATGATGTGTAGTTATAGTCAAGGATGGAAACATCTGGAAACATCTGGTGTGATAGCAGGGGATAAAGAGTATCTTCAGATACTGATTTTTTGATTGTAACTTGACAGATACAAATCCACACAATTTTTCAGTGAACGGCATTTTTTTCCCCAGGTACAACATAATATTGCACTTAGGACCCAATCTAAAAAATCGTAGATGAACTTCCATCATATACAACTTCTCCACACTTATATGAATAGTATTGCCTTGTCTCATTGCATTACTTCTGCAAATGTTCATCTGGCACTATAAAGCTCTGATTCAAAGTCTATAAATTCTACCAAAAGAGCAATCATTGCATAGTCTTACCTCAACTTTCAATTCTAAATTCATATGTATATTTGTATGCCTATCATACATATATACATCTATATGTATATACTTCAACAATTGTCATATTTCAATATAAAATACAATGGCTTTCATTGGAGGATATGTATATGTGTGTTAGAATTGTGTGTTGCCTGTAGGACAGGCAAAATAGCATTTACTTGCACTTTCTGAATTATGTGCAATTACCTTTCTCTACTCTGTTGGAAATCCCTTGTTCAGTACTGGTATAAGCAGACTTTTCTGTCTTCATTTACACATGGATTGGAAAGGAGAATATCTGAGAATTCATCCCATCTCTAGTGCCAGTCCCATACTATGACTGTGATACATTTCCACTTTACAATCTACAAACCTGAATCTTACCAAAAGGTAGTCCCTCAGTCATCACTCACAGGAAGATTTGTACACATCTAATTAGAATTTGCCAGAGTTTGCCGGAATGAAAAATAGGCAAGAATGGATCTGACAGTCAGACCAAGTCTGAAACTCTAAAATAGGGGTAGAAATTGGCAGAGTTTGGCAGCTTGCTTCTATTAAAAGAAAACCAAGCAAGAGGCCACATGGGGGCAGGGCTAAATCAAAGATCAGTATCTCTGTGAATGTTCCTGATGTTTATGTTGAAATGCTCATATTTCATCTGAATAGACCTTGCTTGTGCTGGCTCTACTAGTGCAAATAATGGGTATGTAAATTCTGATGTTAAAAAAAAAAAAAATAATCACAGATGAAGGCTACAAAAACAGCTATGAACTCATTTTGATTAGTTGTCCTATCAGAGAGTGCTTCCAATTTGTGTTTTTTTTTCAGTACAATCTCTATCTAGTGTAGGAAGCTGTTAGTATGTCTTCAGCTGGTTTTGGCTGTCCAAAAATGGCTGATGTAAACAGAGTCCAGTGAAAATTTACGGCATGCAGGTCATCAAAATTATCTTTTACGCAGTATGGGGGCAGTAAGAAAATACATAAATTGATGGTGCGCATACTGGGGATTGTGGATTTGTAAAGTCCAGGAAGTTCAGTCCTCAGTATTGAAGTGAAATATTCATTTTGGGGAATTCCACTATCTGTGATGTTTAAAGAGAAGTTGCTGTCATTCCAGCTCATCAGAAGTAAGGACTAAACCTGCAGGTTTATTGTTCAAAGCACAATGCTTGTTATCTCTTAATGAACTACAAAGAATATATAACATAAAACAGATCCATGGGCTTTCCATAATACAAGACCAGATTCAGCCCCCTGAGGCTACCTGGATTTTCAGGGATTTAAAATGTTGGCCAATGGCTGATATTCAATTTTTAAGCATTTTCAGTGCACTGTTAGGAGGGTGGGTTTTTTTTGTGCTGAATGTGCATCAACCTGTAATAACTAGAAATCCATTTATTATCTATCTGCAGCAGAGAGGTCTAGTACATGGCTTCAATTACATACCTGAGGCAAGGGGCAGAGGCTAATTCCTTACCCTGTAACTCCTTCTTCAGTGTAACAGGTGATTACACGAGCTCATAGATACAGCATGTGCATAATGAAGAGGGTTGCTGCCTTGATCAGATTAATGAATTTATTTGAAAATGCTAATCACATGGCTGTTAAATTGTTAATAACCAGGAATCTGGATGCCATTAATTTAAGGTAGCCATAATTACAGGATGCGCTAATGTAGGATTTCACTAGTGAGGTTGAACAAGTCATTTCGTTATGTAATGACAACTGAATCATAAATGGGTACTGTAGAAGTAGTAATTAAGTATAAAAGTTTCTTTACTTTTCATCATTTTTATTTTTCAAAAATAGAAAATGGCTGATAACTTTTTTACTTTAAATCATCTTTCTGAATTTGAGAGAAAACGTTTCTGGTAATTTTATCCCAGCATGGGTACGTCTTACAGCAGAAGAAAAAAAGGGAAATAAAAATTAATACTTCCTTACAAAAGGTGCAAGACTGTCTGCTGAATGCAGCCAAATTTGTGTACCAAATGCATCAAGATTATAGAAATCCACTCCTACTCCTTTTATTTTTTTTGAGGATTTCATGTTCCATTTAGGTATAAAAATATGTCTGAGTGTTAGAATTGAATCCAAGACTGTGGATGTTTAATGTTCATCCTTGCTGCATTTCTTTTAGAAGTGCTAGTTATGGCTTTCCTGTATAGAAAAGGGAGTAGCCAAAGGTTGGATTCACCATACACTGGTTACATCCATGGAGCAGTAGTGGAACATCACTATTTTTCCTTAGCTGGCTTCTCAGTGCTTCAATGTGAACGTTCAGAACAGCCACCTCACTGTCCCACCCCTTCCTTCTACTTGGGGCCAGTTTGTCTAAGCTGAGCTTGTGCTATGACAGCCAAGGAAGGAGATACTGCAAGAGTGTCATGTCACAGAGTGCAGAGGTCTCAGCACTCTGATATATTTGCTAGGTAGGAAACATTTTCTCCCTCACTCTGGAAGAGACCGCTGTAGCCGTGGAGATACTGAGCTGCTCAGTGGGCCCTGGAGCCCAAGGATGTCACGTTTTATATGGATATATTATATCCGTTCTATTGAAACAGAGATTGATTTTTTTTTTTTCGATTAACACTGCATTGTGCTGCAGTGCCATCAGAAAAACAGGACTAGGGGAAATGGTTTTAAGTTAAAAGAGGGAAGATTTAGGTTGGATGTTAGGGGGAAGTTCTTTACTAGGAGAGTGGTTGGGTCCTGGAATAGGCTGCCCAGGGAGGTTGTGGATGTCCCGTCCTTGGAGGTGTTCAAGACCAGGTTGGACAGGGCTCTGGGCAACCTGATCTAGTAAAGGTGTATGTTTGGTGGCCCTGCTAGGCAGGGGGGTTGGAACTACATGATCCTTGAGGTCCCTTCCAACCCGGGTCATTCTGTGATTCTGTGATAAAAATACGCACATGTAAATTCACTAATTCATTGTTTTTTCTCAAGCTGCAGTGGAGTAAACTTTCCAAGCAGCATATGAGAAATTAAGCATACTGGCAGCTGTAAACACTTAATTCCCTGCGGGTTGCTGACAACGTACTTCAGTGTAATGTTTTTCACTAATTACATATGGCACTGGTCATGGAAGCCTTCTGCAATACCACTGCGGAACTGTAGCATTCCTATGTTGTTTTCTAATTTAATTGTACATGAGTATGAGGGACTGTTAATATCCATCTTTTGGGTTCCAGTGAAGGCAGAATTGCCTTGTAAGCAATTTTAATGCAGTGTAATATGCTTAGCTGTCCCAAAAGTTAAAAAAGTCTTAAAGTTCAGGAGAATATTCAGTAGCCAGGTTTCTGCAGAGAGGTGTCATGCCATCAGTTACAGATTAGATGAAAAAGGAGATGCTTTACTACTGCTCAAACTCAAAATTCAGGAACAAAGGGAGAAAAAGGAAGAACGAAACATAAAATAAAAATGAGATTCTTTTTGGAAATTATAGGAGTTTTTTTTTCCCCCCAGCTTTTAATACAGTTTGTTAAATAATTCTTTTGCATTCATCCAAGAATGACTGTTTTACTGGAGATATTATGTTTTCTAGTGTCAAAAAATCTGCTTTCATCTTTGTAGTGCTACAACTGGGTTAGCCTTGGGGAAAAATATTCAACTCTAATTGTGTAGTCCCTTGAGACAAGAAGACAAATCAAACCTGCTTGAAAGTATAGTACATATCTGTATTTATGTTTTTCAATGCAAAGTACATTAAGAGAGAAGAGATAGGAACACATGGAGGTGTGGGAAGTTGCTTGAGCTATTCCTCCCAGGTTGCACCTCTGTGAAACGGGGAATGAAACTTGCAGTGCTCTGCAACTCTTTGTGGAAGTGTCTTTTTTTTTTTTTTAACATACAGAAGGGAAAGACCTCCATGCAATTTTAGTTTATTTTGAATTGCAAGCTTGGGGATATGAAGATGTTTATTTTCTGCATGAACTGAAATAAAAGAAGATTTGCTAGAGATTTGCTAGGTGAATTCCACTAAGGAAAACCTCAATAGAAAGAATGAGGAGGGCTCTGACAAATGACAAGATGAGCAAGAATGGATAACATTAGGAGAGAGCATGTTCTTTTGCCAGCAGAGACTAGATGATGTTTGTTAGGTTTTTTGTGAAGACTTGAAATTTTGTCACATGTGAAGAAGAGGGTTTACTTTTTCCTTCACAGCTTCATACTGAATGAATATCTATTTATATCCAAAGATGTGCAAGCTGGATTCAATGCTGTACATAATTGTGACTGGGATTTTTTGGGGGACGACTTTTAGACTTCTGCTTGTTTCTGCTTTCTGTTTCTTTCTTATATTGTATATACAGAAAGTGTTTTTATAAAAAGGGTGTTGAGGCAGTGGCAGAAGTTGCTCAGAGAGGTGTGGATGCCCCATCCCTGGAGGAGACACCTGAGGTCAGGTTGGATGGAGATGTGAGCACATGATGGAGCTGTAGATGTCCCTGTTTTTGCCGGGGTAACAGCTGGTAACTGCCTTAGAAGGAAGGCTCCTGTGGATTATTTTACTAGACAGAAGATTAGTGTCCTAGACAGCGGTTTCTGGAAGCCCAGCTGCCCTCCTTCATGCAGTGAAGTTCATAATATCAGGTTGTGTTGAGTGAACCCCCTGGCAGGCGCCCACCCTCAACCCTACAAGGCACACGTGAAAAGGTGACGAGGCAGATTGCAGGCTTAGATAGAAATCCTGCTCCCCGTCTGATTAGCCCAAGTTACCTAAAGATTCTGAGGTTCCTGTAGGAGGTGAACTTTACTTTCTCTAAGGTCTCCTAATGCTAGTAAGAGTAAGAATACAACAAACATATTACACATTCATCCTGACTTTCAGCAGTGGCTCCTTATCCAGCGGCGCGTCCTTTGGTTGTTCTGGTATCGGTTTCAGTGTGCCCACCAGCAGCTTCTGAAAAGGAAGAGCTCTTCTCTTGTTTATCACTTAGACCTGAGAAGTAATCAATTCCATTTTCTGTGAAGCCCAGTTTCACCTTTTGTGATGGAACCCATATTATTTTTCCCATTTCCTCATGCTTTACTGCAGCATATCCTCTTCCCCACACCAATATTTTCCAACCTGTTTCCCATTCTCCGCTATCTACCTTCACTTTCACTGGAGGCCCTTGGGTCAAGACTTTTGACTGCCAATGTTTTTGCATTGGTGTTCGTCTGTTGTCACTGTGTTTGAAATGATTCAATGCATAGAGAGCTTTTGCTAAAAGTTCAGCTTGCCTACTGACATGGATTTTGCCCCCGTAACCCTCCCCAAGGATGTGTATCTTGTCCTTAAGGAGGTGGTTGGCACATTCTGTAATTGCTTGTCCCTGCGAGTTACTAGGGATACCTGTATTATGCGAAATTCCTCATAGTGCTAACCATTCCTGTGTAGGACGAGATATAAAGCAGGACCCATTGTCAGTCTTAATCTGGTAAGGCAGTCCTATCACAGCAATGGCAGCAACCCAATGACACTGCGCTGCAGATTAGTTGGATTTAGCATGCTGGGTAGCTATGATGACAGTGGATGAAGTGTCTACCGTAACAGCTAGCCAAGGATGGGGGGATAGGTGGAGTTCCCAAGTGAAGTCCGTCTGCCAAATCTGCAATGGTCCAAGACCACAGGGGTTAATCCCAGCCCCTATCACAGGTGCAGAATTACAATGAGGACGTGCCTGCACAATATCGCGGGCAACAGACAAAGGAATGGAACATGTCCTTGATAGTGCATGAGCGCCTATGTGAAGAGTAGAATGAAGGTCATGGGCTTCATGAACGGTGAACATCTGCGTACCTACAGCTTTGTCTGCTATTGCATTGCCTGTAGTGAAAAAGCCTGGCACATCCAAGTAACTACACACATGTAGGATGGCAACTAAAGCTGGGCACAAAGCTAAAGCCTCCTCTAAGATCCTGGTGGCTTCTGTACTTGGGAGACATTCCTGCCCCATTCGAGCTAGTAGCCTGGCAGCAAAGGCAGAATCAGTAACGACGTTGCAGGGTATCTCTTGCCAAAGGCATATGGCAGCTGCTACTGCCAGTACTTCAAGTATCTGCACGTTGACTTCACGGTTTGTAAAAACCGCAGTCTGACAGGTATTGCTAGAACCTTGACATACCACCGCCCCTTGACCTGTCCTAGAGGATGCATCTGTGAATGATGTAGGCCCCTCTAGGGGGGGAGGTCTGAACCTGAACCCCCAAGGATATATTCAGTGATTTGGCTAAGTCAAAGATAGGTAGGGAATCTGAATATGTAATCATTCCCCTAAAATTTTGCAAAACTGTAAGGAGAAGTTCAGGGAGTGGCTGTACGTCACGAAGTGAGCCCAGCAGATACACCTTATCAGGTGCTTTCTCTAGGGCTTGCAGTGACAACAATCGGGATTTTCTGAGCAGCATTGCTAATATTTCGAGCCATGTAGTATAGGCTCATGTAGGTTGTACAGAAAAGAGCCACCATAATGGTTGTGATTTAGAATCGAGGGAATGGCCTAGTACTGCTGTGGCACCTGCTTCACACCTGTAAACAGGTGCTTCAAGAGCCAAGGTGGGATCTTATTGCGAGAGCGATTTCCCCATATGTGTCTGTAGGAGTACTTACTAAGCTGTAGCCCTTTTGGAAGTTAGCTCACGAGGCTCCCTGGGGTTAGTCCTTTTCAGTTGATTATAAAAGGGTTTAATCAATCGAGGAGGTATTCCCAAGGCACTTTGAACCCACTGGAGGGCTCCCACCATTTTTTGTACATCCCACAACTATTCAATATGCGGTCGAATGTCAATGCATGTGGGCCACACCATTTCTGGGCCAAACTGGAATGAACTGAAATACCTGCTTCCAGCAGCACAATCTCAGAAAGTGCTTACAATGACTACAGAGTTAACAGCAGAGGAATTAACTTATTGTTCACCCTGACATGGTGCTTTATATGCACTAAAAGCACAGGTCTCACAATAGCACTGATCAGTTATGCTGGTGTCACTGTCAGCCTTCAGATTTATGACTTATGTTTATGGAGCAGGGGTGCTCTGACAGTGTAAGATGTGGTCTTTCCTCAGTGTTTGCGGGGTGAGACCAGACCCCAGGGTTACTACAAGGCTGAGATTCAGCCCTCTGAATGGTGGTTCTGAGGAAGGCCCCTTATCTGGATTTTCTTCTACCTTCTCTTCTGCTTCTTCTTTTTTCTGTTCCAGACACGAGGACACTTGTTTCCATTTCTTGCCTTCCTCAGGGGCAACTGATATTGTTACTGGCGTCTCCTGTAATTAATCAGATTTGACTTGGAGATTCTCCCCTTTGGCTTGAACCTTAGCTCAGAAACTCTCTCTCTCTCCAGAATAGTATTGTATAGGGCGCGGTAAGCGCAAGCCAAACTCCAAATAAGTTGTACCTCCTTAGATTTATGTAAGCTGCACCGTCCCTGACTCAAATACTGGCTTAGTTTCTCGGGATGCCATATGTATTCAAGAGTGAATTCCCATGACAATGAGGGTCCCCACGCTTCTAAGACTTTTCCTAAACCTCTCTGTATTCCCTGCCAGTTCAGCATTCTCTGGTTTTAGAGGAGACTCCTGCTTACCATGCCTGTATTGGAATACATTCAGGGAGATTGATAACATGAACAGGGCTACACCCACAAGCATGAGCATTAACTGAGTATTCGAAAAACGTCTGACAAACCAAGAGGAAAGCCTGGAAACTGGTCTGAACATCGTGTTGTTTGTAAAATTAGCCATTCCGTCTGGGAAGTAAATGTCAAAATTCATATCATACCACATTGCGTACAGGTACCAATATAGGTACCATATAGGTGTCTCCATCCGTGCCCTTATGTGGTTATATATGAACACAATTCCACAACAAGCAATTATGACACTGATGATTGGCCAGTAAGTCATGAGTAACACCATAGCTTTTAATCCCTTACACAGCGCCCCCACGATAAAGAATAGGTTCATCTCTGGTATCTGCTAAAAAGGGGTTAATGAATTGAAGCTAACAAGATGAGGGGAACAAAAAAGAAAAAGAGGCACTACCCAGGCTAAGCAGTGCTCAAAGTTTACAAATATCCCAGAATACTGGCAGTACGCCTGGTCTTTCAAGGTCAAGTTTTCCAGCACAAAAACCTGAACTACTGATAATGCTCCCTAATGAAGCTCTCCAAGAGCAGAGAGAGATTCGTTCTAAAAACTAGAAAGCAGCTTTGCCTGCATTCTCCACAAAAAATCTGTCATGGAGATAACTAGATCAATCTATGCCCGTGACAGGGGGCAGTAGACCCCTGCCCCCCCGGCCCCACAAAATGGGAAGGAAGGAAGGGAGGAAAAATAAAACAGCGGCAACAATCTATGGAGGAAAACTTATTTTACTAACTACAATATTGGAATGCAAAATAACACAATATAGAACAATCTAATTGAAATTGAGACTAATAAATCAAATAAGATAGGAGAGAGAGTTCCTCAGACCGGGTCAAACCTGAAAAGCTTGGAATGGCTAGGAAGGCTCCCGCCACAGCCACTGCCAGGCAGTAAGAGGCCGCCCCCCCCGGAAGGGTCAGATCCCATGACTTCCGTAATGTACAGGGATAGGTACATGGAATTGGAGCATTAGCACTTTAATTCCAGTATACTATATGATGTTTTGATGTGGAGTACTGAAAACTGAAAAATGTAAAACCATGACAGAGAGGAACAAGAGAAGGGAAGTACTCTAATGGTCTGTATTTCTACATATGGTGACATGAATATCTCCATTTCTCTGTCAGCATCATAATTTTGAGGTTTTCAGAGGAAATGTCTGTTTTGAGAATAAAATGGAACAGACGAAACAATGTGTGAGAAGGAAATAGTTACGTTCAGCAGATCTGCAAGTATTTGATATGCCCACCAGAAAGGCCTCTGTAAATGTTGTTTATTAGTCATTTCTCCACATTTTATTGTTTTCTGGCTGAGAAGCACTGTCTGTGAAGTGTTATCATGCTGGTGTAATAGTTCAGCATTTCTTTTATCCCAGTGTCAGATGGAGCCTCACTCTGTACAACATTCATTTTCAAACCTGAGAACTCAGTCTCCAAAATGTCAGTGTTACTTTAGGCCTACAGTATATTCCATACACTGTAATGCTGACATGCAGTCACTGTGAACAGCAGAGGAGGGAAATGCCGTGACCAAGGCCAGGCTGCCTTGCACCCCAATTATATTCATTTTGGCAGTGTAGAAAGGGGTTGTGCTTATAAATACATAGGTAGTCCCACAGCAACAGAAAAAGATCTTGAAAAGGAATTTATAAAAGTAGCTTTTATAGTAATAAGTTTTTTCTTTAGCTCTGACTGCACAAGGAATGATAACACGAAATCAAACATGACACCCTACCTGCAGGACTTGACTCAGACAGATGGAGAAGTGTTTAAATAGCACCCTGTTGCCAGCTCTAGTAAAACCAAAGCTAAAATCTAATGGGAGAACTAAAAATGTTCAGTTCTTGGAAGCAGATCAGAAAAAGATGGGAGAAAAGAGCATGCTGGAGAAAACTCTTACACTGAGATCAAAGGAAAAAGCTTGTCACCAAAGTAGGATCACAGAAAGACTGAGAAATGTATTTCTGAAGTATTGGAACTTAATACTATCAAATGATGCATAAATATTCCGAGGCAAGCAGAATCAAGGTGCAGATGTATCTAGATCCCGCTTTTTGGTTAAAAATGAGAACTTCAAGGTTTCTTACTAGCTCTGAAGAGAAGCTTTGCTGAAGATAACCTCTCTTTCTGGTAAACTTTGAGATCGATTTCTGTTATCAATTAGCACAGCTCCACTGAAGCCACTCCAGGAGTTCCCAGTTATATTAAGTGTGGATCTTAAAGTCTGCAGAGAGCAGTAAGCTTAAGAATAGTTCTGGGACACTATGACAGGTGTGAACTTTGAATCATTAAGATATTCTGAAAGCATAACCACAATCTTGTTTTGAAAGTTTGGATTGTTCAGACTTCACAGTCTCTTTAGTCTTTGCAATAGTATTTAATGTTCTGCTTAGAGTCTCCATTTCCAGCTCTTAACAATTGTGAGAGGATTTCAGTTTCCGCAGAGCTCTTGGCCTTGTGGAGAAGAAACCTGTAAAACAGGCATTGACTGAAGTATGAATATGAAAAAAAGAATCACAAAGCAAAAAGTAAAAGATTGCAGTTTTTAATTGAAATCTTGTGTATGGGAACTGCTGTGTTATGGCCTGAACCACTGATTGAGCACCTGGGGAAAGGACCCGGTCAGCCCTAGGAGCACAGGTGAAGGCAATGGATGTATGTGACTGGAAGGGGTGGAGCCTGGCTGCACCTCTCTTAGACCTCATTTAAGGGCTGACTGCTGCTAGTGAAGGATCTTTGGTTGGAGATCCTTTCCTTGTGAGCATAGATCGTCAAAGACTGGTGAGCACCTTTTCTTTTCTATCACCTTTCTATTACGCTAGTCCTTTTGTCGTTGCACCTTTTGCATCACTATTCCACTGTGCTGATCTTTCTATTTGTTAAACTTGTGGTTCTGAACTTCTATATCTGTCTAGTTGAACCCTTTGCACTGGTTATACTGGCATGTTACTCAGGAGAGCTGAGTTAGTGCTTGTCCAACCAGAATAGCCAGAGCAGCGTCTTTAGGCACTTTACAGGCTTCAAAATACAAATGGTCTACAGACAATTTTTTCTCCCTAAAGTAGATGAAATTAAATGATATCACTTCTAAGCATATGGAGGAAAAAAGAGAGAGGGCCTGCTGTCCTTTATCTGTTGCAGAAGTTGTATCTAAGCTCCTGTTTTAATCACATCAGTAAATTTTTCAACCTTCCTGTGTGTTAGGTACAGAGATACTTTGTCACTGCATACTGTACTAATTGGTGCACAACTGTGAAACAGAAAAAGAATGGAGTCGCTGGTTCTTGGTGGACTTGCTGTCCAACTATAGCCTTTCAGAGAGATAGTGCTTACCTATCATACAAAGAGTCTTTTTTGCGAGTAGATAAAATCTATTCTTGTGGCTTACATCTGCTCCTTTATGTATTTCCTAAGCGTACAATATATAGCACTCCTAAATAAATGAGGAATTTTTTTTATATCTATAATATGGGCATGCGAGAGGCTCTTAGGACCGGCCCCAGAGGTAGCTGAGATCTGTTTAGGTTAATTGTTGAGTTCTCTGGGATAATTGGAGCCACCTGTACCTCGTGGAGGGTGGGGTGGAGCAGGTGGGGAATGCTTAATGTAGAAGGAGGGGTTGGGAGTATGAGAAAGATCAGACCTACAGTGTTCTGTAAAAGCTGTGCTCCTTCAACAGTTCTCCTAGGTAAGAGGAGATAACGCTTACTGAGCTGTGAGATGGTGAAGGGATATGTCTTCTACTGGATGTTGCGGGCTTATGCTGAAGTACCTTGTCTATTTGTGTAAGTCTTTTTTTGGTACTTATTTGTATTTTTGCACCTTAAAGGGAATTAAAGTAGGTTGTGTGTTTGTTAGTGATTTAATCATATGAGCGTGCAGAGTTTATCTGAAGGGAGCTAAAAGCTTGCTTGTTTGTTATTTGTGAGATACTAAGCTTAAATACTGGAACTGAGTGCTTTATCAGGAATGCCGGAGTGGTTCACAATTGTATAATAAACTGGTGAATGAAGGCTCAGGTGGTGGGTGACTCTTAAGCTCTATGGTGAGGATTCAGATTGAGTTAGGGTAAGTAGGATAGGAAAATCTAAAAGCTTTAGACTTGATCTGATGGAATGGAACTTGAGAGCATTTTTGTGGATTTCTGTGTTTTTCGAATTGCAGGTTTAGAGGTATAGCCTCAGTTCATGTTGCGCTTTGTTTTTTCCTTCTATACAGCTACTTATTTTGGCGCTAATAACGAAACAGAGTCCAGGTTGTAGTTTGTGCACCAAAGGACCAAATGAGAGCAAGGAAATAAGTGCAATAAGGGGGCTGGATACTTGGCAGGTGACCTGGAGAAGTACCATTTAAACCCTTCCACTTATTTGCACCTTACTAACATATTGCAGTGCATTGTCTCATGTGGAAAAACAGCTGCTTTGTGCAAACAGTTTTTGCTTTTGGTGTGTCTTAAACTGTGTTTCTCTCTTTGGACCCTGTAAGCAAAAGTAGTGGAGAACTATCTGTTACCCTTGTTATGGTGTTACTTATAGCACTTTTTGTTGAGCAAAAACAATTGCTGCCATCTGAAGGCACACTAAAAAGAGGCAATAGGGAACTACACAATTTCATTGGAGCCACTTAACAGTAACAGAAGCAAAAGGGGACACATAATCTTCCCACCTTGTCTTGTCAAAAAACAAATTGTGGGGCTGTGGTCTTGAAGGCTTTTTTGGTCTGTTATGTATCGCATCTTGTTATTGAACTTTTCTTTCAAAAATATTACTCTGATTCATTTCTGGATCTTTCCTCTTGCCTCTAAAAATTGCTCAATAGTGAAACAAATAAAATATTTTTCTTGGTTGAAATAAGAGGTGATACACCTCTTAAAAAACCTATTGCTTTCTGTCCTCCCATAGGATTTCTTCTATTAATAGAAACTATAAATTAATTGAGGCTAGATTTTTGTTCTTCTTTTTAAACAGTTATATTGTCTTCACTTAAGTGAAGACCTGTGTTGAAGTTTTTTGGCATCTTCTGAGACATTGTGAAAGAAATTGCCTAAAATTACATCTAAGTTTTTCAGTGAATTTGTTGCTGAAAGTGTAATTTTCACACTGCAGCACATGAAAACAACTTCCAACTCTCATGTAACTCCCTGTGGGCTTCCTTTATTCAGGTCCTTTCTAAGGTGATTTCACTCGAACCACTGTTCAACTTCAACTAAAACAAAATGTTAAATCCCACATTACAACACATTTGAAACATCACTGGTCAGGAGGGAGGGAACCATCCTGTGTGCCCTGCTGTGTTTGTGGATAGGGTCTAGCCATGGCAAAGCATTTAGAGCTGGGTTCTCTGCAGCTCCTTTGTTCCTTCTGGGTACCACTGTACTGCAGGTTCCTCAGGGTCTTCTAGGACTTTGTAGGGCCTTTGCCCCCAGAAATTGTCTTGTAACTAGTGTGTTGAGTTTCATTTCTTCAGAGAGATGCAAACAAGGGAACTAGCTTGCAGAGTGTTATCACAACAAAAGTAGGCTGGCACTTTATAGAATCATAGGATATCTCGAGTTGGAAGGGACTCACAAGTCTGACTCCTATTTGTGCCACTGCAGACCTGAGCTGCAGCCTATGCACCTGCTGGTGTAATCATTAACTGACAGTGAGTAAATGCTATTGATTGAATTTCTTTGTGTGCAATTGTTTAAATCAAATCTGTATTATTACTATATGCTGACAGCACAGGAGCTAATTTGTGCTAAATATTAAGGTTCCAATGAGTCTCACAATTTCCCACTGACCTGACTGAGTACTGAATACAGCAATGTGAAGGACTGCTTGCTAGGTGTGACAAAGTGCATTTTTCCCATCTGTCCTTCAGAAAACTGTGGGTCTTAGGTTACTTACCATTTCTGGGCTCACTAATCCCAAAATGAGTATTTCTTCTTGGAAACGAAGTGTTAGACTGTGGTGTGTACGTTCTTCAGCTGTGTGGCTTTGGAGGAAAGGGCATAGGTACGTGGTGGAGGCCCTCTGTGTCTGGAGACTTTCATGACCAGTCTAGGTGAGGGCCTGGGCAATCTGATCTTGCTATAGATGTCACAATTTATGGGGAGTTGGCCTTTAGAGGTCCTTTCCAACACTAAAGGTTTTATGGTTCAATGCGAGGGCCAAAACTCAAAGGATGATGAACTCAGTTGGACACTACATGGCCTCTGATATTTCTAGATCCCACTGCGTGTGCTTAAGGGCAGTAGAGAGCTATTGACATGCACAAGGAATAAAATTTCAAGTAGCTTTTATTGCTTACTGTAGTAGTTGATGAGAAAGTCAAGTCTGGCAATGACTAGAGCTTGTTCTGAATGGCCTTCATTGTACTCTCTTCCCCTCCATAAACATAGCATGCTTCCACCTTCCCTTTTGTTCAAGTGTCAGGAGATTAATTGAGCACAGGAGTGCTAATTGTTATCAGCAGTGGCTTGTAGGTAGTAATCAGTTCTTGCAATTCAAGCTGCAGAACAAAACTTCAGTAGTGTGCAAGATATCAAGTATTAACTGTTCTTAGAAGCAAAGGTAAAAAGCACATATCAATTTAATTCAGACTGTTATCTTAAGGGGTTATCTTTCTACTCCTATAGACTTTAAGAACTCTCACTAACTCATGCGGAGCAAACTAATTTGGGCAGAACAAGGGTCTAACATCTCAGTCTGGGAGTGCTGCTAGTATGCTTTGATATCTAGTGAACCTATATTTTCTTCAGAGGAAACTTATTTCTAACTTACTTGGTCATTCTTTTTCCTCTCAGTGTGCCTGCTTAAAGGCTGTGAATATGCTTATAAGGCTGTCATATAGCGAAATATCCCAGAGACCTTGGCTCTGCTAGTAAAAGGTGCTTTAGAGGAAGATTGGTTTTGCCTGGATGCAATATCAAACCTTTATTGATGCTACTTTTCCTGAGGGCTTGTCAACCCCATGGTTACAAGCCCTGCCCTGAGGCTTCCTAGGCTGCTTCCTTCACCTCCTGCTGTGATTTGCTGTTCTTTTCAACTTAAATGCAGTGTGTTTCTGTTAAAATCTGACTTGCTCATTTTTATATCCTGGTGAACTTCAGCCCTATGAGTAGTTCCAAGTAGAAAACGTAATTCTGTGTTCTAGTAATCAAATAATAGCTTGGTGAATGCCCTTATCCTTCCTGTTGAGTAGGAGCACCAATGATGCTGATCATGGCTTATTTACAGTAAGGAATTAAAACCTATGAGAGCTGACATTAATCTCTTTCTTGTGTAACTTTAGATGCGTAAGAATTGCAACACAAGCAGTTAGGCTGAATTTACACAAGGACCAGGAATATATTTTGAGCTGGTATTCAGTTGTCTTTTTCAGTGCTACTCAGGCTGGGTACCATGCAAAGAACCTTTTATTGCCTCAGCTTGGAGCAGAGATCCTGCACTGCTGCAGTGACTAGCAGGTGGTGCTATGTGCTTTTGTATCAGCTGAACTCATCTGGGGCTTTGTGGCTTAGAGCAGACATGTCATTACTTCTCTTGATAAACATTTTTCTTTTCTGAAGATGTTTTGGAAGTCTGAAATGTATTGCCTAATGGAAGTTCAGTCTGTGCAAGCAGCCTGATTATACTGTGCTAGAAGGAAAAATGTTCAATTTTGCAGAATGTTTTCACTTTATCTGCCATATCCACTACTGAGAAACATGTAATGTCTCTTGCAGGGGAATTATGAATCCAATTTGAAAGCAGTCAGGAGGCATAACTCTTACATTGACCAGAATCTGACAACTATGAATGCTCTGTGCTGGAACAGGGGTGTTCGGTGTTTGTGAGTTGGCAGCTTTTCTTCACTATTTTTTTTAATGTGTCTCCATCAAAAAGAGAAGATTCAAACCAAATTTCCTTGTGTAGAGTCCCTTAGAGGAAAGAATGTTCTTAAATGGAGAATGAGGCTGTCACTGGTGTGAAAACTGCCCTAGTTTTCACTGAATTAGGTCGCAGGAAAAGTCCCCAAGCTACTCTTATTTGCACCAAGTCCACCCTAGACACAACTTTATGTTATTCCAAGTAACATAACAGATTGTTGCAGAAACATCCTTCTACTGGACACTCTGCTGATCTACTGGGTTTGCCCAAAAATGTTGTTTCTTGACCCAGCTCTATTGTATTTCAGGCCTCAAGTACGTTCCTCTTCAGTTTCTTATTCTGTTATGGCTTTTGTGCCAAAACATCTGACAGCCTCCATCAATTATAGCCTGACCTGACTGATTTCATTGTTCCGTTGTTAAATATATATGTATCTTTTAGGGTTTTCACTGTGGTTTGTTACTTGTTTATTCTGTCCTGAAGTTCAAATGGAAGCTGAGATCTTCAAGATCTTTTAAAATCATAAGTAGTTATATTTGATTATCATAATTGCAGTTCAACTCCTGCTCTTCAAATACTTAATATTCAGATTAGAGGGACACATTTCATCTCTGTGTGCACTGCTACGCCAACTTCATAAGTGCTTCGAGAACCTTTATTTGGCTGAAGTAACTGAAGACTGTTAGACAAGCTCATCAGGAACAATTAACTAACTTTCATTATTTCCTCCCTTCTCTTCAGCGTGATACAGTGTAATGATGGCATTTCCAGGCAGGGCTGTATTCCATGTTAATATTTTAACTTTAACAAAAAGGTTATTAGAGGACATTCTATTTGGTATTTCTCTTGTGTAACATTCCCACTTCTGAGGACTCCTGGAATGTCTTAGTTGCTCTGACCCTGATTGCTTATTCTCTCTCCATGGCTTTTTGTTGGCCTCATTAAAACTGCAGTTTATTAGTTGTTGCTTATAAAAACGCGTACTAAATATGTTCACGTCTCTGCAGAGTTATCACCTGTACTACAGCAAGCCAGTGGAAATCCCCCCCCAAAGAGGGCTCTTATTCTCACATTTTGGAGAGCTTCCATCTAGTCAACTTTTAAAGAATTTAGACAAAACCCTGTCCTTGAAAATATTGAATAACTAGGAAACAAAATATTCTGTTTAGCATTGGTTGTGGTGAATTGGTATTTTAAATGACTGATGGCCCAATGCAGAGATTAGTGATGATGGCACAGGAGTCTTTTGGGGAAATAATGAGCTGTCTAAACAGTCAGGGAGAAATTTACATTCATCCTGTCACCACAGATGTACAGGAGAGAAAAGGAAATAATTTACAATGGGGTTGTATACCTCTTAACACTGTAATAAATTTAACCTGTGATGTTGTGACACTAATCACCAAAAATTCTAGGGCTGTGTCATAAATTAAGTAGTGCTTCAACTGATTGGACTTTTCTTGCTTTATTCACATCAAAAAGCAATTACATTTTGTGCAAACTTAGTGCTACCAGATTAATGGGGCATGTAAAATATGCTTTGTAATTTGTCCTTTATTAGTAGTGTATGAGTTCTCTGCCAATGGGAGGCTACTAATTATTTTGATTCTTAGATATTGGGTTTGCCCTTTGCCTTATAACCTTTCTGAAACTTATCTAAATGTATGTTCAGGAGGTGCATATTTTGATCTTTTTATGGGCTGTATGGCATGCTGTATGACTTGGAGGAACTATCCTAACAGCCGGTGTAACTTCGTATGTGAACTTGGTGATCCAGGGCTCAAGATTTTTTTTGTACAAAACTGTGATAAACAGGGAAGTAACCCTTTGTTTGCATAGCATATCTAGTGAAATGACTTCAGTACCAAAAAGATCTTGGCTTAATGAAAACTCTTGGCAGATTGAAAGTTAAAGGAATTCAATAAAGATTATCTCATGGAGAAGAAATGACTGAACTTAAAGAATAGAACAGTAAGAACGGGGTTGAATTCAGCAATACCATATGCAAAGTTGTATGTACTGCATTATTAGAATAAAAAATTGCTGTTTTGAGTTTAGAAGCTCCAACACAAGCAATGCTAGGCATGGATGGATGCTGGTAAATGTAACTGGATGTAATCAATTAGAAGAGGTGTTTCCATGAGGGCTGGAGACATACTGGTACCTGATGACCAATGAGGCTGCTGCAAGAACATAAGTAACTTGCCTTTGAGAATCCAATGTTTCCCATGTATCCAAGACAAATTTGTGTGCCTAAATAAATATTTTCACTACTGTTTATAGAACAAGACTAAAGTACAAATGGATGTGAAATTATTAATGGGTAACTATAATACTGAATGAAGTTCTAAAATGGCTGACGGCAGGTTTTAAAATGAGATTGAGAAAAATGGCTTTTGAAATGCTTTCAGGTAGGAGAACTGGGAGCTAAAATTGGAGGTTGTAAAAGGGTCTATGTTATAAAAGGGATATTGGCTGTAGTAACAGGAACAGAGTGAACTGGTCCGTGTAACTTGTGTTTCATTGAGTCAGTTAGTGGGCATTTTTGTGTAGGAAGAGACTAAAATATGTATGTTGATTCTAAGTGTAGTGAAGAAAAGCTGAAGGCAAAAATGACATTTGGAAGGAGAGCAGTCTAGGTTGGTGATGACTTTAGAGATTGCATGGATATAGGAATTCTCATTTCTTTATTCCTATTGCTAGTATTTTGTGCCCTTGTATTAGATGGGAAGTGTTAACATTTTAACAAAAAATGTCTCTCAACAAACAAAGAAGTCCCCTTGAGTACTACATAGAACACCTTGTTCCTAATGAAAGAACAGTTCTACCTTTGGAAAGTGGATTAAAAAAGATATCCCAAACTCCTCCTTTGATATATTTTAAAACTATTAGAATAAATATAAATGTCAGACTTTTTCCTTAATTGGTGTTTTTATCTTACTGTTAGAGAAAAGAGTACTTCAGGCACTGATTTCAGTTTGCCAGTAGTACAACAAAATTTTTTTGAGAATTTTATGCATCCTCTAATGAAGTTGAGCTTGATAACAGTTGAATGTCTTCCAAAGTTTGTATATTAATCTAGCTAGATGTTGCGCATATTCTACTAATTCTGTGAGGTGATAGTAATAGTGATTTCATGTTATATGTCAGCAGTAATTGCTGCATAGAAAATACAAATGGTATGAATGCATGCTGAAAATGAAGATAACACTGCTCTGCTCATTACTGTCTGGGAGATGAATGCCTGAAAAGTTATTTATTTAGCAGTCTCTTAGATGCTGCATTGCAAATATTCTGTGCTAAAAATAAAGTTACTCTCATTTAAATCATTCAGTGTGATCTATTTGTAATCTACCTACAATAACTGAGAGACAAATGCTATTGTGACATATCTACAGAAATGCATCTGACTGATTTATATTTCTCATTTCTGTGCAACTCCATAACACAGTACTGTGGTATCAAGACAAATGTTCAGCATCTAATATTGTATAATAACGGTTAATGGAAATCTGCAGAGAAATTAGGTCAGGAACAAATGAACTTCTTTGAGCCATCTTCTGGTATTCATCTTATGAGGGCTCAAGTTACAATACATTGAGTGCCTGCCCTGAGTCGGCTCCCTTCTCTATCATGTCTTCCATGAAACAATTGGAAATGATTGCATATACTGGTGTTCATTCCTAGCTGAGATGAATGCAATTTCACTGCCAGTACAGCTGAGTTAGATTTCAAGCTCAGTTCAGTAAATGCTGAAAAGAAGGAAAAGAAGTTGAATTCTACTCTGATATAATCAATGGCAGAAATCATTCAGCTATGGTCTTCTATATGCTTAGGCTGCTTTAAGCTACTTTGGTGTTGTAAAGGAGGAATGAATTAGGCTGTAACTCATTTTAAAGGCTCTTTATGCTGCCAGGATGATAGTGTGGGTTTACAGTAAATGAAATTTCAGACCAATTAGCTTCAATGTAAATGAGTATCCAGGTCATCAACTTGTATGGGGTGAATCAATAAGGGGACAGTTGCGTGGGTGAATCCCCCAGCCTGTTGTAGTTTTTTCCTAGCTGAAGTAGGATGTGCTGTGAAGATGACTCAGAGGGCAGTGGCACACTGCAGCAGGTTGCCCAAGGAGGCTGTGTGTGCCCTGAACCTGGATGCATTCAAGGCCTCCCTAGATATGGCTCTGGACAACCTGGTCTGGTGGTTTGCAATCCTGCCCATGGAAGGGGGTTGAAAGTAGATGATCTTTGAGGTCCTTTTCAAAGCAGGCAGTTCTATGATGGCAATGGTCAGTTTGCAGAGAACTATACAGAGGAGAGACAGGGATAAGCCCATCTGAAGAATGCAATCCAGCAGGTATGTGGCTGAACTGTGAGAAGAGTCTCCTTGCTCTGAATGCTTTGTCACAGTGCCTGGGTGAAGAGTAGAAAGAAATACCATCCTGTGAAAAAGACTGAGGTGAGAAAATATAAAAATCACTGGTATTTGAGCATCTTCTGGTTTGTGCATTAATGGCTTGCTAAAGTGGTGCTCATTGCACTTAAGACTGATGAAAAGCAAAGTTTTCTGTGGGTTCACGAAGTGAATTTACCTCCTATTCCCAAAACAGCAGCAGCAAAGTCCCTCAACTTCTCATTACAGGCAGCTTACTTGAAACTGCTGTCCTCTTGCAGTCTGGACTGCTCTCATGGTCTGTCTTGTGTTCAGTTTGTGAGGTATTACAGAAATAAGGCACTAAACCAAACCAACCATTTTATAGCTGCATTGTGGAGTTAAATGACAATAGATTGCTGCAGCATAATGCATTTTGTAAGAGGCAGCCAGAAATTTATTTCCTCTTAGTGTTACAATTAAGGGCTGGTTGTGAGACCAGCGGAAGAAAAGCTATTCAGTTACATGGAGGGTCGTAGAAATGCCATTGGATGAATCAGGTGACCATTTTCAGTAAAGACATTTTGTGATTCTTATCATCTTAAACTTCAGGCTTTTCCCACCTTGCATGACACCTCCAAGAATAAAAGGCAGGGGTTGTCCATAGCCTGCTTTGTGTTACCTGTCAGTCTGTTCCTGAGCAATACTCTGTGGCAGCTGTATGTAGTGTGAGCATGTAGAGCTGTTTATTAAATATGTGCAATATAATGTTATGTTTTGTGATGCATTTTGTCATGTGACTACACTATTTGATTGCTTATGTCTCACACCGTTTAGTCAGATATGGCCTGCAAAATGGTGTATTTCAATCAAGTATATATAAAATCTTTCTTATTCCATTTTGTATCTGCCTTCACAGCTGCTGTAGTTGGAAATGGGAGTTATTTCTGAATCTGGTGTGGTCTTGACAACTGTGATACAAGATGCAGTTTATGAATAAAGCTGTTTGAAAATGAGGAGTGCTGTATTGGAATATTTGTTTTTGGCTCATAGTGTTGTTTGGTGGATATTCTTTTTCAAGCCTGCTCAAGTGTGTGTTGCTTATTCTGTTTTAAATATTAGCGCTTAACAAATTTATGAATTTGAATTCAAATTTCACAATGAATATTTCAGTGTGAATCACTTCTTAAAGACATTCTATCAACTTCATTGAGGTTTCATTTGATTTAGAGATGTAGCTTAATGGAAATAAGTTAGCAGAAGCCAGAGCTTTCCTCTAGCAACTGCAATCTAGAGTCTTTCCCCTGGTTTATGGAGATGTTGCTTCTGAATGGAGAGCCAAACAGAAAAGATTAAAACATCAGAAGACATCATGCCTGCCTTAATGGGAACTTCCAGCAGTATTTTCTGTACATGCTGAGCTTTGGGGTTTAGTCAGCAATTTTGAAGATAATAGCAAATAACCTCACTCTACCTAGCAGTTACCTTCCTGTAGCAAGAAAGGAAATAAGTGGGAAGATTCAATCACCATGAAAAATAATTCTAGAGAATATGTAGAATTCCTTCCTAATAGGAAAACTGGGATTTTGACTCATTACATGATGTTCAGTAATGTGATATTCCTTCACTAGACTTCTGTTTGCATGAGTAGGCTGTGTCTGCTATACATTAGGAATTAAACCAAGTGGGAAAACCTTTTTCCTTTCAAGCTTTCCAATCTGAAAGCTACAGGGAGGTAATACTTGACTTCCTTCATAAAAGAAGCAATAAATTGATTTTACTCACCAACTGGTGAAACAGCACGCAAGTGACCATGCCTGAAAATTGTGTACATCTGCGACTAAGATTTATATCCAAATCTGTTGTTTTACAGAAGTAGTAGTTCATTTTGTTATTTGTGTTTTTTTAACTGTGAGAAGTACATAAAAACAAATGTCTTGGCATGAATTGCTTGCAGAGTGAAAACGGTATTTTTTTTCCCTCTACAGAATAGTCATCCATTCTGTTTACTGTTCTTTTCACTGTCTGTAGTTCAAGTCTGAAAATGCTACTTGTTGAAATCCTCTAAAGATATCAAAATAACAGGTGAAAGAAAGCAAAAATACCCATTGAAGTACTATGGAAACTGTGCCCCTGTCATATCTTCATGTATTAATATGCAGTTCATATGCCAATCTAAAACACATGCTGGGAATCTCAGTCATCTGTATTCCTTAAGTCCTCTATATAGGTCCTTTTATCTTTGGAACTGTAAGTTAAATGTTTATTTAAACTAAAAAGGGCTTTGAGAAAGCTTGAGCATGTTCTAAAGCACAAAGTAAGCATGTCTTTGCATGCTGGATTTTAGCCTGTATATGCACGCCTTTTTCAGTGAAGTGCAGTTTATTTCATGAAATCAAGATAAACAAAAACCTTATAGTCCATAAAGGTATTATTGTGAAAGCAGGAAGGATATCAATGAGCAACACTTTTCATAAATTAAACAGAAGTATCTGGAATTCTATTCCCTTGTGACTTCTTTTGCTTTACACTCATGTAGGTACTTTTCATGGCCTGAATATATGATTAATACCAACAGTCCTTAAAGACCAAGCAAACTTTGTTTTCAGATGTTAACACTCGTTAGCCTCAAGACAGATGATATGCTCTCAGAGTAGGTGAGGATTTCAGAGGAAGTTGCCCTCCCCTACCATGTGCTTATCCAGTAAGTTGGTTCTTGTGTCACTGGGACTGTCTGGGTATCCCATTCGTATTAAAATATAGTCAGTTCAGCAAACTTAATCCAGGGTTTTGCTGCCAGACATCCATTAAATGTTCAACCTGCTGGTCCAGATGCATCCATTTTTGTATATAATTAAAAAACACCTTTAAATCACCCTTTTTTTGTGCTATGCTTACCACTGAATGGTTTGGGTTTTGTGCAATTGCTCATCTGTTCAAAAGTGCTACTGTAACTGATACGGTAGAACACATCGTTTCCCTCTGATGCTCCAGAGTCTTGCAGGATTGCATGGTATACTTTTCATCCATCCTCTCTTATTCTAGGGAATTTGACTTTTAGAAAACTTGGTTTTTATTGATTTGACTTTTCTGTTAACAGAAGCTGAGAGAAGCATCTCTACAGCTGTGCTTTAACAATAAGAATATCCTAATAATTGATTAATACAGCTGGGAAGTATATTGTTTTTTCTTTAGGAATCAGTAATCAAGGAGGGAAAACCATGTCAGTCTGCAAGAAGAGTGATTTTTTTTTTTCAGGAAGTTAAACGAACCTCAACCTTTTTTTCCTCTCTCTAATATAGCACTTAAGCTAAAATGCCAGATGATGCTAGTTCCCAGTACAAAAAAGACAGGGAGCTGTTGGAGAGGAATCAGAGGAGGGCCATGAAGATGATCAGGGGACTGGAGCACCTCCCCTATGAAGACAGGCTGCAGGAGCTGGGCTTGTTCAGCTTGGAGAAAAGAAGGCTGCAGGGTGACCTCACTGCAGCCTTTCAGTATCTAAAGGGAGCCTACAAATAGGAGGGGAATCAACTCTTTGAAAGGGTAGATAACCATTTCCCCTTGTCCTGCAGTTTTAAGTTGAGGGAGGGGAGATTTAGGTTGGATGTCAGGGGGAAATTCTTTACAGAGAGAGTGGTGAGGTGCTGGAACAGGCTGCCCAGACAGGTTGTGGATGCCCCCATCTCTGGAGGTGTTCAAGGCCAGATTGGAGCCCTGGGCAGCCTGGTCTAGTATTAAATGGGGAGGTAGATGGCCCTGCATGTGGCAGGGATTTGGAGTTTAATAATCCTCGAGGTCCCTTCCAACCCTGGCTGTTCTATGATTCTGTGATCAGTAAGAAATACTAGATCAACCTTCCTTTTTTTTTACTTCAAGGTAATTGTCTCTTATGTACCAAAATTTACTGAATAATAACAAAAAAAAAAAACCACAACAAAACCACAAGACTCAAAGTAACAATAAAACAAAATTCAAAAATCACTGAGATTGTGATACTGCATGGAGAATTAAGTGAATGTGCCAAAATAATGCATTTTTTCTGCAAGAGTTTTTTGGAACAGTTTTTCTATTTCTTAAACATTTAGTCGACGATTAGTTAAGCCAACTTTAGGGAAGGGCCAAATGAAAGCGCTTATGCTGGTCATCTGATTTGTGGAGATTACTTCCCGCTAGTAAGTGGATATAACTCTGTAGAGCATAAAGCGCCCCTAGGGTGATACCCAGTTTGTGTTTTGCCTCTGCATTGCTCTGAATCTTGCTTTGCCTTCTCCTTGGCATACTGATGGGCTTCTGAAGATTGGTATTTTTGTATCCTTACCATTACACAAGCTGAAGTATTGTGTTGCATGCTGAAAATGATCAGTGATCCTCGTTTTGACAAAATTAGTTTCTCTGAACGATGGTCTCCTTCAGGAGGTAGGAACAAGTGGGCTCAAGGGACTTAGTATCCTGAGTTATGCTGCTCCATGGGACAGGTGTGTTGCCTCTCCTTTGTGCTTTATATGTGCTCAGTGATGGGAAAAGGAGGAACACCGGAGCACACAATTGTCAGAATATAAACAAGCTCTTTTTTTCTTTTCTCTTTCTATTTTTAAATCTAGTTTGTGCCAAACCTTCATGACATGTTCTTTTTGTGCTTTGAAATAGATCAATTGGTTTGTTGTTGGGTCAAGGCAAGGGGCTTGTCTGCCTAGGAAACAAATTACTTGTATTTTCTGTCCTTCTGTCCTATTCAAGCTTCCTCTGTCATGAAAAGTTGTTATCTGTGGAAGATGACTTTTTTTGGTCCTTGCTGTCAAGTTATTTTTGTGTCGAAATATCAGGAAAGGATAAAATACCTGTTTATCTGTGTGTTGTTCAGCAGCATCTTGCTGAATTCAGCTTGTCTTCATAATAATCTTTTAATATATCATTGGGATGACACTTCCTTCTCTCTGAGAGCTGCCTCCTTCAAAAAGGCCTTTTTTTTTCATTTGGGATCTATGGTAATAGTAACATTAATTCAAACATGACTTCAACACCATAGCAGCCAGATGTGCTTTTATTGAAGCAGAATTGTTAATTTCTACAGTGGCAAAGATATGGAAAATCTTCTTTATATGGAAAGCACAATGGGAAGAGATTACATCACAAATCATCCACTTTGTCATGATACCAACTTTCATTTTCCATTGGGTCTTTTTAAGATGATATTTTACAGTTTAAGTTAAAGACTGGTTCTGGTCAAGATTTAGTGCACACAGATGAGCTATTAACAGACTTCTGAAAAAGGGCACTTGAGGTTTCGGTAAACATACATCACTGCACTTCTGGAAAGCCCAAACCTCATGAGTTTCTTGGTCTCTAGCTTCATTTCTGTACCTTCTACTCTCATTTCAAGCATCTCTAAATCTGTTGGAGATTTGAGGTGTACGTGAGCACGATCACCGCTCCAGTACCCTTCCCAAGTCATGACTGCACTGAAGTGCAAGTGACTGAGAATGTAAAATGTGAGCATTAACCTACCCTTCAGCATGCTGGTTCTGTCCTTGTCTTTGTGTTCAGCTACTCTACTGCATTCACATTGCCTGTTATACAGACAAATACCAATTTTCTTTTCTGGTCGTTAATGCTGGCTGTTCTGTTTATAACTTGTAGCGTGATGGAAGAAGGCAAAATTCAACTTTGCCTTAATTATGAAATCATAACCAGCATTTTCAAGTGAGTAAAGCCAGTACAGGTAAGAACTTCTGTCAACCTGAATATCCATGTATCTCAGTGTCTTTCTGTTAATTATTGGAGAAAATTAGCTACTTGAACTGCATTTAATCTCTTGCTGAAACATAATAAGCTTGACAAGATATTTTGGTGTTTTATGGGGGTGAAGGAGTAAGAGTTCACTCTCTTTAGCTGAGGTGTTTAATTCTAGGTTTCTAGAATGTACTGGAATACAAATTCCTGTGCTATCTATAACTTCTCTGTAAAATGGGAGAAGTACTTCCCATTTTTTTTCCACTGCTTTTTTTTTGTGCTTTTTTCTTCTTTGGTGCATCGCATTTATTTCTCCTCACTCATACTTTCTATTTTATGGGCCGTGAAAACTCTGAGGACCACAGTAACAATAGCTGTCAAGAAAAGCTCTGTGGTATTTCATATATGGTGAAGAACTTTAGTATCATGCTTGGGAGATCAACTTGATAAAGGGGACACAGATAGAAAGGTTGCACAGATGTTCTGGGACCTCAATTTTAGAAATTTGTAGACCAGGAGTATGATTACATTCAGAAATCAGTGAAACAAAGAGTAAATATAAAGCTCTGTGACCAGAAATCCCTGCAGCAGATATATGCTGTTACATCTTATATTCACAACCATAGTGATGCAGAAACTTGCTTTCAAAGAGTGACTGAAGAACTTGCTGTTTGCTTCTCAAGGGTTGTCTGTAACATCCCAGTGCCTTGCACAGGATGGAGGGGGTTGCTTTTCAGCACCTCTGCTGTGACTGGGGCAGAACAGCCTGCCTCTGCCCTTCCACAGCTTCAGCCAAGCTTTACTGGCTCTGAGCAAGCTCTGCTGGTGTTTGATGTCAAGCAATGTGCGCACAGTATTTTTATCACTCAAGTGCATCCATTTTTTGTTTCTGAAACGCTTGCTTATTTAGCCAAGACTAACAGCTAGACAGCCAGAGCAGAGATCTCTGAAGAGAGATTATTTGAGTTCAGAGTATGCAAAAACCTCATTTAATCAACTTACACATACAGATGTCTCATCAACACCTGCAGTTGCATTATCCTATATGCAATCACAGCAGGTCTGGAGGGGGGGGGGGGGGGAATGGATGGAGTTTGATTCATCTTGAAATTCAAAATTGTTTTAGAAGATAAATAAAAGCTTTGCTTTGCTCAGTCTGTCCAGGACAGGGGGCAGTATGGTTAGGTTGTGATTGGTCTTGATGATTTTTAAGGATTTTTAAGGTCTTTTCCAACCTGAGTGATTCTATGACTCTATTTCCTGCATTATAGGAGGGGGGAAATCATTTTCATTTAGATTTTTATGCAGCTGTTCTTCATACCAAGTGCTGAAATATTCAGAAAAAATGCTGATGTGAAATATGAAGTTGTTTGACATGTGACACCTGAAATAGTGTTTTGTAGTGTTTAGTCTGCCAGACTGCTACATGCTAAACTTGTCCTGTTTGCATGTGTGGTCAGTGTTTTTGTTCTTCCAAACGAGGTGATCTCAGGCAAGCTCACACTGAAGTCTGTAAGGCTTAAAAGAATTTACATAGTGAGGGGAAAAAAAAGGACATTCTTACAGCTGAAGTTTAATCAAATTATTGACTTTTCTCCTTCAAGCACTATCAAATTTTCAGTAGAAAACATTGATTCATTTCATTAAATAATGGTTAATACACTTAGCAAGGAGTCTGAAAGTGAAAACTCCATTTTCTTCTAATAATTGAGCAAAAAACTTTTGTATGTTTAGAAATCTTGTCACAGTGGTAACAGCAGGAACTTTACAATTTGTTTTGTTGATGTAATGATGGAAATATCTCAAGTTGTGCTTCATTTAAAAAGAGTCATAGAATGGGTCAGGAAGGACCATAAAGATCATCTAGTTCAACTCCCTGCTGTGGGCCCCCTCAAACCAAAGGGGAGAGAAAACAGTCTTTTAATCATCTGGTACAAGTAATTGATCATTGCTGTTCTGTATGGTTATGTTTTTGTCTGGGAGGTCTTGACACTGCCTGGAAGAATAGGATGGCTCTGCCCGTTGTGTCAGCCTCCTTTCTCCTTGTGATGGGAAAACTTTTATGAAAGTAGCTGCTGTTGGTTTCTGTGTAAACAGAAATAGCTTAAAATCTGAACTTTGTGTATGCTGTGGAACCTTTCAGTCCTCAAAAGGATTTCTTCATATATTGCCTTTTATATAATTTATTAAGGGGCTTACGATAACTTGCATTGCTTGGATTCAGGATAATCTCAGCATTTGGAAACCTATTATTTTCTAATAGAAATCAATGTGGTTCTTGTGCTCTTCTTTCTTCTTGAAGCTTCCCTAACCCTTCATGCCCTATTTGTTGCTGTGGATGCAAAACGTGTGGCCTGCTACATTTTTTTTGTTTCTTCATATGTGCATTTCTTTTACACTTTTTACCCTTAATTGTTAACCAAAGAATATGAGACTGATATGTGGCTTTAGTAATTCTTTCTGATCTCTTGACCACCAAAGTTTCTTTTTTAAAATATGTTGTTCCTGAAAGACTGCTATTTGTGGTGGGTGAGCTAGCTGGCAGGCAGTGACCAAATATCTTCATGAAGATGGCACCAACTTCTCCTGTGATGAGTGAGAAATTGATTGTCTCACACCTTCCTGATTGCAACCAAAGTGGCTTTACTTGAGAAACACTTATTTTAAAAGAACTATTGTGAGTTCTTTGTTCTGCCCTGACACTTGTCTCTATGGCACTGTTGTGATACACAAGGTGTAGAAAAGGCTGTGGAAGCTCATTGGAATCATTCAGGAGGAGCAGTGGAAGGCTGGGCTCTGCAGTGCCTAATGTCTGCTTGGTTCATTGCACCAAACAGCTTTTCTGTGCATTTTCATGGAAGAGCTGTCCTTCCACTGCATAATACTCGCTCCCAGAATATAGTAATGAAAATAGCATTGTGCGTTTCCTATGGTATTATAAATATTTATATCCACCTTACATTTATGTCACGTTAGCATTCCTGGAAGCATATTGTTAATATGGAACACAAATACTGCAAATTAAATACCCATTACAGTCACACTGTCAACTTGAAATTACTGAAGAACTGAAATCCTTTGCATCTGAATTTTACTTTTTTTTTCTTCCAGTTTCCCTTTTGTTATCAATGAAGAGGCTTTGTAGTTATTGTATTTAATCGGAAGGATTTTTTTTGACAGAGTAGGAACTTTTATTATTTATTGATGTGAATGTGAAGTTGGCATAACAACAGTTCATCTTGGAAATACAAGACAAAGAATAAATCTCACATCCCAGTGATACACCCTTCACTGCTTCCACCCTCTTTCAGTTAAATGCTATTTGCATTAAAATTCTAGATGTTCAGAACTATAGAATCACCAAGGTTGGAAAAGGCCACAGAGATAATCCAGTCAATGTGCGTGTCACCAATATTTCCTACTAAATCATGTCCCTCAGCACAGTGTCTACATGTTCCTTGAACACTTCCAGGATCAGTAATTCCACTGCCTCCCTGGGCAGCCTGTTCCAGCACTTGACTGCACTCTTGGAATAATATTTTCTAATGTCTAACCTAAATCTCCCCTGGTACACTTGAGGCCATTCCCTCTAGTTCTATTGCTAATTACATGGGAAAGGAGGCTGACTCCACCTCAACATCACTCTCTACAACTACCTGAAAGGAAAAGATTACTCCAGCGCCTCCTCCATACTGAACAATCCCAAATCCCTCAGCCTGTTCCTCATGAGTCTTGTGCTCCAAACTGCTCACCAGCTTTGTTGCCCTTCTCTGAACATGATGCATGTCCTGATCTTTGCAGGAGACTGACAAGTTAGCATTTTTTTCTCATGAGATTTTTTTAAAGCAAATAACAACAGAAAACCTGGTCTATACATTTCTAATATTGAAAAACACTGGAAAATACCTAGATAGTAAGTTTTGAGCATTTGGCTTGTGTGTGTAACAAGGCAAGATCTTGAAATGTGTTGCCTAAAGCCAGCATTTTGAAATAATTATTCTAGTTCTAGGGATAAGGTTGGAGCTTAGGAAAGACTGTTGATATATGGGAAATTCTTTTATTAAAATGATTCTTCATTGAGGGAGTTTGTCTGCAATTGTTGAAGCCAGAGGGTTTTTCATACATAGGAAAAATACAGTAGGAATATGTGCAAGTGAGAACATTGGGGATGAAAGAAGAGGAGAGTTAAGTCTTGAGACTTCTATATCTTTAGTAGAAATTGAGAGAAAGTAGCCTGGCCCAACTGCTGGGGTAGGTCAAGTGACTGAGGAAGGGTACAGACACAAGTTACTGCTCTCTCTAGCTGATAGTAGAGATGATACAGAATTTGTGGGTAATTGACTGCTATGATGGTAAAGCTAGTTATAAAAGGTAAGATGGATCCAGCAGTTTTGTGATGAAAGAGCAGCTTGACAGCTATCACTGTGCATTAGGTGATTTTTGTGTATGTGCATTGACTAGAAAAAGGCAGATTTTTTGGGAACTAATGCATTTACCTGTGGAAAAGGACACAACTTCCAAACCAAACAGAGGAGATAAACACATTCTGTCAATTTGTTTATTATTGTTTATTTATTAAAACAAACAAACCCCAACCACCCAATGAATTATGCCTAATGAAACTGTACTCATGTGCCTGGGGTTAAAGCTCACTATTGTTCATGTCACTAAAATGAATGCAGCTGGTAAATTCTGGCCTGTAGGTACTGTTACTTTTATGTTTTAAGTTATTCTTTCACAGATATGAATAACACTTCCTTTCCATCTTCCTATTATAGCTATTCAATTATTACATTGCATGGATTTGCTGTGATTTAAAACAGATATTTGCAGTAAGTTGTTTCATGTAAATGCATACCTTCCATTCCTGTGGCTGGTTGGTATTGCTTTTAATAGTTATTTTCTGCTTTCTAAGTAAAAAAAAAAAAAAGGAATACTAATTGCAAGGCTGTGGTGGGATTCATGAAATCAGAACTGTGTAATGCCTTTAGCCTGCTGTTAAATAGTCTCTCTGATACAAAGCCATGATGAATCTTATGGTGCCTTTTCCCTGCTGAGCTTAATAAATTCATTTTCAGTTTGCAAGTCCATAGATGCCTCTACTAGTCCAATGGAATAACAAAATGTTAAGCTATGTGCCAAATTAAAATATCAGAAAGTAGGAAAAAAGGTACAAATGAAACAAAACATGACTGAGAAAGATGTATTGATGGTCAAATGTAATTCCTTTAAGAGGTAGGAGGCAGATTATAAGACTGAAGTTTGGTACAAGCTTGTCACTCCAGATGCTGTCAAGTGTCTCATATTAAAGTTCTGCTTCTCACTGAGAAGAAAAAGGAAATAACTTGTCAAGGCTTCCAAAATATCGTGGGATAGTGGGGGGGGGGGGGGGGGGGGGGGGGGGGGGAGGGGGGAGGGGAGGCAACACCTTTTTAAAGGCAAAAAAAATAATCCCATTTGAAGTGCTGACTAAGGTAAGAATGGCTGATCTGAATAAGTCCTGAAGTCAGAGGGAGCACAGAGGGAACTGAATGGGGGAGTGATGCAGAGTAGGGATGATAACTGATAGTTGGAGGCACTGGGAATGGAAACCTTTGCATACATGCAGGAGTTCTCAGCAAGGAGGTAAACCAGAACAGGTAAGGAGCAGTTAGTTCTGATAAAGGCAAATGCTGTCTTATTTCTAAGACTGCCTGCTACGAGACGGTTCTGATTACTGATTTCATTAACACTTTCAGAAATGAAATACATGAAATACTTAGAGAAGTTAATTTCTGTGGGGAGACCTTTTTTTTTTCCCCCACATGTGACAACATATGGGATGCCCAGACATCCTATTAGTCCACTAATCTATTGCAATTCCTTTTTGGTTGGATCCTTATTTACGTGACATAAGACTTTAGAGCAGCTGTCTGCTTCTGTGAAAGGGTCTGATTGTTGTGAGGCCATCGTTTACACTGCTGGTATTTTGACTCCAACAGGGGTGGGATGAGAGATAAAATATGTCTTAGCTATTCTGCTATTTCAGAAAAAGCTCAGCTGTTACTGAATGTCAGAAATAGGATGTGGCATGAATTGTTTTGGAAATTAAGCTCTGAAGAAAATGTTGCACGTTGACCTGCTGTACTCTCCTTTATTTGGCCAAAAATCCTCAGTGTTTATTGAGGGTGAAATTGATCCATGTGCTGTGAACTGTGCTCCAAATAAAACTTCGAGCTTTCAATGGGAGATGTGCCATGCACTGTCTTTCCTGTGTAAGGATGAGCTCTTGAAAAATGAGGATTGAGAGCAGATAATGATGGCAAGAAATAAGACTGGGCTATTAGAATAAATGGCACGCAAATCCACGTTTTACTGCCCCAAATTGGATACATGTTCTCTATTTTATGCTGACTCACATAAAGTAGAAATACAGTGGGAAATCAATGGGAAACAAAAGCTGCATATGGGGTGAACTGCTGAAAAAGATTTTCCTGTTCAGCTTGAAGGGTGAATGTAAGAGGGATAATGTATGGGTTTTGTATCTTTGGCACTAAGTTTGTTTCCTTCCTCTGTGAGCTATCTCTGACTCCATCTGGGTGGCTGTTTTGGCAGCGGG
Organism: Perdix hodgsoniae; assembly: GCA_035772895.1. Classification (NCBI taxonomy): domain Eukaryota; kingdom Metazoa; phylum Chordata; class Aves; order Galliformes; family Phasianidae; genus Perdix; species Perdix hodgsoniae. Next base: position 557,256 of record JAPSGF010000040.1, read on the forward strand.
TGCCTGACCTGGTTATATAGTGAATGCAGACGTTCTACACAAATGGTTCTTTGTTATTTCTGTCTTTAACTTATTTTCAAATTAGACTTTATCAAAAGCTGTTCATATTTTGTCTTCCATCCTCTTTCTTGGATGGATGTATCCAATATCTGTACCATAACTCTACTTAATCTTATGCTGCCAGCAGTGTTTGCTGTCTTTCCCCTGGCCTCATAGGTCATACAAGATTAACCCTGAAACAGTCCTTGCATTTCTTCTGGCAGTGTTATGTTTGTCAGATACAACCCTAACCACCATAAAATAACTGATAGAAATGAGAAAGGTGCTTAAGTGTATGAGACGTTAAGTTCTTCTCCCTTCTACTGTATATAAATGGAAAAAGTACTTCATAATTTTGAATGAAAACATGCAGTTTGTTTCATAGCTTGAAAAGTTAAATGTATTTTTATTTTTGTCAGTAGTTCCCTTGAGGAAATGATAGGTTTCAAATGTCAGCAAAACTTTGTTGTGAAACTCCTGACTTCATAGATTAAAAAAAATTCGCTTTTTTGTTACTGCTCTGTACCAAAGTAAGGGAAATGTACAAGATGCAGCAGCCTTCTGAGAAAGTACTGCAGAAGGGAAGAAATATAATTCATCAATTTTTTCCCAATTTTATTAGAAAGTATCTTCCTTTTTGTTCTATACTGCCCTTATTAAGAGTCTTAGTAGATCTAGGAAAGAACTACATCTTTATATTACTCTTGTATTTGCAGTTCATATTAAAAACTTTCCCTTAGCCTGCTCTTTTTTTCTTTGCTATTTGAATCTGCATTGGCCCACTGCCTGTGCTAGAGTAGCTCTCTCACTTGAGCTGCTGATGCTATATGAGAAACTTTGGAAGTTTCTCATATTTTTAACTTTTAAGTGCTGGAAATTGGGTAGAAATCACATAAATGTCTGAGTTACTGTGGCTCTAGATATAATTCAAGCCACCTGGATGTGAAGATCTACTGGAATTTGAGTCATTTCATGCATACATTTTGCAATGCGTGCATTTCATACATTCATTTTCTACCTTCCAATTTAAGTTTTAAAGATGCTTTCGTTTTTAAAACATGCAAAACAACACCAAAACCAATGAATATTATCCTGTTGAAGCCAGCCAGTTTATATCTTTATTAAGCAATAATTAAAATTCTCAAGATTAAGATTACTGTATTCAGGATGACTCTGTAGCTTGTAGGATTTGGCTCTTGAGCCTGAGCATGTTTAGATCATACCTTGCTATTCTTATTCTGTGAATTTATTCCTAAAGGGTGAAACACAGCTGTGCTTGAAGAACTTCACAGGTGCCTTGATCAATAATGGTTCATCAATTGGCTGCATTTGGTGCAGAAAGGATTTCTCCTCTGCACTCACTGATGTGGTGCTCCCTTATCTGCATTCAAAATGGTACTGGTCTTTTGCTACTTACTCAGTGTGGATCAAAAGGGTGCAGGCATCATTATCAGCAGTTTTTTTTTCTCAATTGCATTCAGTAGCTATTCCATGGCAGTTAAGGAAAATCCTGCCTGATAGAGCAATGTTGTGTTTTGTCTTATTCATTTTGGAGAAGTTCACAGTGCAAGATGATTTAAGTATTTTTGGCTCTGACCTCCTCTATAAAATTAAGCTTACAAAATGTGAGCAGTTGTACTGATTTCTATGTTAGGATTGTTGTCTGGGACTTTTACTTAAGCCATGCTGAGTCTGGATGAGCATGGGGGTTGTATGAAGTCACTTCGCTACTGTGAGCATAGAAAGGACTCTGCAGTGCTTGAAGGCTTCTTACATGTTGCAAGTATTAGAATTTTTCTGAACTCACGGTCTGCAACTGCAGAAATCTGATGCCCATTGCTGGCTGCTGTGTGAGGGGCCAAGCCCACCAACATCAAGTTCTGTTCCAGAAATACCTTGAATTTTGTCTGCCCTTTAAATGATTACCTATTTCCATTACATTTTCAAGAATATCCTTTGCTATATGTACTATACTTGCTGCTATGGAAGAAAGGAAAGAAAGTAAGAGAAGAGTTTTTAAGTATCTACTCCTGGTTATGTTTATCATTTTAATTTAATTTACTTTAAAGTTAACAGCTGTATTTCTTTAAGATTCTGCTCTGCTCACAATAGCAGAGATTCTTCTTGGTAATTGCTTAGGGCAGCAGTTAATTATGAATACTGGCCTGAGTTATGGAAATCCTAGTGAAAATTCAGGTCTCCTGTTTGTAGTTCTATGGAAAGGTTACTAAGCAGAAAAACATGTTCAGTAACTTTTTTCCATGTGTGTATGAGAGCTGAATAGTATCTTGTATGACACTGGAAGGGGATAAAGGTATGTTCCTTTTCTCCAACTAATGGCAGCACCTACAGCTTAAAATGGAAAGTATGTCTGAGAAAAATAAAAGCAAACAAAAAGCAAGGAGAGCAGCAATAAGCAAAACCTTTTATGGAAATAAAAATCAGTATTTCAGTCCTTGGTAGGAGTCATTCAGTAGCTCTGGTCCTGGAGAAGTTCTCATTTCTGGTGCTGATGCGTTGTGTTCTCTGTACCCATGAAGAGATGCTTAGAAATAAGAAATAAGTTAAAGACTTAGTTTCCCTTCCCCTCATCCTCCTTAAGACACTTTTCTTTCTGTGGCTGCTGAGATACTGGAGGACTTTCCTAGACTTGAAATTGAGCTCTGTTAAAAGCACTTGTTGGGAGAGCAAGAACCGAATTGGATGCTGATTATTCCTGTCCATCATGCCCTTGCTATGAGAAGCTATTGGAAACTTTCATGCACAGGTTGCTTTTCCTTGTAATTCACTGTGTACAGAATTAATTCTTGTTTATGCTAAGAAAGATGTGCTGAAATGCTATAAATCCTACAAAAACTGCTTTGTTGAGCTGGATAAATAGCAGCACGGTTGTGGTGTATACTTCTATGAGACCACAATGCAGGATCACAGTAAATCTGTTCCTATTTACATTCTCTATAGGAGTTTTACTGAAAGAGGTTCATGTTTTGTTGATCTCATGGGTTACAGCAGATGTTATTAATATTAGCTTGAACCATATTGGAGATGCACCTGGTGTCTCCCAGGCTGGTATTTTCATTTCAGTATCCCATACTTTGAAGGGAATTCCTTTTATTCAGGTTTCAAGGAGACTTTGAAATCCTATATCTCATTTTCCAGTCTATCTTTTTGTTCCATGGTATACCTCTCTTTTTGCTCTTAAAAGCTGCCTCCCCTCCATCCACTTGATTCCATCAAAATACACTTGCCTCACCTTCCTGTGTTGATTGTTGTAGGGTAGGGTACACCTTTGCAAACCTCAGCCTCCATCCAGTTAGGCAAGGAGGAATGTGAGAGCTGTTCCACCAGAGCACACTGCTCTGTCCACATCAGTCCTCAGCAGCTGTCAGTAGCAGGTGTCTGTGAGAAGATCACAGACATAAATCACACCTGCAGCTGTAATGTGTTCATCTAGCTTCTGCAACTTTGGGACTTTTGGAGCTGGTGAGTGTATTGCATTCTTGTATTTAATAGTCCTTGATGGTCTCTTTTCTCTGATATAGCTTTCTACTATTATTTCTTTAAGGAAACTAGACTGAGATATGGATGCTATAAACAGCTGAGGTATCTAAAACGTGTTTACAAGAGGTAACTAAAATGCATTTACAGCTGCAGATAGAAATTGAGGTGTTTAGTTTTGCATCTTGCTGCATTTTATTGTGTAGCAATCAGGATAACATACAAATATAATAGACTTGGCTGTGTGTTCCTTGCAGTATCAGCAGTAATCAGGAATTGCTTTCCTTGCTACTTCTCTCGCTTTCTATACTCCTCATCTTTGGGACTTGAGATCAGCAACTTGAAATCATTGTGGGTTACAGCAATTTGTTTCTCTCTCCTCTTTTGATTTGAGAATGGATCAGATAGTGGTATTTCATTGAACTGATACAGAGGACAGACTTCCCATCTTCTATGGATTAGTATTGTCACATGTGTATGAGGGAGCCTGGGAAGGCAGATGGTTGCTGCAGTCCCAGAGTGCAGATTCAGATGTTCTGCAGCGGGCAGGGTTTGGTCTTGATTCCACATAGACATTGAGGAACCTTGTCCTCAAGGAGTCAACTTCATTACAGTCTCTGAATCAATTTAAATAGGTGTTCTCTTCTTTGTTTCATCCCATCCTATCAATGTGAAAATGTGTTCAGTGGAGCTCAGCTTTATGATTTGAGGCAAAGTGTTACTGTGCCTCAGATGCTGTCACTTCTCTGCACTGGATTATCAGTGACTGAGCCAGTTCACTTTACTGGAAGAACTGTAATTGTCTGTAAGTTTTAGAGCACAGTGAGTGTCACAGTAGTTCCTTGATCATATTGGTTGCCTAATTCTGGATTTGCTTCCAATGAATTTTACTGGTGTATATACACTGTGTGTATATATATCCTTGATGTTCCAAGGCATAGCAAAAATATGGTCCAGAAAGGGACTTACCATCTCATTGTTATCACCAGAGGTGCTGACATTTTGGGAAGTAGGACAGCAGAATAATTCTGAAGGAGGGAACTGTTTGACATTTTTCAACCTGCATCCACAAACGTATTGGTTCCTCCCTATTAGCTTATTCACATACCAGGAAATAAAACACTTTCACTTGTGGAAGCAGAGGACTGATTAAAGCATCACTGCTGGATCTATTTATGTTCTTTTGATGTTTCTTAAAACTTGATTGATACCTGAAAGACCTTCTTGCATACTTAAAAGAGCAGAGTTTTAGCTGAGACTCCATCACTTAAGGATATGTTACAGTGAAACAACTCATTTCCAGGCAGAATACATAGGTCACTCAGAGGGTAGTGAAGCACTGGAAAGGGTTGCCTGAGGAGGTTATGGGTGTCCTGTCCCTGGAGGCATTTAAGGCCAGGCTGGATGTGGCTCTGGACAGCCTGGTCTAGTGGTTGGTGATTCTGCACAGATGAAAGTAATGTCTCCTATCTTTTTGTCTTGGTAATGACAACAGATAAAAAGAATACAATAACATTTGATAGAGCTAATTCTCAGCTACAGTACAGTTTTCCAGCATAGCCACACCACTGCTAGCTGTGCAGTTCCATCATTGATGAGCAAGAGACCACATGCCATGCTCATAAAAATACGCACCAATGAAGGTATGTCTGTATTCCATCTGTCTGGGATTAGAGAGCTTGGCAAGAAAATGAGCACAGTTCGGAAGATTCTGTTTGGATCAGACTCACCAAAGCTGCAGCGGCTGCTAAATTGCTGAATCTGATAAGGAATCCGATAAGCCAAAGCTGTTTGCTATTCAAAACTCCTTGCTACTTTGAAATGTCAAGTGTTTTGTTTCCATACCACCTAAAATTCTTTGTAAATGCAGTTGACCACAGCTGTGTTTCATATTGTTGTGGAAGATTTATTGTATTTAGTTTTGCTTCCTTCCATCTTATGAGGTCTTCTGAGATCCAGTAATTCCTTGTAAAAGGCTCCATTTTTTTCTGAACGAATTGTCTTAAATATGATTTATTATCAGCGCTAAGTGCAAATATATCCTTTGTTTGAGGGAAGTTCTGCATGTCTTGTCTTCTACCAGGAAAGTGGAAAACAGTAAAATAACTGAGATCATAGTAGGATTTTATTTTAACTAAATAGGAGCATTGTGAATTCCCTTTTCCCAAACAGGGAGTCAGGTTAGGGTTGAGATACAGATTGAAAACAGTACTATCAGAACACTTCAAAAAATATTTCATAACAGTTTTATTCCACTAATATCAGGCTGAAAACTACTTGCATGCCACCACTCTGAGCAACTAGAGTGCTTTAGGGGCAAGGATATGTTGCTGATCCATGTTCAATTTGCTGCCTGCCCACATCTCAGGACCTTTTGCTACTGAGCTGCTTTCCAGCATGTCTAGGAGCCTGCGCTCATTCCTCACCAGGTAATGACTCTGTCCACCTTTCCTAATGTTCATCAGTTTCTGGCAGCCACAAACAACTACTGCAGCAGCACAGGCCTGCAGGCAATGTACTAATGTATACTGTAGGCTAAAGCAATGCAACTCAGATGCTGACAGTATAGGGAGAATTCAGGTCTGCAATGCCTGAATGAATTCACTGCAGTAAGGAATGAAAAAACTTTATGGTACAGGAGAAGACAACAGACAATAAGTCTCAAAAACCAGGTACTTGCTGTTCTGACTGGTCTTTAGACCCCTGACTATTAGTGAAGCTTATGAGCCTGCTGTCTAAGAAGTGTTCAAACTTGTATGACTATGACCTTGCCCCCTAGCCTGACATGTTTCTCTCAGTTGTCTGTCTTGTTGACTCTTGGTTGTGTTATCTCAACCAAAGCTGCTTAAGAGGGTCAGGAGCTATGAACTCCAGATTCCATTTCTTCATGCCTTCGGATAACTTCATATTAAAAAAAGTAGTAAGAAGCATCACTGTCAGCATGTTCTTTTGCTATAAAGCAGAAAAAATTGAGTAAACAAAACTGGCTAATTGCAAGGCAAGTTTAAAGGGAGAGGGCTTTTTATTTTTCTTAAACTTCTTCACAGAAAAAGCCTATTTCGTGTAGACAATTAAAGTAGATGTGTTTTCTGCAGCAAAGTCTTTTATTTGCTTCCAGCCGTTTCCATTTTTCATTACAATCCTGCATTTTCTTCTTAAAGTTAGTTCAACTTAACTCAGATCTGCAGATATCAGGGCTAAAAACTTTACAAGAACAGGGGTTAGCCTGAGTTTAAACTATTTTCTTGGTTTCTCCCCAAGATATCTGAATCAAGATAGAAGAAAAAGCAGGAATATATGGTGAGCTTAAGAACCAAAAGCTGAAGCTAGGAAAACTGTGAGTCTCTTGTAACAATCTCAGCATCACAGCAAACAACTTGTGATAGTATTTGAATTTGAAAAGGCAACGAAAAGCCTGTTGCTTGTACTAGTAAAGGTAAAGTATAATGAGGTACAGGCTGAGACTTCAAAGTGAAATTAGCCAATAAATGCCTATATAGCTGATATTATAAAAAACTATTGGTTTTTATGATATTAATCTCAATGGAGTGTGACAAAAATCTTCATGGCTACGCGGAAATGGTGAATTTTGCAACTTTAAAAGAAATGTCTTGTTTCCTTGAGCATTTTCTGCCATGGTGCATTGAATTGATCCTTTCTTTTTCTCTCCTTTTTCTTTATCCCTTTCATTTAAAGATAGGAAATTTTTTCTCTTCTACCCTAGTAATCTGCTGACTGCAATGCACTGCTTTTGTACCTAGTTAATTTGATTATTTATCTTATAATCTGATTGTATAATGAATGATTTCACTCAACTGAAATGGAATTAAGGAACTTACATATGAACAACTCTTTGTCCACCTAATAGCCCAGCCTTCAAACCCATATCTCTCCAATTTATGGTTAAGGATGTAGTGCAGAACCTTGCAAAAAGCCTTGCACAAGCCAAGCTTGAAGTTAAAGGTACAATCCTTTCTGGTAGAGCACAACAGCACAACTGAATTTCTCTTGCCTGTGCCTGCTGCTGCCTTGGGCATGTGCATGGATCTGAGACAAAGTACAGAAGAGCAGCCAGAAAGATTAAGTGACTAAAAGGATCTGATTTATAAGGCAATATTAAAAGTGTAATATATTTGGACTGTGTATGCAAATAGAGCAGAGGACACCATAACTATCTTGAAATACTTGCTCAGTGAAGACCAATGATGGTGAAGAATTACTATGGGGAGGAACAAAGGAATATAACTGAATAATGGTTGAAATTAAGAAAAATAAAATGTGGGCTGAATGCTATGGCAGAGCTCTGTGACACCTAAATTCAGAGTAGAATAGAAAGAAGTCTTGAAAGACTGATCATTTAAAGGTATGTAAAATTAGATGTGGGAAAGTAGTGGAAAGTATACTCTAGGGGGCAATCCTTCACTGGCATGGGCACAGAATAGATGTTCCTTTTCATCTGTAATTTCTGTAATTCAGTGGTAATGTGATTAGGTGATATTTTTCCTCTTGCAGACCCAAGATACTATTAAATATATTAAGGTAGCTTTTAAAGTTATCTCTAGTAACACTGGAAGTTAGCGTTATCAAATAAACAGAAAAGCAGTGCTATGAACCCATGGTCTGTCAGGGAATACTGAATTATTTATGAAAACAATGAGGAAGTATTAAATCTGGATTCCTCCCAGGTGTTCTGAAGACAGATGCTGGCTCTTAAGATGTGGTCTAAGCTTTGACATATCTTCTTTTGAGCACCAGGGAAGCTAAATGTCTGCCCTTCCTTCCACTATTGGAGAAGCAAAATGTCAAAAATATGTTAAACGAGTTTTAGTCCATTTGGTTGCTCTCCTGTGCACCATTCAAAAGGAATAAAAGAAGCAAGTTGAACAGACTTTAAAAAATGATCCTTTTTGACCTTTACAAAAGTATTGAATATAATGCTGTTAGTCCAAGAAATCCTGCTGGTGAAAAGGATTAGGGCATGAGAAACACTTCTTGTATGTCAGAATTGGTCTAGTTCTTGTGACCTAGCAGTCTCTGTGTATTTGTTCAGTCATCTTTCTTCTGAGGCTTTCATTTTATGACGCATTTTAGACTGGCATCTGGAAATTGAAGGTCACTACTTCGTGTAAGCAACTAACTTAAAAGAGCTACTGACAAACTAGTAAGAAATCTCTCCTCCACTACCTCTTCCCATTGGCTTGTCTGAAATTAGTCTGTGAGAATGTCTGGACGCGAGTTTACTAACCCTTTTCCCAATTTCTTAAGATATTACAGGAAAAAGTGTAATGAACTGCAGGTTTTGCTGATGTCTGGTTTTTGCTTGTCTGGTTGGAACCCAACTGAGATATGTTTTCACAAAGGATCAGTCATTGGATTAAAACAAACTGTAGCCTTCACAGGAAGGATATATCAACACTACCAAACAGAAATGCCATGTGGAGTGACAGATCTACCTCAGTGTTCAGCTGAGACTTGTATGTTAAGTAGTAAGTCTAAAGTGTAATGCTACCATATTGCCTCAGGTTCTCAAGCTTGCTTATCAAAGCAATCTCAGACACCTGTTACATAAGCATACCGAAGGACCTGTGATAGTATTTTAAATATTTAACAGTTTCTCTCCTTTTCAGTAAAATAGCTTTTTTTTTAAAAGTTGGGCAAGAGTCTGACGCTGCTTTAGACTTTCACTAAGTGAAGTTCTGAAAATAAAGATACAACGACCAGGTTGCAGACACATTTTTGAGCCCAGCATGAGTTGGACTTGATGATCAATGTAAATTCTTCCAACTCAGGGCATTCTATGATTCTTAGATGAGAATGAACACTGGAAAGCCTAGAGTTGTAACAGTCATTGAGTGTATCTGTAGGATGGTGAAATTATTGTGGCACCTCTGAAGTCATCAAATCTGCAACTAATGTCACTTAAAGTGGCTGGTAACAAATAACACTGTCTTCTGGACTTATTGTTTAAATGTTAGACAATACAACAAAGTGAGAAGGTTAAGTAAATAGGAAAAAAAAAACAGGAAAAATGAGTAGTTTGCATATCTATGGCAGCTGTGAGGCTAGCACTAGGATTTAATAACCCTACCACATGCCATGTGTTGCTTTGCTGTCACATGTTGATGCAATAACGCAGGGAGAAGTTGACTTATTTGTAATGTCATATATTGTAAGAATGAAAAATGTCTTGATAACAAATTGTGAGGTTAAAAATAAGAAGGGAAAAAAGCAAAAAGAAACTGATATTGTCCTGGTATCATTGCTGTGCTGATATACAGTAATCTGAGCACTGAAAAATGTCTTCACTAATGACAACACACAGTGTAATCATGTTCTGTTACCTATAATGGCTTGCTATAAACTATAAAAAAATCCTGTATTTTATGAAAGTGTAGAATGGTTTAATACTACATTCTGAGGTGGTGTTAATTAAGTCTGAAATGATTGTCTTTAATCTGTTAAATGGCTAAAATTTGCATAAGGGTTTTACCTATTTTATATGCAATTTCAGTTATCCCCAAATTATCTTTATAGACCCTATTTTTTTCAGCTGGGTTATTTCTAAATCCAGCCTGATCATTTCTTACAGTGACATCTATAGCTGCACAGCCACCTGCCCCTCTGCATGCTCAGATTTCAGCTCTCAAGTAGATGACTGTAAAGGATGGAACAAGAGGCTCATGAATGCATACCTCAGATAGCAATTTAAAAGGGAGGTATAGCATTTTAGAATTTTTATTTTTACAAATGACAGTTCCAGTTAAATTCACTGGATGAGATAGTTTGTTTCTTTGTTTGTCTTCAGTGGATTGTATTAACCTGCGTTCTGTACAGGGAGTCATGTGGGGAGAAACAAACATCAGTTTGAATTGACAGCAGTGCGAATTTATGGTGTCAGGTAGGAAACACAGAACAGAGATGCTGTAATGAATAAGTTTGCAGGTGGAATTTCCTGAACTTGGTAAGAAGCTTGGATTTTTTTTTTGCCTTTGAGGTGCAAAGTTTCAGTCTTCAGCTACAGTCTCATAGTATTACTGCTTAAGAAGCTTGAATGTTATTTAAAAAAACATTATATTTATATGATGATACATATATTCTTTGTGGTTGCAAAGAGATGTGTAGTGTCAGTAAAAAGGAAGAGTGCCCCTGAATACGTTCTGAGTGTATTCCCTTTCCTCATTCAGAAGCCATCAATAATAGAAATGTCAGTAGAAGAATGATAATCTTTGTTATAAATCCAAGCCCCTCAAAGCTATCTTTACTGCAAAGTACTTGTACTCAAATGTGGGGGGGAAAAGAAGTTATAAGATGTAGATTTGTATGGTTTTTTATGGTAAAGGCCATAATCAGCCATTGTAGTTAGTAGATAAATGTGGAATAATGGATGAGAGAAACAAATTTTTTTTCCGTATTTTTCCCATTTTTTTCTTATGTTAATATTATATCATATGTAAACAAAACTATAGAATGAAAAGATCTAAAATAGCTGAATTTTAATGACCTCAGCTAGCTGGTAACAGCTGGTAAACAGAATACAGAGAACTAGAAAGAAAATCCAATGTAATTTTACAGAAGTTCTTTTGAGAAATACCTGAAGCCATGAACTTACACCTACAGCTCTTAGTTTGATTTTAATTAATGCTTTGTAAAGAAAAATCTCATTAGCAGTTGAAATGAGGAGAGGGAAAGTAGTTAATGCTGATATTTCAATAAACAACGAATTTTAAAACTGAAGAATAAAGGAGATTTTAAAAGTAGGAGTCTAGACTCTAATGTTTAGAAAAAGAAAACACAAAATATTTTAAAAATTGGATTGGAATGGAGAAGGAATGAATCACACCAGCCATTCTTCATCTTTCCTTCTGTCAACAGAATGATTTCCCCCCCACCCCATGAGCACCTGCTGTACTGTATTCCCTGCCTATACATACAGATTTGCTGCTTCTGATAAGGTACAACCCTTCCATATAAGGAAACTGAATAATACAGGCAAATATAGGAACTGATGTTTGCCATAAATCAGTGGTTCTTAAGTGTGTGGAGTCCAACCTTTCCAATTAAATTAAAAATGGCACAGAATAATAACTTCAGTGGTAATAAAAAATGGAATGTACTGGGACTTTGTACCAAGTTTTAACTACTACATCAGTGATGTAAAAGAACATTAAAACTATTAAAAATTTCCAGGACAATTAAGCCAGAGTTAAGCGCATGGATTGCTAAACTGGAAGTGCACAAGCACTGTGTAACTTCCAGATGAAAAGTCAGTTGCTGAAAGAAAACAAAGAAGTTCACTTCTGAAGAAGCACAGAAGCACCAAGGTTGGAAAAGATGTCCAAGATCATCCAGTCCAACTATCCACGTATCACCAATAGTTCTCACTAAACCAAATCCCTCAACAAAACATCCAAATGTTCCTTGAACACCTCCAGGGTCAGTGACTCCACCACCTCCTTGGGCAGCCCATTCCAGTGCCTGATCACTCTTTCAGAGAAGTAGTATTCCCTAAGTGGGAGGAAACAATTCTGTGTGCAATCATGGCTATAGTAGCTGTATCCTACTCAGATGTACGATCTCCTAAATCTCCCCTGGTGCAGCTTAAAGCCATTCCCTCTAGTCTTAATGAAAGTGAGCTCTGAAGTGTATTTGCTTGGAGCTCCTGCCAGCATCCTTGGGATCATGTCTCCCATAAATTTCTGAAGGTCTAAGGCTATCCAGGAGGACACTGTCTGTGAGGACTGCATAGGAATGAAGGTGGGGTAGCTCAGGCTTGAGTGCTGGAAGTTACTACTGACAAAGTAATGTTCCATTTCAAATATCACCTTGCACAGAACCTGCTGCTGTGGGGGAAATGGCCATGTAGCCCACTAAAGCCTACTCCAACCCCAGAACTAATGTCAGGAATAGGGCTGAAATTGTCTTCCTAATGAACTCTTTGAATATCCTTTACTTCCAAACCACTGATTTGATACTTTCCTCACAAAGAAAATTAAAAAGCGTTCATGGTCTTTCTTAGCAGCTGACCAATTCTGTCTCTGAATCATGCTTGAGTGCTGTTGAACTTGGTTTTGCTATGGAGCTCGATGCTGACTTGAAAGAATTGTTGTCATGAGAAAAATGGAAGAGCAGCGCCAGATGTAACGTAGTATTGACAAAAAACCCTTGTCTTGGCTCACAGCGCACACCCTATATTCTTCCCTTGGTTTGTTGCTGTGATGTTATTTGAACTCAGTGAAAGCTTCAAATTTTCCTTCTTTAATTTTATATTTGCCTGGTTGTACCAGCACTGTTTCTATGAAGAGGCACTTCATTTAATAGCACAAGATACTTCACTGTCTTCCTACCTTAAGTGTCTTTTTATGTGAATCTATGAATGACATCTATTATTCTTTCACTGCTATTTGTTATTGTTTTCTCTTTTTACTTGAAACTTTTCTTGGGAAGCTATTTACCTTTCACTCTGGTTGTTTTGATTTGGATCACTTCTCTTGGCTGAGCTTTCTTTTCACCTTTTATTATTATTAGGTGCTCTGGATGCTTTTCCCATTTGTAGCATATCACTTGATTATATTTTCTTTCAGCTTCTTGTTTGCATTGAGTAATGTGTTTAGTCTTTACCTCTACAAAACAGAGAAATATAAAAGCATAAAAACTCATGCATCCTGTTCTTTTTTTCTTTTTAAATGTGGAAATGAAATCCTCAGCTTAGCTGTCTCAATCTGATTTCTTCTTCCTTATCAAAGTGCACTGGCAAGTAATACCTCATTCAGCCTCTGGAGACCAAGAGAACAATGCAAGCCATGTTTCATATATTAGTACCAGTCCTCTTAATCCCTTGCTTAAATCAACCTTTTAAAGAAAATTAATTTCACATGATTATGCTAATATTTTCTTAATGAATTAGAAAAGAAACCTGTGCAGAACTTTAATGAATCATTTTAACCATCCCTGCTGAGAGATTTCAGGATCATTCTTTTCTGTAAAAGTATATGAATATTAATATGCACCCTGGTAATTGGAACAAAGTTAATTACTGTAATTCTCCTATAGTTTGAAAAAATGCAATATGCGGTAATAGCTAGTTATTAAGATAGGAATTTGAAGGTAAAATACTATTAATTGCTCCATATGAAGTGAGGTAAGGCACACGAAGGAAACAATTTTAATGGAATAACCAGGTATTTTAATGAAATATAATTTGGCTACTAATTTTCATGCTCTGAAATTTGTCATTTCCTTATGCTTCTGATACTTGCAGTGTTGTGTTATGTGTTTTGGAGTTTGATACCATAATATACTAAATGTACTATTATAGGTAATATTTTATTATATGTTAATATCTGTCTTTATCTTTCTATTTGATAGGGTTTCTTGATAGATGGAGGCTTTCATCACTATCTGTCTCCTCCTGACTGCACCATTGAACTCCATACCATCTTTGGCAGAGCAGGAAGAGTCATAAGGTCAGGTAAGTTCCCCCAAGTTTTGTAAACTCATTGACTTTTTAAAATGAATGATCCTTGGACAGTGATGCTGTTGTCAGGGTCCAGTTATGCAGTAGTGGCTCTCAGGCACTCTCCAGCCTGGTTTGCACTTGCTCCATTGGCAAATGGGGCCTCTTATTGGGTTGAGAGGAAGAGTGCTGAGGGACATATGGGCTGGGGAAGGGGAAACAGTACTGCTACTAGGCTGTGGATGTGTAGTTTGATGCTGCAGGGTAACGTCACAGTGAGGAATGCAAATGTGTGAGAAACTGGGTATTGAAGTTATCATTCATGATGTGAAGATATCCTTCTGTGAAGGAGCCTTATAGTAGTGTTTATGAAGTCTAATTCTCTACCTTCGTAGTTCCTGTACAATTTGTGAAAATTATTCATGACTAGCTCTTATTTTTATGGGCTCCCCAGACTGCCTGCAATCATGTGCAAGAAATGCTTCCAGACATATCAGTGCCTTTAAAAGCATTTATATGGATGGTAAAATGATTTTTCTCATCTGCTATGTGACCTTTGAAGTGCAAAATTTATCAGTGGGCCTATTCTGAGTCAGACTTGATTTGCTTCTCTTTTTCCATACCTATTCTAGCTCTTTCAGATAAATTTTCAAAAATAATCTGGCATATGTTAAAGTCTAATCTAATGGATCCGGATCCTGCTGGTTCAGGCTCTCTGTATAACTTAAAAGCAGAAGAAAATATCTGTATCATTATATTTTGCATGTTCCTCCAAAATACTCTGTCACTGGTGTTTGATATTGGAGGGATGTTGGTAAATGTTTTTGTATTGCTGTGTATGCTGAGGTGTAAGCTGGTCCCATGAGACAGAGGAATAAGGCTGTTGCAAAGCAGGTAGAGACTTGAATGGAGTTCTAATGCGTTTAGGAAATGTGTAAATGAATCAATTCCAAAAATTGATCGACCTAAATAAAATACCAAAGTGGAATAGAACTAGGTTATATTCTATGTGACATAACTCACACTTGCCTGTAACTTAATCTAACTGTTGATTTTGAGATGATGAGTTTCTGTCTTTGAAGAAATCTGGATAAGTTTGAGAGAAGGAAAGTCTTGATTTCAATACACCTTTTGTCTCTTCACGTGTGTGAGGAGTGGGATGTTTTCTATCTGTGGGAGGAAACAATTCTGTGTGCAATCACGGGCTATAGTAGCTATATCCTACTCAGATGTACGATCTCCTCTTCATTTTGGCTGGAATAGCTGCTTGAGTTCTCAGTTTTAGTTGCTACCCTTACATGATTCTGAAGTAGGCACTCTGGGATAGCTAAGCTTCCATGAACAGCTAATCGCTGAAGATAACAGGATTTTTTACTATGAAATCTACTGAACTAAGGTACACAAAATATATAATTTCCTGATTTATCAAAAGTTAGACCGAATTGAGATGTTGAAAAAAGTCAAATTGATTTCACGATAATTGGAACATTAAAACAGTCTGAAGACTCTAAGAAGAGATGAGAGGTCCTTTTTAGACTACTCGTTAATCATCCAAGAGGAAGGAAAGTAATTTAATGTTGCAAATTACATATCAGTCACATACTTGGGCATTGGAAACAAAGGTTAGAACTAGCACAAGACAGAAATAGCAAGCAGTCATTCTAATTCTGAGGTGTCTTTGTCATAGCTCCTATTCAGTAATTTTGGGAGCTGATTTCTGTGATAGTTGACATGGAAATTTTGCAATGTGTAGATTAGATGAAATGCAGTATTAAGCTCAAATACTGCAGCATGATCTGAAATGGTTTAAAAAAAACACCAAAAAACCTTCAGTTCTGAACTGCAGATTTTAGTTTGTGTATTCAAGTACATAATTTAGAACTTGCATATCTAGCCATTAAAATAAATAGTTTTTAAGTTAGAATATGTTGAGTCTAGCAGCAGAGGCAGTATAACTCCTAAAGCTAACAAGTAGAGCAAGAATGTACAACTTCAAAATATTCTCAAGTAATTTTGCAAATCCATTTAATTACTCATGTGAAAAATCGTCAATACATGGACTAATAAATCCACTGGAGGCTTCTGTAATTTGTTCACAGGTAATTAGCAGACAGAAAGAGTTGAAATCTCTTTGGTGCACTTTTTGTTACAAATGACTTATCCAGTCCTAGTGAGGAGAAATAAATAATACAAACAACACCAAAATGTTCTGAAATACATGCAAGAAATGAGGCAAAGATTCAGTGAACAGAAACTTGTTCTGAAACCTTTTACAAGGTGAACAGCAACTGAAGTGAGACCACAGAGCCCATGCTTGATTTCCAGCCAACATCAATTTTTCAGTTGGGCCAAGTCTTCACTGATGTGACAATATCCTTATCACCAAGTCATGGCTGCTGACAAAGAAACTGGGTGTTTTCACCCCCTTTTAAATGAATTTCAAAATAATCTTGGCGATGAATGCTGCTGGTACATGCTCAAGAGTTACTCAGGTTTTGCTGTAACAGCTGCTTAGCAAAGCCCTGTGTGTTCAAGCAATGACCTTACAGTAGTGGTTTCTAGTTGAGTCATTTCTGTAACTGTTCATTCCATCAAATGGAAGAAGTTAATGATGATTTTTTAGGGTGTATGCTCTATAGGCACAAAATAGCACTGCATAAAAAAATATTTGAATTTTTGCTCTGGGAACTATATTGATGAAAACAGAAAATGTCTTTTTCCTGACAAGATGATTTCACAGAATTCAGTGCCTTTTCCCATTGGGGCTAGGATTTCCGATGATGATGGTGTGATTTCAAATGCAATGAGCAAGTGCTATGTTGGGTGCTTAATTCATAGTGCATACTAATGTTTAAATGAGTTCCTTTGGGATACCCAACTGTGTAGGACAATATGTAAGAGCTTAAGGCTTTTTTCATTAGCTATTGTTTGTTTGATAAATTCTACACAGACAGTGTAACCACAGGAGAATATTTTTATTAAAACAAGCTGCTAGGTAAATAAGGATTCCAGTTAAAGTAAAAAACATGTTCATTATTAAACACGTTGGGAAGGCTGAAGGATACGAATTTCGCAGCTGTCTGTAAATGCAGTCTGTATAGTTCTAATTTAACACCAGAAATTCCCTAGCATAAGCAGATGAAGCTGAACTAAGCAGTTTGATAATGGAGCGGGCTTTTCAAATTCAGATCCCAAATCTGAATTTTGCTTTTAAAACTAGTTTCTGAGATGGGTCATATGACTAAAACTTGGGAGTTTGTGCTTTGTGTTCACATGGTATAGGAGTGTTGTCCAGTTATGATACTAATGAGTGAGGAAAGGATGAATGTGGGAAGAGTATGCTTTTTGTAGGGACTACTTAGGAAAATGCATGTTCTCATCCTTGACCCAGCACATCTGCTGTGTATCTCAGATGTGTTGGTTGATTCATGCCTTTCCTGTGGATCACGAAGTGGGGAGGATCTGTGTCCTTTACCCTCCATTTAATCCTTGCATTAAAAGATCAAAATACTTCAGCTTAGTTTACTTCAGTACCAAAGCAGGACAAAACTTTGATCGTTATAGATAGATGTGTATCACAATACAGTGTTACAAACATTCTCTCACCAGTTAGTGAGGGCCAAAAAGCAAGAACGTTATTTATTCCATTTCACCTCTTGTCTGTTACCTAGAGCATGGCTTATAGGTGTCAACTAACTTTCTGAACTGATAATCCTTCATTCTGGAGAAGATAATGTGTGCAAACAGGAATTCAACATTTTTCAGGGATGTAGCTTTCAATAACTGACCTTTTTTTCCCTCCCCTGATTGCTCATATCAAGCATTGTATTCTGTGATTGTTTGTCCCCCTATGAATTCAAACATTGATGCCAGGGTGAAGCATACTACTCTTCCTTTGTATCCAAAGGAGGTGATACAGAATTGAGTAATACAAGGTTGTTTCATTTTAATATCAGTCCTCAAGTATAATTGTTAGAACTTGCCTGGATTTTAGACTACAGAGCATACAAAACATTTGCCAGGCATCTAAAACTGAAGCTCCTTGATAGAGCAAATATCTCCTGCACATTGTAGGCTAGATTCTGAAGAAGCAGCTTTTTCTATTCTCTGGCCCTGTACTGTGTCAGTGCTTCTTGTCAGGAGGTTGCTCCTGAAAACCCTGCTATGAATTCATCCCATACACTTCACTCTGTGGTAATCCATAGCTGTAAAACTACTAATGACATCTTTAACATATACGTCCACCTCTATTGCTCATACTATGCTTAAGCAGGCTACAAAAAGGTTTTTTAACATTTCAGTGATGCTGCGAGCCATCCCATATTGGCTTCACTAAAGGTAAGTACATGAAACTTTTCCCCACCAGATAGTTCATGATTTTTCTTTCTTAGTTTTGCAAAGTTTTCCCGTCATTGACACAGTGGTAACTGAAGATTTTCTTTCCTATCTACTTTACTTAGCTGAGCTCACTCATGACATCTTGGACTTCCCTGTGCTTCATTTGTTGTCTTATTAGCTGCAATTTGTACTGCTGTCTTAAAATCTCCCTTGTTGCTCCAGAAAGTCCACAGCACAGATTATCCTCTCTTCTAGTTGGCATTATTTTCTGGGGCTTTTTCCTTCGTCTAAAAATTGGATTGGTATTGCAGAGCCAGAAGGTTCTAGCTTTTAATCTCAGAAATTACACATGAGGATAAGGTGTATCTCCAGCACTTAGTTGCAGTCTTTTGCTAAGAAGAGATGTTGAGGAAAATAATTGCAAACGTGCAGTGCTGCTAATTCTTCTGCTAGTTGAACACCTCTCACTTGTAGCTATAAGTTTTATTCATTACCTGATTCTTTAGGGATTTGCTTGGGTAATGTCCTGCAGGCTTTCTCCTGTCCACTGTTGCCAATTAAGGTTTGGAAAATGACTTCATCTTCCCATCTCAGTGCAACTACGTGCTGTGTATAGAGAAAGTAAAAGCCTCTGGTCCAGTTTCTGCTCTTTCTAGGTCTGCTTTTGGTTTGCATACCCAGCAGCTGGCATTTCATGAACACACCAGAATCAATTCAATTCTGGTTTTAGGCAGACAGAAAAAGGAGAATACTGCTAATTCAGAGTGTCCAGTGTGGACTGATTGTATTCCTTGCACAGCATTAAAGCTCCTCTGGCAACACTAGCCCAGATGTTTTATCTCGTAGGCTAATGTAAGCTGCCCCTAAGTGCTGCTCAAGTTCATTCAAGCTAATAAATATACAGGAATGTATACAAATATTAGTGTGTACTGTGTACATGTAATTTAAAATGAGTATTTTCCCTGTGAGTGCACTCTTGTCATGGGTCAGCAAACCTGATTTCCTTTTGTAGTTGTAATTTCAGTTACTGACTCTTTTTATTAAAGATTAACAGAATTTTTGATGGCACAAGTTATTTTCATAAATAAGCAGTAATGGAGAGGGCACTGGAAATGCAAGATAAAGAACACTGCCTTAAAAACAGTATAAGTTATGAGCAGCACTAAATAAATAGTATGATGTTATGAAGGTTTGATTTAGAAAATAAATATATCATGTACATAGTATACACATTCTTCTGAATGTTCTACTGGATGTACAGGACTATGCCAAGTCTTTTGGAAAACTAATGTTGATCAATTTGTAGTTTGATTACCTGTAGGCTTTGAGTGACTTGATTAAAGAAGTATATTCTAGTTCACATTGAAAATGATCTTACTGAGCCATGTCATTAATTTTTTTTTTTAGTGGTTTGAGTTAGCTGTCCTCATCCAGAAGCAATCTTCTGAGGCAAGCCTAGCTCTGCTGAACTGGGTGCCCAGTGGTCACAACCACCTGA
This sequence comes from Perdix hodgsoniae, assembly GCA_035772895.1. Classification (NCBI taxonomy): domain Eukaryota; kingdom Metazoa; phylum Chordata; class Aves; order Galliformes; family Phasianidae; genus Perdix; species Perdix hodgsoniae. The sequence goes on from JAPSGF010000040.1 coordinate 577,082, forward strand.
TATTTCTTTAATCATAAACCAGGAGGACAGAGAGGTGCAGAAATGACCTGGCCATGTCATAATAAATCTTTACTTGCTCAAGTATGATGGTTAATCATTTCCAGTCAACATAAAGATTTATTTTGCTGCATGCTGAGATTAGCAGTGAGATTTTTCATCACTTACTGGATGTTTGGTATAATGAAGTAAATAGGTTAATGGAAAAGAAAAGGGAAAAGATATAGCACTTGCAGTTCCAGAGCTTGGCTACTTTCTCTGTGTCAAGCTGACAAGGAATTTCAGCTTGTCCTGAATAGTTGAAACAGAGTTGTTCAGCATTCTAGAAACCACTTACTAATAAAAGTTGTGAAGTGAGAATTTCAACACTGATTTTTTTCAGTAATGAGAAATTCTATAAAGAGATATGGTTTTATTATAAAAATGTTTCAATCGTCTCACATTCTATATACCTCATATTTTCTGTTTCTTTCAAAGCAAAATATGTATTTTATTTTGGTTTATTGTGAAGTAGGATATTTTCGAGTGTAAAGGTAATGAAAAGGAAAAGGCAATGAAAAGAAAATTGTTTGAAACAGATCTGCTGTCCATACAGATTTACTGAAAATAGGTTTTGGGAAACGAAAGAATTATTGGAGGGGGAAGGGAAAGCATGAAACAAATATAAAGTAAATACATATAAAACAGCTACAAGGGGGGGGGGGGGAAGAAACCAACAATCTGAAGGTTAAATATTAAGGAACAAAAACTTCTAATGTGTAAGAGGAATTTTGCTCTCACAACCTGTCTCATTAAACTATCAAAGTGGAACTTCTAAGAGGAAGCCTACTCGAGTGTGTAATTGTTTGTAGGGATAGCTCCTAATCTACAGCATGCTACATTTTGTCAGCATATTGTAGAAATGCATAGTGATATAAACACACATTAATCCTGTAATTAAAATTGCATCAGGCATAATGTGCTTTCATTAGAAACAACATTAGCTGGTTTCAGCAATGATTTCATAGAATATTCGTGTTCTCTTAATCTAGCTAACAAATGTCTTCAAGTCTTTTTTTTAAAAAAGAAAGTCTTTAGCCCTGTACCTAATTTAGAAGGCTGTAGCACCTATTTGTTGCAGTAATTAATATTTAATATAATTTGACCTCTGACTAGCCTGTTCCTTATTTTACTTGTTCCTTCTTTTAAAGCTTTCAGATTTCTACTGATCAAATGATCAAATAACTGATTACAGATTATGCAATTCACCTTCAAAACTTGCCTGATAAACACTGGCTGAACTTAGAGCTCGTATTTGTAATTTAGAGCTGTGAAACTTATTATCTAATTAATAAAGCAACATCACCATTTTAAGCATTGAAAGGGACCTCTAGAGAGAGAGTCCAACCTAGCTGCTAAATCAGGTTTCCTTCATTGGATTGCATAAGTAGGTGTCCAGATGGGTCTTGAAGATCTCCGGATAAGGAGACTGTACAACCTCTCTGGGCAGCTCTAACACTAAAATTCTTCCTTGTGTTTATGTGGAACTTTGTGTTTTCCAGTTTGTGCCCACTGCCTCTTGTTGCTGCATACCATTGAAAAGAGCCTGGCTCTCTCCACTTGACTCCTGCCATTTGGGTATTTAGTGATTTGGATATTCAGTGATGAGATCCCATGTCTACATCCTTACTCCTAAGGGAAATGCTCCAGGGTCCTAATCATCTTCATAGCCCTCTGATGGACTCTCTAAAAGTTCATTGTCTTTCTTGAACTGGGGAGCCCAGAACTGGACACAGCAGACCAGATATGACTTCAGCAGGGCAGAGTAGAGGGGGGAAGATAACCTCCTTTGGCTGTAAAGAAGGCCGTGCTTGTCTTAATGCTCCCAAGGATACTTTTGGCTACCTTCTTGGATGCAAGGGCACACTGCTGGCTCATAGCCAATCAGACCCTTCTCTGCAGAGCTCCTCTCAAGCAGGTCAACCCCTAACCATTACTGCTGCATATGGCTATTACTCCCCAGACATAAGATTCTGCACTTGGCCTTGATGAACCTCAACAGGTTCCTCTTTGCCCAACTCTCTAGCCTGTCCAGGTCTTGTTGAATGGTAGCACAGCCTTCTGGTGTGTTAGTTGCTCCTCTCAGCTTCATATCATCAGTGAATTTGCTGGGGGTACATTCAAACCCCTCATCCAGATCATTTAACAGCACAGGAAGCCAGTTCCCGTTCCTTGGGAACACCACTATCTAAAGGCCTCCAACTAGACTGCTACTGACCACAGCCCTCTGAGCTCTGCCCGTCAGCCTGTTCTCAATCCACCTTGCTATCTACTTATAGATCCCACACCTCCTAAGTTTACTTTTGAGGATGCTATCGGAGACAGTGTCAAAAGCCTTGCTGATGTCAAGGTAGACAATGTTTGCAAGCAGGCGATAAAGTTATGAGGAAAATGAGTAGTATAAAAATAAATTTTAAAGCTATAGTATTTGCATATAATGATTTATTGGTGGTTCTTGTAGAAAATTTGGAGGTTTGTTCTTAGGGATAAGCATGGCATACTTGAGGCCATGGCTTGCTTGCTGCCACTGCTTGTCTGCTGCCCTACCTAGGAGACAGCCTGATCTGCACTGAATCCAGTGTGCAATCGTAACTTATTCAGTAGCTTATGGGTTTATTTCACTTTTTCCAAGATAACTTCAGAATTTCACATGAAAGTAAGCTTTTCTGTCTACAGAAATTTGGTTTGTAATTTTGTTTGTGTTGTAAAGGCTCCTAGAAAGCACTGCAATTTCACATAGGACTAATTCAGGACTAGCATTTTAGCTGTGAAATTTGAAAATGCACTTTAATCAGTTTCCAGCAGAGTGTTGCCAAGAACGCATAGGACTGAAATGTTCAAAAAGTATCACTAGACACTAGAAGAGAGAGCCAAAAAGGATGAGAAATGGAAGAGCTGGTCAGATGTTAGCAAGAGAGCAGAGAATGGGAAGTGGAGGCTCCCTAAAATTAGAACTTTCCACTTGCTATCAAACTTTAATTATCATAGTAATACTGATTAATGAGTTGCAAGATGGATGTAGCTGATGCAAATTGAAACTATCTGTATCTGTTTTTTTATAATATTGCCTATTGTATTTGTGTAAATATTTGTTTTCTGAAGAGGTGCTAAATAGTGTGGAGTCAATGTGAACGATCATAAACAAGCACATCACAGTATACAAAACAATGTCACATTTTACAAAGTTACTTTGCTAATTTGTGTGCTGCTAGAAATAGAGGTCCTATTTTATTTTGTAATACTGCTGTAACTTGTTAATGGCACAGTGGATTCACGGGGGACGCACAACCTTGAGCATGCCTTCATGGACAAATTGAGAATAAAAGAGTTACAATGGCATTTTCTGTCTGCCTTTTCCAGGTCACTTGACAGCACTTAAAGAGTCAGAATGACTAATAAAATCAAAGTACTTCTGCAGTTTTGCAAGAGGCTTTACTTAGTACTTGACTGTTTTTCATCTGAAATAGTACCAGTTGTCTTTCTGAAATGACAGTTTAATACAAGGCTGTAGAACACCTTGCTCAATCTGACTTTTGCTCTGCTTTACTGCACCCAAATACACTCACTGTGATGTACTTTGGTTGTTTTACTTCATCACTGGTTGCTTTGTTTTAATTTTTTTACTTTTATAAACACTATATTTTTTTTTACTAGATTCTAAAAGTTTTTTTTATTGTTTAGGAATTACATTAGGAATGCTGGCTCATAATCTGTATTCTTAAATTCAGGATGCAGTTATTCCTGGGCAGGGACATCCTCTGGGAGCAAGGTTGAAAGCATGATATTGCATAGTCCCAGTTGTTGGATTCAGAGACCACCAGGGCTTTATGGGCACTCAGTTAAAAAGTACCACTTGCTTAGTTGAGACATCAAGTTTTTGTAATACTGCTACTCGAAAGAAATTACAGGCAGAGCAGAGTGAGATAATGAACTGAACCATAAATATGCTTTTCTGCCTTTTTTTTTTACAGTGGTTATTTATTGAGATAGTTGGCAGTTAGTGTAACTTCCGGATATGAAATTGTGAATTATTTGATCAGGCCTAACAAAATTATGCAAGAATGATTGTTCATTAGCAAACAGCTTCTAAATTTGGTGAAAAGAACTAAAGAACTGATTACTACAATCTTGTCTTCTATTTCCATCCTTCATGTCATCTCTCTCATAAGCCTCTATTGTAAGAACTCCAAGATATGTCTTCCTTTTGTGTTTGAGGAGTACTTGACCTATTATAGTCCTAGTATGGTGTCTTCTGTGCAACTATGATGGAAACAATAATAGGATTTTGTTTTGACTCTGATTGCTAGAAACTAAATAGTGATGAGGGTGGTTATTCCCTCATAAAAGCATAATTGGCTTTTCTTCTGCTGAAAGTTCATTTTGAGCAATCTTTTGTTGTGAGCTTGTAGTAAGTGCAAGTTTTGACTTTGTTCTTCCTATGCTCTTTGCTATCATTAACCTCGTCCACTCATTTTGTTCTCTACATTTGTGTCTGAATTTAAAGACTACTTTTAGTATTAGCCCTGACAAAAGAACCCAAAGTTCTCCATTGGCTGTTTTTTCTGGAGTACTGCTTTAGCAGTGCTGATGGACGTATCTTACTTTGTGTCTTCAGGACCAGGCTTCAGTACTGGTTCCTAGAAGTACAGCTTTTGTGATGAGTTCTCTAAAAACAAACTCAACTTCTATAGCAAGGCAAATACAGTTATCTCAGGGAACTATAGGAGGATCCCTTGAGTGACAATGTCAGGATACCACAAGTAGGCCTGGTAAGGAGTGGGAGCACAGGCTGAGAAAAAGTAAAGGTGGCAGATACATAAATCTATAAATTTGGGCAATGGAATTGTCACCAATTCAGATTCATTAATGGAAAGTATTTTTTTACAAAATCCATAATTAAACAGTTAAGCTTAGCACCATAAGTGTTCTGAAGTAAAATTATAGTAATAGTTAAGAGAAGGTCTGTAGAAATTCATGAGAGAAGTCTGTTAACAGTTACTTTAAATGATGAGTCTTATTTACATTCCTCTTGGCAGAGGATGCAAGAGGGATGCTGACTTAATCCATGCTCTGCTTATGCTCTGTGCCTTTATAGTCCATGTCTATCACTTAAACTTTTTTTCAAACAATATGTATATATTTTAAATTGAAATATATATCTATTAATATATACAGGTCTGGACTTGTATACCAAGGTGACAAGTCTTGGAGAAGTAACTGCAGTGCAGGGGCAGATTGTTTGTTCTGCTATCACCTTTTTTGAATGTTCTCCAAGTATACCCAGGAAGCAGATGTAGACAGGATTAACACCTGTTGGCTTTATTAGATGCTTAGAAGATATCTGCAGGCTCCCAGTGTAGCCCCAAATTTCTCATTTAACAGTCTAGGTGTAATTGAATTTAGTTTCATGTATGCTACTGGTTCCTATCTGAACTTTCTCTAAAGTTTAATCATTGTAACAAGATTATATGAATAATTGCATTTAGTTTGTCCTTAGCTTGAAATGGTTTACTAATCAGATCACTATTTGCCAACATGCCAAATTGCCTTCTACTTTTATTAAATGGAGAAAAAAGTATACTGGAAATAAAGGGTAATAACTGTAAAGAAAGATAATTTCACTGGCTTGAACAGACATGGCCAATTACTTAATAACCTCTTCACATGGTGAGTCATATGAATTATGACTAAAAGAGAATAATATTTATGGATAAGGTGGTGTGTAATGACCACCTACAGTAGGAAACTTTGAGAAGTGATGCTTAACTAGACCTACTGAACTGTGAACTGTGATGAGTTACAAAAGAGGTACTTTCCTGACAGTGGGTTTCTGAACCAGTATGAGGACCAGATTATCTGTCTCTACAAAAGCAGGAAAAGCAGTTTCAGCCCTTCCAAGAAAAGGGTGTCTGCCAAACACTGGGCACAAAGGGGCCGTCATTGCATTGCAGTAGGAGTGCAATATCACATAGTTCAAAGCAGTTACAGAAAGCAGTGGGTGCTGCTCTGAGGGGCTGGGGAAAGTTAGTAGGAGTTAGGATGCATAATGTGGAAGCATCTATCCACAATGATCTCAGTGAATGTGTTGCCAAAGGTGAGTGTTTTGAAGCTACTTGTACGAGCTGCTATTGTATCTTTGGTTCCAGGGTAGACGTATGCAGAGACAGCAGCATCAATGTCTCACAATAAAACATATGGTAGAAACAGAAGAGACAGCATTTTCTAGAGCTGGAAAAATTTATCCAGCTAGTTAGCAGCAGTTGGTGAAATTCCACATGCATTCCTCATGGGTGCGTGCACTGGGTTGGCTTCAGACGCGAGCAGTTCCTAGTGACTGCTGCCATATGTTGAGGGGGAAGAATCCTGGTGTCAACAAATAGCCTAAAGGGTATTGTGTGCCTCTGAAATCCTTACAGCTGTTGGTCTGTGTAGAGATTAAGCTATCACCTTGCCTGCTGAGCTCTATCATCTGCTGCTGTCTGTGAGCAAAGCTGATGATTTCTCTCCTGAGAGCTTAACGATGCCTGAGACACCATAATGATCTTCTGAAGCTGAACTATAGAAAGGGATGTGAGACGTAAGAAAAAAGAGGCTCGGACAGAGCCAGAGCATTGATCTAAATCTTGACAGGATGCAGAAGGGACTCCAGATTTGTTTGGAGAACCTGTACTTGTGCTGTAATTAACACCCTTTTCACAACATCTGTGGCTCAGTAGAGTGATTTAAGAATTTTTACTACCTCACCTCCCTTGTCACTTGTCTTAAATTTACCCTCTTCCCACCCATGGGAATTTCTCATTAAAATCCAGTAATGGGAAGGATCTGCAGCCTCCAGAAGAGCCTCTTAGCATGAAATACATCTTGGTGAGGATGAGATCCATGATAAGGCATCTCAGGAACAGAATTTTTTTTTTGGCAGCGATTTTCCTGTGTATATATGGAGCACTGGAAGAATATAGATATACTCAAAATAAATGGAGATAAGGTACTGGAGAGATGACAGTGAGAGCACCTGCCCTCACAGCCACAGTGATAACAAGGTTTGTGAAGCCTGCTCCCAACAATCTCATCTTCCTGACCCACTGTACTGTGATTTCCAGGGCTGCCTGAGGCTGCCCCTGACTTTCCAATACCTGCCCAGGCAGGCTGCTGTTTCTCCCCACTATTGTGACAGTCAGCAACGCCAGCAGCCAGCATGGCTATCTTTGGTTCATGTAAATCATATTTTGTGAGGGAAGGTGAGGAACTGTATCCATTAAACACAGAAGTTGTATTGAAAATCTAAGAACAAGATGATACACTTCTTGTCTGGTCATAAGTTGTATATTTATTCAGACATCCCGAAGTACAGCTACAAGGTAGATGCTATATAGCGAATACTGATCCGAGATGCTTCTTTATTGTGTAATGTTATAGAAATAACCTGTATTTTTGGTATCTCATTTGCCATGAAATAATAAATAGGGAACTCTGTAAAATGTCTAACGTTTTTGCCTACTGCCTGGCTGTGGGTTTTGTCATCTTTAATGCTGTTTCAGCACCTTCCTGGCTAATAAGGAGAGGTGTTTATATCATTTTAGCAAAGTGGAACATTGGAATTCTATGACTGAAAATCTATATTAACATTTTTCATTTTTATTATTACTTTTTCATAATTAAGCAATAAATATAAGACCTGCTGGTTATGACAAGCTTTCTTTCCACAAAGAATGAGAAAGTGGATAGGAAAAGATTCTAGCTACCCTTGGAATAATAGAAAATTTTCACAAACAGATTTCATTGTTGTGCCAGCTTACTTTGAACCTGTTCAAAGCCTTTCCATGTACTTGGGTAGAAATCAGTGTCATACTGCTGTGTGATTTATTTAAGGGTGTATATAGGCTGCACATTTTTCCAGAGCTTAATTTGAAAAAATACAGATGCTACTCCAAAGAAGCAGGCCTTTAACTGCGATGCTGAAATGTCAGACAGCAATTGGAGATCCTCAGTCCCAACCTTTCATTTAGCATGACTCTGCTTGCTGTGTTCAGATTGAGATAACAGCTTGAGATCATAGTTTCAATACAGTCCCTTGTTGCTTTATTTTTAGTTTCTTTGAAAGGTGGGCAAAGCTTCACACAGTGTTGTCCCATATTAAAAGAAATTATTTATATTTGCATTTCAAGGAAACTTATTTTTAAATTTTATACGCTGTGCTATTTTAGGCTTGGGCTGTGCTAATGAAGCTGAGCTCAAGCACAAGTTATTGCACAAGTTCACCCATATTTATTTGTAGAAAATCTGAATGGAGTTTCTACAGTTTCTACAGAGAAGTATTTTTGTGTTTTGATAATTTTAGGAGAGCACTGATGAGGGGGTGAATGAGGCAGTGTGCCCACATAAGGTATGTGGGGATGAAGCAGGTGGAATTCTTGTAAGAGCATCTTGAAGGACCCAGAAGGAAGGCAGATGAACAGAACTATCTTTAACCCATCCCTGTGTGTTTGCAGAAAGTTCCAAGCAGTGCTTGCTGCTTTGGTCTGATGCCACATCTGGAAGGGAGGAGGCTTTTACGCAGGTTTGAATTGTAAATAACTTCAGCTTTTAAGACTTATACCTTGTGAGCACTGAACCTTAGGACCAATTTAGACCCAGCAGAGTGGGTCTGTACCCTCTGTAGTTAACGCCATAACTCATTCTCCAAACTTTTCTTCTGAGCTGCTCCAAGAACTTAGACTTGATTGGTTGACTTTTAACATATTGAATCATGATCAGCTGTCATGCTTTCTTTTTCCTGCCTTCTGACCATTCTGTTCTTTTACTCTGAAGCCCGCAGGTGAGTAAAGACAGTGGTCTACAGACCGCGTTCTTCAAAGTTTTCGTGTCACAAGAACTGTGCCTTGACACAGGAGCCATCTCTATGCTGAGTAAGTGTGCACGTGCAGATGGCTGAAGAGTAGGCTGTGTGTTATATTACAGAAAGAAAACAGCAGCTGGTATGGTTTAGACTAGTTAAGAGCTGGCCATGAGATTGCTTTAACTATGGATAGACATTAATGTTTTAATGCCACTGAAGTCTAAATGTATTTTTTCTACTGCTTCCTAGACTTCCTCTTCATCTCATTTATTCAGTGCTCTACTACACACTTCCTATTCTTTCTTTTTTCCTTTTTTTCTAACATACTACTTCATTTTTTGTGTCTGCAGTCTTTATAAATACCAAGCTTGTTATAATGATCCTGCTTATATAGCTTCTACTTTGAAAACAAACCAGAGCAGCCTGTCTGCATGTACTGTGCTTAGAAATGTACTCACAGTATTCTTTCCCTGCTTTGAATGTAACAAGCATAAAATGGCTTCCTTATGGATGTTTTCTCTCACTCCTGTGGCATAAAATATTTGTGAAGTGCCCTGGAGTATTTCTTGTTACTCCATCTCACTCAGTTCTGTATTCACCTGATCACAAAACCTCTGCAGCTCTTGCTGCTGTTCCAGCATGAAGTCAAGCTTGTTTAGAGAGAAATAAGGTCAGAAAAAAAATATATATATGAAATGTTTTATTCCTGCAGGATTTGTCTAATTGTCAACACCTACATAGACCTGGCTGCTGTGTAGCTACTGTAGTGCAGGTCCTGCCCTTAGGTAACTTCTCTTTGGAAACTTGATGAATTTCATCCTTTCTTCCCACCTCATGAATATCCCTTCAGTGTAACCTCTCAAGGCTGCCAACACGTCTTTTCAGGTTTTCAGCAATGTACATACACCAGGATGATTTAACTCACCTAACTTTGAAGATTATCTAGGCTATGGACAAAGAGGAAAAAAATAAGTAATGAAGAGAAATTGACAGTGCTGCTGTCTTCACAAGGGAGAGATAAATCACAACATAGTCCATTTCTCTCCATTAAGAAGGAAGTGCTTAAATGCAGCTTTCCGCACTGCTGGTACATGAACTGGATATCTGCCACCTACTTGTGGAGCAGGTGGGCATTGCACTCAGTTCTGACAGCAGATCTGATCCAGTGTTGTTAAATAACTTTCAGTTTCGTAAGTACAGGATGCCCAGCTATGACTTTTAAGTTTTCCCAGTTTTATCACCTTGTCTTCCTTTTTTTAAAGCATTTTCAGTTAGAAGTTGCTGCATTATCATGCAGATATTCTTCAAACAGCAGGGAAAAAAGGCAGGCAGGAATGAAGTGGACTGAATATTGTCTTTTGGGGGAAAAAAACAGTATGTTTTAATTATCTCAGTTGTTAGTAGTTAATTTTCTTGCATTGATGTATTTGCTGAGTCTTCTGTGTTTGAGCTGTTAAAGTAATCCAGCATGGACAGGCAGTGAAACCTCTGTAGCAATGAACACTGAGCCATGATTCAGATCACAGATTTTCAGTGTAAATTTCTTATCTAACGATCAGATAAAGATGGTTTCATACAAAAAATTTACCAGGACTTTTGCCGGGATGCTCTCTCCCCGTCATAAAAGCTCTTGTATAGTCTTAAAGATCAGTAGAGCTTTTCAATAGCCCAAAGGAGTTCATTATAAGATTAAGAATTGTAAGGCTGTGAAGGTTTATTTACACCCCCCTGGATCCAAATATTGGCAAAGTGGAAGGGCCTGGAGTTGTGCATAAACTTAAACTCTTCAATTTCCACTTACCATTTAACATTTATAACCTCTATCTCTTGGGACTGCAGTGTGGTGCACCATCACCACAGCAGCTCTTTGGGCGCAACCTTTCACATAGGAAGTGATTCATCTAGCAAAATTACATTACTTCGAAATTCATTTGGTGCTTTGCATTCAATATATTTTTATTTTTGCTCTGTAATTAGCTTTTACTAATGCAACACAGTCTATTTGTAACACTTCTTGAGAATCACACTAGACATGATTTGAAATGAAACTAAATCTCTTGAACTTTTCCTTACATAAAATTGAAATGCCAACAGGGCACCAACTGCTGTGAAATTTTCACACCAACTGCTGTGAAAATTAATGAATGAGCTACACCAGCCTGTCTTTCATTTCGTCTGAATGACTTCACACTTAAAAAGCATATGTGATAAACCAAGTCTTTTCCAACTATGCTGATGATGCTGAAGTGAGAATTTTGCTGCCCATGGGCAGATTGAGTGTCCTGATTTCTCCGAAAGAGTGTTATAGGATACAGCTTACAGTGCAGCAGCTACCCTCAGGATGGTGTTCTTTTTTCTTTTTCCCAAATACTGAGCAATTTCTTTGTTAAAGCATGTGAAATAGTATAGTAGAATTGCATCCAGCTTCTACAGGATTTTTCTATACCACTGCTTAGCCCTTCATTTTGAAAATTTCCCACACAGTGTTGTCAATTTTCCTAAGAGTGGGGGTTGATTTCTTATACACGAGCAAAAATGTCTGCTTCTGTGGATCTGAGTGGAATGAACACTCAACATAGACAACAATCTTGTTCAAATCCACGGATCACATTTTCCCATTTTCCTGTAGAGATGGGGAGATGGTCTTTCAAGTCAACACAGATCTCATGAGTAACGTTGCAGTAACATAGCATTTCAAGAGAGAATAAGAGAAAATTTCTTGACTTCTTAGAAATGCTCACCAGCAAAAAATCCCAAACACATACAAATAAATAGTTTTCTCAGGTAATGCCAATCACTTCGTGTCTATTTAACCCAATTGTAGAATTCAGACCATTTGTAAGCTGCTACAAAAGTGCTGTGGTCTGCCATCATTCTGTGATAAATTTTACTTAGGAATTCAGGAATTTGGCATCTCTTATTTCAAACTTTATGGCATTCACTTGATTGTGCCCCCACTCACAAAGTTGAGTGGGATCCTCATCTCATGGCTTCCTTGACACTATAAGCATGCTGAGCTTGCTGCTTGCTAGGCACAGTGTCTTGGCTCAGGTGAGAAGCTCATGTATTTGGTTTCAACTCAAAGGAGTAAATGTACTCTTGTTCTGCTGTTGAATCTCTAATAACAGATGAAAATGAAATCAAATGTTATTCCTAAAACTGTGACAAGGTGCTCATTCCTAGAAAAATGATCAAATAAACAAAGTCCAAACCATTAAATTTTTATAGTTCACAATGCATTTGTAAAATGAAAAGACTAATTGGGTTTGGACTTGGAATAATGCCAGCGTTTTGCTCTAAAAACTGATTAAACTCTGAAAGAAACTAAAAGTACAGAGCAGATGTGTCCTGGCTATAGTAATACAAAGGACTTGCAATTTTTTTTTTAAATAGACTTGACATTTAATGAGCACAGTAGCAACCTTATGTGAATAGCAGTGAACTTTGTCTAAGGGAAACAAAATAATAGAATGCTTGGATACATCTTTTAAAAAAAGGAACATGCAGTGTCTTGTAAGTAGTGAGCTGGTGACAGTATGGGACTGGGCACGGGCTCAGCTGGACACAGAGCCCAGCAGTCTTGGTCAAGCCGGGGCAGTTATTTTCACTCTGCATCATGCAGGGCAGTCATTTCTGAGTGTGCTGTACTTTGTTCAAGGACAGACAAGGTCGTCTTTTGTGTCATCTTTCATCGCTCCTCCAGTTAAGCGGTATCCTCACTCTCTGCTTGTTGTCAGACACCAAGGCAGTTTCAGACATAATTTATGGGCATGATTTATACATCAAAACACCTGCCAAACTGGATGCTTAGAAAGTAAATTTTAGTAGTCTGTGGAGAGGTATAAAACCCATGTATTACAGTGTAATTTTGGGGTTGTTTGTTCACAGAGGTTTTAAACTGGCATATGATTGTGCCCCCTGGAAGCACAACTGTGTTGGTAATTGCATGGTGCAGTGTTTGTATGCTGGAGTGCTGATATAAAGAAAGCTGTGTATACCTTTACATACCAAAGCTGCACTAAGAATCCGTTTGATTGCTTAAAACTGCCCTGACATTAACAATCCTCCCTGAAGAGGAAGGGAAAGGAAAGGGGATGTGACTGAGAAGCAAATAACGGTAGAGCATAAATGAGAAATAAGGCATGTTTCTTTTGCCTGTTGTTAAAAAGCAACTGCGGCAATGCAAATCTCTTAGCTGCTGGCAGGGTCATGGACTGGAAGGATACAGGATCCTGCGGGGCAAGAGAAGGGCTGTCATCTTGTTCAGGAGCTAGCAGATCTGTACTGGAGAGTGTTTTTCTGCATGTCACGTCAACTAGTGGCTAGCTAGGCAATAAATAGGTTGTGTTTTATTATTGCTGCAGATTTCTGAATGAGTAGTTTTGAGCTGATAGAAATTTTTTTTGATATTTTCTTCAAAATGAAGCATTTTCTTTTCTTAGAATTTATATTTCCCTCACCCTCCAAATGTATTTGGGGATAAAAACTCAAGTAATTTATCTGAAAGTGTCAGCGTGAATTATTTCAATATTTCTTACCTTGTCTGGGAAGTTGTTTTTTTTTTTCCCAGCTGCACGCTTTAGGCATTTTCTCTATGAATTCTTGAATAGTTAGCTCGATCCAAACCTGAATTTGAAAACTGTAAATCAGCAAACATCTGACAAAAAATATTTATGATTCTGTAGAGTTCAAGAAGAATATAAACCAATATATATTCCTAGTACTCTAACAGTATTTCAATACAGATTTTGTTGAAATCTGTCTTTCAGCATCCTATATTAAAAAAAAAAAAGGGAAAGGAAAAAGCAGGAAAGCTATTAAGATGGAAATTGTCATCCCTTCAGGTAGTCAGGAAATGAAAGCTGTTGAGATGGTGCTGGATAAACATGACATGTCCTCTGGTATCTTAGCACTGCCACAGGTAGGGATCTGCAAACGTTCCCTTATTAACCTCAGTGTTCAGCAGTCACAATGGCCTGGTTGAAATTCCATTCTGAGCCATCTTGGATGTTCTCCTAGCTTATAAGAATAGTTTCAGCTACTGTGATTCCAGATTTAGATCTGTGGGAAACAAAAGAATAGCAGTAGGAAATAATAGGTTCCAGACTCCTACACCACTGCTTTGTGCTCCTGCTCCAAATTTATCACCTGCTGGTTTATGTAATGCTATTCTTCATCCGTTATGTTTAGCACATGCTCTTTTGCATGAGAAAGAGACTGTGATGCTCTTTATAACTGCTAACTGTTTCTCACACTGACTTATTTGTTAGGTTGCATTCTCTGCTTTCCTCTTGCACAAGACTCATGGACCAAAATATGAGCAAAATAGTTTTTGTAAGAGAGGGACTGCCTCTTCTTAAATTATAAATGCATAAGACTGAAGTAAGAAATTATTTTGGTCTTGCACAGTATGAATAATGCATATAGCACTGTTATACACATCCAGCATGTCGTGGATCCAGAACACACTGTATCTTTAATAAACATTCATAGTGCTCACTATCTCATACAAGTGTTTTATTGCAAAAGAAATTGTGATCTCAAGGGCATTCAGAGATCCTGTTCTCATTAATGTATCCAATTATTTAAGCTTAAAACTGTATTATCCCTGTTTTCCATTTGATGTAAGCAATTAATCTCTGGGTCCTGTTTAAAAACTTGCAAAGCTTTCTGTTTTTCTTGCTTTCAGAAGACCTGAACTTGAGATGTGTTAACCTCTTACAGTTCTCATCCTGTTAAAAACCATACTTAACCCCAAATGTTCTATGTCATATCTACACCTAAAAGCTTCTACTTTCAACCTAGATGCTGCTGGGTGCTGTCAGAGCTCTGACCCTATATAGCAGCATACAGAAATACCAATTGAGAAATAAGTGGTAGTGGTTGGATGGCTTATTTCCTGAGGGGGTTGGTGTCAATGAACCATTAATGTTCTGTTTTGAGGGGTCAGTGTGGATTTATGTGCCTTGGTAAGGCTCTGTCTTGCCCCTCATACATGGAAAAATTTGAAAGTGAAGAAAACTTGGATGAGTTTGGAATTAAAACTTAATGAAGGTGAGAGACCAAGAGCGGCTGCTGTCAGCAAGTCCCTTTGATAACATCAGACACTGTGAAAGCAAGGCTATCTCCCCTTTAAATAGCCTGGATAATTAAAGAAAATGAACGTGTTGCTCCAGATGAACTTGCAGACTTTCTCCTTAAAGCAACAAAGTTTTGTATTTTACTAATCTGAGCAAATTATCCATAATCATTTATCCCAGAAAGGTCCACCTTTTTAGCCAGCTTTTTTTGTGTTCATTTTAAAGCTGTGTGCAAGCTCAGTAAAACAATCTAAAACATTTATAAATGAGCCTATTTTGCTGCATTTACATGGGGATGAAGCAATCTGTCAGCAGAAGTGAGCTTTTTATCATGGCAATGAATATGAATAAAAAAATACTTGAAAATAAGTAGCTATCCCATTATTGTAACAAAACATTTCATAATTTGGTTTGTTAATTTTAAGTAGTTTCTGGAACATTTATTCCTAACTATTTGTTACTTTATCGGGAAAGGAGTAGACGTTAAAAGGGCCACTTGTGCTGATTTGAAGGTTATCTTAGAAATCTGTTTGATGGCTGAAAGAATTGGAAAAGGATACTTTAATATTAATTAGTGTTGAAAATGAAAATTTGTGCATTTCCTAACTTCTGTTGCTTCAGCAATGATTATTATTATGGAACCATATGTTTTAAGGCCAAACTGGGACATGATCATCTACTCTGACTGTGTAGAAGAGACCATGGGAATTTTATGTTGAACCTGTTAACTTCAGTTTCACCACAGTGTATCTACTTGGTAGGTGTCTTGTGTAGATCCAAAGTCAGCAAGATGCAATAAATTTGGGTTTTTTAGGTTTTTTTTAAAGTAGCATCTTCTAATAATTAATTATCCATATTAATACAAACACGTATTTCTTCTTAAATTTATGGTAATCACCAGACTTTGGTCCACAATTTCACTGCAAAATTAGAAAACTCATTGTGTTCTTCTCCTTTTAGCAATTTTAGATCCATTTTCTACCAGAACTCTTCTGAGAGGATACTTGTGAGGGAAACTGCTGAGCTGGCAGTATGCTGCTATGACACTGAGGGATAGCTGAAGCTTTAGCACTAATTTGTTTTATGGTTACATGTAATTGTTTACCAAGCTGCTTGTCACCCTTGAAGGGCAAAGTCATTAACTTCATTGGAGATATAAATCCTGATCAAGTTTTTGGCCAGAAAGCTCATCTTGATGTGACTTCACAAACAGTGTTCTTAAGGATTTATTTTTCTTCTTCATTAGGAATAGTGTTGTTTGCTCTGGCCAGAGCTCTACTACATCTGTCTGAAGTACAGGATAAGGATGCAATTCTGGCTTTCTCTTTTCATGTGCTGATTCATTTCAGTTTTTAGCTTGCTTTTCTGCTTCTCTTTGGGATCCAAGCATAGTTCTCAAAAGCGTATTGACTTTAAAGATTTGCTGCTCCATAATTGTATTAAGCATGGCTGTTGCAGATTTTTTGCTTCCAACACTAGTTACAGCAGCCTTTATCATCTTCCTTTAAGTATGTTTTCCAAAGGAATAATGTAAGTTTCTTACTATACTGAGTAGAATTCTATTAAGTTATCTTTTTAGTTCCTCTGAATGAGATTCCATCCTTTTCTTTGGGTCTTGTCAGACTACTGGTCTTTAGACTGAAGGCTGTCACATTTGCTGTTTAGGTTTTTGTTGGGTTGTCAATAAAGGAAACCACACTAAAGCCCATTTATATTAATTTTCAGATTGATTGTTGTTCATTCAATTTGTAAAAGCAAGTGTATTCCTGGCACAGGATTGAACTTTCACTTCTTGTTGTCTTCTCTTTTTTTTAAGTAGCAAAATAGTATTCTGGCAAAAGCAAAGTGCTTTTCTAGTATCTGAAGTATTCCTGCTTTCAGTTGTTAAAGTTCAGAAACTGCAACTTGTTCAGCTGTGCCAAGAAATAGAAGCACATGCTTTTGCTACTTTGGTCACAGCCTACTGTGACTGCTACTAAGCATTAAACTAGACTTATATACAATCACCTCCATGATTAAATTTCTACATTACTACATAAAATTCAAACCCACTGATGTCTTAATTAGAGACAAAACTAAATTCTCTGTAAACTGTTTTCCCCCCTTCTAATTGTCTCCTTCTCTCTTCTCCTTTATTTCTGCCGTTTGTAAGTCATTTTAAATATATATATTCCTATATAATTTTATATAATTGTTTTACTAGCAATTCAGGGTGATTAATGATATGTATGCAGTTCATACTTATTTTCAGTGAAAGCCTGTTTATTGTGGAGTCACTAGTGGGGAATATTTACAGGCAAGAAAAAGAAAAGCTTGCATTGTTTTTCTTGATTCTGAGCTATATGTGGATTGCTTTCTTCTACATTGTGTTTGGTAACAAGTAGTCTTTATCCTCGTTCTGGGAACTGGTTGTTCAAAGATGATGATCACAGAAAAGGTAGTCTACTTTTTTTAATGCAGAATCATAGACCCTTTGCCATTTCATCCCTCCATTCTCTCCTGGTTTAGACATAAAAATATAAAACTTTCAACAAAAGGCCCAGTTTGCATTTTTCTTTGTTTTCAGTATGGAGCAACTTTTCTTGCATACTTCAAATGTTTCTACCTTTTCAGTTCCTTTACCTCCCTGTAAGCTTTCTGACAGCGTGTCAATTAAGGCAATAATAGGAAATGCTGATGGCATAAGCAGAGTATTTTCATCTGCATTTACTGCATTCAGTTGCAGTGCTAGCTCACATCAAAATGTAAGGTTGGCTTTTGTGTAAGAGCTATTTCAGGAAGGTGCTTTTAAAAATTCATGATGTTTTATGAAGGTGCAGAAGTCTTTTGGCACTTGTTGAAGTTAGGCTGCTGCATAGCACTGAAGAGGGGCTCAAATGGATAAAAAGCTGCAGACATGAAAAAGGTTGCAGTAGAACATAAAAAATATATATATATAGAATGAGATCATTGGGCTTGTTCTCTTTGTACTGTTATCATCCTTAATGTAGAAGACAGTTGAGCTTCAGTCAATAAGCCAGTAGGACAGCATCTTAACAGGCGGTGAAGATGTTGCTAATTGGGAAAACCTACTAGCATGTTTTTTTAATAGGAGTCAAAATAAAATACGCTCACTAATAAGAAAGGTCTTTGTTTTGTACTTCTTGAGCTTGGCCTTAGGGATAAATGACTTACAGTACAGCCAGCAATTTCCAGATTCCATCAGCACATACTCAAGAGCAAAAGACAATCTTACATCCTTCTTCTGATCCTCACTTTGATATAATGCTAATAACTTTCTAATTGCAGCAAGGTGGCATCAAATCAATCTCTACTCAGAGGAGAATTTCATGCCTGTCAAACAATAAAAGACTTATATGTTGATGAGCTCTTTTGATTCTGCTTAAAATTAATAGATAAAGATATTCGTTAAAATATTATTTCCATTAGAGGAAAGAAATCTATGTATATAAATATGTTTTATAAACCTGTTTAATTATATTTAGATAGTAAACTCTGTAAGAAGTGTATTTTATTTTCTCACAAAACAGGAAAAGATCTCCCTCATTCATTTTATGCTTGCCTAACAATCAAAATGGAACTTAGAAAAGAAATATCTGAACATAAACACTGAAAAATCTGAAAATTAATATTTTTTATTTGAAGTTTTTCTAAGGATAATATAAGTGAAAAAATCTAAAGGATATCCAAACTCAGATTGAGGTCCCTGCTATGCATGCCTTGTTTAAATATGTTGTGAAAACAGTTTAAAAAGAAACAAACAAAAAAGCATCCAAGGAACTGACAGCCTGGACAACTGGACAAGATGAACGCTTTATGTGGGGAAAAAGGAAATGTAAATCAGGCAGATTTAACCTCAAGTTTCTAAAACATAAAAATTCTGCGAGAGAAAGTGATTTCTTGTTGCAAACCACGCATCTGGACTTAAAATTTGTTTTTGGTACTCAATCAAGTATGGAGAAATTTGCAAACCTGATTTTTAGAATTCAAAAACGAACTCTATGGGTTTTTCATTTCGAAGTTTTCTGTTGTTTTTCTCCCTTCATGCTCACGATTTTGCCTCGGCAGTGAGAGCTTCATGGAAGCTCTTTGTTTTCTTTGCACATTTCCAGAAAGAATTTTTAAGGTACAAGGTGTTGCTTTTGTGTCTTTGAGTAGTTAGAATACCTAAAATCACATGCAATGTGGATTATGCAGCATGGTCTAATACATTACAAACATCTGCTGGGTACTTTATTTCTCTGGCACATTTCCAGTGCATGCTGAGTATGTGAGCATGGCATAAGTAAAACGATTTGTCCAAGTTCTTCTGTTTGTCCAGCGGCCTATGGAGCACTTGCATGATTATATACATCTATGCAATGGATGTTAATGATGACTAGTAAAATAAGCTTTTTGTGACTGCTGTGGAATATGGCTGTGAATGCTTCCTAGTAGGCTCATGTATTGAAATTACTGGACATTGGCATCTTTACATTTGTCAAAGTGCCTAGTTCATTAGCAGAAAAGTCAGTACACTGAGAGGATAGTAAAAAGGAGAATTGCATAATAATAACATAGACCCAACCACTAATTTTAAAATGAGGGAAAATTTTCTGGGTTTAGTTTTCATTATGTTAATAAAACTGTATCTCATCCACTTTGCTCATTTTTATGCTCATTCACCTTCCCATAAAGCTCTCATGTGAATTTTTACTTTCCATTTACGCATGGAAAAAAAGCATGTTTTATTATGCAATATGTGTAACGACTATTAAGCATTCTGTGGAGAACTGGGAGTCATCCCAGTCACTGTGGCAATCTTATTGTCCACAATAACGTTTTTGACAGTGGTCATGGAGCAAGCTCCTGCTTTTGCTGGTTAATTCAAGGAGCTTGAAAAAGACTGCTTCCAGACACTAGAGAGAAACAATAATTATACTGTGTAGCATCAGTTCAGTCACTGCATTACTTCAGTCTTTAAAAACATTTACTGAACTAGTTTCTGCAATATCAAGGGGAATAGATGGAGTGTTACAGAGGATTCCTGTTAAATTGTATTATATGTATATTATACTTTGTTTTGATTTTTATTTCTAAGAATAGAGAGATGTTTCTGACTGTGATAAAGTATTAATAAATCTGTATAGTGTCACATAATATGGCAACAAAAATATCTTTATCTTGTAAAATGCTGTCCCAGTACTTAAAATGTCAGATTTTTCAAAGACTCCTTCTTAATTGTTTCCATTTACATTCACTTAGGGTAGAACTCCAATTTCTGTTTAGTAGTTGAGTAGTTGAGGCTGATAGTGACTGCTTCTGATTACTGGCTGCCTAATGCTCCAGACTCACAGTAATTCAACCACGTGGCCTTACTTGACATCAAGTGAGGTCATCAGAAAACTTGTTCTCTGGGTGTCTAGCTAGATGGAGTTAGATCAGACTTCTAAGAGAAAAGTGCTCTGTAATGATTACTTTCGTTATTGTGCATCTGCAGCAAATCAAACTGTTTTCAATACTTCCCACTACTGTACTATAGAATGCATATTTGTCTTAAAATTGCCATCTTTTATTAGCCCCAATATAAGAATTCATCCGAGATCATGCAGCACAAGGAGGGGGTCTTACTTTCTTGTTTCTCTGTAAAATAGTGTCTGTGCTTACATATGGCTCTGCAGTGCTGTGGCCCTCTTACATTGCATGACTGGGATAGATTGTTTCTGCTTGTTTTGATAGCTGCTGGGGAAGACGTGAGATGGTGAAAAATTATATATTTTTTAAAAATGAACTCAGTTGCATGTCTTGTTGGAGGAAATTTCAAATATTGTTTTTCCTAATATATTTCAAGAAGTTTATTTTCCAGATAGGCTGTCTGGTGCACAGTGACCACTTTTATGTTCTGAAAATATTATCATAGAATCATTATGATTGGAAGATGTTCTTGATACGTAACATTTTCCTGGGCTATTCTGACTGATATGCTAGAATGGAAAATTCCAGCAAGAAGCTGAAGTGATGCTAGCTTAGAAAATCATAAAATATCCATTAAGTTGGCTTTACTTAGTTATAGTAAAAGGAAAGTAGCTGCTTCTCAGAACTAATTACAACTATTCTGATTCCGTATTGTATACATTTCATCATACCATTTTCATTCTTCATTGTTTGTGAGGATCTTTCAGCCTTTTAGCGATACAAAAAGCAATGGTAAATCAAAAGACTCCTGTGAAGTTCTTGATGCCTTATACCTGAGAAATAATTAGAGGTTTTTTTTCATAGGATACCAGCGGATTTTCAGTAGAACTGACAAGTCTGAAAATTAGATTTTCCTGAAGTGAGTAAATGATTTCAGACTAAAATAACCATAAGTGAAGGTGTTCTGACTTATTATTTGCCTTATGTTATTGCTTTTGCTACACTGATAATTAGAGTAACAGAAAGGTAGCAGACATTTAATAATTGTGCCTGACTTAGCAAGGCTCTATTGTAAGGGATACCCGTTTCCCACACCGTCTGCTTTTTGCCTTTGTAATTGCAATGGTGGGTGAGAGCATCTGATTGTTTCTTTACAAATGCATGTAATATATTGTCTGCATAAAGTGTGATGGGGAACTTATGGCCCTTGGAATAACATCTGAGTTATTTCTGCTTGGCAAATATGAGGCTCTTTGTATGATTTTTCTTCTTGAGTTTTATTTCAAATATATCCCCTTCTTATTATGTTGGTAACTTTCAGCGTTCAATTTTCTGTTGCTGTTCTCATACTTTCATAATTGTATACTGCTATTTATATTTATAGGAGCTGCTCCATGTACAAATTAGTAGTCAAGACTGTGTCAGGTCTGGAGGAAAGGCAAGTAAAAATTGTTTCCATAGTGAAGCTCTCAAATTAAGTTTGTGGAGATGACAAACCTGCCTCCTCCTGGTTGTTGAGCTATGAAAATGCTGAGCAAAACCAGGCTGCAGCAGCTTCTGACACTTGTCTGCTCGTCTGCTCAGTTGTTGTTCGGTGAAGCCTCCTCCTCTGTTCGGTCCTTAAGTACTCTGTCTGGGTTCTGGATTGCAGCGCTTTATATTTAAATACCAAATTAGATCTGTCTGTAAGTAAGATGTTCAGAGTCAGTGGGAGGTCTATGGCAGACCAGCAGAGTGCTGATCTCCTAGCACTCGCAACAGAGAGGTGATGGTGTTATGGTAGAGCTGGAACTTAATAAAGAACTGCCTTTGTTCGTTTAGAATTCATTAAGTTTTGACCAAAAAAAAGTCTTATTTTTGCTGAAACAGCCTTAACAAAATAGCAGTGTTTAACACAGATCTCTGCAGATCTCTTCTAATGTGGATAATCATCCCTTTCATGGAGATGTGCATCACAGTGCCACGTGCATTTCAGTCCATAACTTCACAGAACCCTAATGATTAATTATATTTTAAAATCTATTTTGACTGTAGAAGAGGGATGTGAGTATTAGGCTAAGGCGGTGAAAAGATAAGTTTTGCATAAACTGTTATTCCATGCCAACTGAACTTTAGCTTAAAAACCCAGTGTCAAATTACTGGCGGTGATGGTAGAAATTGATGGTTCTGCAAAATTGGTGATAAGTTCCCTTATTTGTGCGGGAAAAGTCTTTGTTATTCTCCTAAATCTTCTCTATCATCACTTCTATGGCTAACACATTGACATTTAAGCATCTTTCACAGTATGCTTACATAGGATAAAGTAGCATTGTTTAAAGATACTCCTGATTGTTCTGAATGAACTAGCTCAATTGATGGTATATAGGATGATGCTGGTTGTCACCCATTGTATTATGCTTCTCATCAGGATTCTTGCAGAGCTAGCTCCAGTTGTTTTGACTGATGAAGTACTGAGCCAAGTAGAAATCCTCTTAATAATACAGTGTAAGAAAGATGCAGCTATTCTACAAAATGCATAGAAAGACAGTTTTAAAAAGCAAGCAAATACACAAAATTCACAAAAAAAAGCTTAAAAAACTAGAGCCCATCTTTTTTCTTATTTTAGAATAAGAAACATTTAGAAGAAATGAAAAAGTAATATGATGGAGTTGACAAAGTAGACAAAGTTGTATATAAAATCCTATTGAATTGGTGTTATGGACATAGTATATCCAAATTAGACTGAAGCTAGACAAGGTATTTAATGTGGAAGAGAGCATAACTTCAAATAAATGAAAAGTGGGTATAAATGTGAGGTAGCATGGCATAAAATGAAGCAGGTAGAACTGAGTAATGGAACTGCTAACAGCAGATGAATCATAGAATGGCCTGAATTGAAAAGGACCATAACAATAAGATTTCAATCCCCCTGACGTGGGCAGGGTCACCACCAGACCAGGCTGCCCAGAGCCTCGTCCAGCCTGGCCTTGAATGCCTCCAGGGATAGGGCATCCACAACCTCCTTGGGCAACCTGTTCCAGTGCTTCACCACTCTCTGAGGACAAGACCTGGGAGAAGAAAACAGGGAAAGCTTCCATTAGACCTTTTGACATGGATCAATCCTGAAAATTTAAACTGGAATAAATTTTCAAAAAAGAGAACTAAATTTCAGATAGCTACAGTAGCATCATGTCCTTACACCTCTTATGTTGTAATCCATGAATTTTAGGTTTAGTTTACAGATCTGCCTAACTAATGTGATCATTCTCACTCAACCTAGAGTAAAGGAAAGAGACGTTTGTTATTTGGTGTACTGCTTGAGTACTAATTGACCTCTCCACCATTTCTACCTGTGGATAATTTACTAGGGGGGAAAAAGGATGTCAGTATTTAAAGACTCTTCTGTGGCTAGTGGAGTGTTTCCCCCCCCCCCCCCCCCCAGCATTCTCTAATTAATCTCTTCCTGATGAGATTTGCATAGGACTGGTATGGCTAGCAATGACACAACAAAGCGTTTCTTCTAGGAGCAGTGAAAGATAATGATTACCACTCAACTGCTCTCAGAAAATTTAGTCTGAGAGACCAGGGCCAGTTCTGCACATGGCCAGGCGTGCTTTCCACTTGAGACAGGAAAGCATTCTGCATGTGATGGAACTGTTGTGTCACTTGTCCTCCTTATTTCATCTAAGTGTCAAGGCACGCAGTTATCACTGTCATTTAAATTGGATTACTACAGCCAGCGTGTTTTATAATACAACTTCTAAAGGCCTACTGATGTGGAACACAGTAATTGGCACTTGTTGGGATACACAGACTTTCTTAAGTGTACAAAAGCTCTGAGCATCTTCCAAAAAGTAATGCCAGGACCCCAAACTTCTTTCAAACTGTCAGATAGCTTTAAAAGAGGCCATTCTATGAATAGAGGAATACTGGGAGATGATGAAAGATGTGTTTAAAAAAAAAAAAAGAAAATTGCTCTTCACTTTTGTTCTTTGCAGTTACCAAAATCGATGTGTTTGCTAATGTAACTTGTCTCATAAGTCATTAGGTCACAAACCTGTACAATGTCAATGTATTGTCACTATCCTATTAAATTAAATTACTAACCAAGGCAATTCTTTATAGCACATTTCACAGGGAGCAATGTTTTAATGTATTAAGGACGCCTAATAAATATAGCAGCCAGCTAATATGATTTGAAGGCTTTAGTCAGAAGAAATACTAGAGAGAGATAAAGGGAAGTGGGGAGAAAAAAGACATTTAGTCAGTAGGGATCTAGTGTACTGAAATGCTGGATTGGAATAATGAAAAATGTTCTACTAAATCCCAATGCAGTAATTATCAAAAATGGGTTGAATAGATTAGATTTGGATCTGGCACCTTCAAACACCAGGGCTTAAGCAGACTTGCAGGTAGCTAGCAGTCTCACTTCATCTGTGGGAAAAACTAAATGGTGAACTCTGAACCTTCTTCTTACTGAATGCTGTCTGCAGCTACATTTATAAAGGGCAGGGACTTCCACAGGGAAAATGGGGGAATAGGAAAATGCTGATTTACATCAGCCCGTAATTGAGTCCATCTCACAAGTATTTTAAGATAAAACCATATTGTAATTCTAA
Organism: Perdix hodgsoniae; assembly: GCA_035772895.1. Classification (NCBI taxonomy): domain Eukaryota; kingdom Metazoa; phylum Chordata; class Aves; order Galliformes; family Phasianidae; genus Perdix; species Perdix hodgsoniae. The sequence continues at coordinate 602,026 of JAPSGF010000040.1, forward strand.
ACCCTACTGAAGTGTTTCACCTGAACAGTAATACTCTTTCTGCTTTTATTTTTGTCCGATTGTTGACATAGTTTTTTTCTCTTTTGGCAAAAGCCAAAGTTTAAACACTTTTCATCCAGTGCTGATATTCATGTGCAATACTATGATAGAAGGATGAGATTTGAAGAATTCCTACTATTATGAGAGCAAGTGGAGAATAAATAAGTAATAAGTTCAAACTTTTGTCTGTGTAAGTGGTGTGTATAGTGTCCAAGTAGCAATCAAACCAGAATGGCAGCATATAATACAGGAAACAATGCATAATTCAGAATAAGTTCTATTAGTGTTTCACTATGAAGTTCTCATTTCACAGACTAAAAATAAATTTGGTCTTATTTTGGAGTTTTGGTTTTTTAAAAAAAAACAAACAACAACCAAGAGCCTCATCCTACGCTCACCTGTCTGCAGCATTCCACATTGAATCTGTAAGAGCAGAATAATAGCTTTGATCAAATGCTTGGATCTAAGAGCATTCATCCAGCATGTTGCAGTGCCTAAAGATGGCACATGCAGTCCAACATCATGTTTGGCACAATAGCATGAAAGCCTGGTGCTTCAGGCCAAAATTCAGCCATAAGGATGCAGTAAGAAGAATTGTGCTAAGTGCATCTGGCATAATCATTGTCCCTTTTTGTGTGTGTGTTCTGCACTGTGGAATACAAAAGCTTTGTGGTTAAATTAAAAACCTGGAAGATTATCTTACACAATATTTTCTCCACTGAAATTCACATGTTGACAAACTCTGGACTCTTTTCCATTACAGTATTTCTTAATATTTTTTGTCCCTCTGTTTGCCAGCTGTATTGATTTTTTTAAAGTCGTTCCCAATTTCCTGCTTTCTTATAAATTCCTGTCCAGTGCTCCCACTTTTAATTCAATGTTTTTAACACTTTGAGAGCTCATCGAAAAGAAAATAAAATTTACTTCATTGACAGTTGTCCCTTGTTGCTGAAAGCTGCTTGTACTCATCATTTCCTTCAGATACTGTAAATATTTTAAATTTTTTTTTAATGACTGGAATTCAGTGTAGTCAGTAGGCAATTTTTGTCAGTTCTATAATTACACTGAAAAGAGAGCTTGTGAAACTTCTAACCTTAAGGGCATTCAAAGTCCCATTTGAAAGATAATGTGTAGTTAGTTCATTGTTGCAAAATGCACTCAAAATTTCAGCAGTCCCAAGACTAGAACTGTATGAGTGGTGAGCATTGTTTTCACAGAGCTTATAGAAGTGAATATTTGAGTGTCATTAGGCAGTCTCAAACGGAGTCTCACTGCCTTGGCAGTACGGTGTGACAACAGCAGTCATAACATGGATGAGATCTGGTCTATTGGCTGCCAAATGAATAACATTGGATTACAAGCGAAAATACTTTATATGTATGGTATTTCTTCAACAATGGAGCAGCCTTCATCTTCATTAAGGGTCATTTTTAGCTGCTATGTTAGCTGAGTAGTCTGGGTAGAAACGTGGTCACAGTGATGTCATTAAAGAAGATGAGTTGAATGTTCATGGTATTTTACAGTAAATCTTTCCATGCAGCACTTGTATTATGTATCAATTCAGCCTTTGTGATTTAATTTTTATTTTTAATGGGAAGAGGACTGGAAGAATGTAAGCATCGATCAGACAGATTTGAATATTCTATCAGATTTTATTTACATGCAAAATAAATATTCATTACCAACTCTGGAATGTATAGATTACTGTAATCATAATAAAATCAGCATATAATATTATAACATACTTACATTGTAATTACTCTTTTATAATTTAATATACATTAAGATGTGATTGCATATTCCTATGTGCAATTCATTTGTTCTTGTTAAAATTGTTATAATTTTTTTCTAATCTGTATACGCTAGGGAAGCACTGACAGGTTGAAATGAGACTGAAATCTGTTGCCTTAATCATCAGCAGCAGTAGGAATGTAGCTATGACCACGGAAACAGCTTACAAAACGGTAACTTTGGAGCAGGGAGACAGCTTATGGAGGAGTACACTTTGTTAGCCTATCTAGCTGCCCAGCTGACTTCTGAAATAGCATAAAATCCCGCTTTTCCCCAGGAACAAGAGCTGATAGTTGTATATCTGCTTTTCACACACAACATGTGGAGACTGAGCTTTGGAGTAGAGGTTATTTCTCCCTGTGCTGAGGGACTCTTTGGGAACTGTGTTGATTTGTGTGGATGAGCCGTGCATGTTAACGGGGCGCTCTGAAATCGGCTGTCATTTGGAAGTTTGTGACCCTTTGATTGAGACACTGATTTTCATTAGAATACAAAGAGTCACTCCTGACTTTTATTTTTCCGTTGATGAGAGTGGCTGTCATAAGTTGTTTCAATGGGCCCTTATTACCAAAGGCATTTGGAGTGATTTCTAGGATAATAGTGCACTCTAAAATGGGGGATATGTGGCAAGTCCACAAGAAGAAGCAATTTCTGCCTTAGTGGTGCAAATGGATAGGATGAGATGCTCATGGAAATCTTACTTTCAAGGATGGAGATAACTGTGGCGATGAATCTTTCCATGTAGCCATAAAGGAAAACTGTGGTGGAGACTTGAAATGAAGCTACTTCTGATTATAGAGCCATCCTTTCTTTCCCAGAAAATAAATAATGATTTTCAGAATAAACAGGAACATAAAGTTTTATGGTTAGGTATTTCAAGGACTGTTTATTTGCCTAAACATAAGCGGATTGCTAATATGATGTGACAGAATGGTGGCCCTCTTTCTCAGAGCTGGATGAAGCTTTCTTTCAAGCGCTTGTGGTAGCAGTGGTAATGTGAAGATGGTTGGACTGGATGATCTTATAGGTCATTTCCAACCTTGTGATTTTATGATTCAGTATGAGGTCTAGTCTTTTCCAGAAACTATCCTCTCTCATTCCACTTATAGTGTTACTCTGGGTATATGAACTAATCTTTGTTCAGGACTTTGTTTGCAGGCCATTGATTCTATTATATTTAAATATTTCTCTTTGAAGCTCAAAATCAAGGACAGCTTCAAAAATGGGCATCTTCTATTAAGTGTAATTACTTTAATCTGAAGATTACAATAAAAATGAGGGTGCTAAACAGGGATAGCCACTAAATGAATCTGCTGTAAAGAATAAGAGTTGTAAAACTACTTCTAGTGAGAATTACAAATGAAACATTCATGTTTTGGATTGCACGTTATGCCATTCTTGAAGGCAGAAGCCGTCTCTTTATTTCTTCTCTTGTAAATGACTAAGACGCATAGCAAGTGCTTCCTTGTGCACCAACAGGTTCATAACCTAATGAATTTTAATGTGATATTGTTTTTGTTAATATAGTCTCATTTTTCATTCAGCACAAAATGCTTTTAAAAAAAGGATGCTTAGAATTTTCAGTGGCAACTGTTGTGCTCAGGGACATAAGTTTGCACTAATGACTACTACAATCAAGTATTTCTCAAAATATATGTTTTGGTGCTTTCCATTTGTGGTTGGTCTAATATGTACACCTTCACAGTATTCATAGAGCCACTTATCATTCAGACCACCTGAGTGACCTTTTCTCCTTTGATCTTGTCTATTGCATTACATTTCCTAACCAATTGGTCCATTCTGTTGTTGCTGATCAGCATTCAGATGACTTACTGGCTTTCAATCCCAGCAAATGCTTCGAGGGATTGAATTTGCCTAAGTTTCAATCCTTCTATTTTTGATAGGGAGTAGTAAAGGATGCAGTGCTGATTGACTGCCTTCAACAATGATGGCAGCAATTGCACCCAGACTTGGAGTTCTCAGGCAAAACTCCCCCATATTCCAAAAGTGAACTGGGCATGTGGGAACTGAAAGTTTTGTTGCCTTGTTGCATTTTTGAATAAAAATTGACCTTATGGGCATCATATCTATAGTATTTGTTTTAGTGGAATGCCCATGTTTTTTTTTTTTAGTAAATGTAACAGCATTCTAACTGGAATAAAATGACAGGAACATCTACAGAATCCAACCATGTTTTCTATTGACAGTTAAAACTAAATTCAGTTTAAATATATATGTATTATATATGTATAATGTCAATAGCAAACTTGGAGGACAGGAAGGCACAATTTAGGTGGAATTAGGTGGAATCTCAGTCTGTGAGGGTGATCCAAAAAGTCTTTGTTCCTGCAGCTGTAAAAACCTATTAGGCGCTTGCATTTTGGGCAGTGTTTCTTAGATGCTGACATTTCAGCTGCTGCATGTGTCCACAAACACTCTGATCTTAGTTGCTTGGAGAATTGTTGCCATCTAAGATCCATTTCAGCTGGAGCAGAGCCTAAGTGCAGCACACAATGAATGTGGAGTTGGTTTGAACTGTGAATAAAAATGGATTCATTTTAGATACAAGTTACAGCCAATGACTGTAATAACTTCAGATTTAGTGAAAACTTCTGAAGCAACACTTACTAACTATATGATAGCAACAATAGTTAATGCCTCTGAAAAAATTATCACAAAAATTAGTACTAAGATTTTTCATATCAATTTGCCACCTATTACCGAGCTTATCCAATCATATATACACAAGTACGTGCAGTACATGCAGTGGTTTATGCAGTCCAAAGTGCTCTGAATCTCTGGAGCCTGTGCTATACACCTGCAGCTGTTCCATACTGCCATTTCTGGGGTCTTAATTGAAAGTAGAAGCATTTGGTGGGAATATTGCTAACTCATCTATCCAAACTAACACAGTCTGCTTGAACTGGCCTAAAAATATGAGCAATTGTCCTAAGAGCTATGGAGTACTGGTTTTAGGTTGTTTTAAGACTGGATTGTTGAATGTGTGAAGTAGGTAGCAAGAAAATTTTCTTTATAACCCATTTGTTTACCAGACCATAAGTTCAAATTTCACATCTCCTATGAAAGAATTATATTAGCAAGCAGTCAGCACTTTTTATTAAATTGCAAGGCCTTTAACAGGGGCGTTGTTGGAGGAGACCAATCTCTTAGGGCAGTCATGGGCATTTACCATCAGTAGCTAATGGCTGATGGTTAAGATTACAAGTCCAAGGAAACAGGCCTGCAGCTGCGTGCAAATGTGTTTCCTTAGCTCTTCTGCTACTTCAACCATAATCAGAACAGTTCTGGCCTTGGCGCTATTAAAAAATCAATCCCAGAACCAACAATGTGACTTATTAGAAGCAATGTGTTAATTTGAAATTATGTGTCAGGATCTCGATCCTTTATGGTAGCACTCTTCTGACCTCTGCATTAGGCTGCATTAGGATTCCTTTCTGGAATACCAGGCCAGCCCATACGTGTGGTAATGTCCCAGTAAGAGATGTCTGTTCTTTTTTTTGTAAATATATAATGCTTGATGATAGTTTCTGCCCTGCAGTGTGATGGAACTTCAGATCCAAAGCAAGTAATTGAGGAAAAGAAAGTCTCTCTTGAAAGGAGTAAAAAGTTTTCCTCTGTTACTCTAGTAATTACCTGACAGAGTCAATTTCTTTGGCTTTTCTTTTTTTTTTCACTTGTTAGAAGGTAAACAGACACTCTCCGTATTTTCCTGTGCTCTTTCTGATGCTTATTTAGGACAAATATAATCAATATTAAAAATGAATTTTCTAAGCTATCATAACCAACAGTTAATTCCATTCAAGATCACTAGCTTAGTTAGCATCACCTAAAAGTGTAGATTTTCCTCCATTGAGTGAGACAGGAGAAATGAGAATAATGCAGTGCTAAAAGAAGCTGAGGAGAAGGATACATGTGATAAATCTTAAAAATAAATTGATGTATTCCTCTGGTTTCGATTCATGTCATAAGGGAATGAAACCGGGAGATTTTCCCACAAAGACCTGATGCCAGGGCAGTTAATACCAGAGATTAAATACTTCTTTAAAAGGGGAACTGCATCCAATCTGAGAATTCTGCTGCAGGATGTACAGGCTGACATCCATAAAGGCACTTTGACTCCGTAACATTCAGCGCTGCTATACCCCTGCAATGGGAGGTGGCCAGAGTGAGATACACAAAGCCAGAGGCAACTCTTTCACGCAATTCAGATAAAGATGCTTTGGGTTTATTAGGCACATTGGATGACATTAGGATGCCTTGGATGTTGCCTGGGTCCTCAGCGGTCTCCTGCTAATACTTAAGTAATTAAAAAATATGCAGGTACCTTTGCAGAGTTTAAGCCTCCAGCCTTAACCTGCCAACTTTAATAGATCTAATATTTTATTAGGAACTAAAACAAGACACAGACTTACTTTACAACAATGTAAGTTACACTCTACTACTTGGTTACTGGGGTGAAACAACTTGCACCAAATCCAGTGATGTTAATTCTGATTAAAAAAATAAAAATTAAGAATCTAGCAACAACAACCAATAAAACAAAACCCTGGCATACAGTGGAAGATTTCTATGCATATGAATCTAAAATATATAGCCTACTAATTGTCAGCAAATATTCAAATCAACATTTATTTTGTGTTATTGCTCTTCCTACTTCTCCAAATCTGGCAAGGTGCTGCACTTACCCATCTGAATTTCATGAAAATACTTGTGTTTGAGAGGGTTGGAATTCTTGTGACCCTTGGGATTGTTCGTGTATCAATAGTTTACAGTGATGAAAATTTTAATGTAGGGATATATTGATAAATATTTTTACATAGGGATTTGGTGTGTTTTTATTTCACGTATTTTTGAGGTACTAAATTTTTGCATAAAGTTGTGAGTTTGACTGTGGAATTTCTTGTGGAATAGACACTCTATGATGAGTTCAAAACATGTTGTGGCTTGATTTAAAAACAAGCTAATAAAACTATATTACCTGGGAGTTCTTATTGCGAGAAAGAAGTCTCTTAAAGAAATAAGATGAGAAATGTTGCTGGAAAATCGTTTAATGGATTCTGATTCTGTTTATGGAGCCTCAGTGGATTACTGCTAGGATCTGTGCCTGCTCTTATGTGTAGAGCCTTGTATTACATCAGTGCCATTTAATCAGAGTTTCGTACTGTGAACCCAATATAGTCACCAAAATCTACAAAAGCATGCCAGAATTGATCTCTTAAGTGCAAAGCAGTATCGTGAAGTGAAAGTTTCTGAAGAATGCGTCACAGACCTTAATATCCTGATGGAACTCCCCTGATGATGAGCATATATGATGGGGTTGTGACCAGAGTCCTTGTTTCCTGGGGAGTGCCATGCTGTGTCAGACTTGAACCACCGTGCCAGCAGCAGTTCCCACACTGGGTGTGCTGAAAGCTGCAGCAAGAAATCATTTTCTCTTATAGCCCTGTATGTGAAGCAGGTTAGTGATGGAAGAGAAAAATCAGCTGCTTCTTATAGCTGCAGTCTTTTGCTTTTCAACAAAATAGCCTTTAAGGGTGAACTTTACTAAATAAACTTTATTAAACAAATCTTTTTCTTACATTTTTAAAGAACTTGGCTTCAAAAGCAATAACTTAGTTGAAGGAAAGTTATGAGTGTTTTAAGTATCTTAGCTGAGGCCTTTGCTTTAATGAGAATTTTCCTGGAGAAAATGACTGCTTGTTATGAGAAAAGGCATTAGAATCTGGATCCTAAAGAAAATTTCTCAGTCAGAGAACAACTCATTTCAGTGTAAGTTGTGCTTTTCAAAAATATTCAGATTATTTGGAGCTGCAACCTCTAAAAAAAATGAGACTTAATTTATTCAAGCTGCTTTTTGTTGAAAGAAAATAATTCACAACTTAAAAACATAAGCCATATGTTACTTTAAGTAAAAAAAAATTCACAGATATGATTTTGTTATGGGTGTTTTGTTTGCAAAGTGTTTTATTTTTGATTGTCAAGACTGTACTGTTCTGATGTCAAAATAACACAGATTACATTTCTGCATCTCTAATGATAATTCCAAGTATTTCAGCAAGCCCCCAGTGAAGCTATGTAAAAAGCATATTTTTATTTACCTTTTCTATTGCTAGATGTTACAGCCTATTAATTCATTCATAAACTTAAATGGAGGCAGTGTGAATACATACTAATATCATTGTCCATTTTATAATGTATTATTAAATATTCATTGTCTCTATTTATTTAAAATTCTGTTTCATGATGTACGAGAAGATCTGTAGCATAACTGACTTTACTGCACAGTATTTATGTGGTCAAAACACCCATAAAAATTTCTCTTGTAGTAAGAGGTCAGGCGTGCATGGTGTAGTCTTGCTTTTTGACTGGTCAGACAGTCCTTTCCTATGCTCCACTTTTTACTGTTTGCAGCACCTCTTTACTTTCAGTCACTTCTGCTCTGCTGACAAAAAGCACAGCTGGATTTTGGGGGACTCACTGTATTGATGACCTTTTCATTGTTTTGCCTGTCAAATTCATGTTGTTGGCTTCTTTTCTGCATGCATTTTTATATATTTCAGTAAATGGGAAGCAAGGTATCATTAAAAAAATTCTAAACTTTATGCATTTAGTTTCTCTAGTGATGTTGCGCTAAATTGTGCTTGCTAAAACAAACAGAACATCCTTCTCTTGGCAGGGAAAGTCTTTGTAAATGAGAACATGTTTCTTAGTCTAATTATTTCTTTATTGCAGAAAAACAAAGGCATAAGTTGAGCTATTTGGGGAATAGTCAATTGATTTATGATGATTTATGCTTTTGAGTCTCCTGTTATTTGGCTGGTGGACAGAAATTGATTGAACAGTGGACTTGGTAGGTAAATCAGGCTTTTCTGAGGGGTTTTGAACTGGGTTTTGAGTTATTTTGTTTCCTCTCACAGCTGAATTTCCAGTGTCCATCCAAGAACACTTTGTGATTATTTTCTACAGAACTGCCTACTTCATTTGCTAGACTTTTCCCTCTGTGTAATGGGTTTTTGGGAAGTGGTGAACACCAGTCAGAGGCATCACTACTCCCATTTTCTAATGAATATTATTATTCATGCAGAGCGTGAATAGCGCTTTCTCACAGGGAAAGCATTACACGTTCTGCCCAGCTTTCTATCTTGCCCTCTGGCGGAATTGGCTACCCCACCTCACAAAGTGACCTAAATCTGTGTGCTTGACTACTGACCAAGGACACCTTTAGTGGATCTTAGCTGTCTTTTCCAACCTCAATGATCCTATCTGGAACTGCACAGTTCCAGATTTAAATGTACTTCGATATCACATAATTTGACTGATCAATTTTTCACTATTATCCCAAGGGATTTAGAACTACTCTAAAAAGAAGGGAGAGATGGGGGAATGAACTTTTGTTTGTCACTCACAGATCTCTTGCTCCCTTCACTCTTTCAGGTTTGTTCTGAAACATGAGATGTTACTGTGTTGTTTCATGAAACAGAAGCATGAAATTAGGCCAAAAAGATCAATTTAACTCCTGCTTTCCTGTAAAGGAGAACAAGATTGAAGGATGGATAACATTTGATTTATTCTATTGTTCTCTTACAAAGGCTGCATTTTCTGGGAAAAATTACTCCTCCTACCTACTTCTAACTATATTAAAAAAAAGCCTTCTTGATCTACATTAGTTTGGTAAAACATATACTTTTCTAAATGACTTTAAAATCATCTGAATGATATCAAAAGATCTTAAGGTTAATGCTTCCATTTTGCTATGTTAGTTGAATTTTGCAGCTTAGACACTGAAGTTGAATTTGCTTTGATTTTATGTTATCCCTTGGTAGCTGTTTATGTTGCCTGCAGTCTTGTGCTGGCATTGCGTAGCACCAAGGGAACAAGCTATTTCAAGAAAATCTTGCTGCTGCCCCATTTGTTTTCTCTGTGCCTAAAGGCCAAAAGACAAAGCAGCTGGAGTCGTTGTGGTATGCAGGAGATAAAGCTCTGGCTATGAAATCTCAGTCTTCTACTATGTGATGAAAGGGGTTCTCAACAACACGAATGAGGAAAAGTAACATCTCTAAAAAACAAAATCACTCCTTTTCTAGTTAAGATTGTTTGCACACTTCCAGTTTTTCCTGAAGTACAGCAAGAAAGTTTCCAGCTGTTTAAGAACAACTTTAATTCTATCAGCTTCATAGCTCCAGGGAATTGTATTTATGAATATGGCTGCTTGTGATAACTAGCTCATTAGCAAATGCTTGAGTCAGAACTCTGTGTGCAGATGGGGCTAAGCTGAATGTTTGGGTGTTGGACTCTGCAGTGCAGTGGTACAGGTAGTCCTGACGAAGGATATGCTGCCGTAGGAGGTTACCTATTTAAATAATACACAAGTAGCTTTATTCATGTATTTAATTCCAAATATTACTTAAATGTGACTTAGTGAGGGGGAAGAAGATGGCTTAAAAAGAAGATTAGCAGAAATATGGTCATCTGCACATCTGTAGGCAGATGAGTAGCATCTACACATCTACAGGAGATGTGTGCTACAAGGAAAGCAACATTTACTTCTGCAGAGGACAGTAGTCCTTCAACAGGAAAACAGTTTTACTCTGCTTCATTGAGATCACTTCTATCAATCTCAGGAGTGATGTGACCTCTTTAACTACCTTTCCTTTTCGGAAGTCCTTCTGCCCTTTGCATAATCAGAAAAAAACTGTCTATCTTGTGGACGCATCTTTTCTTTCTGGACAGTCTCATATTCCTCAATACATCATCAAGGGCTCACATTTGGATGATGCATTGTGGTAATCTGTACTGAGATGCAATTATTTTGGTGACATATTGCTAAGGAACTCCCGCCAACTGGCAGGGATGACTGTAGAGATTCTCACTAACAGTTATACCATTATTTAAGGAGAATGAAATATTTTTTTTGAATGTCTGAGCACTGGTTCAGAAAGGAAAAGTGTATGACTACATGCACCAGAAAGCTGGAGGAAGTGTACCCAGCCAGTTGTGTTTATAGTTTAAATGAACGGTGAGAACTTTTACATTTTTATTTTTACAAGGGGATGAGCATCTGCTCTAGAAACTGCTGGTTATCAGGCTCTTTTCCCCGCATGAAGTGGAGCCAATTATGTACTCTAGACCATCCCAAGAGGAGCACAGAATTCTGTAGCTCAAAGCAAGGCTGCTTAATAAAAAAGGGACACAGGAGAGCACAGTCCTTGCTATACTAAAATAGGCTAAAAGGGAGTTTGCTGTTCCCTTCTATTCTAAAACAGTTATAACAACAGAGAGGAAATATGTGGTGACTCTAACTTTAAAGCTGGGGGTTCGTTCTTCTTTTTCCATCTTTCTCTGTTGAGTTTTATTTATGCTATGCTAAAGTATGGCAGGGTATCTTCATCTAAAACCCCATGAAAAAGTGGTGCTTTTCTAATGGGCTCTTCTGAATCTCACCTGTTTGTGAGGTCACCCTTCAGGTTGGGTTACATGAATCAGGTGGGAATTCTCATACCTAATTAGGAGGCTATGATATCACTTGGGTGCAAACGTTAGTTGTATATATTTTTTCCTAGCATGTAAATTCTGAACAAGTATATTCACATAATATTTGTGAATGTTTACAGCTTTGATATATATTCAAATGTTTCCGTACCTGTATTCAAGCATTTCTTGAGAATCTAAAAAGTATACTTTGTCCTATTTTTCCTTCAACCCTTTCTTTTGTGTCCTAAATCTTGTAAATAGAGTTGTCTGATGATCCCTTTCAGTTTTTCCTCATTTTTTCTTCTGTTCTCCTCGCTGATGAAGATTTTACTTTTCATTCAAGAAAATGATTCACTATTTATACAAGCACACTCTTGCTGAGACTCTGCAGGTCACTTTATAGCCTACTGTGCCAGTTAACTGAGATTCTTTAGTCTCTTTTTCTGCTTCTAAAGCAAGTATTTCCTCCAACTTGATTGCTTAATCCAGTGTCCTTTAAAGCAGAGTTATTTCTGCTAATAACACTTCATGGTTTACTGGGTCACTTCATGCTCTCAGTAGTATGACAAGTGTTCATGTCCGCAGCCCAGCTGTTTTTCTTTCCACTGATGGTTGCTCAGACTTTGTAAGGCTATAATATTCACCTCTATGGAACTAATGGGAACTGTAGGCTTGAACTCTTCACAGCACTCATTGCTGGGGTTACGTGTAGAACTTTCTCATCCATTATAAAGGGGAAACAGGAGTACACTGATAAACATGTGAAGGAACTCCTTGTGTGCCTTTCTGGCAGATTAACAGATGGTCTGTGGTTAAGTCCATTGTCTGAGTGTGCAGTTTATCTATTTTTTAATCCTGCAGTCTGGTAGGCAACCAGGCTTTCATCCTTGCCATGGGTAATAGATGAAAAATTTTAAAGGCTGTTGAATGTTAAGTTTTCACAGTAGGTTGGGTGTTCAGCTAGTCCCGATAAATCTGTGGTTGACTTCTTCTGCCTAAACTTTTCCATGGTGAATTTATTTCTGTTACACTCCAGAAATCCATCACACTGAATTCCTCATTTCCCTTAATTCATTTAGTCATAAAGACTTATCAGTCGAGGATATGATTACATAATACACTGTTTTATTCACTTTTTTTTCACTAAACATGTAATTGTATCTATATTATTTTTTCTTGTATTTCCATTTCAATTATAAAATTATTTAGACAAGAAAAATCTGTTCTGTATAACAAATACAGTAGTTCTGGTACAAATGATTACTTGTGCTGAGACTCAAGAAACTTGCAAGATAGTTGAATATTTTTACATAGCTGTCAGGAAAATCACACGAGTGCAATGTAATTCAGTACGTCATAGGAAGCAATGAATAATACAGCTGTACAAATAATGCAATCAGAACTCAATAATTTATGAATGCATTTGCACATGAATTTTCTATTTGTGTAGTCAGGGATGGATGCTTTGTTGTTCTTCCATGTTTCTTTTTTTCTATTGGTGATATTTTATTGTTATTTTTATTACTATTATTATTAGTTTTTTCTTGATTTTGTTTTACATTATACTACAACTGCAGAGCCAAATAATAAACAAGGCTTTCTTGTGTGATTTGCTTTGCTAAAATATATGGTAGCTCTCCTGAATGTGTTACAGAGTGGAAGGAATTGATGGAAGGAAAGAAAATGAAGTCAGTCTGAAAAAACACAAGAGTGAAATGAGTATGTTTTGCATAGTGGTTAGGATATCAGGCAATACTGTGTATTCGTGCTTAGATTTTATAAGATAAGCATAAATATAACTTCATTTTTGGCTTGTCGCTGATGTAAGTAGGGCCGAATTTTTGATGTTTTACCAGTAACTGAAACAGAACAAAATTCAGATACAGTGGGCCAGTCTCACGTATGCCCTGAACACACAGGACATATTTTCATAAATGTCATGAGAAGGGAGGAGCTGAAGGTCTCAGGACTACAGTGCTGCTGGGGAACTTGGTAAATCATTGACCGAGTGGTTCAGAGATAACTGTGAGAAGTTGAGGAAATACATACAGGAGTCTTACCTAGAAGGCAGGTAATCATCTCTGAGATAAACCTTAGGTGCTTTTTCTCCCACATTACTCTCAGTTGTCCTCCTGTCAGAGCCTTGGGCCCTTTGTATCCACCACATAACCTGTCTGTATCTGTGGTCCAGTATGCATTTACAGCAGTGGTATGGATTTTAAGCTAACTTGATTGCTTTTGACAGAGAATCTAACACTTAAGCTGCCAATTTTGAGATTTTTTTTATATTTGTAAGGAACAATAGCAAACTTTAAAATATTCCGTCTGCTTTCATGCTCTTTATTCCTTGCATAAACTGTAGCTGTCTTTGAATGATTTTAGACTTTCCTGTGCTTTTAAAATCCAGTCAAGTGTTTGAGCCAAGACATACTTTGTCTTTGTGACACTGTCACTCCATTGACCTTATGCCCATCTCTTTGATGAAAAATAAGCAGCAAAGAAAGGCGCATTCAGAATAAGATCCCAATGTAGGGATCTCCGCTGAATGTTATCTTACATTTCAGCAGCTTTTTTGGCTCCAGGACTTGGAAACATTTACATTTTGTGCTGGCTTTGCTACTTGTTTCCCCCCCCAAATGTTCTCAGCTTGTTTTTCAATATGTGCTTCACTAGTTTATTCATACTCACTTTCTCAGAATAAACCTGGTAACTGAGGTCCAGGGAGCAGAGCAATGCTCTTGTGAGCAGATATGTGCTGCTCAGTTCCAGTTTGGATATGTGTATTGACTTCTTCAGATGCAGCGAAACTGAAAGCGTAGTGGAACATTTTGCAGAGTGCTGTGTGACTTTTATAACAGAACATATAAAACACCTTTTGATAAAACTTCTCCCTTCCCCCCCCCCCAAGTTAATAATTTCCATTTTTCATTGTTATTTCCTTTCTTCCTACTTTCTTGATGAAATATCTCTCTTGTTTGCTGACAATGCTGTGAATAGCTTATCTGAATCTTATAAAGTTAGGGTGAAAAAATATTGTGCAAATACATTATAGGATACATGAATACAAGAAATCCTAAATTCAGGCAGCCTAATGTGTGTTTATTGCTAAAACATCTATCATACACAGCAGCCTCAGCTTTGACTGTGGAATTATCTTCTTTGCATGGTAACATCAAGTCCAACGAGGCACCCTGATGTTAGTACAGTTTTGCTGACAAAGCAAGGAATTCCCAGCCTTTGCAAAACCAGGGCCCATAAGTGATAGTAACTGCAGTAACAAGGACATGGTTCTGCCAGTGTCACTGGGAGCCTGTGCAAGCAGGGAATGCTCTGGTCATAAAATCACACTGCAGAGGTAACACTTGTGACTGTATGGTCTGAGAGTCTTCAAATGAATGTAAGTATAGTTTAGTGAGTCCTGCGTGCTGGCAGCATGATGTAGGAAGATTTAAGGGAAGTAAGAATCAAACCCAATATAGATTTTTTTTCTTTTTTACTGGGGCTGTTGAATTGCAGGGAGTGCTCCCTGTGCAGAACGCTTTTGATGGGAGACGTCAGTGCCTCTGGGAGGAGTTTCAATGGTGGAACATGTCCAAAGAAGAATGGAGGCTTTGGTCAGCTGTGAATGGAAATAAGCCTATCATCCTACTGGTGCAGCTATGAAAATCTTTACCTTATTTGACTGTTTTTTTAATGATCTCTTTGTAGATAAGTTTTAGTAATTATGAAAGTATGCTGAAGGACATAAGGTGCTTACATTTACAGAACATTAGAATTCATCTTCCAAATTATACATCAGCTCAGTTCTCTTTCTTCCTGCTGTTAGGCCAGTCCCAGAAGCAGTGTATATGCAAGTATGCATATTTTGTAACTTAAGTTTCCACTTAATAGGAATTCAGTCCATTTACACAACCGGGTACATGTCCAATATTTTCCTACCAGCAGGGCTCCAGGCAGCTCTGTGTCATGTGGTGGAGGTGAACAGCTAACTGCTCATTTTGCTGCAATGTAAAGGTCCTTGAGATAAAATATGAATGACTTATTTTCAGAAAACATATGTTTATCTTTGTAAATTTAATGTGCCCCATCTGTATCTCTCTGTATCTATACTCATATTTATGCAGTGTTAATAACCTGAATATAGGAGAAGGAAATCCTGATTCTCCTAAGAAAGGAAAACTTTCAGGAATAGTGAGGTTTAAAAAGCATTGCCTTTACTTGCATGAACTGTCCCAGGTTTTCTACTCCTGCAGAATTTTTTTGTGACATCCTGAAAAACATTTTTTTCATTGTCACCTTAAATAAAACCAAATCAAGCTCAATGAGGAAATCTAAGTAATATTCAATAATTTTATATTGAACAGTTTTAAAGTTATGCTCAGACCTTCTCGGAAAAGGAAAGTTTGGTTGACAGATGCATGACTCCGATGGACTGGGTTGTGTACCATCTGTAGTAGCTTGTTTCAGATCCAGGACTTGGCTGGAAGATGCTGATCTATGGGCTGGATTTTCTTTCAGTGGAAATCAGAGCGAGATGTCTCTTGCATGCAAAGATCCCTCTCCATTATGGAGCCTCTGTTCTCTAAAGAGTCGGATCACATGCTTTGTTTACTCTTTTCACGTGTCTCCATCTCAGTTATTAGCACCTACCATGATAATACTTTGATTACTTTGACAAGACATCATCATTATAATTATCCTTGCTGCTGTTCAGAACAAGGATGGTATTAACAGGGCACAGACAGCACGCAGACCTTGTTCATGAGGTAAATGGCTTAAACTGAAAAAGTCTTCAGTAAAGAAACCTGGACTAGTCTGTATTGTAGTGATATTAAAAAAAACAGGTTGGATCTGCATTCAAACTTCTCTGTTCTCTGATAGTCAGGATTTGTTCCTGGTACCCTAAATGAAAAGCTTCCTTTGTCTGTCCAGTTCTGGGTTACCATTAATGCCTCATCAGAGTAAATATAGTGCTAATTTACTGAGATGTTTCAAGTATTAATTACTTCCTGTAGTTCCTTAGACATGAAATCCACTCTTCATTATAAAAGCTTTCAAAGTTCTACCCTGAAACAACTTTCAAAAGTAACTGAAGTAAAAAGCCTCAACCAGTCTTTGCTGTAAGCATTGTGTAATGATAATTGTCTATCATTTATTCTGATGTTTCAAAATTATTCAAATACCATATTTCCCCCCTAGCTTTTGTATTCTGTTTTGCTTTAAAAGGGACTCTAAAGTGTTATATTGACTGTAACTGGATCTGACCAACTCAGTTACTTCACTGTTTGCACTGACCACTTGTTGAAACTTAGACATATATATTTGCGATTAAGATGCTGCTAATTCAGTTAGGTTTTCTTGCTAATCTATGCATAGAGAAATATTAGGAATGTTAAATATTAAAGAGAAAGTGGGAGCAGATAAATACAGGGAAAATAAAAAGTAAAATGGGGACTGATTTTTTTTTTAAGTTAATGAATTATTCAGCGATGACTATGAAAAATAAATAATCACAGATGTAATTATCCAGTGACCCTTCTGGCCTCTTTAAACAATTACCTTTAAATAGAAATCAAGTCTTTTCTGCCATTCTGCAATGTGACAAAGCATTGACAATGAGTTCTTACTCTGTATTGTTCCTTGCCATGTGCAGATAATTCAGTATTGTTGCATCTCTTTGATCTTCTGTACAAATATAAATTTAGAGAGATATTATTATGAAATATCCGAATCATACTGTTATATAAATGAACAAAGTCATGTCTTTAGGATAGGCCAAGATTACAAAATAATCTTGGGATTTACATGCACAATTCAGATGCAAATATTAAAATTATTGTGAATGTTGATTCTGAATTCTCTACAAAAAGCTGCAATTTGAGGCTTTTTAGAAGTATTGTATATGATTGTCGAAGCACATTGTTTCTCATATTGGAATTAATTTTGTTTTCTTCTTTCTCCCTCATGGAATAGAATTAGACTGTAAGCAGTTAGATGATACTCAGCAAGAATTTAACCGGGCTTTGGATCTATATGGTTTTGTAAGGGATTGTGGAATTTATCAGGATGGAAGTTATTACAAGCGTGACTGTTTTCTGCCCACATCAATTGTTACCACACAGCCTACAGTGGCATCTTCTCTTCATATTTTAACATAAAATAGCTTATCACTTGATAAGAAAAGATGCATGTCATGTAATCAAGGAAAATGAAAAATATTAGCATATAGAAACACCTCTACCCATAAACTTTATTGTGATCACTTAGCATTTCAATCTGAGACCATCCTTTTTGAAGAGGAGCAAGCTATGATGTATAGAAAAGAAAATTAACTTAGAAGTAATTTTCTGTGTTCTTCTTGTCATTATTTTTAGTAGCTGTCTTTGAGTAAGAATTTTGTCTTTAAAAATGTAGCACTTCTCTACTACCCTGTCCTTGAATTGAAAAACTTTATGGCATCCCATTTTGTTGCTGTGGAAATGAATAATAAATTGATCACTGGATTCTCTGAAGGGAATAATTTTAGGGGGAAGACTGAGGGGAAGAGAAGGGCAAATTTTGAAGTTGAATAGATTTATTGTGGAATTAGTTATTATGAGAAAAAAAGATACTGATTGAAGGCAGAATACCCCAAATACAACATACTCAGAAGGCAGCTTGGAAAGAGACCTCTGATAACTTCTGATGTTGTGTCCTTGAGGAGGGCTGCATAATTTCTTTGCTTATTCATCAGACATGGGACTGTCAGCCAACTTTTTCTGCCCAGCTGCTCTGCAGAGATTCTGAGAGAAAATGGACTTGCCTTTTGTTGTATTTCGAGCATTTGGCTAGAGGCATGCACATCACTACTGAATCATGCCAGTCTGCTGCATCTCTGCACATCTAGATTTTGGGAAGATGCCACAGACTTACAGCTGTGTCAGAGGCAATGGTTGAACAGGTCTCAGCAGATTCTTTGCTTGTGATTAACTTTCACTGATTAGATGTTACTGAGACATCAGGCAGGAAGGACAAAGATGCTTTGTTTTCTTTTTGTGATGAGTAACTGTTTATGCCGTGAAGTCTGTCTGATGCCAGTTTCTCCTGTTAGCCTGCTGCTCTGGAGCTGGTTAGTGCCTTCAAATACAAGGAAACTTTCTAATTTTTCTGCTCAGAATAGTGAAAATTTGGGTCATATTTTTTTCAGTTTCACCATGTGAATAAAAAATACAGCTGTAGTTGTTGCCTTAGGATGCTTTAGGGTTGTATCACTTAACAAGGAAGGAAGATGGTCTTTCTTGCTGCTTTAAAGGCTGTCACCTTTTCCAAGCACGTAAGAATATTCTCTTTATTATTAATTAGTAGCAGTGAAGGAATATGCCAAGTTCTTCTCTGTGACTTGATCTTCCCTTTGGGAATTTAACTGTGGAGAGATGCCTTTGGTTCATTCTTCAGGATTGAAATGAGATTCTCTGATGTCCATTATATGTTCTTAGCAATCAGTGTTATAATCATGGACTCTGTCTGTTTGGAGCTTCAAAGGGATGTGTTTCTTGTGCTACCCTACCTGGCTACATAGCTTTTCTCCATTAGTTTCAAAGCATGCCAACAGATTTGATGACTTTAGAGACCCAAATTTGTGGCATAATATAGTTCTCCAAAGCAGAGGAATATTCTAAAACATTGATTCTCCACATGACCTTCAGTCCAGCTTAGTGCCAATCCCCCAGAGGAACTCTTATCTCCCTGAATTGGCAGGGATCCTTAGAGACTTTGGGGACAGATGTTATCAGAGATCTGCCAGCCCTAACAGTAAATATAATGGCATATTTTGATGGATATAGATTTTGTGCAAGCTCATGACTTGCTTATTCTATACCTCAGTAACTGCTACTAAAGTAAAAAATTTGCTTGCCTATTCAAATTCTAGTTTAATAGAATTTTTATCAATTGCTTCTTGAAAGGTACAGCTTTCAGGTTTGTTTTTGTAATCGAACTGCATAATCTTCTGTCATTCAGTCTCAGCTGTCATGTAATTATGATTTTTGATAGATGTAACTGAAGCATATCTTAGCCGAAGCAAAACATATTTAGCATATTTAGTCATCAGCTGTGCACATTTATTTCACGCATATTTCACTTTGTATCAGTGCTACCAGATGGAAGTGCCGCAGAGGGTAATATCGTGGAGGCAAGGGTCAGACTTCTATCTTCATTTTACTGATTTAATCAACGGGGACCTTCAAATGTTTTTCCCTGCCTGTTCAATTACAGTTGGAATATCTCACAGGTACCTGTGAACTTTCAGGATGGACGCTTGACACCCCCTTATATAGTCCACTGCTCAGTTCTTCTTTTTTCTTCACTCATATCTTCCAAGCTGCATTTTATGACATAGACCATTCATTTAATCTTTATAGCAGCCTTTTTGTATTTAAGGAATTTGGCACAGCCTGCATTTGGCTGTTTTTTCTTAGAATAACAAGTATATCAATAGCAATATCTTCCTTCACAGTGTTTACAAGTCATTGAAGGATTTTTTTTTTTGTTCACTTCTATCTTCCCCCTGATTTGTGCATATACCTTATACGTTGCTGTCACCCCACATCACAGTCCTTTAGTATCACCTACTTAAAACTTGCTGTGCATAGTCCTTAGGAATGTGGGTACAAAGGCTGCTGAGAGCAGGCGATGCGACATCCATAATTACAGCTTGAAATGTGCCAGCCCCAAAACTCAGTTCCATGCTGCTCATGCATGTGCAAAATTTCAGTCCCACTCTCTCAAAGTAGTGATTAGATATAGCCAAAATGACACATTGCCTCTTTGTAAGGGTGAATTTCATCTGAGATGTATACTCTACAAGACTTTTACAGTCTACCCTTTTATACCTACAAATATGTCCTTTGAACACGTTCGTGATCTGCATTATGATAGATCAGTCAGGCAAAATTAACTATTGATGCTTTGTATTGACAGCTTCATGAAAAATCAGCAAGGGAAGGATTTTGAACATGAATATTAAAAACATGTAGGCATTTTTGGCTTCTCTGAAGAAAATGTATTCTAATGAGCTAGAGATGTCAGTTGTATTTGAAAATACTAATAATCATTAAATTTCAAAGAAAATCTTTTTGAAACTTGTATTTAGCCATCAGGTTATATTTTCAAATGACCCTCTACTGGCATCTTTAAAACATGTCGTTTTAGTGAAAGCATTCACTGAAATACAGGTTAGATGCATCCTTGCAGGTTTGTGCTCTGGGTTACACCACATTCAGGCTTTATACCGAACTGTTCACTACATCTTCTGAGGTTACTATATGTTGATAAATACATTTTAGTGAAAAGAAGGGCTTTTTGATTTCTATTGCTGATGCAAATGGTCTTACTGGCAGTGCTTGTCTTTGCATTGTTTCTCCATTTTCTGCTGAAAGGCTGGTGTTGTCTGCCTTGTACACATCATTCTATAGCTCCTCAAAACCATTCCCATCAATGGATAGGAGAATTACATGTCATTTCAATTTAAATGAAATAATTTATTTTTGTTTGTTTACAATCACTTAATAAAACCAGTGAAAATAGTTATTTGTATGTGAATTTGAATTGACATATTTAGCCTTTAAATGTGTGTTTTAAACAAGAACAATGAATATAACTTTTAGAAAACAAAGGCAAAGATCCTCTAATTGCTGTAGTCCTATATAGTTAAGCTGCAATTGATTCTGTAATAATAGTGTGTTACCAAGGACAATGCGTATCACAAAGCAAGTCTCTTGTAGGAAAGGATTGTCAAGTTAGGTACACGGTAATTAGTCAGGGGCAGACAGTTTTGAAAAACAAGCATACAAGAAGGTCAGGCTGGGCAATTATTTTGGTATAGAATAACCCTCCTCTGGAATGTTATTACTTGTACAATGTACACAGCTCACAGTCAGAGTTGGGAAATAGCCAATGCGCTTCTGTTTGTGACTAGTGATTGACCAAAGGCATGTGTGAAGTTGATAGAGTGAGGCAGCTGTCTGATGGTAGATGGGAAGCTCTGAAGTCTTCTGTGTGGGAATTTAAAAGTGTGTCTCACATAGAGCTCAGTGTGCTGGATGTTTATTATTATTGTGTCTAACTATGAGACTGTGGGAATTCAGTTTGTTGATTTAGCTGAACTGTAAAACAGGTTGGCTGATGGTGGGACTTAAGAGTATAGACATAATGTGGTTTTTTTTGAGGAACTTGCAAATTTTATTAAGATTGAAGGCTAGAATTTATGACTAAATTCTGGCAACGACTCATTTTACAGATTTTATTTTATTCCTTTCATGAAGTAGTAAAGGAAATGTGTCTGTGCATGTATACAAATATGTACAAATTCTTACACTTGTAAGATGACATAAATGAAGAAGCAGAGAGAGTTCTACAAGCTCAGCTTTTTCATTCCCACCTCCCCCAGTACTAGAGTGGTCCCTGGGGGACTTCACAAGTCAATAATGCT
The DNA here is from genome assembly GCA_035772895.1 of Perdix hodgsoniae. Taxonomy (NCBI): domain Eukaryota; kingdom Metazoa; phylum Chordata; class Aves; order Galliformes; family Phasianidae; genus Perdix; species Perdix hodgsoniae. The sequence continues at coordinate 623,816 of JAPSGF010000040.1, forward strand.
GTTTTCTCTTCCTCTTACTGGCAATGGCAAAATTACTTTAATGAAGCAGGTAAATATTACATCAAACAAGTAGAAATGCTCTGAATTAAATCTTCTTATGAAACTTGCTTTTGGAGGCTTCAAAACATGACAGTTGCCCCTGACATAGCAATCAGGCAGTACATAAACATTTCTAGAGAGCGATTCTGATCTTCCAGATACATAAAATCCTCAAAGATTATCTGGAGAAAGAACAACTGCTGTTGTATTTTTGATCTCTTCATTATCTTCCTCTAGTCTGGCCATTGGAGGGCAACCTCCTCTGTCTGTTTACATAGAAGAAGACCAAAACATACCTAGGCTTTATTTAATATATCTGAATAAAACTCTCAAATCATGTCCCAGCATGCTTTGTGCTCAGATTAATACATAATGAAACCTGGGTTGGATTCTCCAGGGACAGAGATTCTCATTTTTGCAAAAACTTCCATCTAGTTGATGGTCTGAAGGGAATTCCTCTGAAGCAAAGCAGTATCTATTTCAAAATATGACTGACACATCTAATTGGCTATTGATAGCAATGCTGCTTTCTTCTAAGGTAGAAATATGCAGAACTAAATATACAGACTATGGATGATGAAGTAGGTAGTGAAAATAAAAGGAATATTGATTGTTTAGGATAACATTTTGTTGATTTTCTCCACATTACCTAGAAAATATGGCATCATGAGTAATCTGTTTTAGTAGTCAGACACAGATGTCGAGGGTTAAGACGCAAAGATTTACAATTCTACTGAATAACTGTTTGCTACCCTGCAAGTATTGGAGGTAAACTGTGAGTATTTGTTCAGAAGCTACATATATGCAGAACAGAGATGAATGTTGTAAGTGCTGCTACAGTGGCACTGCATAGAGATGAGGAAATAGTCTGTGTGGGCTGCTTGGTTATCTTTTATTTTTGGATAGAGAAATGAATAACGTAATGTGATTATTAAATATTCAAGTAAATTACTGTGTAGCAACAGTGCCTGCACTAGACAAGTTGGTGCTGCTAACCAAAAACTTATTCTAATCTGACGTGCTCTAATTCAAGTAACAAATCAGGGAAAAAGTAAAGAAAAAGCCTGTTTTAAATATAAAAATGTCAGTAGAATGGGAAGCAGGCTGTAAGGCCATTGCAGAATGTAGATGAGAGTTACAATGCTGTGTAAAGATGGGAACAGAGAAAGAGAGCAGATGGAATGCATAGGCTTGCAAAGGTACTGCCTCCAAAGCAAAAATGGGTCATACAGGGTGGAAACAAGGCAATCTCAAGACAACAGAATAGTGACCAGACAAAATACAGCATCCTGAAAAGGAAGAAAAGTTCTGGGAGTGGGGAGGGAGGATGCATGTCATGAAGACTGAGGCTGACAAATGAAGGGCAGAGTACAGCTAAAGAAGGGGATGAACCTGCAAATGATTAAATAGACAATTTAAAAGACATTAAGTTCCTGTGGGAGACAGATGGTCGTGATATTAAGAGAAGAAAGCTCCAGATAGAAATGGGAGGAGCAACTGAACTTTGGATTTTTTCTTTTTATGTAGTCTTTTTTATTTTTCTTAAACTGAATCAAGAGAGAAATACCAACTTGTGGAGAAAATTTTTTTTTAAATGTTGCACTTGCACTTGCAGTAGACCTTATTGGCATGTAGGTCTTGTCTTCACCCTGCATTGTATCATGTGCCTGGTATGCTAGAATCTTAGATTGATTAACCTGCATAAACACTACTAATGTGTGACAACTTATGCTCAGTATCATCAGTAACTGTTTCAAGCAGGATAACATGGGTTTACTGTGGGGAAAAAAAGATCAGTATGATTTTTGTAGGAAATTGTGGATTATGGTTGTGCATAAATGAGAAGCATTAGAAAGAGGCCTCTGCTGTGTAACTCAGATGTGAGTCTGCAGTTTGATACTCCCCTCTAATTTGGATGTATCCAGTTTTGCATTGGCTCATTACGATACGAATGGAGAGACCAGCTGCAAAATTTAGATGCTCATCTAAATTTGGACTCGGAAACTTGCCAGAGGTCAGGGCCTCTCAGAGATGAAAGTGAAGTTCAGAATAATCTCCAATAGGAAGATGATATATGTTTTAGGAGTAACTTCAGACTTCCTCTCAGCTGTGATTTACTAAGTGAATCACATAGTGGAGGTTTTTATGGAAGCTATGTTTGCTTGACCCTTTTTGACACTTCTCTTTATTGTCTGGATCAGATTCTGATCTTTTGCTGCCCTATTTAAGCTGTAAATCTGATCAGATAGGAGAATAGAGTAGCATGATGGAAGATTACATACAGTGCAAATGAGTATATATTGTGGAGTCATAGAATGGCATGGGTTGAAAGGGACCTTAAAGCTTGTCTGGTTCCAATTCCCTCCTGTGGGCAGGGCTGCCAACCGCTAAATCAAGCTCAAGATCAGGTACTTTTTGTGCAGATTCTTAGAGCTAAATCAGGAAAGGACTTCAGTGCCTAAGACAGAATTTAAGCAAAATGTAGACACAAAATTCCAAAACTGTAAGCTGAATGCTCAGTTTGGCTCCTGATACTGGTTACTTGTGCCTTTGACCTGATGCATTTGTTGGTGCTTCAGAAGTGGATTCTGTATCTAATTCTCTTAGCTGGGACCCTGGATGGCTGGTGTGTCCCAAACCACCTCACAGCTAGACAGAATTATATTTATCAGGAAATGCAGAGATTATTCACCCTTTCTTTTTGTTTTGTTGTGCTCAGGCTCTCATCCAGGAAAAATCTGATCTTTCCATGTCAAACCCAAATGTCAGGCTGTGCTGCTGGGATCCAAGGGGGGGTAGGAGTGGGAAACCATGAGACCTGCAAAGCACCACAGGGATTAACGAGTACTGCTTGCTTCTCTGTGCTGATGGACTGCTTCAAAGCACTGAAATACTGTGTTATGCTAGCAAGCAGTTCATGCTGGTGTGCTTCTGGGGAAGGGAGATACAGGAAACAGTCCTCTAAAGAGGCCTTGGCAGGAGGGGATGGAGAAGAGCACTGCACTGTCAAGCTCTGCTGATCAGTTAAAATCCACAGGGAATGGAACAGACCTCTGTCAGTGTCCTTGGCTCTGAGTGATGGCTGAAGAGCACAGTGTGAATTGCATACCTTGCTTGCCACATGACACTGCTAAATACCTAACACAAAGCTGAAACCTGAATCATTCAGGTGTCACCCCCCCCATAAAATTTTTAGCTGCTCTCAATGGGTGTGCAGTAGATTTTTGTTTCCGACACCTTGTCCCTGATCAATGGCCTATATCAAGGTTTCATGCATTTAAAATACCTTGCTGAATACTTCTTTTTTATCTCAGAATAACCCTCTAGATTTTGAATCAATCCCAGCTGCTGCACTTAAACAGTAATACTCCATTTTTAAGGTAGTTCCATGGGAGCACTGACTGCCCTCAAGGCTTTTTCCTATTTGGAGAGCTGTTGCCCAGTAGTAGTCTCTCTCATCCCCAATTCTCATTATATTTCAAGGACTTTAAAATCTCTTGCTGATTCTGCACACTCAAGTAGCATAATTTTGTAAAAATTAAATTATTTCTACTATCATGCTTAATTGTTTAAAACTTTGGACAGGTGATGGATAAGCTTATCACTTTGATGCGTCTTGTCAGTCGGTAAATACACAGTTGGTGTTACAGTTCTTATCAAGTTTGAATGGTTTTATTTTTCTTAAGAAACTATTATGGAGCAGACTATTTGCATATTGATAACCTCATTTTGCCCTCGAGGTATCCTCAGTGTGATACCTTCTCTTAAGAGGTGGATATCTCAGTAAGTCATCTCCTGTAATTATTCCATACAGTCTACCCTGAGACTATTGTTACCAATCTTTTCAATATTGAAAGAAATTGGAGAGATCACATGAAGTCTTGTTATGAGGATTAGACTTTACAGGGCTCTTGGGCTGCTCTCTCTCTATGCAGCAAGATGATAGATTCAGTCATAGTATTTAGCAAGACTGTATTATCAGGCTGAGCAGGGCCTTGGGCATAACAGCCAAACAAAGAAAGAGGCTGGGGGCAGAGAGGAGCACACATCCCAAGATGGGTTCTGTGGTAAGGGCTTTCAGGAAAAGAGAAGATAAAGATTAGGTGGCTGATTATAGGTGGAAGTGATTTACATCAATGGGAACATTTAAATTCTTAGTGTGCATTAGACATGCATGCAAGCGCTGTTATCATTTATATATGTGCAGTTATTCTGTGCATTTGTTTTCTATTAATTTTATCTGTGAGAAATACTAATTGGAAATTTTGATGAACTACCTTTGAATAACAAAGGAAGTACAGATCTGACTTAAGACATGCATTACAAAAGCATATTTCTGGATTGCTGTTGCAGTTGGAAAGAGGATGCTCAGATTTCTGGGCAGGGCAGGGTTTCTTATTCTGTTTCATTTATTTGATTTTTTTGTTGTTGTGTGTGTGGATTTGGGTTTCTTTATGCATTTACCAATTTTGAGCATATGAAGTCTCTCAGACCTTTGTCCCATACGTGAAACAACTCACCAAGTCTCATTTTAGGGGCTGACAAGATAGTAAATGTTACCCTTGTTAAATGAGTGCTGCAAACCTCTAGGTGAGGTATGGCTCTGACATGCACAGTTTGGCAAGAAACCTTGATCTGATTGTGCTCTTTGTCTTTGCATAAACATTGCTTTGCCACTATGCTCTCTCTGCTCCATAATATTTTGAAGCAAATATGACATTCTTAGTTGGGGGACCTGATCTTAGAAGACCTATCATGAAAAAAAACCTGAAGTTGCTAATTTGGTTCTCATCAGCAGTAGCCCAAGCACACAACCTCTTCTGTCACCTAAGTGTTCTTGGCTTGATGACTCCACACTGTTGGAGAACTCCTTTGTGCTCTGGTCTGTGGAGTGTTGAGGTATAAATAAGTTTGGATTTCACTGGTTCTGTAACAAAATGGGGCTTTGCTGCACCAGCACACTTGATTCAGCATTTCTGTGATATCTATTTATTCACTATGCAGCCTGTCTGATTTTTTTTTTTAAGACAGAATAGAATGAATTGCTTTCATGTGCAGGAGGAGGTAACAGTAATGTTATGCTAATTAGTCCAACATTAAACTACTTGATAACCTGAAGTTCAAGTAAAGACAGCTGTGAATCTCGGAGCAGCTTCTATGCCCATCTAGTGGGAAGTTCAGCACCTGAAATGCTTTTAGAGACAGGATGAGGAGATAAGTTGCTGATGGGCTTGACAAAGTAAATTTTACCTACTTGTTCAGTTGGTGGGTTTTTGGTATCCTTCTCAGTAGAGAGATGCGATATTAAAATAGCTGGCCACTGACTTGCTTGTCAGTGATATGAGCCAAATACACAGAAGTTATCATTTTAGTTCTACAAATCCAGACCTGAGACCTGTATAACATTCAAGAAGGAATGGGTGAGAAAATGCACTTTGGATTGCTTTCATTACACGGAGATGAACGCTCTTCACTTCAGTGGCTAAATAGATTTACAAGCTAAGATTTCAGTTATCAGTTACAGTTGTTTTCTTACAAATATAATCCCAGCAAAATGTATATTCCATATATCTCCATATTAATGGAAAGAACAGGAATCAAGAGAAGTACCTACCTTAAATGTCATTTGAAAGTGCTAAGGAATGTAATCAGTGCTTGAGGGCAGTATGTGGATTTTCAACAGGAGAGAATATTATCAAGAGTAAGAATATTATCAAGCTGCAATTAGCAGCTTCAGCAGACCTGGTAAGAAAATCTAAAAATTATATGAATTCTCTCTAAGAAATGTTGATGTTCCGATGTAACTGATAAACTCATAATAGCTCTGTGCTTTGTCCTTGTGATAACTAAACCAGTGAATTCGGAAATACAGCTGTAAAGCTCCTGCTGATTTCCACTGGATTAGATCCATCTTTTAATCCCATTGGCAAAACTGAATTTGCAATAGCAATCTATAGTAATTGGGGATGACTGGATTATTCTTTTCAACAAATTAAAATGTATGGTGCCACTTCCAAGTCAATAGCACTATGAAGATTTGTGCTTTATATCCATTGATAGTTTTCTAGAAAATAACCACAATAGCTTTGCAGATTTACAGAAAATGGAGGTGATAAACCTAAAATAAAATATTGCCTAATCTAAATGCTTGGGGATAAATGTGCTTTCCTTGCATTCAGAACCTGGAGGGAGGTAAACTAACTAATTTTCAGAAACTAAGAACTCTACTTCAGTTTTATTTCCTCTAAGCGGTTTAGATGATAAATGACAAAAATTATAGTCTAGATAAATAAATAGCTGCATTTTAGTAGCAAACGTAAAAGCAGAACAGAGTTGAGTAATCACTTTCTTTTTAGAAATGGCCACAACTGGAAAGAAACTTAATTTACTGCTATTTCTGCTGCTAATGTCTGAATGCATATTAACATGGCATTGTGATGATAAGGACCAGAAATGAAAAGGCAGTTATTGAGGGCATGATAGGAAGACAGGTTTTAATTCCTTCTTTTAGCTGCAAAGTCTGATTTCTAAACTTTACATTCCTTTCCTCTGCTGCATTTATGTTAGCAAAGTCCACCAGAGCTTGGTGCAGTGAGCTGCTGTGACCTTCATTCACACATGGGTTGATTTGCTGAAGAAAAAGGGCCCGTGGGATTCCAGAGTGTCAGAGGCGTTGGTTAATGGTGGATATTATAGGTAAATGTAGAATTGTGGTATTGTACCATGACAAGAGAACCGTGCTTGGGGAAATGAGAGACCTTGTGCTTCAAGGCTAAGTACTCTCGTCAGCCTATGGGAACCAGGAAGAGCTTTTAACTACAGTTCCTTCTAGTGCTGCAAGGAACCCCATAAAAGAAAAAAATCTGCAAAACTGCAGCAAAACAGCAGATTGAGAAACAAGGAAGCTGCTTTTTAAGTAGGTGCTGAAAAATTTCTTCAAACTCTACTAAGCTACTTTTAAATAAACAGTGAGACAAATTCAGATTATTCAGTACAACAGCAAGTGATGGTTTCAAAACACACTCAAAAAAAAGGAAAAAAAAAAGTAGTTGATCATATTGGAACACTTCATCTTGAAATATATTTGATTGACTTAAACTAACTCAGCAAATGGCAGTTCCCAGTGCATTTATATGGAAGACACTAATGGATTTGTTAAAAATGAGGATCCTAGAATATTCCTGGTAGAGAGGACAGCATGACTGCCATCAGTAATATCATCACACACTGACATACATGACCTGTGCTTCTCCTAGCTCTGCTGAATAATAAATACTTTCTAGGACTGAAAGTGAGATCTGCACCTACGTTAACATACTTTTTACAGTTTAGGGGCTTTAGTGAAATGAAGAGGGTCTTTTGATTTTTAAATTATGCTATTAGTAAATGCGAGTAAAATCTATATGCCTATAGTCTTTGTGTGGTATCCTACCACCATTCATTACCTAAAGAAGCATGTACATGGTGTCACAGTGTACTGCTTCCAGATTTTATTGCACACACATCTTACTAAAAATAGTTGATAAAAATATTTCAATATTATGATTCTGTCTTTCTGTGAAAATATGTAGTTAATTCTCCTGGTTTTGATCATGGGGGAAAAAGATGCAGGGAAGCAATGAAATTTGTTTAGGTTTTTCAATTTCTTTTTTTGGTGTGGAATTTATCTGAAAGGAAAGCATTATTTCAGCACCTGGTCAGCATTGCCAAAATTTCTTTGAACTGCCCTTTGCAGCCGATGTTTTCTGGTCGATCACCAGAATATCAGATTCTCTGTTAAATTCTTCTCTCAAAGATGCTTAGGAAAATGTCACCAGTGCCAAATGCAGCTAAGTAGTTTATAAGAATTTCTTTTGTTAATGTTTCTTTCACTTTCTGTTAAATTTGGCATCTCTCAGGGAAAACAGCACAGATTAGTACTGTACAAAGCTGACATCGCTTCAGGGGCCTGCAGTGATGGCTTAGGTGTGACATTGTGGAATTTGAAATCTGCTTTCTCTGAAGTGGCTGCTCCAATCCAGCTAACACAGGGAGAGCCCAAGGAACCTGTCTTAGGTGTCTGAATGGAGTGGTGGTTGCAGAGGTGGAGGCTGAGCTTTGTGTATTTCTTAATATTCTTTTAACTCCAGGTGCAATGGTCTTTTGGATTACAGCTGCTGCAGATTTCATTTTAAACACAAACCTAAACCCATAGTTATATTTGCAGCAGGCTACACATTCCCATCTATAACTCTAAAAAGGCACAGGCCAAGTAATATCAAAACATAGAACAACAACAGCTGTTGTCAAATTATGATGGAGGCTCTCTTAACACATTATTTTTTGCTGGAAGGAACTCATATGTGAAAACATCAGTCTTCCTGACCAAGCTTGCACTCCACGTCTACAGAAGTCAGTAGAATTTAGGTTTTTGCTAGCATGCACATGAAGTAAAAGAAAATAATTTACTGTAGTGATTTTTTAGCAGGCAGTTTACTTATTGCTTGTTGACAAATGAAAGCATTCTTGATACACAGAGCAGCTTTTTAATAAAAAGCTTCCTATGTAGGTAAAGTACCAGACTAACTTTGGCTGTCTATTTATTTATTTCTAAACCCAGATGTAAAATACAATATATTTGTTCAGGTTAAGATTTTTTTAAATGCACAGTATGAGTTTGTTTGGAAGCGGATTGCACTGACGTGTTCTGTGCTGATCTGATTCTATACCCTCTGAAGACAGAGAAATAAATCAGGCCTTGATGAAATGAACCTATTTTACCTTTGATATTTCAAAAAGATTCACTTCCTCAGAATGTTTCTGATATCCAATATTTACATGAACAAAGTTATTCTGTAAATGTAGCTTTAACTGAGATGGCAGAAACACATAAAGTCAGGATAGTAATTAATTGTAATAATTAAGTCTACTGTGCCAGACTTTACTTGAGCTCTTAGAAAAATTCTCTTAGAAAAATTCCTATTCAATAATCATCAACATTTCCAGTACCTTGACCCCACTCCAGTTAACTCTTCACTAACAGTTTTGGAGTTCCAGAGAACCACAGAGTGGCAAAGATATTCCTGGAAATCCAGAGTTGTAACTTCATGAGTATTTGAAGCTGAAATTGCTCAAAATTCTGTCAAATGCAAGTCTGAATCTTAGGGTTTCTTCTTAAGCAGTTTACTTTTCTGAACTTTATTTTCCATTCAATTATATGGAAGTCCTATGGTATGAGCTCTACAGTGGTTATTGTTTGGGGAGGAAGAGTGGGAGTTAAAATATCTAGGTTATTTTCTTTGCATTGATAATGACTCAATTAGAGTTTCTCTGTGTCTCCCTTCAGTGATAAACTCATGTCTTGGAGACTTGCAAACAGTAAGAAGAAAAAAATAAGTTAAAATGATTACTTGGTGAGGTAAAGAATGATGGAATCAAAATACATCCCCCAAAAGAGCATGTGCACCACTATTAGGCTCTAATCAACTATCATTGTCAGTTGGCTATGGTAAATTAAGTTTTATATTGGCACAAGTTAGCCCTAACTAATTTTATTTATAGTGCTTTTTGGTAACAGATCCCTAAAACGTACTGCTTTGAATTATTCGCAGCTCATGTCTGAATCTTTTCTTCAGTGTATTTGTCCAAAAAGTTCTTGGAAGCTACACGTAAGGTTAGTGAGAAAGATCTGAAGGGCTATTTATGAGTTGACTTTCTACTTTCTTTTCCACTATGGAAACGAAACACAAAAGACCTACTGGATGCTCTTGTTTTTGTAACTGGAAAGGAAACATTTGTTGGCTCTCCCTAGGTCTGGTAGTGTGGATTTTTATTAGTGCTCACCTCAAAATGAATGTTTGTTTTAGAGAAATTCAGAGAGGTGTTGCTTTCTCTTTCTCATGATATGGGAAGCTGCTGCTTTTCCTGAGTGCTGGAGTCCAGTTGTCCTCTGATAATTCTGAGCCTTTCTATACCTGCTTCTATGCTGTGATTCCTGTACTTTCTCCATTTGAGCTAATCTTTGTCTTTCTGTAAGGATTGCAATCAGCAGCATCACTGGTGCTGCAGGGCAAGGTGTAGAGGTGATTCTAAGACATCTGCCCTGACATGTGACACTCCTTAGGTATGCCCAATACTCAACTTATTTACTTGAAACTGGACAGTGTTTTCACATTTCTTCCACTGATTAAGTCTATCTTGGTCAGAAAAATTTGCAGGTAGAGGGAAGCTTTTGTGTTAGTAATAACCAGTAAGTCTCTGAAGTTTTTAAAATGTTCTGCCTGTCTAATAAACAGATTAAAGGACAGTTTTGAGTTAACTCAAAATCTGAAAGAATTCACTCATCCCTGTAAAAAAAAAAAAAAGTGCATTTTGATGTGGATTAAAAAGGAAAGAATAAATTGTATGAAGTTAGAGAAAAATCACAAAATTACACCTTAGAAAAACTGATGAGTTCTCCAGAATAAATAGTTGTTTCTTAGGTACTTCAGGCTCTGTAATAAACAGTAGTGTTGCAAAATTGTGAATAACCTAATTAGCTGCCAAGGCTGATTAAAAAGTGCTTTTATAAACCAACTTAAAAAAAAAACAAAAAACCCTACCTCACTGTCTTGTGAATCAGCTAAATTGACAATAAAGAAGATTGATTCCTTTATTGAACTGAGTTCTAGTGTTTCACTGATAGGAAATGTAATTTTGAGACAATTGAGTGCATTCAGAGAAGTGGTATTCCTGGAAACAAGACGTGCTTTTCTTCTGTTGCTGCCCAGAACTGTGGCACTGAGGGACACAATTTGAGGGCAAGTTAGGCATGGATTGACTTGTAGAATGAATGATCTTAGTGGTCTTTTCAAACCTTTATATTTCTATCTAAAAGCAGTGCTCAAAGGGCTTGTTGCTGTCCTTGATTCTTGGGCTAAGAATGTAACTTGTTGGAGGAGCAGAAAAGCATTTCAGGTTCTGGTGGTCCACTGCACTGTCCTACAGTCACTTGGTCTGATTGCGGTGTGTGCTTTTAAGTTGGTTCATTTTTTTGGATGGAATTTAAGAGGGAGAGAAAAACCACCTGTTGCTTTGTGTTTTGGTTAAGAAAGGTTTTTCACTTTTTCTATGCTCAGATCTTCAATTCCTGGGAGCAGTGCTATTTGTGGAAATGAGCCAGTTACATACATTTTGTACAAGACAGCCTGCAATCAGTACTATTCTTCTCTTTCCTATGCATCTGGTAGTTAGCCCAACCACCATTCAGCAACATTGCACAGCTTTTATGCTCTATTACTGTGTGTTACCTGTGTATTTAGTCTTCAATGACTTGCATAAAAGCATTTTGTATCCTGCCTCATTTTGCTCTCATTTACATCTTATGATCATAATGGCATACGACATCTCACAGTCGTCATTTTATTTGAATGTTTTGAAGCGCCGTTCAAATGGCTTTATTATTCGAGTACTGGGGCAGAATATTTCCCACTCCTACAGCAAACAGACACATGAAAAGGAATTGTTTCTCAGCAAAACCTTGGAATGCTGTTGTGCTCAAGAGGCATTTGGTATCTTTGAGAATTTATCTTCATATCTGGTCTGTTAGCCTTCAAAATAGCTGGTACAAATGTGTTAGAATCTTCATTTTCTTTCTCCTGCATGAAGTGGCAACATCTTAATCTTGTTGATGAGTTGCACTGAGAGAAAGAAGGCAAGCACTGGAATTTTCTGATCTGCATTGGTTTAAAGGAAGGAACCATAACTTGGATAACTGACTGTTTAATTAACTAAACCTGAGAAACCTTTAGGGTTATTACTTTTTGTTTTAAAGGCAGAATAACTCTCCAGACTCTCATCCAGTTTCAAAGCCTTTTCTGTTATAGTTTTCTGAAAAATAAAAATTAAAATTAAAATTTAGGAATCACTTCTTCAAGAAAATGATAATATTTTCTTAATGCTCTGAATAACAAAGTGTGTTACTTGATATAGATGTGCACAGTGTCCCTTGCTTTCACATGATTCAAACTGAAGTACAGTGCCATTGACGAAAAAGCCACACATAATTGCTAAACATGTTGGTCCCTGATCTTATGGTCTTGGGTTCCTGGATTTGGGAAAGTTCTAGCTAGTATCTAGCATTCTCTTTGAAATAAAGAATAAACTGGAAGAAAAGGTGAAGTGACTGACACAGACAAAGTTAAATCTTATTTTTAAGATATTTTCTTTATTCCACAGCAGTTTCTATCAAGCAAGCTGTTTTTTAAATAGAATTTGGTACTTTTTGCATTATTTGCATTTCTTACTTCCATGAATATCATAGTATGCTATGCTTTGCAAGTAGATCTTCTGGAATTCATTTCCTCCATTGCTTAGGGTAAACCCTCCTTGTGCTGGTGACATGCATACATCTTTAGAATTTCTACTGGTGTTGGTACTTTTTTTTGTTTTTGTCTTGTTTATGACTATTTAAATTAACTCTTCATCTTTTTTTGTGAGGTCCTTCAAGGTAATGATGAATAATAGCTTCCTTCTTGATCATTCCTGATTTTTTTATTAATACTGCCTATTTTAAGGCAATATTTTGGCTGAATATCTGTGAATAATCATGTGACAAATGGATTGCTGTATAATATAGCTTGACTGTGGTATGATATCTGGTTTATAATTTTTTTTCCTGGTGAAATAACTTACATTTTCAGTGAAGACTTGAAGTGAAAACTGAAAACTTATGCTCAATAAAACATGTTGTTGAGCACAGAAAACTAGAAGACAATGCTATGAATAAATTTAATTTCAATGTCTTGTTAAAATTTGAAAAGATTACACTTATTTGTGAAATACAATCAATATTGGATGTTATGTATTTAATATACTGAGAAGTATGGAGCAGATCCCATTACTTCACGGTACATAGAATATGTAATAATGAGTTTTTGACAATGAAGTTTAAGAGCAACTGTGGACAGAGAATCCTGTAAGAGTAAAGGTTGGTCCTACTGACAACCAAGTGAGCTTTTATTCAAACTTTTACTTGCATAAATGCTAAGAAATCCAAGAGCACTAAACCAAACTGAGCAGAGCAACACCTTGCCGAGGCTAAGCATGCAGGAGCATAAAGCTTTAAGCTGTTGACCTGTCAGTTTGATGTCAGTTTACAGATTGCTGTGTTATCATTTCCTATTGTAGAAATAAGTTTGTCTGAATCCTCTTGCTGTTTGAGCATCCAGCTGTGCCCAGTGTATTTGATATTCATATAATCCTTGTGAATTTCAAAGTCCAGGAGGAGTAAGTAACTTACTTGCAGGTATTAGAACTTTTAGGTGTTGGAGATTAGAATTTAAATTCCTTCTCTGAAGCTTTAGCCCCACATAAATCTGTGCTCTTGAATCATGCTTTTTAAGTTTATGCTCCTTTCCTTACTTCATTTCACAACTCCTATTATTTTCTTTTTGTTACTTTACTAGAAAGGTGTATGTCTCAGACAACAGTTCAACATTACACCATCATCTTTGTTTGAAGCACTTGCCCCTTCCAGAGTAGAAGACATTTCAAAGAACCCATAAAATATAAAGCTTTTCTGTTTCACTCATGTTTTCGTAACACCAGTCAAGTATATACCATCAGGTCCAGAAACATTTTAAAGATCATATTTTACTAGTGACAAGTGTTATACTGAATCCTCCTCAATCTCCACTCAAGTTCTAGAATTTTGGTTCAGATGAATGTTTAATTGCAGGAAATACATCAGGTCTTTGTTGGATTCAGGGATTTTGCTTTCCCTTGTATAAACTCTATTATAATCTGTAATGTTAAAGTTAGATCAGGATATGAGCTATTCAAGATAAAACTCTCTCATCCCACTGAAACTGAAAGCAGGAAAAAAGGGGGAAAAAGAAGAGAAAAATATAATAAAGATGAAAAAGAAGAACTGAGAAAAATTCTCTTTATTTCAAAGAGAACCTGAAATTTCACATGAAAGTTTCATCTGGCTTTTTTTGATTATAGCATCAAATGCATCCTTCAACTGAGAATTTGCACTTAAAAATAACCACTCCGAACCAAGTTGGATAGCAGACATCTTGTGAGAATGGCTAGGCTTCAGACAGTCTTTCCAGGATAAGAAAAAGATAAACACTGGTACTTGTTGTTAAAGCAATGGCAGAGTTCAGGCTTTGGAGACAAAGGCAGTGGCTGTTCACACCCACCTGGAAAGCATCTCTTTCCTACTTGCCATGGGGTTGAAGGAAGGGGCGATGACAGATCATAAAGGTAAAACTCCTTCCCTAAGCAGAAAACAGTTACAACCTGAAGTCACCAGACTAAAAGTCTGACTCGACAACATGAGAGTAAGTAGGGACCAATTCTTCTTTTTTCTCCTCTGAAGTAGGAGCCACGAGAACGAACCTGTATTAAAACCAATAGTAGCCTTTCTAGAAAGAGCTAGTAAGCAACAAATAGCAGCTGTTATGTACCTTGTTTCAGGTCCTTCTGGAATCAAAGCCAGTAAAATTAGGAACAGCAACATGATAAACACTGGCCCAATGAGCATGCCCTGGTTTTATCATTATAAAATTGCTTTCTTACCACTGGCAGAATTTGATTCCTTATCTGGGCCAGAGGGATGAATCCTTTATATATTTTTTTTCTGAACATAAACCAAGGAACAGTTAGGAACAGAATAGTTATATTTCTTCTAAAAATCTGATGCAGCAATGAAATTGTACATTCAGAAAGAAAAAAGTTAACATTTAAAATAGAAAGCCAAACTGCTTCACCTCCTCTTTATACTGAAGACCCAAATACTAGCTAGCACCAGCAGACATCTGAGACACACCAAAATGCTTTAACAATTTGGAAAAAAAAAAATAAAAATCTAGACAATACATGCAGAGGAAATCCATCCATCATTTTACTCTGACTTTGCTTAGGTATGCTCATCTAAACAAAGATGACAAGAACAAAAAGAAATGCTTAACTAGTGCAAAGTATATAGTAGTTTTTCAAACACATTGTTTTATTTGTATATAGCCACTGTACAAAAAGTAAACTTCACAGTTACTTTACAAAGACTGCTGTTCTTATGCAGATGAAGCAATTTTAACATAAAGTGTTTCAGCAATTTATTATTCTTGTGGTTAAGAAATTATTTTATTAGTGGAAAAAAAATCCTCCAGTCTAGACTTCACCTATTGATTTTATTTGGGTAGCATAGTGGCAGATTGCTAATGGTTCAAGAAAGCTGATGGCAACAAGAAGAAAGGTTTTTTTAGGAAAATTTAATTATCTTGACAGTGAAACTGCATCTTAATTTAAACATTAGCCTACATTTGAAAAAAAGAAATAACAACTAAAATTTCATATTTGAAAATATGAAATTAAAGTGCAGGAAAGAATGATTGATTGTATTTAAAGCAAATACAATGATAAAAGTATTTTGACAGAAAAATAGGTGAAAGAAAAAGAAATCATAAGTTTGAACTCTGGAAAGGAGCATTCTCACCGATATAGAAATATGCCTGAAGCTCACATGAAACCTGAAAATGTATGGTGCTCTGTCTTCTGCATGATAAAGTCAGAGATCAGTAGAAAAAGCATCAGTGAAAGAATCCTGGGTCAGTAGCATGTTTGATAGCTTTACAAGCTGTTGATCTTTCCAATGTGGAAAGGTATGAGAGCCTTCAGTGAGCAGCTTCATCTCCTGTTGGCCAAGGGTAGGTCCTTTCATCTTTTCCTCAGGGGATTTCTGATTGAGTTGTTGTGGAGTATGGTCTTTGGTCTCTACTACTGTGTGATGCTGGTGTGTGTAAGTTTAGTCTGATGTTTACAATGTATAGCAGACAGACAATATAGTATACTATGGTATAAATGTGTCCATATATCTTGTTAATTAATACATCACATACAAATTTACTGTGTTGTATATGTATAAATACCCTCTGCATGCAGAAAGCTGTATTGACAATCTAACATATGTAGCCAGTTTGATATGGTGATAGACTAACCCAGAGACATCTTAAAATAACATCCTCTTAATTAGACTACTGTTAGCAACGACCTGTTTTTTTTGTTTGTTTGTTTTTTCCAACACCATGGTAATGTGAAGTCTGATTAGTGCCAGGGCTGAATTACCGCTAAAATTTGGATTTTTTTGTGTTGAGGGATATGGTTTAGTGAGAACTATTGGTGATAGGTGGATGGTTGGACTTGGATGATCTTGTAGGTCTTTTCCAACCTTGGTGTTTCTGTGATTCTCACTTGCCAAAGTGAGATCCTATTTAATTTTCTATCTGGGGGGTATTTAATCCTTTTGCTTAATTTCCAATTGATGTGTGACTTTGAAAAGCTTCAAAAATCAAAGGATAATCTAAAAATAAATCTGATCAGTTTAGACCAGATTTATTTAAAATGTATATAAAATCTATGTAAAAATAGATCTGATCAATAAAGAAGAGCAGAAAAAGAAAATACCAAGAGATCTGGTTCAAAAGAATTTAATTTTATAAAAGTACCAGAATTCTTGCTATGTTATATCTGATGTACAGGTCTAGGTGACTGCAAGGCTGGCAATGAGTGCCTGTGATTAATGATCAAAAGATAGACCTAGAAGTCCTGTGGATAAAGAAAAAATATGGTATTTATTTTCTGGTGTTTTTTGTTTGTTTGTTTGTTTTCCAGGAATACATTAACTATAAATTAAATTGATTTCTGCATTTTTTCTTCTGTGCATCTCAGTAACAAGATATAGTGGCTGAACTTCCTGACGTTTGTGGTCAGGCATTTTTATAGATCAAAACAAGGTATAGGAAAATTGAGATAACATATTTTGTTTGAGAATAAAGCTTTTCTAGCAACGTCAGAGTGAAAGAGTGGTCAGGCACTGAATGGGACTGCCCTGAGATTGATGGTGTCACCATCCCTGGAGGTGTTCAAGAAATGTTTAGATGTTGTACTAAGGGATTTGGTTTAGTGGAAGAATACTGATGATAGTTTAGTGGTTGGATTAGATGATTTTGGAGGTCTTTTCCAAACTTGGTGATTCTGTGATTCTATGGATACAGTAAAAATTCCAGATATAAAATATCTGGATTCACATTGTATCTGTGTGTTATCTTTCTGTTCATCTTCATGTACAGTCAGATTATGAAAGGAGAATTTTCGGGGATGTACTATTACAATTAAAAATGATTTATGGACAGAGAGCCTTCGGAGTGCTATCCCTGTGCAATTTTAGAGTCAAAAGTCTTGCCACCAACAAACAGCAGAATGTTACTAGCATATTAATGACAGAGAAGTATCTTAAGTTCTAATATATCACATGGATGTCTTCCCTCCCCCACAAAAGTCCTGCAGAATCACCAATATGGAATAGAAAACACAATATCCTTAGTGTAGTTTCAGAAAATAGATCTAGCAGTGGTTTCTATCTCATTCTTTTAACGTACTGAAAAGATGGTAACACCCTAATGTATTTGATGTACCTGAATAATGATCATATGATATTTAGAGAAAGACATATCAATTAATATTATGTGCTTTGGCTACTTAGTTACTAACATCTGTTTGGTAATGGTTTGGATGCTGATTGCTTATTTTTTTGCTGATCTGCATTAGGTCCATGCAGTGCTCTTGTTCACGGATACATAATGTGCAAGCCCCTGACAAGCTATTGGTAGGTGACAGAAAAGTGTACATCTTTGTCACTGAATCTGTCAGTAGATCAGTAGATGCACATTTGCCGGCACCAGTTTTTGGAGGAAATGTTCTCTGCTGGGTGATGGAAAGAGAGGAAAGAAATGCAGTAATATTAGTGCCTGTCTCAAGTAATCCTGGTGAAAACAGGGGGTAATTAACCAAATTAACTGTGTGTTTTATGCATTTTTAAGTAAGCACATAGAATATTAGTTACAGAGGAAATAGCTCTTGCATTTTTGGTGAGGGAAAAGGACTGTGCAGCTTTCACCAAAGGCTGGGGGAAAGGAGAGAGGAATTGTTTTTGAACATCAGCTCAGCCTTTATATTTCTAGCTATTATATTCAGAAACTTTAGTTATTAGACTTGGGATCAGCTTCTAGTACTTTGGTTTTGTTTTGCCCCTTTGGATTCTGTTTCTCATAAGATATTGAATCTATCTCTGTGTTCAAATGTTTGGGTTTTTTTAGTTCTTAACAGGATATAGATTCTCAGCTGTAAATAAAAGTTTAGAAAGGTTGGACCTTGAGGACTGTATTAGTTCCCTATTTTCCTTTGCTTCTATTTTTTCTTTGCTATTAGAAGGAAACAGATTTGTCTTTAATACATGATTAGTTAATTTTCTCATCCTGCTTCAGTTGATCAGGCATAGAGTAGAATAAACATTGTCCCCAAAATCTAACTGACAAGGGTAGAAAGGAGTTCTCCTCCCATTGTCTCCTATTACATTGCTACCATGTAGGAGAAAAACATTCAAAGGTACCAGTGAGTGCAGAACATCAGGATACTATAGGCATTTTTAAGTAGTGATGTCAAATACTGCCTATAGGCGTTAGTTGCTCTTGAATGGTCTTTGTTTTAGAAAGCTACTGATAGATGCATCATAATACATAGTTGCTGGTGACTGATGAATTAATATTTTAGTTTTTTCCTCCCTGACTTATGGTACTTGGTGACAACTAGATGGTCACAGAGGAAAAACATCTACCTCCCACATTTTAGTCACCTTCTCTCTTCAACTGCAGTTCTCACACAACCCCTTGCACTGAGTTCACTGTCCTCACTCATGAAATTCAGATTTCTCATTATTTCTGGCGGTGCCATATTTTGGAGCATGGTATGCATTCTGCTTCATTTGCAGTGTATTATAGAAAGGAATGGGGCATCTTTTCAGATGTCAGCAGGAACATACTCGTCTCCTTGGAAGCTGTGTCTGATGAATTTATGTAATCTGGTACAGTCAATATGTGTGTGAACAGTCAGGAGAATAACACGAGGAACATATGTGAAATCATTATTTTTCATGGCAATAACCTGTTGCTTTGGTGATAGTCTATTGAATTCTGGAAAAGCTGCTTGAATTCTACTATTCAGCACAGGTTACAAAGCAAAGGAGAAATAGAATTTTGTACAAAAGCAAAGTATTATTTTTTTTTCCTTCTGCTAATCCTTAAACCAAGTGGTTGAGATTTAGATTTAAGTTTTTTTGGATGATGGTTTGTTAGGGTTAGACAGGGAGAGAAATGAAACTAAGCTGCCCTGAAGCTCTTCAGAGGTTCAAGCTATCTGAACCTCATTGATGTAGCAGAATGGAGAGCAGAATAAGCTCACTTCTGTTAAAGGAGAAGCCCCTGTTGATGCATTGCTGCATTGTTAAATGACCCAGCTGGGGACAGTGGGGAGACTATGGGCATCTTGTTCACAGCAGTCTTGTTTTCCTTTGATAGAAGGTAATACTCACCAGCAGAAAATTAAAAAAGGGAATAGTTCATTAAACTCAGAGTTTAAATGCTGAGTTAATTACACTGATTGAGAGTTTTGTGCAATTATTCCCCTCTACTGGTAGAGATGCTGGTGTGATATCTGTGCTTCTTAAAGCACGAGTCATCTTTTTTCCATCTGCACCTCCCATGGTGTGAAGAACAGAACCCCCACATCAGATCTCAGGTCTCACTGTAATCAGCAGTTGTATTTACACCATCACATTATGTGAAAATAAGATTATTCAGCAAGTGACAGGCAGCTTCTTGAGACTGTGTGTGAAGTCACAGAGCACGAACAGACTGCTAGCTGAGAAAAGGCCTAATGATAACTGTTGCAGCTGAGATGTCTTGCCTATTCAAATAAAAGAACAGCTATTTTCTTCTGATTATTCTCATCACCTTCCTTTTCAGAGTTTGCTGCAAAAGATCAGTGCAAGGCTACAGGTTCAGATCCTCTTCCTTTTCAGAAACAAGAGCTTTGCAAAAATCACAGGTTCAGAGGTTTAGAAATCTGAGATTTTTTTCATTTTTATGTACATATGCACAGAACTGCAGCTGGAATTGGTATGAGATAAAATGAGAAATCAATCATGGTAATAAATGGAATCCTGGAACTTTCTTCAGGGTCTTCCCCAGCTGATACTGCTTTGCTTCAGACAGCATTAACCTCCTCCACATTCAACATACTGGGAGACAAAGCCTGAAAAGCATGAGATTGAGTAGAGGGAGAACTAATTCAAGCTGAGTACTGAGTAAACATAGGCAAAATTTGCGTCCTATCTCCTGCAAGTCCATGAAAATGTCCAAAACAATGCAGGCTGATCTGTGCAAAGGATGAAGATCATAGAAATCATTAAGGTTGGAAAAGACATGTAAGATAATCCAGTCCAATGATCAACCTGTCAACCTGTCACCACCGTGCCTACCAGCCCTGTCCCTCAGTGCCACATCTCCACAATTCTTGAGTACCTCCAAGGGCAGTGACTCCACCCCCTCCCTGGGCAGCCTGTGCCACTGAATCACCACTCTTTCTGAGCAGAAATAGTTCCTAATACCCAACCTGAAGATCTAATCTTGAAGAATTTTGTGGTTTTGCTAACACGTCTTTCTTTAGATAGAGAAATGAAAACTCTAAAATGCTCTGCAAAAGATTTATTTCATTTGGCTTTTGCTAAAAGAAAACAGGCCCTATTTTTGAGTGCATAATTGTAGCAGTCAGAATTAAGAAGCAATTCAACATAAATTTTTTACACAACATCTCTCCCTGCAAAATGAATAAATGCATATACGCAAATAAAGGATGCAGGTTAAATTTGGGAATATAAGAAGCAGTACAAGAATGGATTTAAGAGACTGTTTTTACCTAATAATCTAATGTAGCTAAGACAGATGAAGCAATATCATATATATTTCTAATATCAATGTATTTTATAAGGTGCTGAAGCACAGAAGTGATTTCAGGAGCTGAAAAAATGTAGTGTTGTGGAAGACTTGACTCAAATCTGTTTAGCATCTCCAGAAGGAGGAAGATGATTTGATAGCCATTTATAAGTATTTTAACATGGAGAAAATATTAGATAACAAAGAACCTTTAATCTCACCAGGAAAAGTAGGATGAGAGTCATGCCTGGAAGATGGTCTAGCAAAATTTGTATGACAAGTTGAGTGTAAGGTTTTAAGTGTGAGCATGATTAACCTGCAGTGTATAGAAAAGAAGGAAAAATAGCAGATTTTCTATCCCTTGATACTGCAAATGAAGACTGGTGCTTTAGGAAAGGGATGGTTATGCTTCTTTTGAGCTTTAATAGAGGAGTAGCTGACTGTAATAACCTATGATATACTGAAGATTGAAGTTGATCACAGTTTTCCTGGCCTTGATGTTTATGATTCCCCAGAAAATCCATGTAGACTAAATCAAGAAAGAGTTTACTTCAGCCCTTGAGTGCTGCTATTGATAAAATATTTTCAGTGCAAATAGATTGGCTAGCACTATGACAGCCAGGCTGGATGGCTGGAATATTCACATCCTGACATTTGGTCATCTTAGGAAACTCATCCTGAATAACAGAAAACCCATTTCAGGAGTATGGGCAGGGGAGCACTTACTGGGCTCATTTGTTAATGAGAAAATGCTTACATGACATTACTCTCTGAATAGAAATATGCCAGTAGGTATTTGCGTGAAGTAAAATATGTGATTGCATCAGTTCCTTAGTTGCTAGTCAGCCTGACTTGGAAGGTAGCCATCTGTTAAACCCTGATATGTTTATTGTCATACTTCAGGGTCAATATCACTTCATTATTAGGGCTGGTACCGAGCATGGAAGTGACATCGAGTCTATATTTTCCCCTTTCAAATTCTTCTGTAATAGAGATTTCTCAGGGTGTGATGAAGAGAGGGCTGATAGCTATTATTTGCTGCTGTATAATAATGTCTGTTCTATTTTATATTATTTCTTTGTAAATTAGGCAAGCGTTAAGGATTTTCATAGTGTGGGTATGATTGCCAATCTGAAGCATAGTAAAGCTCGTCTGTTTCATTGGTAACATTTTAATCTAGGCACTTTAATGTTATTTGAGGGGAGGAAGCAGCAAGGCTCTAAGTAACTAAGGAGACTGAAATGCCCCAGAATGATCCCAAAGCTGGGACAGAAGATGAATTTATCTAGGCAGATCTTTAGGTATTTCGTGCACCAAAGGAACTAGATGGTATCATCTAGTCTTGTTCATAGTTTCTTAAACTTCTGTGATGTCTCCAGCATTTTTAAGATTCTGCTGAATTTCTCAAACTCAAGTGCCAACTCTTGAACTCTACATTGATTTTCCTTAAGAGTGTCCTCAAATAAAATGTGTAAAATAGGCGCATGTCTGAAATTCATGTTCCAGCCAGAGACAGTTCTTAGGATATATTGCAACAGTACATCAGAGAAAAGCAGCCCCGGTGATCTATTACAATGATACTATACATCCTTGTAGAAGAAATGAACAGGAACTCTAAACTGAGAACTTGAACAGCTTTTTGAAGTTATCTTCTGGCAAAGGTACTAACACCTACTGTGTTTGTCAAAAAGATAAAATATAAAATTTAACCCTACTGGCACACTGATTAGTTAAATTTGTTGTTAAGTACAACAGTATTTTCCACCTTAAAAATCTTCAAGACTTTTTATAGGGAGAAGAGAATGCCTGAGATATCTCCTTTAATTAAGCAATGAATACATCCTGTTGTAAATGGGTTTTGTATTCAGAAAGAAAATTTTCTTTTAACTTCATTCTCTGGTGCCATTTGAATCAGAAAAAAAAAGCAAATACAGTGTTTCCCATCAAGGTTTATAGAGAAAGCTTAGTTATTAATAACTGAAATCTGTAGCATAATGAGGAAAGGTTTCTGCAATATTTCTTTTTTCTAGAGATGAATGAGACTTATGATTCATTGCTGCGCTTTTGTGCTCAGCAGTACCAGAAATATTTCTTCTTAGTGATGTTTTACTCAGAACTCTGTCAAGGAGAATCCGAAGTGTGCTGTCCCTTGAAGCCACCCTTCTTTGTTTCATTTGCCTGAAAACTCTTGAGCTTTGATTTAGAGTACTGAAAATCTTCAGTGTCTCCCAGCCTGCTTCCTTGGCTCACTTCAGCTGGACTTTGAGATGTTGCTGTTTGCTTATGTTGCCATGGTGGGTCCAGACTTTTCAGTTTCTGTTCTTGGATGTCAGCTAATTCACAGCCTGAAAATTCAGATTGTTTCTTCAAACACAATCAGGTTTTCCTGTAAGTTCAACTTTCTCTGATATACTTCTGATATTATCACCACACTGCAGTCATTACTGAAGATTCTTGTGCCTGAAATATTGTGCTAAGGTGTGTCAGTAATGGCTGTGTGCAAGAAAGGCTTTACAATGGCTAGGTGCTCACTTGTAGGTCCCTGCTTCCAGTTGTAAGTGACTTTCTCAATTTGTCTGAAATAACATTTCATTTTGTGGTGTCTTTTACAGGGACAGATTTTGTACTGTTTACTCTCCATCTGGAGTTCAGTTCTGCTTCCTTCTGCCCAAGGATGTGGCTACTGCTGCTCCACATCCCTGGTAGTTGCTCTGGCTTCCTACTAAGCAAAACATCTCTCTTTCCAGTTTTGACCAGATGTTGTACATCAAAGCCAAGAAAGCATTTCTGGATATAAACTCATTTGAAACTTTTGTGCTTTAGCATGGTTCAGAATTACTCAATCAACTCTTTTTCAAAGAAAATATTCTGCCAGTACTGTTTGGAGATACTTTGGCCATAATGCTCTGAATTATTTGATGTGCCAGAACAGCCATATTGCACAGGACATGTGTGACGCTGGGAATGAGATCAAGGCAAATCTCTAGGCCTGGAGTCTGTGTCACAGGGCTGTTTTTCCTCTGTAATGAGTTTTAAGCCCATTTCTGAAATTCAGTAATAGGCAAACACAAACATTCAAGTAATAGTGGCAAAGAGCTATTACTCAGCTTCCTAATTGTCACCATTCCTTTGCTTTCATCACACCTAGCACTGATATGTTGGAGCCTTTGGTGCTTTCAGCAATGCTTCTGTTTTGTTATCACATACTGTCTCCATAATCAGCTTTCTCAGGTCCTTGTGATATATTCATCATTCTCATAGTTTAGAACTCATATTTTCATATTGATATCCCCCCCCCCCCCCCCATTTTGGAAAATTTCCAATTGTGTACTTTGTATGGAGAAGACAGTAAGTGTATCTTCACATGTCGTACAATATATAAGATCAGTTCATGAAGCAGACAAAAAGTAACAATCAAACTGCTGCAAGGGTACCAATTATAAATATAGGGTTCTAAGATGCTCACTTCAATTATTTACTTGCTTATTGGAGAACCATTTAATGTCAAACATTTTCCATACAAAATCATTGAAAATTAGAAACTGTGGCTGGATTGTTGTTACTACCTGTGTCATCTGCTTTGTCATTTTGGTCAACTGATCCGTTACAATTTTACTGTTTCATTCAAAATACTCAACCTAAAATGTACATTTTTTCACTAATGTTCTATATAGAATTATAAAAATTGTTCTCTAAGTTACACCCTGACAGTAAAGAGCTGTTCTGAAACCTTGTATCAATATATTATAATTTATACCAAATGACATATGTCAGAACTTACATATGATCAATTTCAATCAAGTACCAGATGGTACTGTGCAAAGACCAGTTTTCTTTAAAAAAAAAAAAAAGCATTATAACAGAGGAAAACAATATGAGATTATGAGTGTACTAGCTGTAAACTTCCCTGTATAAAATCAGTCCATGAAACCAAGTAAAGTCAAACAGAAGAACACAGTTAGGATGTTATTTAATTACAGTTTCATCTCTTAGATCCACAAGTTTCAGTAAAGTAATGCCTTCTCAGGAATGTAACACACACCTTCAGGAATCAACTTTACAGTAGAAATAAACTCCCCACAGATTATTTTCTAGGAATCATAAGTAGAATTTTGGATGATACATTTATTCTCTTACATGTCTACATATCTCCAAGAACACAGTTCTTGCTAAACACTGGATACTTATGTGGAAAAAATCCATCTCATAGGAAGTTTTTTTTAAACATAGATACAGAAATGTTATCTTTTTTAAAAGCCCACCTGACACATAAGCATGTTGGTAGGTTTATTTCTTAGATGAAGATATTCCCAACAACAATAAGCAATTTTTAGCTGGCGTGGTTTTATACTTGTGGTGAAGAAATTATTAAATGAATTTTGTTTCAAGTTAGAAAGCCTTAGATAAGTCATCTATCTTGTACCCAAAATAGGTGTATTAAAAGATCATCAAAGATCATGTATTAAAAGATGCATCAAAAAATATAGCTGCAATAATGTCTTTTACACTATATACTTTCATGTCTTTGCTGAATTTTGCATTTTCAGTGTCTGATGCTTCCATCAAAACAATCCTGATGGATTTCCAAAGAACTTTTGCTTTCATTATGCCTTTGTAGTTGGATACTCTAGAAGAAATTTACTCAAAATACATTATACTGAATAATGTTTGAAATTCTTCCCAGAAAACATTGTTTTTTTTCTTTTGTTTACTAGTTGTAATTTAAGGTTGTGAACAGAGTGTGGTCTCTTCATCTTACTACTTCTATAACCCAATTCCTTTAAATGCTTCTCTTCAGCTTTGAGGAGGAAGCATTGTCAGATCAGAGGAACTTGTGAGCCCTTTGTTGCCTTGGGACAGAGGCGGGTGGGAACAGCAGGGTCTGTTCTCTTAACTGACACAAGGCACAAGGATTATGTGACATAAGGCATGCCGTTCCTTCGTGTACTCCTTTCCCGCTTCCTAGATCCATTGTAGGCTGAAGTATTTTTCCCAGTTAGAAGTTCAACAGATGGGATAGTACATACCAGTGCTGTGCTCTGTTATACCTCAGAAAGTTTTCCATCATAACTGATGCTGTTCTTTAAATTGAAAAAATTGTTTTTAAATTTAAAAGCAAAGGAATATGATAAAAGAGAATCACTGGTCTGATATAGAACAGTTAAGCCAATAGAAAATGATTGTACTGCAAACAGTGAAATGCCAATTTTATACTCTGTTTTTCCTGTCTGTATCTGATAATACCACAGTTTTACTCAAGAAAATTACTTTTAGGTGAATCCTAATCCATTGTATTTATAGCTATAGTTAAAAGAAAGAGTAGTTACAAGTTCTTAAATATTTCTGAAGATGTTACCATAGGTAATGAAATGCTATGCTAAAATTGCTCCTACTTTAATAGCATATATTTATTCAAAACGACACTGAATTATTGTGATTTCTTTTCCTTTGGTACCGCTCATAATGCATTCTCTACTGAACTGTTGAAGCAATTTTTTTTACCCAGCTGTTTTAACTGAGTGAGCAAAAGCACGCAAGTCATACTATAGCGTGTACGAGTGGAAAATATTTTGAAGATACTGTTAACTATTTCTTTTTTTTTTCCATTACACTCAGTTATGAACATTTTTTTTGTTGTTATTGTCTGTTTTTTTTTTTTTTCCCCTGAATTTTCCAAGGTGTCTTGTAACCATAGGTTCAAAACATAGTAGGGTTTGTTTGGATTTGTATTAGACTTTTCAATCAGGCATAAGTATAATTATGAAGAATTATGAGAAAAGTACTGCGATTGCTCTGAAGCTTTGCTGAGTACTGCCTATCTCATGGACTTGGCTATGATTTTTATTCTTTTGTTTCACTTTTTGTTCAAGCCAGTTGAGGACAAAAGCACAAGGGACAATTTTCCTGAAGTGGTGTTCATAAATCTGTAGTCTGTTTTGTGCTTTGTGCAAGGAATACTTATACAGCACCAGACAGTGAGCACTTTTGTTTACTCTTTCAAACAAAAAGTCAGGTTCTGGTATTCAGAACCTCTATTGCCTGCCACAGTCCAGAAATAGACTTAGAAAAATGCACCAGAGAAGGCCTTCTATTGTTAGCACAGAAAGTGGCACAGCATAAGCCAGAAGGCTGTTTTTTTCTTTATCTGTTATGACAAGAATAGGAAGATGGAATTTGATGAAAGATCCAATTTTGACCTCTCTATCAGCACTGTGCATCAGAAATCTTTGCTGAGGAAAATACCTAAATGAACAGGGGAAACTATAGCCAAGTTCTTTTCAGCTCAGTGCCAGGGAATCAGTTACTCACAAGCTGGAGAAATGTGATCTTCACATGCCATAAGATCCCGGGTGATTACTAAACTGACTGTTAGAACAACGTAAACTTACAAATGCACAGTAATTTCTATGGTTTTACACAAACTAGTTTGAATTCTGCCTTGTCCTTTTTAGTAACAGAGATGGTTGTTAAAAATGAGAAGCAAATGGTAGGAGTGTGTGGGTGTGTGATATTGTTAATAAGACACTATAATGCTCTGTAATTTTTGTTGTTTATTTCAGCTAAGAACAGGAGCTAAAAGTGAAGGTACTTTTAGATTTTAACAAATAGCTATCCAAAGGAAATTGTTGTGGATTGTCTTTATCTATTCTTAATATACATTTTATCAACTTAAAAATAATGATAAAATTTCTGATTTCCTTAGAAATGAGTTTGCATCATTTTAATAACATCCACTGTCATCTTTGTGCAATTCTCAAATGTAATATGTACTTATTTAAATGTTTTGTGGTCTATACCCATTTTTCCCTCTCACTAACCTGATGAATACCATTCCCAACCCTAGATACTGAACAAATGATTTTTTAAAATCTGGAATAGCTTTCTTGTTGCTTCTCACTACATTTTTCTAGTTACGTCTCTTCATCCTGAAGATCTTATCAAGAGATATTTTTTAGCCGTGTACTTAAAACATAGGATTTGAACAGCAAATGTTTGAAGGAAGTCATGAATATAAACTTTGTCTTGTCCTGAGCCACTAACATGGTTATGCAGGTGCAATATTGATCTTTCTATCCCCTTGTTAATTAAATGAATAAGATTGCCCTTCTAAGTGATTTTTTTTTTTGTTTCATAGTGGGGAAAAAAAAATAACAAAAGCAAACAAAACCCACCCCACATGCATGAAAGCGCTATCAGAAATTCTAGACTTAGTGAGAACAAACAAACAAAAAAAACCAATATAGTTGTGTTTCTTCCAAATCTTCTAACAAAAATGCTTTCAATATCATTGTTTCTGGATGGGCACCTTATTACTGGATGCTTTCAAGGAACTCTTTGTAATCTTCCTAAATTTCATTAATTATCACTGACGTTGGTGGGAAAGTTTTTCTTAATATAGGATTGGGGTGGTCCTGCTCTGAAAAGCTTAAAACAGAAGAAAGCAAACTTGGGGGGAAAGGCATAGCATGCAAACAGAGTTGTCTGAAGCATCCCCTTCTGTGATAATTTTGTGTGTGAGTGGCATCAAGAAGCAAAGACAGTTGCCGTCCTTTAAAAACAAGATATGTTTTTCAGCTAGTGTGATCTAAAACCAATGTCTAGTTATGCTCATCCTCAGATATAAATTTAATAGAAAGCTATTAGATAACTTGAATACAGAATTTAACACATGCCTTTTAAAGTACTGCTACCGTTGAAGACTCATACTGTGTTTCAGTCTTTCCATGACGCGATGCTCTTTTATCTGAACCGCTGTTTACTAAAGCAAATTTGTTTACCAATTTTCCCTTTTCAATTTTACGTGAGCTGCTATTTTGTCAGTGCCAAGATATTGAAATTTACTGAAGAAAAAGGGGATGTTTAGCAATTCAGAAAAATGTATTTGACTTTGAAAGGATTTTAACTTCTCAGCATAGCAAGGCAAATAACAATTTGCAGAAAATGGGACACATAGCAAGGCTTTGTATTTATTACTACTAACTTCCAAATCAATGATTTTCTCAATGTAAAATTTGGAGTGATAGACATTTTTTTCTTTTTTCTTCCAGTGTTATTGACCACAACTGCTTCATTTTGCCTCTGTAATTAGCATCAACCTCTGATGGAGCTCAAATCTTCTTCTTGGGTTGCATGCTCTTCAGGCAGAGTACCCCACCTGCTTCCTTTATAGATGGAGTTAGCAAAATTCTATCTTTTCCTCCATATGGGTTTCTCCTTTTTCTTCTTTTTGCATAAACAATATATCGTTATTAGATCGTTGTTGTTGTACATTTATAGTTAACTTATAAGCTCCTGAAATCCTCAAGGAAAATAAATGCTATACTGAGAAAGATGATGATGAAAAAGGAAATAATATCAAGATAAATGTTCAGGTTGCTTCTTGAAAAAATAAAATGAATTTAAATTGATAAGAAGTCACTAAAATATTCTAGCTATAAACTATATAGAGAGAATCTTTTTTTATTGTTTTGGTAAAACTGCAGATCCCAATGTACCGTTATTACATTTCTAGGAACTGAACTACTCTGATCCGAGGAAAAAAATAAAATAAAAAAACTGGGGAGGTGGGGTGGGAGTCAAAACTACTGTATTTGTGCACCAAAGTTTCATCCCAGTGGATCAAACACTTCTCTGCCTTCTGGCATGCAGCAGCTTTTTTCCTTCAACTTCAGTCAATCTGCAGTCCTACTTCAAAAACAGATAGCTTTCAGAGGACAGAAAGTATTAACATCGCTGTTGTCCAGATACAAGGAAGGCAGGACACAAATTCTGCTTGATTCCTCATATAGAAAGGGGAACATAAAAGTAGTTATTTTAAATAAATTTTCTCCTTTGGCTTTGATTCAGCCTTGGATACTTGTACTGAGCTGATGCTTTTTAGAAGTGCCAGTAATCCAGCATAATTTGGAGTTCAGGGTTCTGCTGTACTTTTTGTGGATACATCTGAAACTGGATGGTAGAAGATTAAAGTATTTCATGGAGAAGTTGTGTTATGGTTTCATCATGACTGGCATTAAAGAGAGCTCTGTGCAGGTAATATAATCCCTCAGAGATGTTCCTTTTCCACCATAGGTTACCTGCAGCTGTGGTCCCCAGCACAGGTCAGGGACAGCTGAATCTAATACTAAACCCCAAGGGATATAGGTGATGGAACTACTGTTGTAAGCTTTATGCCCCCTAGAAAAGTCATTAAAAGTTGGAAAACAGTTACTATATGCAATTTTCTACTGCTTTATGTTCATTTCATGAGTAAGCTGGTAATAATTTTGAATACCAATTGTATGTATGTTTACTTCATCCAGATTCAAAATGTTCTTAATTTTAACAGCAGTTCTTCATGCCATGTCCCCACTGATCCTTACACTTATGAACCTGGAACGTTTTGTAACTCTTAAGTTGAGCCTTATAAAAATAACATTGCAGATAAGAAATGACTTTATCCCTTCTGCTGCTCCCAAGATACATTTGAGTTTTCTTTGTTAACTTAGATTTTTTCAAAGCTTTTTGAAGAAGAAATATGTAGGGGGGGGGGGGGAGCATGATAGGAAAATAAAACCAACCAACAAAGAGAACAGGCAAATAACTACTCAACACTTTATTGCCCAATTTTCTGCTATTTTGCATTGCTCTTCCTTAAACCAGTGACATTATCTCCACACAGTGAATAGGATTAAATTTTGTTCATTGCTGAATGCTTTTGCAAATGCTTTACCATGGATGCTTAGCAATGACTTTCAATTTCCTTTCCGTCTGTTAGTAAATAGCTTTAGAAAAATCTAGTTAAAAATAGAACAGTCTTAGAGAATTTGCCCACTTTTAGTCAAAAAAATGTAAAAAGTGATAGCCAGACCTCCTACTGTCACTTAAATTGCTGTGACTGCATTCATCTAATTTTAATTCACTTAAATTCAGTCCATGTTTCCTTGTCTTTCCATCCTCATAAGCAGAGGAAGCAGATGGTGGCTATTTGCTATAATTAAATGGATTTTAGCAATGTGTGAGGCAGAGTAGGATGTGGAGGAGGGAAATACAACATTCTGAGGTGGGTGGGTGTGCATTCACTGCCCTGGTGTGTAATATTTTCAGCACTAATTGTTAACAATTGTGTAAATGTAATGTTGTCAACACTACTCCTTTTCTCAATGTTGGATTTGGTTAGTTTTACTGAGTGACATATGGTAGGCTTGTGTTGGCTTACTGTGGGCAACTTCTCCAGAGACACTGAAAAGCTTCAAACCAAGATGGAAACTTGGTCTCTTTGAAGTCCAGAAGCATTTTGCCACTGTCTTCAGTGCCAACAGGGTTTCCCCAGTGGCTTCCACTGCTGCTGCATGGGAAAACATCACTGTTTTCATTCATCTTATGAATTATGTGGAAGTTGGCACTAAAATCTAATGTCTGCTCTGTTTGTAATGCACTGAATGAAGTCAAAAGAAAGGTATGTAATAAATTTTTAAAGATATTCATTTTCCTGATCTTCTCTCTGATTTCTGTCTCTGTGCTCTTCTGGTTGAGGCACTGTTTGTGCAGTGTTTTATATCTTTTACTGCAGTAGTCAATGCTTGACAAAATATACACGGTATTAGCAGACTTGTAGGGCTTGTTTTATTCAGAAGACTATTATAACAGGAATTTTTAAGATCATAGTAGAATCCTTTAGTAATTTCAATTCTGAAGTTAGGTCTTGTATATTTATTAGATTTAGTAGTAGGATGTAGCACTTTATATTTCTTTCAACTTACAACTGTACGGAACAAAGTCATAGATATTTAGTGGTGTTAATTACTCAGTTTTAATAAATTGATATTAAGGCACAATGAAGTTTATGCCATTTTATACTAATGAGAGCTGCATGCTTTATAAGTTACTGATAGTAATATGAAGTAGGACAGCAGAAATAATATAAGCATGGATATTGAAAAGCTAAGTGATTATTTATTGACAAATTACTTAATGATTTTAAACACTTGTTTTGTCTTATATTTAAGTATTTTCAATCCTCTGAGTTTCTTAGTCAGAAAGACAAATACATCTTCAGTAGTTACTGAGTAAAATAGAAAAAAGTAAGACAGGTCCTTTAAAAACAACGAATAAAGGTTATCATTTATGCTTTATTGTTACTTATATGAGATGGAT
Source organism: Perdix hodgsoniae (assembly GCA_035772895.1). Lineage (NCBI taxonomy): Eukaryota > Metazoa > Chordata > Aves > Galliformes > Phasianidae > Perdix > Perdix hodgsoniae. The sequence continues at coordinate 655,783 of JAPSGF010000040.1, forward strand.
GTTTTCTTCAGTACAAGGAAATGATGTCCAAGTTAAAGAAAAACAATAGTGCTAACACTACGTGGTACTCTTAAGAAGTTTATTTTTTTTTCCTAAGAGTTAATAATTCATGTACTTGTGTCTGGAAGGCTGTTTTTCACACCCAGAAACACCCAGAAACACTTCTAAGTTTAGGATAACTTGCATTAATAAAAATTGATCGCTTGTATTTGGACAGATTTGTTGTGGGAGGAAATCAGCATAACTAGAAACTACAGCATTCATAGAAACTACACATCAGGGTCGCTGAGGGTCCGACTCTTTAACACAGGAGCTGCATCAGAAAGGCTTTGCGGGACATGTCAGTATGGCCTGGGGGAGAGCTGTGTACTGGAATGCACCTTACCCTTCTATCATGTCCATATATCTCATGGCCTCTGCTGAGGTGTGGTGATAAACTACTTATTTTTATAATCATGATGCTATATGAATATTTCATTTTATGTAAAATTCTTTTCCTGCCAAAAGCTAAACTACGTGTTCAGTATTTTAATTTTGCTTCCTAAATAAGAGTTTCCGATAATTGACACAAGAATGCTAATTAACACCAGTCTTTAAGATGTGGGATTGATCTATAGACATACTTTTTTATGAAACTTTACCTTGTCTGTCAGAAATTTTTTCTATGCTTTTCTCTGCACCCATTCTGAATTTTGAGTAACTTCAGTGATGATTATTGTGAGATTTCTACATCATTTTTTCACAAGAGAGAAGTTGGGAATTATAAAGAATAAGTGGGAATAGAAATACCTAGGTGTTTGTGTTTGCAGTGTAATTACCCAAATTGTATTTGTGTTTTTTTCACTTTTTTCTTTATTTTTTAAAGCTTGTTTGCTTGCTTGCTTGTTTCTCTCTGACATACTTACACAGGAAATTAATTAGTACAGTAGGTTGTAAAAAAATCCAGTTTGGTCCAAGGGACCACTGAAAACTGTACAGCCATCACGGTTAATAATCAGATCAGTTTCTATGGTCAAAATGAATGTCTTCAGTATGGGCGAGACAGATTTGTGCATTAGTGGATCCTAAAAGAACCACCTGGGGAAGATGTTATTTGGCACTGGATCTTCATGTCAAATCTGACCTCATTTAGCCTCATTAATTTTTCATTATATGGTTTGTACTGTTGAAGGGTGGCAACTGGAGTGTAATTTCTCAGCATAGCATTTTGACTGTGGTATTGATATGAGGAAAAAGACTTGGAATGGAAGATTCAAACCTTTCAGTCTGTTATGCTCTTAGCAGGCTGACAACAACCACTTCTGGCAGTAGTAGCTGGTTCTACCCTGCTATCCCATTCTTTAGTGCTTTCAGTGATCCATGACACAAAGAAGTTGAGGGTAGATGTTGCTACCCATCTCATGCACACCATATTTTGATGGTTCTGTGTCTGTCAATCACATCTCATGGTTGGGGCTATTGATCCAAGTATATGGATCAATAGGAGACATATGTCAGTTCTCAAAAAAAAAGTTGTTTCTGTTACTGAGTGCCCTTAGCAGATAAAGTAAGGTGCTCCTTAAGAAGGTGAACCCAACCTAATTCCCACTGTTATGTGTCAAGCACTTCTTTCAGCTTCTCTTATTCATGGATTTGTCAATGGGTCTTGACTCTGCAGCCTGTGATCACATCATCTGCAGTACCCTTGGTCTGATACTGTCCATAAAGAGATGTCAGTTTTTATGGGTCGTTTGGAGTGCAAATCTATTTCAGGTTATATGTGCCCTGACATTTTGAGGGACATGCACAGATAAACAAAGACAAGGTGAGGAACATAAGTACAGAACATGCATTGGCTTGACCCTTAAAGGCAGTGCAGGCTTTTCTGTAGAAGTGAACTAAGCAAAAATTAAAGTTCATAACCTCCCATTCACCCTTCAAAATAGAAATATGGAGTCTGTTTTGCCCTCCCAAATCTCTTACAGAGAACTGCAAGGGACTGTTTTCTATTCAAAAGTGCAGTGGTTCATTTCAGCATAACATTTTCACAGTGTAACATATCTTAGTTATGTCATTCTGTATTTGCTCTGTTACCAACAGTCATTTCAGAGCAACTGTGTTCCAAAGTCGCATCAGACCTTGGTGATGAAATTAGTTTTATAAACTCTTCCAACCCAGATAGATATTGATGGGTACAGACAAAATGCTGAGGGAAGGCTCTTATTTCAAGTGCAGATTCTGTGCTCTAGAATCTGCACTGGAATTCTTGTTCTTAATTTCCTGTTATTGTATTTTTTTTAATTGTACCAAAACTAGAATTGTTCATTATTTCCCATGAAACCCAGATCTCCAAAGAGAAAGAGATCACAGAAACAGTGCAGCTGGGAAGTGCTAAGGAAGGACAGCTCACCACGTCTTGGGATGTTTCTATTTTGAGGAGGAAGGGATGAGAGGGATTTGTTTCAGAACCCATATTAGCACTAAAAATTCACATTCTGTTTATCTGGGATTTGAAAATTTTTCAAAGGTTGATCTGCCAGTGATGATTTCTGACTCATGTTCACTCAAATAAGAGAAAAAAGAGTAGATGGAGAGAGAAGGTGATGATTTCCATTTCTTTCAATGGGGGTCTTTTTAAATTTATTTAATAGTTCCATCTGCATAAATTAGCTAAAATGCCTGCTACGCTCATCTTAAGTGATGCACCTTTTCTCGTCTGAGCTTGCTTTTTAAATTATCTCCTTATATGGAGAAAATCATCCTTTATCCTTATCCATTATGCTCAAATATTTAATAGAAAAGAGGGCACCAAACCTTTTTCTGAAGTGTATTTCATGATTTCTGCTACATTTACCAAAGACAGTCCTACACACCTACCCATGTTAGCAACAGGTCCTTTTAAGTTTTCTTTTGTTGGAAGTCATCTTCAGTTGAATCCTGAATAGGATCAATAAGTGTATATTTAATGCACAGGAAGTTTCTTTGATATAAGCAGCAGATCCTTAAATAATACAGCATTCTTTCCACCTTGGTGAAGCATTTTCCTGCTTCCTTACAGTACTTGTTGACCTTGATATTATTGCAGACCATAATTCTGTTATGTTTCATAGCAAGAACACTGAAAAAAATGTCTGCTTATTAAACCTCTTTGTTGGGGAAACATAAAAAGATAGAGCAGCATTAATATACAGCTGGTTGTACAGGTCAAATCTCTACAGGGAAAACTTTAGAGAACAGCTAATATCAACAAAACTATTTTGAATTGCATCATCTGAACATCTGACCCATCCTCTTAAATAATGAATGAAGTGGCCAGGGTGGTATTCTTCTCTCTGAAGGGTACAAAATTATGGCGATACAAACTACATGAAAAAAGCAGCTCTAATGTTTCCACCACCCTCCTAGTGAAATTTTTTAGCAGAGTGCAATGTAATTCATAGTATTTTGCAGCTGGCTCGACTTTGTGAGCAGAAAACACTCGATTTCATTCACTGCTACAGCAGTATCTAAGCAATATTTTTTCCCTCTATTTTATTTAGGCTGTCTGCTTCTTCATAGCAGCAGTTGGGATTCATATTTTCAATGATCCAAGGGATGGAACCACCTCTCTATGAGCACAGGCTGAGATCTGGAGAAGAGAAGGCTTCAGAGCAAGCTGAGAGTGGCCTCTCAGTATCCAAAGGAGGGTTATAAGAAAGAAGCAGACACTCTTCAGCAGGATCTGTTGTGATAGGACAACTAGAAATGATTTCAAACTAAAAGAAGAGGCATTTAGATTGGATATAAGGAAACAGGATTTTTTTTGTTTTGGGTTTATTTTTCTTCTCAAGAGTGTTGAGGCACTAACACAGGTTGCCAAGAGAAGTGGTGGGAGCCCAATGCCTGGAGGCATTCAAGGTGAGGCTGTACCAGGCTCTGAGCACCTGATGGAGCTGTAGATGTTCCTGCTCGTTGTAGGGAGGTTGGAACAAGTGGCCTTTAAGGGTCGCTTCTATTTCAGATGATTCTATGAACTGACTAAAAGTTCTGCTTGCCATATCTCTGGAATGATCACAAAGAAGTAATAGAGGAAAAACAGTGTATTTATAAAACAGTTGCTGACTGCTGAAGTTTTTTTGGGGGATCAGCAAAACTCTGTAGTCAGAGTCTGCTGAGTCTTAGAAACTTCTTCAAAACCTCTGCAGAAGTATGAAAAAAAGAAATGTTCCAGAAGTCAGAATATTTACTGTATCCATACAGCCTGACCTTCAAAAATTCATGTTGTGCCAAAAATTATATGTCTGAAACTGTCATGTTAGGTATACCTCTGCAAAAAGGTACAATTCACTTCTTCAAAAGTATTATAATAAATGAGCTGACAAGACACCACAGTCCTCCTGGACTTGACCCAAGAGCTATCTAACTGAATGGACATTTCTCAGAAACCCCAAAGTCAGAATGAAAATGAAACATCATGTTGCTTAAACTTCCTGTGCTGACCAGCCAAAGGACTTCATTCCCTTCTCTCCTCAGACTAGTCTGGTGCATTCTACTAAACTGCATCTTTTGTAGAGAAGCTGCAGATTCTCTTTGCTTCTTTTTCTCCTTCCTTTTAGTTTTCAGTTTCAGTATTCATGGCAGTTCTGGTGAGATGTTATCATCTTAACTCTTCTGAATTTTATGAATCCATACTTGTTACTGCAGCCAAGGTGTAGTTTAATGACTCCTTATTTATGCCTGGTGTAATGGGTAATATCAACTACATACTAGCTCTTGCAGCTGGTGCCACTCTACGGAGGTCTTTTGATCTCCAAACTACAGTGATTTTATGCTTCAGTATTTGGCCTGTCTTATAGAACAGCAGTGTCCTAATATCATAAGTCTTGCACCCCCATACCTCTATGTGGGGACCAAGGAGGTAAATCCCTCCCCACTGTAAGGGTAGAGCAAGTCCGAGAGTGCCTCCTTAGACTGAATGAGTATAAGTCTATGGGGCCAGATGGCGTGCATCCCAGGGTCCTGAAGGAGCTGGCTGAGGTGGTTGCTGAGCCGCTCTCCATCATATTTGAGAAGTCGTGGCTGTCAGGTGAGGTCCCGGATGATTGGAGGAAGGGTCACGTCACTCCCATTTACAAGAAGGGGAGCAGGGAGGACCCGGGTAACTACAGGCCGGTGAGTCTCACCTCCGTGCCTGGGAAGATTATGGAACAGATCCTCCTGGACAACATGCTTGATCACATAAAGAACGAGCACGTGATCCTAGACAGCCAGCATGGCTTCACCAGGGGAAGGTCATGCTTAACTAATCTTGTGGCCTTCTATGATGGAGTGACGGCATTGGTGGACGAAGGGAAGGCGATCGATGTCATTTACCTGGACCTGAGCAAGGCCTTTGACATGGTCCCCCATCACATCCTCATCTCCAAATTGGAGGGAAGTGGATTTGATGGGTGGACAACTAGATGGATAAGCAATTGGTTGAAAGGCCGCAGACAGAGGGTGGTGGTCAATGGCTCTATGTCCAGGTGGAGGCCGGTAACGAGCGGTGTCCCTCAAGGGTCTGTCTTGGGACCGGTGCTCTTTAACATCTTTATTAATGACATCGACGAGGGAATGGAGTGCACCCTCAGCAAGTTTGCTGATGACACCAAGCTGAGTGGTGCGGTCGATACGGCGGAGGGAACAGATGCCATTCAGAGGGACCTTGACAGGCTGGAAAGCTGGGCTCGGGTGAACCTGATGAGGTTCAACACAGCAAAGTGCAAGGTTTTGCACTTGGGCCGGAAGAACCCCAGGCACCTGTACAGGCTGGGAGGAGTTGTCCTTGAAAGCAGCTCGGCAGAGAAAGATCTAGGGGTCCTGATAGATGAGAAGCTTAACATGAGTCAGCAGTGCGCTCTGGCAGCCCGGAAAGCAAATGGGATCCTGGGTTCCATCAGGAGAGGGGTGGTCAGCAGGGATAGGGAGGTGATTGTCCCTCTCTACTCTGCTCTTGTGAGGCCCCATCTGGAGTACTGTGTCCAGGTGTGGAGCCCTCACCACAAAAAAGACATGGAGATTTTGGAAAGGGTCCAGAGGAGGGCCACAAAGATGATCAGGGGACTGGAGCACCTCCCCTATGAGGACAGGCTGAGGGAGTTGGGTTTGTTCAGCCTGGAGAAGAGAAGGTTGCGGGGTGACCTCATTGCAGCCTTTCAATACCTGAAGGGAACTTACTCCCAGGAGGGGTGTAAACTCTTCGAAAGGGCTGATAATAGCAGGACTAGGGGAAATGGTTTTAAGTTAAGAGAGGGAAGATTTAGGTTGGATGTTAGGGGGAAGTTCTTTACTAGGAGAGTGGTTGGGTCCTGGAATAGGCTGCCCAGGGAGGTTGTGGATGCCCCGTCCTTGGAGGTGTTCAAGACCAGGTTGGACAGGGCTCTGGGCAACCTGATCTAGTAAAGGTGTATGTTTGGTGGCCCTGCTAGGCAGGGGGGTTGGAACTACATGATCCTTGAGGTCCCTTCCAACCCGGGTCATTCTGTGATTCTGTGATTCTGTGATAAGAGCCACTTGAGAAACACCGTGAGAGAGCTTTTTCCCTTTTCATTGCTTGTTTGCCATTCATAAAGCTTAAGCAAATAAACCTTAAGTCACTTTCATGTTATGATATTACTGAAGAGTAATCACTTGTGTTTTTTTTCTTTAACAACACAATAAGCTGTACATCACTTTTACTGATGATAAGAATGGCTGTGTGTTTGTACCAGAAAATGGAATAACATATGGCACGGTTGGATATCTAGTGAGATGGATATTGTACTTTACTCTGTTTGGGTAGAGAGTATCTTCTGAATCTGAAGGTCAGTTGTTCCCAGAAATGGATCGTGGAGTTTGAATGCTAGAATGATCTATTCAAGTCTCAGACTCCAGCTCTAACGTGTGTTGAGGAGAACGGTGCTAAGAAATAGCAATTTGCATCCCGTTAAGAAGGAGAGTTCTCTGTGTCAGGTATCCCAGTGCTGCTCTGTCCAGCAGTGCTTTGTGTCCAGAACCTGTGGAGATGTGCCCCTCAGCTTCCCACATAACGAATACTGAATTTAGTCTGTTCCTTCCAGCCTCACATCCATACTTAGGAACTGTGCTGAGTAATATGCTTTGCTGAATGTCACTGCGTCTGACTGTATCAGAAATTCTCCTCTGTCTCTGTGTTGGCATAATGCATCCTTCTGTCTCCCACATGGGGAATGACGCCACACTTGTTCCCAGGTGCCAAATCCCATATTTCATGGAAATCATTTAGCAGATGAAAAGGTAAATGGCATTCACTGGTCAAAGTGGTTGGCAGCAGAAAGCTTTCAGACCAAGACTGGTCTGTTGAATGCTATGAAGGGCAAATTTATTTCCTTTTCCAAAAGTTTATGTGAAAGTAATTCAGGGGGAAGAAGTAGAAAACAAAATCTGTTTTTTTTTATTTTCAGGTGTGTAGAGTTGCTCTAAAGAAACAATTGATGTTACAAAGATGGGATGTTGTTAGAGTCCTTATTTTTCACCTGGCATTTGTGGCATCCTTCAGAGATGACGTCAGGTAGATGAGAGCATATTCTGTAGTATCTATAGCTTGCCATATTTCTAAGCTCAGGACAATCAAATTTTTTTCATGTGCAAACATTAATTTTCTCATATGTTTTTGTGCATGTGTTCTTGCATAAATTCCCACTGATCGCATGACTTTGGGCCCTAAATAAGCCATAGTGATAACATAGACTGCTTTAACAGCTCCCAACTTTCTCATATAAATATATTTTTATGAGTGTATAAATATACTTTATATACTTTAAATGCATTGTAAAAGTATTTATTACAGTTAGCACTTGAGGTGTTCTATGGACTGTGTACATCAATTCTAAAAACAAGATGGCGTTGTCCTATTTAAGAAAAATCTCTTTGAGAAGTGCAGCCAATGATTAAATATATGGATGAACCATAAAAACAGGAAAAACTACTGAACTGAGGGGCAGTTCCACTTCTCTGAAGGAAGATACGCTTCCCATATTCCTTAGTTAAGAAATTAAATTATTTACCTAATTCAAATATCACCTGAGTTTAGTCAAGAAGCCAGTGAAAATTAGTGCTTTAATTTATGTATTTTCTAATCTTTTTTTTCTGGCTCACATTCGTTTCTTTTTTTTTTTTCTTCTATCCCCAGATAGGAGAGAAAGCACAGAAGAGGAATAAAAGGAATATAATCTCAGATTATTAGGAGTCATTTTGTTTCTTCACCAAAGAAGAAATTCCTGAGACTATTCCTATTTGTCTTTCTGGTGTGCCTGGGTTTGTCCCAAAGTGCTCTGTTAATTGGCAGTTTAATAGCAGAGCTCCTGGTCTTCCAGGTATTTTCATATAGAAATGCAGGCAGGATCAAAGTTTTTTGGGCAATCTTCAAGCAAGAAAATAAGTCTCTTTTTAAAAAGTTCAATACCTTTTTTTTTGTTGCACCTTCAGTAGCAAATACAGTTAAACAGAGGGGGGTTTATTTGTGTTAAGCTGTTGATTCTACAGTTGCATTCTCACTGGCAGTGCCAGCACATGTCAGTGCCAACCCCAATGATGTCCATTGTACTCGAGCTGTGTAGGGGAAATTGCTTTCCCTTACAAAAGGAACTCGCTGTCAAGTTGCTGCTGTGTTAAACAATGGATGTAGGTGAAGCTTTTGAACCATCACTTTAAATTCTGACCTGATGCCAAGAGTACTGTCAAGCATTTGAAAGAAACGCTTCACAAATAAGAATAATCATCCTAACCACACACTGCATCTTTGTTTTCAGGCAGTGTTCCTAGGCATTGGGGCAGGAGCCCTCTCTTTCTGCAATTGATTATAAAAGCATCTTCCAGAAATGTGGACATGCTCCTTCCGCACGTGATGGCGAAGGTGTCCTTCACTGTGTGCTGTAAGTGGAAGCACATCCACTTTAAAATATTGTGTTGGTGTCCAGCAGTCTGATCTCAATTCAAAATGAATTTTTAGAGTTCTTAAAATGGGAATGAAGATTCAAACCTAAATAACCATATATTGTAAACATGGTGTGTGTGTATGTGTGTATAAATATAAATCTTGGATGGCAACCCTGCCCATGGCAAAGAGATTGGAACTAGATGGCTTTGGTTGTAGTGGACCTTAAAGATTGTTCTATGATTCAATTGTATTAATTGCTCATTTGAACATAGGATTTAATGTTTTGACAATCCTAATCATGGCAGGCTTTAAATCCATGTATTCTTAAAACTGTGCTAGGGTTAGTTCATCTTTTAGTCTCTTTCATGCTTGCTAAATCTGCAACTTATTAGTATAATTTCATCTGCCTGCTTGCTGCTGCAGAGCAACCAGTAACCCCAAGTGGAAACATAATCTTCTCTATCCCTACAACATCCCTGACTATTTCTTATGTTTCTGTCAGCTGCCTTTTGGTAGACTGAGTTTAGCAAAGAGAAATGACGTGCAAAGAGTTTATTTTGAACAGAGGCTCATTTTGAACTAATCCTTTCTGCATCTGATCTTTGCTTCCCACACATAAGGTTTTCTTACCTTGGTCATTGTTAGCCTCCTTTCTCTTGACCCACCCTACCCTAGAGCTTCAGCAGAGACCCCTCAACCACTTATCTCCTAGCTGCTGAACCATTGCAGTTAACTGCTGTATGAAGGCAACTCACTGTTTGCTTCTTTTTATTTTTTAAAAAATGAGCGTCTCAAAGGATGGTCTCAATAAGGTTTAACTTCAGAGAAATCAAGTTCACAAGATATAACGATATTGAAAGTTTTATCCCCCTGTAAATAGGGTCTAGTGTCCAAGATTGTCACAATCAGTAATTCATTGCATGATGTGCCAACAGATGTTGTCACGGTGGAAATCCATTAATATTTTGTCATTTTCTGTATCATACATGCAGTGCTTCACGTTAGCCAAGCTGTCATCTTGGAACATGGAACTTGTTTTAATAACTGTCGTCATATCAAAATGAATCCTCCGAATATCAGTGTTTTATTTCTGTCTCTAGAATTCAGAAATGTGGCTCTCATGCTGATAAATCTCTAAACAAACAATATGTTACTTGGTTTGTACTAGTTTGAGGACAGAACAATAGAAAACATTTCATATGAACATACTACAGTGTTCCAAAAGTAAAGTAACGATCCATTTGGTTTCTTTCATTATTCGCAATTACATGGCAGTTCAAATGAAACAAATCCAACTTTAGCATTAGGAAATTTTAGATTGGCAGTGCTTACTGCCAAAAAGCTCTCTGTGAAAATAATGAAACTTGAAATATCATTTCTTTAGAAATATTTAGGTTACTATTAAAACTTTCAGAAATTAAAAAGGAGGAAAAGGCACTTCCCTTCTTGTGCATTTCTACTTGTTTCCTATACTAAAGGGCAACTTTCCAGCCTGTGGCACATTTATTTGGATAAAAAGCAGTAAATATAAGACTGGTATTTGATACACCATAGAATGAGAGAATTGACATTATGCTGCAAGAAAGATGAACTCAGTGATCCTCCTTGGCCTTTGTTATGTGATCCTGAAACTTCTGATATCAGAAACAATAAAATTCATTAAAATCTACAGTTTAGCACTGTTCGGTAATAGTATGCTGTGAGGCTTTATTTTGTTAAATGAACTCTACAAAGTAGCAAATATCAGTTTACCAGAGCATCTTAACCTCTTGAGGCAAAGTGATGTGTTTCTGTCAGGGCCCATCAAGTCTGTTTGCAAAACAATTTAGAAAGGTGCAACAGGGGATAGTCACTGAGTGAGTACTCGGGGCAGACCAACTCAGCTGTCCCATGGCAAGGATAGCTCTGTTCTGATTGCTACTTTAGGCTTGCAGCTCCTGAATGGAACAGGGCACTCGTGCTTTACTGAGCTTTTAACGTCTAAGGGGAGGGGAATTTTATTTGGTTATTTGTTCTGGGAATTAAGTGTATACTGATGTTCTAAGAGCTGCATCTAAGCTCCCTTTCACTGAAGGTCTCTGTGTGTTGAATTCTATTTCTCTCAAAGCTTTAGTATGAAACTTTTGATTTAGTGTAGGGGAAAATAACCTCTCTTCGTTTTTCCATTTTTTCTTCCCGTATCCCCAAACCAGCTTGTCAATATGATAAGGTCAGAATAATTTTAGGTAAAAACCTAGTGGCTGATATTTAGTGGTTGCAGGTTCATCTTGTCGACTTTAACTTCTTGCCTATGTTCCTAGAACACCCAGCAAATATCTTCTTTTGCCAGAATCTGTACAATTGCATGTTGATGATAAGTCAATATGATGGTTTACATGCAGTAAGGCACTGATTGCTGTAGAAACCATCAAGTAAAGGGATGAGACAAGTCAGTAGAACTTGAGTGAAATACGAATTATTGAAATATGCAGCTGAAAGTGTCATAGCTGAAGGCTTCTACTCTGATTTAGTAAAGCTATTATAAGGCCTATTTCCAAACATAATACTATTAGTAGTGCAGCTGGAATGACAAAGGCTGGGCACAGGTGAGCAGAACGGAGGAGTTAATCTCAGATTTCTAGTTTTCAAATTATATTTCTTCAGGGGGAAGGGAATTTTTAGGGAGGCTCTTCTGTCTGCAACTGACTGTGCTCAGATAGGAGATGTATGCTGGTCCTCAAGGGGCCATCCACTCCATCCATTGCCTGGCCTTCTCCACCATCTTCTCCTGGCTTCTGCAGATGCAGTATAGTGGATTACCTAATTATGAGTTCAAATGGGATAAGCCAAAGACAGCTTTTTCCTTTCTCTTTTATAATGTTGCTTGATAATTCTGTCTCAGTCCCCCTTTAAACCTCATCTTTTCTTATTTCCTCTAATCAACCCCCTAGTAAGGGAATAAGGATGATGACAGAGAATTAACAATAACAAGATGCTCTGTGTTCCCATGAACTCAATGCTTGTCTCTACCTTATCTCCACCACAAGGGCACACAATTGTATATTTGCAAAATTTCATCTCCAGATAATATGACCTATTCATATTCAAAGTATCTGTGAGCTGAATTTGTGTTATTAATCATTTCAATCAATTTGAATCTGCTGTGATTTTTCCTTTTTTGATATATAATGAGATCAGCGTTCATTATTCACCACTTGCTTCTCTTTTATCTTAAATGTAGTCTAGTATTTTGTGGTGCTGATTTTATTTTTTATTTTTTGCTTTTTTTTTCATTATTTTTCCTGTCCTTTTTTTTTTGTTGTTTTCCTTCTTTCCCATTAAGGAGTTAATAATAATCCTTTTCCATTTGAACACCTTTTCTTTATTGTTGTGTTGATGAAGTATACGATATACCAAGTACAGAACAAGATATGATATGCATTCTTTTTGGTAATGAATTATATTACACAGAAAACTGTTTTTGAAATTTTCTAAGTTGATGGAATATTTAAGTCACATCTAGTTTGTTATATTTTAATTTAGTTTCATGTAGTATGTATTCATTTGATCTAATGCTTATTTATTTATTTAGGATTTGTGTATTCATTGCTCATTTAAATCACTGACGTGAAACTTAACCGATTCTGAATCAAAGCTCTCTGTATTCATTTCTATCAGTACGTGTTGTCTCCTAAAGAATATTTCCAAATGTTCATTTCTTCTTTTCACTAAGCATGCATACAGTATTATATTATAGCTTTTTGCATATCTGAGGCAAGGTCCAGAACTGTTTAACTATCTCACCTGACTTAGACTTTGAATTAAACCAGTAAAAGATGTAATTAGTTCAAGATCATATCAACATCCCTTGACAGTTACACCTCTGAAAGTTGTGCTATATTCTATAAATAGCACAGAAATTGTATTCAAATCATCTTTGCTCATAGCGAAGAATTAGTGTTGAAGTTCAGCAGTGCTTATAAAATTTTCTTAGAACCAAAAGTAGTTTTCAATTACAAAATGTGTAACAGAAAAAGCTTAAAATTAAATATTGGATTTGTATTCTGTAAGAGGCAAACACATTCGTGAATAATTACTTCCTCAGATGATGTCTATTTATCAAGCTCCTGAAAACTCCTGAAGCCTTTCTATTATTATTGCACTATTTTGTTGGTGGTTGGAATTATAATGACTGACTTCTGGCTTTTCATGCATTCTTTTTGTTGTGTGTATATTTTGTCCTGGAAAAGTTTGGTCAGGTGTTGCATAATAGTTATGTGTGGGGAGGAAATTTTGGGGTGGGAGCCATGGGAAGGACTGGGTGCAGTAAGATATCTAGGAATGCTCTCGTTTAGAGTGCCACTAAACTTAAGTAAATAAATCTGTGGCTGAGTTTGATTTACAAGCTATCTGCATAAATGCAAATACGATGGCAGCATAAAACTTAAAATGAAATGACATTCAACATAATATCAACATGTAAAAATATTAAAGGCTGTGAGAAGTATCAGATTAATAGAGCTGAATTGACTTAAAGCTCTTGCTTTAACTTTGGTTCTCAGAGAATATGGTTCAAGAAGTCATTCACAAGTGTTATTCTGTTGCTTAAGAAAACCTAAAAAGTTGCAATCTGATCATTTTTAGTGTATTGGCTTTTATAAGGCACTGTGTTAAAATTGAGTTTGTTCACTGGTCTAAAATTTTCATTAAAGCTATGATAAATAAGTACTTAAATAGACCTATTTAAGTATTTTTACTTATATGACCCAGATAAAGATCAAAAAGAAGATTGAGTGTCATCTTTTTGAAACAGTGAGTATCCCATCCGTAAACCTTGACACCTTATGTCTCTTATTCTGGCTTAGTGAACAATACAGTCGGCAGTTTTGACTGCAGCAGAGCCCATCTAGACATGGTTGCCAATATTGTCCTCAGCTATTTTGATGGTGTAAAAAGCAACAACAAAGATGATAAAAAAAAAACAAAACGTAATACTCTGCCTGCTATTCTCTAAACAAACAAACAAACAAACAAAAAAACAACAAAAAGAAAACACAAAAGACCAACAGTGAATACAAGGGTCTGAATGTTAAACTTAACATATTGTGGTTTTTTGTTTGTTTTCTTTTTGTTTGTTTGTTTTTAATTAAATATTTCTTTGATTGAACTTAATATTTTCTTCCAGCAAACTAAGCATTTTTTCCACATGGAGTGGTATGCAGGATGGTTTGCAAAAAAAAAATTATTTAGACTGCTGAGCTGTGCAGACTTTAATGTCATTTGTCCTTTTAGATATTCACCAACCTCACATTATCTGTCAAGAATAATTCTAAACTCCAGCCTTGAAATTCTGTAGAGGAAAATGAAGTCTGAATAAATTAAGCCATTTCTTTGCAAGACCTTGAACAAAGTCATTGTGTAAAGGGAGGTAAACAGAAAACATCTGCAAATTTTGCCACCTCCTGTTTTATTCCTTTTGCCCAAATTATTCAAATTTATATGAAAGAGTTATGTATTATCAAGGCTTGGTCAGCCTTAATATTTCCTGTGCTGAGACTCAATATTCGTAATAACTCATTCCCATCTCTCATCCTGTTGGGTTTTTTTGTTTGTTTGTTTTTGTCTGCAAGGTGAATTAACCTGAACTTTGAACTTGCTTATGTGCTATCTCTGACAGTCTTCTATGACTGTAAGAAAATCTGTTCCACCTTTCTTTACTTGTTCCATTTTCTTACCAGGGCCCTCTATGAACTCCCACCAAGCACAGTCCCCATCTGTGTTCTCTGTCTCTGCAATATTCTTGTCCATGGTATGCAGTCAAAGGACAACCACAGTTCTAAGGCTGTCATTCATATCATGCATGCCGATCAGCACCTCATAAGGATGACTCTTTGTGGTCAGTCTAACTGATTCTTTCAGGTTCAAAATGATTCCATTAGGAAGTGGGATAGCAGTGAGGACATAAGAAGCTTATTTACTTTGAATTCCTGTTCGTACATTGCAGTATGTATTTCCATAATATATGCTGTAAAGGAGAATGCATAATGGCCATGTTCTGTCTGCAGTTGCTTTGGGTAAAATTTATTCAGGTCAATAGTTTAGATTCTTTTATTCAGCCATCAATTTTCATGAAATCTTAAAAAAATAAAAAAGTTTGACACCTTTATTTTTTACATATGTGCCCTTTAATTAACACAAATATATTCAGATTCATAAGTGAGAATGATTGGCAAATTGAAAAACAGATGAGCAGCCATCAAAATCACAGAAACGGTATTATTTTACAAAATGCATTCCCTTAGAAGATTAGACTGAGCACTTGTTGGAAAAGTTGACAGCTCATTCTTGTACATGTAAGCATTAGTTTTATGCAAGTGAATGCTTTAATTTACAGCTGATTGTCTGTCTTACCTAACCATATTTCCGCAGTGCTTGGGAAAGTCTATCTAAGCTACATGAATGCTAAATCTTTGAATAGCTATATAAATTTGTTCATGGTTAATGTATACCAATGACAATGTAAAAAGAACCAAACCAAAAACTGCTGTGTTAAAAGAGAGGGTTACAAAGTCAAATGAAGAAAAGTTAGGAAATGCTATGCTGATAGATCTGTGCAAGTTCAATTCGCTCCATTACATGCAAACATTATGATACAGTCTTTAATTACCTGATTGCATACTGCTTTCTCCATGGGGCTCCTACCTCATTCAGTGCTGGATGAATGTGTCTCACTAAATGAGTAGCTATTCAGTGTTTCCTTTATTCTCATAATGGAGTGTGTAGCACCATGACTTATTTACTGATCTTCTAATTCTCTTCGTAAATTCAGACTTTTTAATTTCCTCATGGCCTTTTCAGCTGTGCTCTTCACTGATGTAACTATGCATTTCTCATATATCGATGCTTTTACCTTCAAGGCGGCTGTAAGGCAACATGAAGTAGATAGTCTTTGAAGGGAAATGGAGGTGGCTAAATTCTGTCAGCATTCTCTGATGCTGAATATCTGCTTTAAGACTTAAAATCTCTATGATTCTGTAAATATTTAAACCAAAGAGATATGTTATTTATCCTTAGTAATCTTCAGTATCTTATTTTATATGATATATTGTAACAAGGAATAAATTATCTTTCTGGTTGTCAAGAAAGTGAACTTAAGAAGACCTTGGCTTTAAACACTTGAAGTTATTTAAGTACTGAAATCTTAGTACTAATGGAAGTTATACACCAAAATGTGTCTGAGAATTTGCCCACTACTCTTATCCTCATAATGTGTGTTCAGTGGGCCCAGTATTTATATGTAGCAACATTAAGGTGTGATTTGTTTGATGCATCAACAGTGCCAGTGGGATGCCTCATAATGGTCATAAACAGATACTCAAGAGGAAATTTTGCCCAGTGATCAATGGTTGCATTCTTATAGGTATCTGTTTGCTACAGGTTTCTGTCTGATATTGGGAGGATACCAGATCTGTCTGATCTCTTGGCAAGACCTTCATATACTTCTTCCTCTTTAAAGCCTATATATGGTCTTGCCTTAGTATTCCTTCAATCACAATGCTCTGAATATTATCACCTTTGCAAAAGCATTAGTTTTTATTACTTTTATATTGCAAATAATGTCATTCATCTCAGTTTGAGCTGGTATGTATTATTTTATAAGTGCTTATTGGAAATATGACTCTGATGGGTAGCTATAGGGAAAGAATATGCAACATAGTTGAGCCAAAACATATGCTTTAAGAGAGTTTAGAGAGTGGTCGTTTAGCACAATACGCTCTTCATTTTATATACTTAGTATTTATAGTATACCATGTAACTCAAATTTGTAGTGGGCAGTACATGATTTTAAATGGTAGAGAGTAAGAAATGCAGAAACTTTTGTCATTCCAGGTATATGTAAAAATTGAGATATGCACATTCTGTTTCTGGCAAAATCTCAGCTTTGAAACTATTCGGTGCAGTTCTCCCTCTTAAGCAAGTTGATCTAACACACCACTTTATTTAAACTGCATTTGTCACCATCTCCATTTTTGTATAGCTATGAAATTGACTTGTTCTGGTACATCCCACAATGCCTGATTAACCTTCCTAAAGCAATTGTGAATCGAGATACTCGGGAGACGTCTTCTGTGTGATTTCCCACACTGCTCTGTGATCGCTGTTCTGAAGTAATGGTTTCTCTCCTCCATGCATTTTAAGAATGGCAGGCACTGCTGTTTTCTTTTCTGCTGTTTTCCTTTTTTCTCCCTCTCTTTGTTCAATGCAGGAGAGTCCAAAGTATGCTTTCCTTCTTTGAAAGCAAGGGAGGCAAAAGACCCTTAATTTCCCACCTTTAATTGGGGAAACAAAATGAATCCTTGTCTTCACAAGTAGTTCTGAGTCCTGCCAACCTCAGGCTCTGCAGTCCTGATTTAAAGACCTGAGCCCTGAATAGTCCTTAACCTTGAGCTTTACTGGAGGGTATATGACAGAATTTGTGTGACGTTGTAAAATTGTTCAATTTATTCTGTTACTTCCCTATATATAGAGTGACACAATATGTGTTTTGTGGGAAATGTTTCACTTACAATTAGAGATTTTGGTATTTGTTAATTATTGCTGCACTAATCAAAGTAAGTAAACCTTTGAACATTTCCATGCTCTCAAGCTTTAATATCAACATACTTTTTCTAATGATTGTGAATTAGCTGTCCTGTTTTTTGTATTTTATTTTCCTTAATTGTTGTGAGAATACATCATTTAAATCTAAAATTTATTTTAATTTTTTAAAACAAAATGTTTCAGACAAAAGGAAACTATTCTTTTAAAATTACTTTCTTTTAATAGTTTTTTTAAAAGTAAAAGTGGGAAATTTGGTATTTTTGGAAGGAGTATTTTGGATGCCTCTTTCTTAGGAAATCAATAATAGTTTTTATTTTCAGTAGATTAGAATTATTCCAGGGAAATAGCACCTAAGTTTTTGTGGCCATCACTCAAATGCAGGTCTCTCATGCAGATGTTGCAGTACGATTTCTGCACCTTTGCTGATGCATATAGCACTGTAAAAATATTAAATACTCATAGAGAGAGGAGTTACTGTGTCGCTCTAGCAACAGGGGAAGAGGATAGAAGTGAAGTAAACACTATTGTGTCTATTGCCTTCAGTTGAGTGTTTATACAATAACTCATCAACAGGTGAATCTTCATTGTGGGGAATAAAGGTGAGAAAAGCTTCGGTTGCGATATTCTAGCTGCTATAATTTATCAGTTGCATCAGCAAGACTAGGCTTTTTGTCAGGCAATAAACAAGAAGTCTTATGAAGGATAAATGGCTCACTCTTAGAGAAATCCCGGGACATCAATCATGAAGGATCAACTTTGAAATTAGCTCCTCTGTGTTTGTGAAATAATCAGAATCACTACATGAAATTACAACTGGAACCATTGTGAGGCAAAGAAGGAGAAGCTGAATTTTGCCTTACCCTGTGCTGGAGCCGTGACCTGGATTATATAAAAAGCAAAGAACCTTTGATCTTCACTGACTCCTGTATTTCACTTAGCAGCTGCAAGATTTAGTAAATGGCACAGAGATTCTTGAGAATGGCAGCATAGCGGTGTATAAAGCAAAGGGACAGTAGCATAATGCTGCAATGCCTTCATAGCATGGCAGAGCATCTGGGTTCATCTGCTGACTGCCAAATACAGCACAGTAGTTATAAATATTTATTTCCTCTAATTTCCTTTCAATCAATGAGCAATAGATTTTTTTGGGCAAATCTTGAAAAGGCTTACTCTTCTTTCAGATAATTTAGAATGCTTTTTTCAAGTAAAACTGTGTTTTGCAATAAGTTTATCTAGCTGAAGTAATTGCAGAAGATATATATAAACAGCTGAAGACTAGTGAACAGATAGGGTTGTTACCAGGTTTCTGTGGCCTAGTAGTCCTTGGTAAGTGGGTATATTGTACCAAGTGCCTCTGAATGTCTGATATTAAAGCAAGTCTGATTGTAACCAGCATCCCATCCAATCCTCATCACTAAGGAGTCTCTTGCTGTTTCTGAATATCTGCAAGGAATTCAGATAATCTTCAAAGCCTTCAAGGGCATGGAAGGAGGCTGTTACTTCTTAGCAGTGTCAGATGCCAAAGATGTTAAATATTCCAAACATATGTAGAGAAAAAAACAAAAGAACAAAAGCTCTCTCCTTATCTTTGCAGTTCTTAAGAAAACCTAACAGCATGATCTTTATGTAACTGTTGCAGTTGAGGTAGCCTGAATCTGGAAAAGCCTTAAAATCAGGACAAGAAGTAATGGCCTCAAGTTGTGCCGGGGAAGTTCAGGTTGGATATTCGGAAGAATTTCTTCTCTGGAAGAGTGGTGATGCATTGGCACAGGCTGCCCAGGGAGATGATAGAGTCACCATCTCTAAAAGTGCTCAAGAACTGTGGCGGTGTGGCAGTGAGGGAATGTGGTCAGTGGGCCTGGTGAGGATGGATTAGGTTGGACTCATTGGTCTTAGTGGTCTTTTTCAACTCTAAGAATTCTGATTCCGTTCTGTAATTGCTTCTCTGGAAGTCATAACCAGCCCCAAAGCATGCTTCTAAATCATACCACCCTGTGGATCTGCCTGTTCAAAGAATGCTAGGAACTACAAATAATTCTCTTTCCTAACTGAAATTGATAAAAGCACAGGGTTTTGGGTTTTTTTTAACCTCAAACCATTTCCTGATTTCTCTTTTTAAACACGTGGGGTGAAAAGCTGCCACTGGTCTCATCTTACAATTCTGCAAAAACAGCACACTCTCCAGATCTTGGCATGAAATTTTAGGAAAGCTCTATAAACTGAAGATAACACGAAGACGATAAAACCCTTTTAAATTGGCTTTTCCCTCTCAAAACCTGACTGACCATGATCCCGAGCTATCTAATTCAGGTGACTGCTCTGAGCAGGACCAGATTCAGTAATCCTGTTATTTGACATTCTGCCTACAGGGAAAGCTATAACATTCCTCAAAAAAATTCCAAGGAAATATTCCTTCAAATGCTAAGTTCCAAATGCTCCTAATCTCACTCCTTGCTCACCCCTCTTCAAATCTGATGCCCTCAGAAATGACGTGACTGTTGTCTTCTTTGATAATTAATTGCTAGCACAACATAAAATCTGGTGGCCATTGGCATTTTTTCTTGGTTACATGATCTGGATCTAATGCTGAAGCAGAAAAAATGCATCTCAATAAATAAAGCTGTACAAGCACCTTGCAGGCATGATTAACTGCTTTGTGCTGCTCAGCTTCCTGTGTAGACCCAGCTAGAATGGAGCTGTGATAATATGTTGGCAACAGCCAGAGAGGAAGACCAGAAGTAATCCAGATACTGAGAGGAGTCTGAAATTTGTTCCCATCCCTATGCTTTTATGCATAGGATGGAGGCCATTGTAAAGCAGGTGGAAGCTGTAACCTCCTCTGTCATATCTTTGTGAGCATAAAATCTGATTTTTTTTCTGCCTTATTAACGTCCTTTCAGTGATGTCACTGTTTGAATTTGCAGAGGTTTGTTTGTTATGATTAAGCTTCTCCTGCTGAAGAGTGCAGCTTTTCTATAACAGAGCTGAGAGCTGAGTCCATTTAGCCCAGTGTGGGAGAGGAAGTTTAGTAAAAGTCATTTTCTGAACCGAGTTCTGAACCCTAGCAGTGGTACTCCAACAAGATGACATAAATGATACAAAATATAGTTACTTGTATGTCCAGGAGATTATGTTGTAAGGCTGTTTAGCTTGGAATGAACAGCAGGAAAGCACAGAGTAGTTGAAAGGACCTAAAAGGTGATTTCTTTATCTCCTACCTTCCAGCCATAAAATTTATGGTTTGAATACATCTTGTTGTAAATGTATTGTTATTGTTGCTTCATAAAGCAGGAGCATGTCTTTCTAAAGGCTGCCTAGTCTCTCTCTGACCACTGGAGCTATAAAGATGAGCATTTGTGTCATTTTGTACAGGAGATGGCTTGTCTTTATAACTAGCACATTTTCAAAGCAAAGTCAGCTTCTTATTGCTTGTATTTCACTGTGGTAGAGTTTATTTAAAACAGAAAGAAATCTTACCATTGCAACATCTGATATTGTTACAATACTGTTTGCTCCTTGTATTTAACATACTCACTTTAGACACAACACATCTGATCAGGAAAATATTTGCATATGGCTAAATCCACTGCTTGCATTCTTTTTCACAGCCCACATGTTCTCAGCTGTTAGCAAATGATCTTTGATTTTTGTTTAACTGTATTTTAAACTTGGAATTGACAGTACAAATCGAGGTCATCTTGAGATGACTTTGTTTACATGCAAATGTTTGTGAGAGAGGTATATGTATATACATATATATATCTTTGTGTCTATTAACTAAATTACTCATACATTAAACAAGATCTCCCCTGCCACGTTGGGTATACTCCTCTTTTCTCACAGTCCATTAAGCATCAGTCCCTGAAGGTTTACTTTTTTAGAGTGCCTGTTTTATTGCATGCAATTTCCTCATGAATGACTGCTGTGCTGAAGGAAACATTATGTCTATAAGCTAGATGTTTATATACTACAGTAAGCCTTGAGCAAGGTAATATGGTTTACATAATTACACATGTGAGAAAAAAAATCAATTAAAATTATAAGTGTAGTTACTTTCTCAGATTTGTACTCAGCACATGTTGGCAGCCAGGCATGGTTTGAAAGTCCTTGATCTGGCTTGTTAAGGAGTTACAGCTCTCACTTAGCAGAGAGGTTAAGGTTGACAATGCCACAAATGAAACACTGACTTCTTTAATCAGACCAAAACTTCACCTTAAAAGATTGCTAAGAAAGTGGATGTCATTCAAGCAACCATTGTGTTTACTCATCCACTATTCATTTGTCTGTTAATCATAATGAACCAAAACAAGTACAATTTCTTGCCCGATATTTCTCTTTAGTCTCTATAGTACATTACGGGTTACATCTAGGATTTAAAAAATGGTTAGTGTTAAGTTCAGGTATTTGGCTCTGGATATTGTTTAAAGGAGCTTGAAGTCATTAAGATAACATATTCTATGGAAATACAGCCTCTTCTACTCAAACCGTGAATTTTAGGGCTAAATGTTTGAGAATGCTTGTTTAAATGAGTATTCATCAAATGAAGACTATAACTATTTGTCAGTTCAAGAATGATGAGAGACTAAGAGATAAATTCTTCACCAGTGTGAAGAATTTTAATCTTCTTGAGTAGGAATACATATCTTGATTAAAAATCAGAAGGGACTAAGATAAAAAAAAAAAAACATGAATATCTGTCTTGTATTGTGCAGTCACACTTGTCCTTCTGCAAGAGCATGAATAACTATTTGTAATATTGATAATTAGATAGAATTGGAGAGTTGTTAAGGTTGGAAGAGATCACTAAGATCACCAAGTCCACCCCTAAACCACCCCCCCACCATGCTCACTACTCACATGCCTCAGTGCCACATCTCTACTGTTCTTGAATGCCTCCAGGGATGGTGACTCCACCCTGGTCAGCCTGTGCCACTGCATCTGCACTCATCCAGACAAGTTTTTCCTAATGTATGCTACAAATTAAATAAATAGTAGGAAATGTTCCACTGATATTAACTTTTTTTCATAATTTAATACTAAATTTCCTACTGCTGTATGCATTTTTTTCAACACTACCATCCTGCAGAAAGTAGGAGCAGAGGAATAGTAAAAAAAAATTAATATCATTTGTCATAGTTTTCCTGCTGGTTGTCTTGATGGTTTGAATTTCCTTTTCTACTACTACTAAGAATTTTTAATAAGCATGATGGAGCCATATAATTTAGCGCTTCGGGGGAAGCTGGAAGAGAAAATATTTTTTGTGAAAGAAAATAAATCTGAAATATTTCCAAATGGAAATAATGATAAATTTTTACTTTTACTTCCTAAACCTTTTTCCCTTAGCCTAATTTCTGCTTAATAGTCTGCACAATGAAATAAAATTATATCTTTATTTAGATCTTAAAAATGAGCTTTGTGGGTTTTTTGTTTTGTTTGTTTTGTTTTTATGCGGAAAGGGGAGCTGAAGAATACCACACAGAAAAAAATCTACTTTAGAAACTCTATGAGTTTCAATTGATTTTTCCTTTTCTCTGAACTGTTTGCATGCTTTAAATGATTTATTGGTCATTAGTTCCGGTTAAAGAAAACTTTTACTCTGTTACTGTGAGCAGCAGAATTGAATAAAAGAAAGGAAAATGCTTCACTTAAAGAGGTCTGAAAGAAAAATTATGATGCTTAGGAGTTTAAATTGGGATGTGGCACCAAGCTGCTTTCTTTTTAATCCTTACTAATTTAAAAGTGTGAGGCTCATAGAAAAACAGAATGGGCTTACAAACTAAAATCTTTCTCAATGGAAATTTCACTGTCTGTATTAGGCAATGTTGTCCCAGTCCTTGTTTTACCAGAGAGACTAGTAATAGGAAATAAGCCTGGCTTTTACATCTTTGCTTGGTTTCTGCATTAGTGAAGGCAAAGAAAGAATCTGATTTTATTTTAGCCCAGCCTGGAGTGATCCCTGTGCATTTTGGACAAAGAGTTAACTCCAACAGCTCAATACAGTTCCAGAATAAAAGGAATTTATATATATCCTTTGTTGGACTCCATCTAGTGAAGTTGATATTACTGCTTGCGGCTGCTTTGTGGTGACAATGACGTTTTTTTTCTGGAATAGTGAAAGGGACAGTGAAATAATGGGGCTTACAACAGAGTGCCTTTCTTGCCATAAGAGCAGAGGTGATGCACTGGTTAAGATTTGTGAGCAACTGCTTTGTGTCATTATCTGTTTTTTAAGCATGCAGCAACCTAATTTTTAATTGCAAGAGGAAGATTTGCTTTTCTATTTTCAGCAAACTCCTTAATAGGTAGCAGAATTCTCAATTCATCGTAAGTTTTAACTGTGGCATTTTCTTTTGCTACATTTTATTATGAGAAAAGCATATTATTTAGCAATTAAGTACTTCTGGACCAGATCTCTTAGAGATATGAGTTGTTTCAGGTTTCATTCAGTGTTGATGGAACTGTTGCTCAGTTCCTGTTTTTCTCCTGAAAATTTGTGCTACTATTTTTTTTCCTATAGGATGCAATATTTAAGTCAAGCGATCACATTCCCAAGACAGTGCCTGTCAGCTTTATTAAGTAATTGGATTGCAGGAGTCGTGGTTATGGTTCAGCCTTTGTTGACAGGAATTCAGCAGGGAAAGCAGAACTTTATTCCAAACTACAGCACAGCACTTTCCCAGAGGGGCCAGTGAGCACAAGAGAAATATGTGAGCAGGAAAGTCTCTCTGTAACATTCATTAATGTATAAAAGAGAAGAGCAATAAGTTATGAGTCTGTCTCTGGTTCCTTAGAATAGATTAATAGCTGTTTTGGTTATGTTAACCACAGTTTCTTTCTGGGCTTTACACTATTGTGGCTAATATGAAAAAGGTGGAAAGAATTCCTATTGTCAGTAATAGTTACATACTGCTATTGCCTTTTTTTCTTTTGTTATCTTTGGGTTTGGATTGGTTTTAAGATGCTTGAGATTTTTGTAAAGGAAACTGATACTTTAATGCAAAAAGTTGCAGCACTTGTTTGGAAAATATTTTTGTTTACTCTGTTTATTCTCTTTGCCTTCCTCCACATTTTATCCATAGAGGTTTTCAGTCTTGTTGGTGGTTGCTTTCTGTAATCCATGCTATCGCACAAATTTTTCAAAAAGTTAAATTTGAAGACTAACATCATTTTGTAGTTGTGACCTCTTAGAGGAAATTTCTGTCCTCTACTCACAAAAACAAAACAAAACAAAAACACACACAAGAAAACAACATTGGTATCTTCTCTAGCTTTCCTCTAGTGCTACTTCCTTGGTTGGAATCATGCATGGTGGCTGTCAGATCCAAGTTCCCCACCTTAAACAATTTGCTAAATGAAACTGGATAAAACTCAGCTAGAACAAACGTGATACTTGTAGTAGTTGGCTGCCCTAATTTCTTCTCCATATAATAGACCATACAAGCATTTTCTTCCTGTTTCAGCAAGAAAATATCCTTTTTCTTAAAATACACGGTATTCTATTTCCAAGGAAACTAAGTTCACTTTACTGCAAAGTTAGGACAGACCTGAGCTGTAAGCCAAAGAAAGGAGTCAGCAATGCTGAATATCTGTGAGCTTGGGAGAAATGAAAAATAAAAAAAATGAGCTCTTGGGCCACTTTCTTGGAAAAATGTTTTGGTTCTCTATGTGTTGCAATAATATCACTGTCTCTAGTATTGTAATAAGACACAAAACTCCTGAAGCAGCCATGAAACATTCTCCAATAGGCAATCAAAAGTCGTCTTTTGTCTTGGTTTGATTTCTGTATTCCTTATAGAGCCAGAGTGACATTTACTGCTGCTCACACAACCATGAAAATAGTGTACTGAGAACAGTCTTTTTTGCTTTGAAAAATTCAGATGTCCCAGTTACTGTTTGCACTACATGTCTTTTCCTGGAGGACCTCATGTCCAGCTAATCCACTATTTAAAATTCCTGCTAAAATCAATGGGCCCTCCAAATATAGAATGCCAGAACATCTCCAAATCTGCAAAAATAATTGCTGTTAATCATACATTAAGCTTCATGAAATGCTGCTTTACTCAAATGATTTCCTATGGAGCTCACATTAGAAATACACTTTCTTATGTTATCATGCCATCAATATTTTGGAATATCAACAAATACTAGGATGTTTTATAATACCAAATGGTAAAAATACTGGCTTTAGTTCAGTCTTCCATGATTGAGAAATATGCCTTCACTGTTTTTAAGAATTCATGTCTATCTTGCTTCCTCTATGGAGATGGTTGCTAATAGTTACGGTTAGAAACTAGCTAAATCTAGCGAAGACATTCACATGAGTAAGAATTAACTTGAATGTGGGGAATCAATATGGCCTAAGTGCAAATTCTTGATTTTTAATTGTTCTTTTTCCATTCATTGTGAAAGCTGAATAAGAAGTCTTTATCTGAATTGCCTCAGTTGCAATATGTATTTGTTACAATACTTCTTTACTTTTTCATCAAAATGTAAACTGACTCTGTTATCCAAGTAAAAAACAAACAAACAAACAAAAACACATGCAAATAATCAGTGTATGTAGCTGACCTCCTACTGATTGTTTCTCTGATTTTGTTCCATAACAGTGTATTTCATATTTTATCACACCAGGTATTTTGACAATTATCCAAAGTGTATTTTCTGTACAAAGGTGTGCAGGTGTTGTGGATTGATATCTTTCAGGATGTATGATCTACAGTAAAAGGGTAGAGCAATAATAATACAAACATATGGTAACCAAATGTCAACCAAGCATGAAGTCAGAAAAGGTCATACGTAGCATCTTACAGCAGCTCAGTAAGAAATAGAAGAAAACAAACACATTGACATTTTCTGGAAATGAATTTCTGAACTCTTCAAAAATGCATATGAGACACAGTGTTGGCTCATAAATTTTATGTTAATGTGCCATCCACAGGAAAAAAACCTTCTAAATATCAGCCTGTTGAGGAGCCGAGAGGTAGTGGCTCTGGTATCCAACCATGGGGAGCTTTGAGTGATTCCCACAGCCCACTGCATGCAGTGTGCTGAAGCTCAAGATCCCAGTGATTAGAAAGGCTGTGTAGCCAGTCTGCCTCTGAATAAGTCTTCCATTCCTTTTATAGGGATTGCATTCTTTTTAATCTGCAACAGGGCAATTGAGGGAATATGTAAGAATTTCTCATTCAGTCATAAAAGGTACAGAGCAGAAAGACACTCAAGCACTGAGCTCTTTCTCTATTATATGTCATCAGATGAATGTCTCATGCAACTTTAGTTGTTACCTGCGTTTAATGAACCAGAATTCTTGGTGACTCTGCCTCTTTGGATGATAATGTCTGCATATCTGGCATCTATCCAGCGCATTGGTAACTTGCTTTGTTGAGCATTTTGTATGTGGGGAATAGATGGCAGTCAAGCCTTAAAAGCATATAGTTAGATTTTTCTGAGTAGTTAATGAACAAAAAGTCAATATAATGCATACTTCCTAGTTGCAGAACAGACTGCTGAGCAAGTGAAAATTACATAGTATTTTCCTTGTACTTGGTGTAGTTAATAGTAAATAATCAGACTAAGTTTATTCTTGGAAAGGACCTGTTTCATACAGGTTTACTTATCCAATTATAACCCAAGGTGGACAAATGTGGTACATATTTGAATCCTTCCTTGTTCATCAGGAAAGAGAAGCTATGTGTCTGCTCAATATGGTTCTGTGTGCATTAAAATTCATGTTAGTACTAGCTCAAGTATTTCTGAAAGGCTCCCCAGTGCACAACATAGACTGAATTAACATTGTGCCAGTTCTTCGTCTTGCTTTGATTTCTACAAAGGGACTACTAACTAATCCAGACTTAGAGAGATCTGCTTATTGACTTGCATAAAGTAAATCCTTAATTTCCTCAGTTTTTCTACAGTAGTAATAGTGTTCTTTTTCCTGTCTTATGCAAGTCTTGCAGACTCCAAAGTCCTTCTTTACTTTTTGATAAGGATGATGTAGAAGACAGAACTTTTTCCTTATATCCAGTCAAAATCTCCCCTCTTTTAGTTTGAAACCATTTCCCCTTGTCCTATCACCACAGACCCTACTAAAGAATTTGTCCCTTTCTTCCTACAGCTCCCCTTTAGATAGTGAAAGAAAACTCTTGGATCTGCCTGGAGCCTTCTCTTCTCCAGGCTGAACAGCCCTACCTCTTAGCCCATCCTCGTAGAGAGTGTTTGAAATTAGATGTGTGCTGCGCAATTCCAGAGTTCGTGCTCAGTCACTTAAATGCTTTTCTTTGTACACATTGCTAATATATATGCTTTGTGGTCTTCCAAGTATTCTTGTATTTCTTATTCTACAGATGATCAGTATGCAAGTTACATATGTAAATGGCAGTCACTAGTAATTTATTCCTTAAAAATAATTCACTATAATTCCATTAATGGGGCTGTATGTTGAGTCAGCACTTCAAACTTCTGTTTAATCTAAATTCTCCACTGCTAGTCCAAGCTACATATATGTATGTATCATGCCAATAAATATTCTTTGATCTAGATATGTCACTGATGAGTTTTGAGTCCTGCTGATCTAGAGCCAGCTGAGAATCTGGCTTGTGACTTACATTTTTCATTCCTAAACCTTTTGGACACGAACAAAGGTCTGTAGATGCATTTTTTTTAAATTCATTTTGAACTTTTGTGATTTGTATCTGTAAAATGTGACTATCTGAAATGCATTTGTGCTGGATGTGGCCACTGAATTTACTGTGACGAGTACTATCTACAGATCTATTTCGAGGTGCTGATATTCAAGAAATTTACATTTCCTTCCATTCTTTCTAATGGAAATAAGTATGGTCTTGTCATACCCCTGTGGTTATATTTCAGTGGGTTATCACATTGTGATAACTCATTACGTATTTCATATCAGTGCTCATTCAGTGTACTGCAAGGGGCAGTGGTACAAAGTATGGCTTACTTTCCATATTGTCTTATTTATTATATTACCTTCAAGTCTCAGTTGGATGTGCTTTAGGTTTAGCACAGTGGTCAGTACAAGCATAAGAAAGAGAGCCTTAAAAACTGCTTTCAGAATATAGAACTAATTAACTGAATGAAAGACCCTGGTTTTCTTTATTTGCTAGAATCTTTATGTAAACTAAGACTCCTCTATAAGTCAAGATGCTTGACTGAACATATTACTCCTTGAAATAATTATCCCTTGATTAGAAACTGCTGGCAGTACTAAGCTGATGCAAAGGGTCATTTATTCTGTTGGAGAAAAATAAGCATTTGAAAACAACAAAGAATAGTTAGCCCTGCATGCTGATTTTTTTAAATTTTTTTTAAAATAGAGTATTTAACAATCATTAGAGGCTAAAAGCTGTCTGTGGTTTAATTTAGAGTTTACATGTGCAGATAAAAGTTTCCTCAGTTTCAACTGAGTAAATCCTCTTTAACCTCGTGGGAACTAATTCAGACTTGTTCCATGATAACACAAATGTTTTTCTATCTATGTAAAATTGCAAATCTTTCACAGTTAATTCCTCTGCCAAATGATGTGGCCAATCAACAAAGCAAAGCACTTGGAATACAATTTTGAGGGCTGCATTATTCAACTGTCAACAGATTAGAGTCATTATTAATTCAGTCTAAAGTAATGTGCAAGAAGACATGCAGTTACCTTGGAGGAATGAACAAGCGTATTAAAACTGGCAAGGAAATACATCAGTAAAGCAGATGAGAATCAATCTTGAAGGAGTTTAACAAATGACAACATCATGAAATGAATGCTGTCATGTGCTGCAGACTTATTTTGGTGATGACTGCAGAAGGAGAGGAAAGTGAAATTTTACAGCACAAATATTGCATAAAACCTTACAAAAATCCTGAGAAAAAACAAATAGCTTTCAAATGTTTTATGTTAATAAATACTTTTAAAGAACATCTCAATGATTCAGATCAACAAAATATTCTGACCAATCAAAACAAAGTAGATGACAACTGTCAAAGTCTCTATGGAGCAGCAAAATCACAGCAAGAAACTTGCAAGTAACAGGAGAAACTGTAGTAAATTTACATCTGGGTAAGATTAATTTCTCAAGGATGTTCACTGTTATGGTCCTGTCCATGGTCTTGAGGGTTGGTAGGATGTCATGTTGTTTGATGTTATTTTTTATGGTATTTATTTCCTTTGTTTCCCATGTGTTAAAGTCTTCATTATTCTAATTAAATTCAGCTTGAAAAGCTATTAATTAAGAAGATTAGGTACATTCTAGCAATTTGTTTTTGGTAGCTTGTCTCTGATTTAAAAATGTATTAGTGTATCATGTAACAGCTATGTTGTTCTAACAGTTTACTACTGTCATCACACCATGGCTGTGTGTGTTATCATTCTAATTATGTATCAGGAGTAAGAAGTGAATGATAAAATGAAAAAACAACAACAACAAAAAAAAAAACAAACACCAAAAACCGGATCAAACGTCCCTTAAGCCTATGAGAAATATCTAACTCAGGGGACTTAGAACAAGATATAAATAACTTCCAACTATATGTCAGAAGTGTTCAAGAGCCATGGGAAATGTTGCATTGAGGAATGTGGTCACTGACTGCAGTGGGGACTGGGTTGGAGTTGGACTTGGGGATCTTTGAGGTCTTTGTTAATGTTAATGGTACTGTGATTCTATAAGTAACATTTTATTTCCAAGCTTTCTAGATTACTTTGTGTTCACTGTAATCAATAGTTGTAATTTTTTGCTCATCATGTGAGGCAGTTATAGTAGAAGATGGATATTTCTCTGGCCGTATAAATTCAAAAAAATATTTTTTCATCTCCCTAATGTCTATCCTGTATACTGCCATTGATTTGTATGTAGAATCAGCTTTTTTTTTTTTTGGATAGATTGTCTTTTGCAGGGAGACTTTGCTAACTAAAAGCTATTTAATTTAACAATTTTGAAGAATCAATACTTAAATTAGAACAGAAGTAGCTTATGAATTTTCCTGCTGATAACTGTGAGTAAAACTCAGCTGTAGCGAATGGATTGACTTAATTTACATTAGGAGGAATTTTGGCCTTGGTTTGCAATCCTGGAAAGAATTGTGGCATTACACTGTTCTTCCCTGTTGTGACAGAAGCTATCACAATAAACATTTCTTTTACTTTATGACTTGCTATAAATGACATTGCATGACAAGGTTATCTGGGTACTGTGGTCTCCTGCCAGGGACAGAGCAACTATTCATTATGCCTTATATTGCACAGTCACTTATGATTCTTACCTCACCGGTTTACCTCATTATTTTCTAGGAAAGACATTTTAGGAACTGCCAGCAACTAACTAAAATTATAAATGGGTTTATGCCACTTTTGGGTTTGAATAAGGAAATAGTCCCTTGTGAATTAGGAATGTGAGGTTGTGCCATTTGATAATGCATTGTAACATAGTGACCCATCTAAAGGACCAACTGTCCTTTCTGAATCACAATTTGAAGTGGCATAATTATATGTTTGTTTTCGCCAATGAATTCATATAGCTAGAAAGAAGCAAGCAAAAAAACCTGCACCACTGAGTTGCCTTTTAATGTTTTTGTTCCTGCTTTTATTTTTATTGATTTGATATGTTTATTTCTTCCTGATCCATTTTGCAGAAGTGATACTGAATTTGTATAGCTTTCAGAGGCTCACTGATTCATACTGGCACTTATGATGAGATAAAAGGTGTGTTCAACTAGTGAGAAAATAAAGTTTGCTGTGCTAACATTCTGAAATGTCTTTTAGTGTACTGTTTGGAGTCAAAGAGAATGCTTAGTGTAATGCAGGGTATGTTTCTTATTTGTTATCTTGAAAACATTTTTAAAAAGATTTTAAAGAACAATATTTTTAAAAATCTCTTCGAATTTACTTGATGTTATTTTATATCTCAGTCAAAATAATTTGATCAAGACAAAAATTAAATGTTTTTCTTTTTGTTTTTTTTTTTTTACTTGAACAAAAAGAAGGGAAGAAAATCAAATGTAATCAGTATTTTCAAGTAGAAGAGACTCGCCGAAAAAGAGGAACGTTCTAAGTATAGTTCATCTGGACAGTGGGTAAAGTGTGTAAACTATTTTAACTGCAAAGAGAAAGCCAAAAATGTGCTGTACTTGTTTTTGTAAACTATTTGCTATGTTTATAATGTTCTTGACAGCTGGAAACTGAAATGGTTCTTGCACAGTGGTCTTCCAACTTTGTGTGCGTCTAGGCTTGCTGTTCTATGAAGTCTCGGCTGATAGCTTTGATTGCAATATCAGTTGCTTCACTGTTTACTGCAAAAATAAGTAAACATATTAACATATAGAAATGCAGCTTACATGAAAACACTCTGCTAATTTCTTTTTAACATTAATAGGGATAATAGATTTCGAAAATGATAGGGACGCTAATACTTAGAACTTATTAACCTCTTTTATCTGAAATGTAGAAGCATTAATTAATTAAGCATCACGATTCCCTCATGAGTTAGAAACTTCATGATAATCCCTACATTTGCTTGATATCTCTACTATTAGAATTGCTCATTGTTTCTTAAGAAGGCTTTAATTGGATTTAAGAAGGCTTTATACTAGCATTTTAATAATATATGACTGCATTACAAAGCAAGACAGGCTAGAAAGGGAGGGATACAGAAAGTGGGTATATCCATTTGTCTGAACCCAGGAAACAAACTGAACAAACTCTAAAAGCAATTAGTTAAACTTCACTAGAAACTTGCAAGAAAATTTTTACTCAGAAGTAGCACGGTCACAACTGATGCAGGAGTAACTTTGAACATCTGTATGCAAACCTTAGTCTCTTTCTAGACTATGATCATGTAGGCAATGTGATTATGGAATTCATTGGAAAGTACAAAACATTTAAAGGCAAAATATTTTGCATTATGTGGTGAAATATTTGAATATTGTAAAAAGCAAAATTAAAAGTTTTTTTTTTTTACATATTCAGCCAAATAAAACACTTTCTTTATTCCACACTCCAGAATGAAAAATAGGAAGTGAGAGAACATGGTTTTGTTTCACTACTACAGTGAAAACTGTTGGACCAGAAAAATAAAAACCAGTTGGTTTTGATGTTTTTTCAATTAAAAAGCAATTAAAAAAAAGAAAAAAAATTGATGTAAAATACCAGACATCACAGAAAATTTTCATTTGGTAAGAAAAAACACTTTCTACAAGGTGCTTATTTTCATTAAAAAAATATCCAGACAGTGCTAAGTGAAGACAGTCCACTGTACTTAGGGTCAGGAAATATGTGAGAGAATAACATTTCAAAATTAATTTTTCTCTCTTGCAGCTGAATAGTCTTTATCTGATCTGCAACACTGAACAATCCCCACAGGTTTTTTTTCTAATCAAAACTATGAAACCACATGAAGAAAACTGTTGAAGAAAAAATATCTGAATGTAAGGAAGATTGGATAATTTTTTTTTTATTATAATGCTTTCTTGCTTCCAAAGCCATCTGCAATTATAAATTATATGTAATGTTTGTGCATACATATGATAACTGTATTGAATTGAAAAATAGTCTGACCTAAGACTTCTTTGAGTGACTGACTTCTGATAGTTAATACTCACAAAGTTATTCACCAATTCAAATTCAAAATTTGAAGTTATTAGGCTGAAAATATATATAATGCAATAAATGCTTATTTCCACTGCATTTGGAAATAGGTGATGTAGATGCTTAAGGAAATGAAGAGTCACACTGTTCTACAGTAAGTAAATCATTTTATCTCTGTTAATAGAATAGCATAGCAGAAAAGAAATGAAGAAAATCAATGTTGCTTTTCCTCTCCGTACAGAACTAAGGAAAAAAATACCTGGATAACTTTGCTTATGATTTTTCAATATTATAGATTTTAATCCACGCTCATAGTGAATTATTTCTTTTCACTGGTGCTTTGGAATGGTATCTGCTGTGTTTCCTCCTCTCCTGTGATGAAACAAGCTGTATTTTGGAGGAGAAATAATCATTCCGAGCAGTATAGGGTGGCAGCAAGGAGCATGGCACAGAGTTTTGCTGTGAGACAGGCAATAACATTTGCAGGTGAGCTGAACTGCAGTCTAGTGCTAGAAAGAAGATTTCAGGGAAATATGAAATGCTGTATCTGCAAAGGCTGGTGAGAGAACAAATTGGTGTAGTGCCTGCCAGAAAGATGTAATTTGTACCGGGGTGTCAGGGGTTGCACAGAGCAAGCATCCTTATGCTAGGAGTGGGCAGGGAATTCTCTGGATACAAGAGAGGTAGACATACACTGAATCAAAAGTGTGTTGGAGGGAATACAGGGATCACTGCTACACTTCGCCATCCTGAGAGTCTGACTACAGTTTAAGTTCAGCTT
This sequence comes from Perdix hodgsoniae, assembly GCA_035772895.1. Taxonomy (NCBI): domain Eukaryota; kingdom Metazoa; phylum Chordata; class Aves; order Galliformes; family Phasianidae; genus Perdix; species Perdix hodgsoniae. Next base: position 689,623 of record JAPSGF010000040.1, read on the forward strand.
TCAAGATTTCAGCGTAGAAAAAAATGTTAACATATTCACTTCCTATTGTCTGGAAACTGACTTGTTGCCTTGTCAGTCCCTCAGTAATGCAGTGAGAAGCAGTTTTGTGCTTCATAGTATGCACTGAGATCTTTCCAATCCGTGAGGAGGTCGTTCACTGGAATGGTGTAACATAGGGTCACTTTACCCACCCGAACCAGGAACACAAGGAAATCATGCTGTGGCTCTGGATTTTGGAAAATGAAGCATATGAATTCTCTCCTTGATCTCTGTTTCATGGATAAGTAAGAAAGTCTCAGCTTTGCGTTCCTTTTGGCCTTGTGCTCTGCTGCTCTTTCCAAAAATCTGAGGAGATCAGGACTGTTCAATAGTAAAATAGATGATGTACAGAAAGAATCCCTAGTTAGCACTCCACTAACTCATTCATCACATGCTGCATTTTTTCTTCCAAGCTTTTCAAAATGAACTTCAATGTAATCTGAGAAATTTCCACTACCAGCTTTGTGAGTTATGTTGTCTTCTTCTGGTGGATATAAGTGAAGTGGAAGGTGCACTTCAAAGGAAGGTGCAGAAACTCACTTAATCCTTGAATAGTCTGGTTGAAAAAGCCTAGATAGTCATTCTCCTGATTTCACAGAGCTTTGATGAGAATCATAGAATGGCTTAGGTTGGAAGGGACATTAAAGATCATGCAGTCCCAACACTCTGCTGTGGGCTGGTGGCTGCCCTCCAGATCAGGCTGGCTAGGTGCTCATCCCACTTGGCCTTGAGCATCTTCAGGGATGGGAAAGAGAAGAGAAAAGGAGGCAAAATCCATGACAGTGATTCCTAAACCCATAGTTACTAATTTTAAGTAGCCCTGGTGAAAAAACAAATAAATTGTAGCACAACGTCTTACAAATTATTATGTCAGCATGGCCGAGTGTATGAGGAAAGTATTACTGCTGGCTTTTTTTTATTGCTCCCCAATTGTCTGATATTACCAGTCCTGATTATTCGTTGCATTGCCCTTATGCAGCCCATCCTATTCATATTCTCTGCACAAATCAACCTCTGAACTCCATCGGCCAGCTGTGCTTCCAAAGTAGAGAAGTATATAAGAAAAAACAAGAGGCTAGGAGGTCCCCCTCTACATGCTTCCTCAAATCTTTGTGATATCACTACTAGTAGAAAACTGCCTGCCAGCACTGCCAGCCATCCGTGTGGTGGTAGAAAACATGTTTCAAGGTATGAGATAGGGTTATGGCTCTGAAATCGTTCTTAGCATGAATTTCCTCTGTCCTCAGATTTATAGATTAGACTCTGGTGAAGGCAGTGTGGTTGCAATGCTAAAGATTCTTGAAAAGCTTTTAGCAGCTTGAATTCTACATCCAATTTATTGCTGAATAAAACCCATAGTAGTAACAAAGAAGAAGAAAAAAAAAATTGATTGAGCATATTGGGCTCTACAAGTGACTTAATTTTCATCACATTTCACTAATGGCAAAATTGTATGTTACAGGCACAAACAGCTTAGGGAAAAAGTAGTGTCTTTTTTCCTAACTCTGATGTTAGAAATTAATTCTGAGACACTCTGCACATGGAGAATTGACTAAATTTCAGCATGGCTCTGCAAACTGTCCTTATTGCAAAATCATACATTTACCTAACACAAAATAAATGATTATTTCTTTTGCAGTCATTGAATGTCCAGGTATATTGCCTACCCTTGCTCTACATTACAAACAGAAATGCTTAAATGATTTCCCCACTGAACAAAGCCAGACCAATCTGTATTTTCTGTGGTTTTTTTGTTTGTTTGTTTCTTGTCCTGGAGATTTTTCTTGAAAACAGCAGAACAGAATCGAGGAGACTGGTTTTGGAATTATAGCTCTGTCATAGACTTGTCATGTCATTTTTGGAGAAGTTGTGTGCTCTGTGTCTTCCTGTCTTTGCTAAGACTGCTGAAAAGTTTTTGTCAATATTTATTTTTAAAAGGTTTATTATTTATATATATATTTATGACTGCTACTAGTAATTTTGGTATATTAACAAATTTTCTAGAGTTTCAAAACTGTGAATTATGTGGTTAGTGCTTTTTTTTTTGTTTTATTTTAGTTTGTTTCTCAACTCTTTGGGACATTCTGACTAAATTTATATTAGTAAATTTTAAAGGGCCATGGCATATTCCTGACAACTGCAAACTTATTACTTATGCTTTTAAACTATGTGAATGTGGTTTTGCCACTATTTTTGCTCAGGCCAAATGATTTGTCTCAAACATCACAGATGCTGGTGCTTATAAGTTTCTATCCAGATATCATGCAATATCCAGATATCATGATATCTTTTACTCCACAAATTGGAGGAAAATGAAATTTGGATAGATAACATCTTAATCTTCACTGTGCTTCTGAGCTGGTAGATGATACATGAGGAAAAGAGACTGTTTATTCAGTATTTACTGCTCAGTCCCCAGCACAAGTCAGTGTTTAAGGTAATACTGTCATAAATATATGTACACACTTGTAATATGAAATGTATGAAGTTTAGATTACTTCAGCTGACAGCTGGAATGACATATCCATCTACAGATTTTCCCTATACTGTTTTCAAGTCTTCCATATGCTGATTTCCTTCTATTGGGTATCAAGTGCTATAGAACATTGATCAGATCCTTCTTAGTTCCAACAGATTTAACCAGGGGCTAAATTTTAACCCTCTGCATTGCTGGCTTCTGCTTTAAGAAAATATTTAAAGTAAATACAGGTAAGTCTATTCCTTTTCTGTGCTATTGCCAAACGGTGTCGTATACTATTAAGAAACATATAAATTCTTAATATGGAGAGTGTAAGCAGAAAAGTCAATATTTTTTGACAGCCCTTTTTATGAAGCATTGAGAAGGTGAATTTGTGAAGTGCTTTGAATTACTTCTAAACCAAGGGTCGTCTCTGTGCATTGGATAAGTTCTTCAGTGCTTAACAAAGTCAAGACCCTAGACATTCTTTCAGCTGTCTGACAACAGCACCTACATTTCTGGGTCTTGAGCAGAGAAAATCCAAATTTTCACCTTTTTATTCTTCAGTTTCTTTATAAACATTCACTATAGCCACACGTATATTTTCCATTTAAAAATAAGAAACGATTAAATTTGCTTTTACTGATGTCTTCTATAAAGTTCAAATTCTTTAAATTCTTAAGCTGAATTTTCTTGTTAGTATTTTGTTATACTTTAGGGAAAACGTCTCAGGACACCCTCACGCAGATTCAGACAAGCTGTGAGCACAGTTAAGAATGTGACTGGTAATTGTGCAGTTTACATTTTTGTATTTAATTCACAAGTTTTCAAGAAAAACATCAAAGTGTAGGAATTTCTGAGGATAAAGATTATCTCTATTATTATAATATCAGAAACTTAGCAAGAGCTATCTGTCCTATCCATCATAAGATTACCATTTTTTCTCTGTATGGAAGGAGAAAATAGTACTTCATGCAAGATTCATAGGGGAAACAGAGGTGTGGCAGACTGCCAAATTGAATGTTTGTAGGTTTCTACCCCTTGAAAACCTTAAGGTCACGTTCAGCAGGTTATCTTTTCTAAGATTTTAGAGACTGTTGCCATCAAAAACTTCCTGTTTGATATTACATGACTTCAAAGTCAACAATTTATTTAAAAGTCAACATTACGTTCTGTTTTGCAGAACTAAAGGGCTTAGTTAAGAATGTTTATAGCTGTGTTGCTGTTGCATTTGAGGAAATAATTTGCTCCCTTGATTATTTTTTTATTTTTGTCATTTTTTCAATTATAATTGTCAGACATTTTAGCCTTTTTTTTTTCCATTGGTTTAATTTTCTTCTAGTTTCAATTTGAGATTTTTAAAGAAAAAGATGACTACTACTTTTAAGCACTTTCCCTCTTGGGAAATGGCAGGAGGATTTTTCTCTTGTACAGGTGGCTTAATGATTGCAGTAGAACTGAGAATTACACATGCAAGATGGAAGGTTCAGAACTTCATTTAAAAAAATCTAGAATTACTTTGGAGAGTGTTGAGTAACTCTCCAGGATATACTTTCCAGTTTGGGCTCTCTCTGTGTTTAAAGACTGGAAAAAGAATTAAAAAATTCTAGCTTCAGAGGTATCACTGAGAATTTGTCCTCCTAAGGTTTGCTCTTGATGTACGCTTGGTGAAAATAAGGAGGTCTACCAGTAATATAACTAAACAGTTGCAGCGAATATACTCAGTTGTGAACTAATTTTCTAAAAGCTAGAAATTAGACTTCGTTAATGAGCACTGCAGGGAAGCTTGCATTTATGAATATAAATTCTACATGACACTATTGTCAAAATCACTAGATCTAAAATATCTGCTGAGGAAATCTAACTGATTATATGAAATTAAATTTTGTCAAAATGTACTTCTGTCAAAAAAGGGATGGGTGGTAGAAGCACGAGGCAGATGTTACCAGTTGTTACTGGTGCAAATGTAAAGGAAGTAACAATGACAACAAAAGCTTGTACAAAACTTCTTTTGGTTTACTGATGGAAGATTTGAACAGCATTTTTAAACTTCTGTTTAAAGTATACAGCCATTTTTAACTCATTCATCCTCTCATGTTTATACCTGATTGGATTGACCAGAATGCTTCTCTGGACATTTTTCACTTATGCCTTAAAGGTTTCTGCCCAGTTGGGTAGCAACCTTTGACGTTGCTGTGGATAATCTTTACTCAGAATTTCCAAATGATAACTCTCACTGACTCCCTGACTGCAATGTTTCTACTGACTGTGTGATCATTCTCTTTTACTGCTGATTATAGGTGGATAAAACAACCCTCTATTTTGGACGTAGGTGTTTGGATACACTGCCATGCACACCTATCCTCTCCCTCACCCACTCACCCCTTCATATTTGCACACACCTGTGCACATCCTTTGTACTTGATTAGGTCAAGCAGAGAATTAATACATTCCCTACCTCTTAATTACTTTTGGGTAAGGTGCATTTCATTCAGGTATTTAAGTCAATAGTCTCATGAAGCCCTGGTTTCCAGGTTTGCTCCTCATTAGTTTGCATCCAGAAAGTTCTCCTGGGGCTCAGGATTGACATGCAGTTTGTGTTCTGCAGTGAGTAAAGGGCAGCAAGTATTTGATTAATTTGCTTTTCCCAGAAGAGATCAAATTAGAACCACTTCTCAGCTACTTGGTTGTTCCTGGGGAAAACCAGTCTGACAAAGCCCTGTTGTACTCCCTACACATCCACAGAGAAGGCAGAAGTTTTGACAAATATATTTCTCAGAACTTTCTCTTCTGCTTTTCTCCTGTATACCTAAATAAATCAATTCACAACTGGCCTCTAAATATCTTTTCTCACTGTGGCCGCATGAAGTTCTACAAGGCAAAAAATGTGCCTGGCACCCAGCCCTGCAATCCCCACAGGGTGCAGAACAGTTACTGTGGGTGTGTGTGGAGAAAAGCTTTTGCTTTATTGTCCATTTAATGAGCAAACATCAAATGAAATGAAGTCTCCCAGCTTGCTGCTCACACTTAATTATGAATTGTTTCTTCAATTTTCTTAATTTTCTTTTAACTTGCTCTAGTCTTTTGAAGTTTGCTGACATGCAAATAGTGTAATTCATTCTCTTTGAAGATCAGAGCAGCTTACTTTACCTTTTTTAAACACATATGAAGAAAAAATTAGTTATTTCACTCTTAGTATTATGTGTATGTGCTGCTTATTATCATGTGCCTTTTTATTTTCTACTTTTTAAATTTAAAAATAAGGAAAATGGAAAACAGTTTAAAAAAATTATTAACTTTAAAACACGGTGTAAGTTGTTATTTGCAAAGTCTTTGAAAAACAGTATCCACAGTCTGTTCTGTAATGCACTTTATTTTCCTCTACTCTTAATGTGAACGTGTTTATTACAGCAAGCTCTGTTCACAGCTGTCGTTTGTTGGAAACTCCAATACTGAAGTACTATCTTTGGAAAAGAAATAATTAAAAAAAAAAAAAATGCAATTGGCTTCAAAACAAACTGGAAAAAGACTAAACCAGACTTTCTACTGACATTCCAGGGAAGTATGGACTTAGCAGAGGTTCTTCTAATCATATACTTCAAAGTGGAGTAAGTTATGGTTTACATATCCATTAAAATGTGGGGAGCAAAGATTGCGTTTAAATCCCCAAGTTCTGAAGACCTGCTGTCTGTGTTTGACTTTTTCTTGGAGGGTGGGAACAGATGTGCTTTTCTTTGGCTGCATTTCATGTACTGCTTAGAGCATGCATGTGAAATACAACTGGAACAGGAGCTGCTCAAGGCCAGACTGGATGCAGCTCTGGGCAGACTGATTTTCTAACCCACAGCAGGGATTTAGAACTGGATAGTCTTTGAGCTCCCTTACGACCTCACCCATGTGATTCTATGATTCTTTGATTTCATGATTCTATGAGTTAAGAGCCACCCAAAAAAAAAAAAAAAGGTCTGCATTTTTCCCTCCTAATTACTTAAAATGTAATAAGGTATGTCAGGTAAAAATAGTTCACCCTTGTTCTTTATATTCAATAGATATTGTAAAGAGCAAAGCTGTCTGAATAAAATTGTGAGGCATAGATATGATCTCATACCCTTGCCAATGGGCCCTGGGTTGTTGCAGGCTGAGCTGTGATAATTAATCCCAGCCAAAGCTTTGTTCCTTCAGTTAGTAGCCCCTTAAATATACTATCTGGATCATGCATGGTTGCCTTTTGGGAAATATACAGGTTATGCAGGTTTCACGATTCTGACCCTCTAGGCCAGTTACAAAGTCACCTCAAGGAGAGGAGCCAGTCCGTTTAGCAGGGAAATAACTGTGTGCCGTGCTTCAAGGCAAATCCCAACCAGGTAACCATGACAGAAAGCTGGAGATGGAGTCTGAATATGAGCAATTTTCCCCCAGCTAGACATATTGCAAGTTCCACCTCTAAATCATAAGTATAATGCACATGGCTCACACATGGCACTGATCAGATCTGAAGAGTTGTGGTAACTCTTCTGGTATACGTAGTTTCCGAAGGTGAAGGTATAATGCATCCCATCCTGTCTGGACAAGGCTTTAGCATGACATACCAAAAGGATAATCAGAAGTGTGTGCATTTCCTCCTTAGCAGAAGCGCTCAGATATTGAGTTGGGATAAGGTTTACTTGCAGCAATCTGCCTATCCATTTTCTACTCCTTGGATTCAGTTTTCTCCTAGACACTTTTATTACTTTTCATTTCTGTCAGTGGCTTCACAAAAGTGTCAACCTAGCCCTGGGGAATGATGCACATGCAGAAGCCTGTCTCTTCCCCATGTATCCAGATTAAAGCAAAACACTGCACCTGTTTGAAGTTACCCCACAGAAAAAGAAGACGTCAAACTGTGGTGAAATTGGAAGAATGGGGCTGAGATTTCAGCTAATTCTCTTCAAGGAAGTCTGAGGCTTGCCACAGAGAAACCAAAGCATAAGAGCACTGATATTAAACAACATACTTAAGAACTTCTTATCCTATTAACATGATTGTGCTTATATTTTCTGGAGAATTTGAGGATGATTCAAATTACACGCTTTGAGTCCTTTTAATGGTTGGTAAGAAAATAGAGCTTTTGACTCATAGAGCCCGATTCTTCTTACAGTTGTACCTTTGCAACTTGCATGTGCTGGAAATGTAATGGAGGGGGCTGCAGAGCCTCTGAGGGGGCTTTTAATTTTAAAACAGATGGCAAGTATCCATTCACTAATAAATCACCTGTGCCAGTTCTGTAAGAAAGGAAAAAGGCTGAAGGTATGTAATTCTGGGTTTGTATTTTGCCCACCCTCTGGGTTCATGGAGTTAATAGTCGGTTGAGGTAGGTGTAGGCATATGGTCAGCCATTGTAATAGCTGAGAACTGCTGCTTATATAAACTTGGTTATAGTTGAGAACATAGTGAGAAATTTATCAGTCAGCATGATTTCTCCTTAGGTCCTTATTCTTGCACTTCTGTTCCATGCCAGTAGTTTCATTCAGTCAAGGAAACTCTCATGGATTTATTGCCTTTCTCTTCTCTGTGCAACCTTGCCTAAGAAGGCTGTTGCAGTGGTTGCAGCTTGGAAAATTAGGCTGTGAACTCTTTGTATCCTTGTCTGTCCATCACAATCTGCCACAGATCAGACTAGCAAGAAGACTTAACTCTGATCCTATCTGTCTTTTTTTATTGTTGACTGATGTTCGTTCAGGTGGCAGACATTGATAAAATGCAGTAGAGGTTCCTGTTTCACATTCAGATTGCATCACACTGTTTTCTTTTTTGTTCCGTGGGGTAACCACTGCTGTCTCTAAAATTAAAAATTATCATGCTCATGTGCATCACACATGCATCACATGAAGTGCATGTAACTTTGCAGACTGGAGTAGTTTAAATGTCCCATGGCAATAATTCCCTTTTTCTTATTTCCATTTTATATCTGCAATTTGGTAGGGGAAACAGAGGCAAAAGGGAATTAATGCATTTAGATCCAACATAGTGATAAATATTGGCAGTAAAGTGATTTACTGGCTACCTACTGAAGTTTAATTGATCTACAGGTGCTTTATGTACTTACACTTAGTCTTGAGCTTAGGTAGTATATGGAGGTTTATGGCCTCGTGCTTTTCAATGTCTGTCTAGCAGTTGCTTTGTGATGCATAAAAAAGTGTGTGTCACTTCTCTGCAAATGATTCAGACATGTGGGCTTTATTAGATATTCAGATGTATGAACTGCATATGCATATCAGTTTGTGCCTTACTGAATTGAAACAAACCCCTAATGTCTCCTTTCTTATGTATATAAGTGCTATGAGGTCTCTCTCCTAGTTGGCATGCACAATTTGTACTAGACTTAAGAGACTCAATACAAGCTCACAGCAAGATCGATCTCTTTTTAAAATTATGTAGCCTGTTATTTTCTGCAGTTACAGACTGTGTCCTGTAGTTTTATTTACTTCTGACAGCAGTATTTTAGCTCTACACTTTCAACCTTTATTTTGGTACATAGTGCTGGTATAGGCAGTATGCTTTTCTAACAACTATTTGCACCCCTTAAAGACTTCAGTACTAGCCAGATCCCTTATAAGTAAGGCTATATCCAGAATAATTTTTCTTTCAGACTAACGAAACAAGAATGGAGACACTGGATCAGGTTGCCCAGTGAGGCTGTGAATGCCCTGTCCCTGGAAGCATTCAAGGCCAGGCTGGATGGGGCTGTGCACATCGTGGTCTAGAGGGAGGTGTAGATGATCTTAAAGATCCGTTCCAGCCCAAACCACTCTATGACCAGAGAATGATATTCTGGATTCCTGCTGATTTTGCTGTGATTGGGAATTCCTTGCACTTGACTTATGGCAGCGCATGTATAGATTGTGTGTTTTACATCTGACTACACTGTCAGGTACACAAAAGTGGTGGCTGAAATAAGATGCCCAAGAATCTACTCAGCCAAGATGTACCATCTGCTTCCCAATGGCTGACAACAGAGTGTCTCGTGTGTTCCTGCCACCAGTGTTCTCCCTTTCAGATAAAACTGAAGAGCCAGAATCATTCTATGCCATGTCATTAATGCAGAGAAAGACTCAGACTTTCTGTTTTACTAGCAATTTTATGATTTTTAATCTTTTTCCTCTTTCCTTTTGCTCCACCAAATTTGGGCATCACAAGCACTTCTTTTGTTTTTGTATATAAATAATTAGTAAACTTCTTTGTTTAAAAAAACAGTAGTATCTTGAAAAGTAATCTTAACTGAAAAATAAGATTCTATGATGATATAATCACAATGTTTATTCTTATTCCAAATAATGTTTCTGGTCAATTGCTATGATTTTTTTTTAATTATTATTTTAATGACCTATTTTTGCAAAATATTTAAATGAAAATATTTACTCAGTTTTTGCCGGTACTGCTGAGTATTTCCACTTCAGTCCAGTGGTGAAACACAGTGTATATTGTTCACAGATGAAGTTTCAATTGGTCAAAAATAGTAGATTGAGCTGCACTAGGTTCTACCAAATTTTAAGTGAGAAAATTAAGTTAGAATAACTTCTGTTTGCAGAAATCATTTTGCTTCTGTCAGTCTCCAGTTCCTCAAGAAAGATGCTGCCGTGGTAGAACTCAGATTTCTGAAAAACAGTAATACATGAGTAGTCCGAGGCTGTGGATGCCCCATCCTGGAGGCATTCAAGGCCAGGCTGGATGTGGCTCTGGGCGTCTTGGTCTGGTGGTTGGTGACCCTGCACATAGCAGAGGGGTTGAAACTAGATAATCATTGTGGTTCTTTTCAACCCAGGCCATTCTATGGTATTGAACAAGGGACCACAGAAACGCCCTATTTCCTGGACCAGCGCTTGCTTAAGAAATTGGTGACGTTCACTGTATGAATAGCAGATGGTGCATTTTTCAAGTGTGACTGAGGAAAGTCAAACTGCAAGCTGCCACTGAAAGTATCGGTATCACTCATTCTGTGTCTTTTCTGCTCTATGCGCCTGTTTGCGCCTCTTCTCCTGCACCAGGACTGGGGCTTGTGTCACCTGGTGAGCAAGTTTCTATCACTAACCAAGGAAAAATCCAATTGCTATAATTTTTTTCTTGGCTAGTTTGGTGTAAATCACAAAATCTCTTTAACAGGGTGAGAAATTGATTGCAAATGCCGTCTGCTTGTCTCTGTTCCTTCACCTCTACTCAGCTGTGCTAGCATAGATACATTTGCATCCAGGCTTTGAACTACTTCAGGGGATGGTAGCGGTTAAAAATAGCCTAGTCAAAACTGGCTGTTATGATTCTGGATCAGTTGGCCTCATGGTGTCAAAAACAATTGCACTGGGATGCCTGAAGGCAAAATGTCAGCAGCAGCTGAGTGGTTGGGAAAGAGGAAGGAGAAAAGAGAATGGACCATTTAGGCTGCCAGGGCTGCGACAAATGGATGTCAAATCTGCTCACACATCCACAAATAGCTGATACAGATTCACATCCTAGCTCAGGGTGCACTTTTCTCCCAGTGCATACGAAACCTTAGCTACTGTGATAATAAAGTTTCAGTGATGAAGCTGTTACAGACCACTTGAAAGGCTCAGCAGTTGTTTAGTGCATCTGGAGTAAGAAGCACAGAGGATGCCATGCTAATATAACAATGTATGCTCTTTTCAGTGGGATTTATTTATTCCACTTAGGACATACCCTGCAACTTCAAGGAGGTGAAGCACGGACTTAAATATGGAGAGACATTAAATAAATAAATATGAAGTAAACTCTAGGTAGAACACCATGTCTGGTTTGGCTTTTTTTGCAGTGCATTTTATGTCTAATCATATATATATTTTGAACAGTACAGTTTTTTCCGCCTGAAAACTCTGTATATGTGCCTTTATGGATGATCACAGGAACCATCTAAAAGTCCTGCTTTATGAATACATAAAACCACATACAGAAAGTGACTGAAAGTAATCATGATTTAGAGCTATCATGAGTAGAGATGTGCAGCTAATAAGAAGCTCTGAGCACTGGCAACACCTCTGGTTGCTCACCGAATCTCTATCATTTAAGATTGTTTTTAATCAGAAATGTCTTTCATCCCATTAGCAGATGCAGGCAAGACATTGCTCAGAGCCATCAGCAAGATGCAAGTGAGCTGACAGTCAGACTCTTGTTCAAGATTTCCATGCCTTACAAGGTGAGTATATTACTTTAACACATTTCTTTTTATCTTCTCCCCCCTTTTTTTTTTTTTTGTTCCCTATTTCATATTTGATACTTCTGATTGTTCGAAGTCATCTGCTAATGATATTAAGTGATTCTTACATTATACAGTGCTGCTGGTCTTTGTTTTACTTGTACAGTTATGTTATTGCCTGTCCCTCCAGCATGCAGTGCTGGGAGATGTTATGAATATCAGCTGCATCATTTGCAAGTTCATCCGAATGAAATTTGGCTACAATGGTGAAAGTTGCTCCAGATTAAATGAATATACCACATGTTTTTGATGGTTCAGATGGCAGTCTAACATCTCTCATGGCTTCAGATGATATGCACCATTAGATTTACAAAGTATGAAAGTGTAGCGTATGCCAGTAGCACTCCTTCAGACTTCCACATTATTTTTCTACTTTCCTTGAAATGCAAATAAAGCACAAGCCTTGAAAGGTCAATGATGCATAGATATAGTTTGTCAGCTACTTAAACAAAACCAAAACTCTGATGGCATTTTGCTCTTAAAAGAAAATCCTGTTGTATCTTGTTTTGAGGGAATGGGAGGAATTCCAAATGAAAAAGTTTGGAAACCAGTGCCTGGCATTTGTGCAACATTCAGAGAAGATGCTGAGAGGCTTTTGATTGCTCTTCCCTTTTAGTATCTAATTAAATATCCCAAATTATATTTTATAAGTGAAGTTCTTCCAAGAGACAGCCACCAGGCAGCATCCACTTTAATTAAGAGTTGGAATATGAAATCATACAGTAAGGACAGTACAATGGAAAGTCTTTAATATAATATATAATCCTTGGAAATTTTCTAGGGTCCAGAACTCACAAGTTTGTCACCGTGACTATCACAAAGAATAATGTGGAAAAAGAAGTACACTATTGTGTGGGAATATTCTCAAGGCAACAGGGGGCCACATGTAGTGGAGTTCTATGTCTGATATGGCTTGGTTTAGTTCTTTTACTTGTAGCACTTTGCATATCTACCATTGCTCCCATTCCCTTTGTATTATTAAGACATTTTTATAAATATTAATATCAACTTGTTCATTTTTTCTTTGAGATGGGAACTATGGCAAAATTAAAACAGGAAATGTAGCAAAAAAATCCCCTATTCACTTCTGCTATGCAAATCGTTGTGCAAATAACATACAAAAACTAGAAAGATATATTTCTGTGGCTTGAGCAAATGGATGTTTGGAGAAAAGAGTAGTAAAGTAATTATAAATTCCAGTAAGGTGACAGTGGGCAGAATACTGAGGTGGAGTAAAGAACCCATCTCCATTCATGCCAAAGGAACTGTGCTGAGAGGCATCATCCACAGGTGGTGGGACCTTAAGGTGTACACCAGATGTATTCTAATCAAGGAAACAAAAATCAGCCTCCAAAAGGCATCCTCCTCTATAGGCACGTGCACTGGGGAAACCTATAAATAATAAATCTTCAGCTCTGAGAATGGTGTATTTCATTTATTTTTCTGAAAAGTGAAATATTTCAATTTATTTCTTGAAGATCTCAATTTTCCCTCCCTCATGTGCTTTGCCTTTGAGGAAGGCTCATAAATATTGCCTTATTTTTCCTCTCTTTCTTTAGGTAGTTCCAGTGAAGCACTTGGAAGAGTGTATTTACTCACCATGAATCTTTTCTCTCTCTCTTTTTTTTTTTTTTTTTGTTCTTTTGAAAACATAGAGATTTTTAAATCCTGTTTGTTCTTTAATTTCCTTTCTTTTTCTTGTTCCTTGCTTATGTTCAGCATTTCACCCATGAGCTGTCTGTTGAAGCTGTGTTCTCAGAACCCTGGCTATGTAGACATAGCATGTCATCTCCTGTTAAATCATTACATTTGTTTGCATTCTGACATGAGTTTTACATGCCCATTTTCTCATTCCTGACTATTATTATAGAGACATTTTCTCAACAATTATCAGTCTGCTGATTTTTTTTTATATTCAGGATGTTGTTGTGATTCTGCTTTGAGAAGCAGCAGCACTTCTTGTGTATCATTCCTCCAGTATTTGACTGTGAGAAAATACTTGAGCTCTGATCAAAAAAAGTTTTGTTTTGTTTTTTATCCAGCAAAATTCAGTTTCTTTTGAGTCATAAAACAGTTCCAAATGTTGATTTTCTCATTATTACCTGTTTACTTAATTTCTCAGTAACTCACCAAAAACCCAACTGTAGATGCTGTGTTTCACCATCACAGTCTTGGGCTCAGGCTGAGACCAGAAAACATATCCTGATGCCTTATGTCCAGCTTTTGCCTGCTTTATGTTTGACTCTGGCTTGGAGTTCAGGCTCCAGCCCAGCTCAACACTGTCTTGTCCAAAAGCAGCTTGGAGCAGCAGGTTGCAGGCTGGACAAGACATGGCAGCTTCCACAGTTACCTCACCTTAGCCAAAAACAGCACCAGATTGTGAATTGTGCTGCTCTGCTCCATTAGTGAAAAGGACTGAATTGTTTGTGGATGTTTTATGGCTGTAGGCAAAAAGAGGGAAGAACACACTGTCAAGCAGACAGCAATTAAAGACTCCTCCTCTCAGAAATACAGTGACAGAGAAACACTGGAGAAATTTAGGTTTAATCTGGTCTAAATTGCTTTGTCTATGACTGCTCCTATGGGCATTACAGTTCTGGAAATACCAGGTTCCTGCTCTGGAGCAGCAGGGCTGCATGGTCTCATGGAGGTGGCAGAAGCCATTTCTGTGCTGGAGCCCACACTGCTCTGCCCCCTTCATTGCTTGCCCTCATGGGTTTGAACTGTCTTCACAAAGAGAAATGTGCTTTTTTTTTAATGACTATAAGTAATTACAATTCCTCTTCCTTTAGCAAAAAAAATAACAGCAATATTGACAAGAATGGGCCACATTATTCACAGCATTACAGCCTAAATAAAACGTAAAGTTACTAAAAAACACTGAAGCCCTTATAAGTACCCTTATTCTATTAAGCAAATTGGAAATATTTGCATTTACTGGTACTCCAAAGGAGTATTGCATTCATGAACAAAAATTATAAGAACTAATTCTTGGGCATTAAAAATTTGCATTTTTCCAAACAGATGATTCAATGCAATTTTCTCTGGTAACAGAACAAAATGGTTCTACTTAGTACAGTAGTAACTGTTATAGATAAAGAGTCGCCTTCCCCAGATGACCAAATTCTCTCTCACCATCCTTCTAAAATAATTTAGAGCATCATTAATATTTTTTTCTTCTGATCACAAGTAGTAGCATGATCAAAAGTGTCCTGCAGCCTGGAGAAAGATCTAGACTCACTGGAGTTGGAATAATTTCCTGAATAGTTCAGCAATGGATGTGCAAAAAATCTTTCTTATTTTATTCTCAGACCTCTGAAAATATTTTTCTGTTTTCTGTTGGAGTTTGTTCCTCTAAAGTCTAAGCATTCCATCTGTACATGTATTACCATTCAAGTTTCTCTTTTTTTTTCTCCAGCTGCACTGAGAGACTTTCCAATTGCTTGTTAGAAGTTAGCAGTGCTCCGGATTTCACTTTATTCTTGACATCCATTTATCATTTGAAGTTACAAAAAGGAGTTTTCACACCACATTTTTTATTAGGCAATAGTATATAGAAATTTTAATCAGCTGTTTTGTCATGATAAGTGTGTACAGGTAAAGGAAGCAAGCACCTGACTTTTTCTTCAGGAAACAAAAACAGGAAATACAAAATAAAAGGAAAAATCACAGGATTCTCATTGTTTTTTAAATCCAAACCACCTTTTAGCAATATTTTTTCTGGATAATATTTTTCTGTTTGTAAGTTAATATGATGCTAATGTGTGACTTTGCTTCATCTTAGTATTTCTCCTCCCTCTAAATTAAAAATGACACTATCTGCAGAGCACGTATTGCTGCAGACGGTAGCTGCATGGAAAACTTATCATGGTTTCAGAGCTGTAAGCTTATCTGCTTAAGGACACAACTAAGAAACCAGATGGAGGATAATTTCCCAAAGCTAACCATCTGGGCCCTGCAATGATACACTCTGCCCTAAGCATTACTCAGGGAATTGACTTCACGATGGAAAAAAAAGCAGAGAAAAAAGGACAAGTAGAGAAAGACAGTACACAGTATTTTAAATTACAAACTTTGAAGCCACAAAGGCACCATTTTTTTCTCATTTCTGTGGTATAATCTGTGAGAGAAAGGAAAGAGAAAATGAGAGTTTAATGGTTGATATAGCATCATAGTGAGCTACACTGGAAATTAGAGATGGTATACTGTTTTTTGCAGCATTATGATTGAATTATTGGAAGTCAAGATGCAGATGAGTAGTGTAATGCCTTCTGCTAGAGCTGGTGTTGGTTGGTTGGTTTTTTGTTGTTTTGTTTTTGTTTTTTTTTAAACAGATTCATTATTTTAGGTCTGCTGGATTATGTTATGGAGTTCTGCACTTCAGGTATTCCAGCCAGATCTGTGTCTCCAGCGGAGAACTCCAGTGATTTGCAGAGAAAGGTAGGAAATACAGCATATTCCATTAGGTTTGTGGAGAACACCAAATGCCTGTTAACCAGATCAGGTCAAAGCAAACTTGAATGAGTGGGTTTTCTGAATATTTCTACTGTATGATCTTAATATGAAATCAGTTGGTGAAAGATTTTAGTTGTCAGATACACCGACATTCCTGGGACCAGAAGATCTAACAAAAGTTATTTATCTTTGATGTTCGTGGGGTTCTTATTGGATGCAATCTTTAGCTGAAGTTTTCTATGAAATTAAGGCATTTGGGTTTGTTGTTGTTGTTTCTATGGTGATTCTTCAGCATCTCAGAGTGCCAGCTTTTGCTATGGGCTTTTCTCTGCCAGGGCAGTTATAGGATATTTTCCTACTGGGTATTCAACTGCTTTTGCTTAGCCTGAACTTACTGGAGACGTTGTTTGTTTGTTTGTTTGTTTGTTTACTTTTGACATATTTTGAATGAAATTTGCCAATGATTTTTCTTTCCTTAGAAAATCTGGCTAATACCATAGATTAAAATACATAAATAAAAGCAATAAACCTGATTCACATTAAAGTTTCTACTGCACATTGCAAAATTCGTATATCGCAGGTTAGCTGTGATGCACTCTGTTATAGTGTGAGCCGTTGTAACAAGCTACCTAGTATCGCTGAGAAAATGTCATTGGCCTCCATTGCATGTTAGGATCTTATCTAGGGCTTCCAACTGTAGCTCACTTTTTCGTGCATGTGGCAGATTTAGAACAGCATTAAAGTGTTATAAAAACCCAGAGAGTCCATTCAGCACATTTTTAGATCAGATCCTTAGAAAGAAATAAAATGTTTTTAAATTTTCATGCCCTTTACCTAGCTGGAGCGGTCGATTGTTCCTGATATATTTCAGCTGTTTTGTAAAGACAGACAAAATGCTCTGTAATGGTTTTAAAAAGTCCTGTCACATTTTTCTTCAGCCTGGTATTGTTTATGTGCAGTCTTGTCTGCTTATTGCATCAGGATGTCCAAAAGAGAGTAACACAGGCAGAATTGGATATCAGGTAATCATCAGTATGAAAATGAATTTTTTAAAGATTTCCATGAAGGAAATATATATGGGAAAATCAGTAGTAATACTTTTTTGTTAGTGAATGTCATTGCTGTGAAACCAGCACTTTGGTTAACGTTGAAATTGGCTTCAGGTGTTAGCGGTATAAAGTAGCTCACAGAGGAACATAACAGAAACCTAGCTGCTTCTCTGGCTCTTAAATTACTTTCATATGAGAATACAACCAAGAGAAATAATGCTGAAAACACTTGCCGAACTTATCCTTCTCCATTCATTGCTCCTTTTTTTCGTCACCATTGCTCTGAAGAACTGTTGGTTTAGCAGCTGGGCTAAGAGGACTGTGTCTCTTAAACATCTGGCATTTGGAGACCTCTAGAGTCTACCATGAAAAGCAAACAAAATCTGAAGGTAAGCAAGCATTGAAATAGGATTTTATAGTAAAGAAAGAAAGAGATTTTCCCTTGCTCACCTGAGAAGTTCTTGGTGTTTCAAAGCTTAGAAATACACCCAGGGGTTTAAATTTGTAATCTTGCTGTGGTCCTTGTCAAAGAGAGCAACACTCCTCTATGAGCCTCCATGCAGGCTGGAATCCTATGCAAGAAATCAAGTCAAAATCTGTCTGAAGCACAGAAGAGGAAGGTTACTTCTATTCATAGGAAAAAATAACAATAAAATGAAAATGTGGCTTTTATTAAAAATGATCTTGGTAACTATAATATATGCCTTGCAGGAAATTGAGAGTTAACTTAAAGAAATAGATCACTGCTTTGCAAAATATTTGTGTTTTTTTCTGATGATTAGGACAACATTTTTTTTTCTGGAATTTATTAATCCTTTGGAAATTTGCACAGAGAAGTGTTGGAAAAGAGTATTACCCTCTTTGGGCTGATATTCCTCAGCTTTTGAGGAGCAGAGCTCTCATTGATATCTATGGTGTTCCTCACCAGTTGGCAGTCACTCGTGGTGATCAATCAGTGAGCTCTGTTCCTTAATGAGCAAAAGATATAGATCTCAATTTATAATTCAGAACACATAACTCAAAGTGAGAGGGAAATTATTCTGGCTATAAGAAGAAAGCTATTATGTTGCAAAGAGAACTACACTAAACAAGGAGAAACATCTGCTCTTCCATTTCTTATGTGCAAGCCTTGAGCCCAAAAGGATGTAGTAGTGCAAACAGCTGCTTTGAGGCTCCTCAAGAATGCACTGAAAAGTTGCTTTTGTGTCTGAAAAGGTATTCTTTCCAGTAGCTGTTCCCTGAGGCTTTATTTGTCCAACAGTCTGTTCCACTCCTGTAACTCTGCGCTGTTCTATCCACAGTATACACAAGTTATAGCTCATAAAACATGATTTCATTGCTAATGATTTCATGAAGGCACCATACATTTTAAAAGCAATATTGAAAACTATTTGTGTTGTGCACTCAAGCTATATTTGACTATTAGAATTTGCCTAATATAACCCTCCGCAGAAGCTGCTCTCCAGATCTACAGTGCAGACATGCACTTTGGCCCAACCTGAATTGATTCTGCAGTGCTGGTTACTGTACCGCTGGTTCTTTGGCACCACAATTGGATGGCAGTTTCTTCCAATAACAGGTGAGAGAGACAAATAAACTAAAGGGGCAGTAAAAAATAAGACAGTGCCAGATGTGAATATATTTTCTAAAAGACCAGAGAAGGTCTTGAAGAATTCAAGTGTAAACATAGTCCGTGGTCCTTTTGTTTGCCCACTTCTAAAAACTGTGCTTTTTCTGGTACAAATAACTCTGTGCAAGAGATGGTTCATGATTCCATGCTTTAAGCAACACCTCACAGATGGCATCTTAAGAGAAGGCAATAGATCTTTGCTGATTACTGGCTGACCCTACCATACCATTAGTAAGAAGCCAAAAGTCTGCATGTTCACAAATCTCTTCATCCTCTGCAGAAAGATATATGAGGATGCCCCAATGGATCAAACCCTGCAGTAAGAAATATGAGTTACAAAGTCAGCACAACTCTTAACTCTCTCACTTTTCCTCTTGGTTCTTACTATATTTATTTTAATGCAGTTCTGTAGGTGCAATCAGGCAGGGTCTTTCAGTTAAAAAATAACCTCACTCAGATCTTTTTTTATGTGTGTGTGTACAGTGAGACAAACTTTCTCAAGAAGCATTTTGTGTAAGTTGCTTTGTTTCCATTCATGAATCTTCAGAAATGTCTGCCGAATGCCTGACACTGAAATGATATAAGACCTGCATTAGATCAGCTTCAACTGAGTGTAACATGCTGTCCTGGGAGGGTGAGTGCTCAATGAGGTGAGCTCAATTTGTTCAGAGGGTCCTTTTCCACTAATGGAAAGTGGCATGAAATACTCAATCATCATTAAATAGTCAAAGATTTGAATCTGTTCATACAATTGCATCTACAGTAGTTAAGTTGCTGTATGTGGGTGTCTCTAATTGCCTTACCATAGCATTCTCCTGGCTCTGAAAAGAGAGAAAAATAACAAGTTTTGTTAAAAGAAAGAATTAATAGTAGTTTGAATTGAGGAGCCTATCGCCTGCTCAGACATATACTATGTAACAGAGATCATAGGTTTATTTGGTCAGATGAGTGTAATTGTACTATGAAAAAAAAAAAGAAAGGAAAGGAAGGAATGAAAGGGAAAAAAAAAGAAGTAGGAAAGTATAAAGGAAAAAAAAAAGGAAAGGAATATGGAGAGGAGAGAAAAAAAGTAAAAAAAAAAATACTAACATTCTATCCAGGAGTTCCCTGGTTTTATTTTTACAAAAAGTGTAGGATGTATGATCAGACCTTATGATCTTAGAATAGTCACAGAATCATAGAAGAACATAATAGTTTGTGTTGGAAGGGAATTTGAAGACTGTTTAGTCCCAACCCCCTGCTATGAATAAGAACAACCACCACTATATCAGGTTGCTCAAACTCTCATCCAACCTGGCCTTGAAACTAAATATCTGGGATTTGTGGACACTTCAAACAAGATTGATATTAGATGATTTTACAGTTCTGAACCAGACGTCCAGTGGAAATCAATGTCTAGCATTTAATTGTAATTTTTCTAGATGAACTACACAGCTAAACCGGGAAACCTACTGCTATGCAACTCTGTATGTAAGAAAATACAAGCTTAGCTGTATTGAAAAAGTGATAGGGCATGTTCATAAGGGGAAAATTATTCCCAAATACCTTGGGCTCAAATTTGAGTCACAAACCTCTGGAACTAAGTGAGCATATGATGGTGGAAGCCCCGTCCTTGGAGATACTCAAGGTCAGACTGGAACAGACTCCGAGCACCTGATCATGCTGTAGGTGTCCCTGTTCACTTCAGGGGAGTAGGACAAGATGGCCTTTGTAAGTCTCTTTCAACTCAAGCCATTCTGTGATTCCGTAATATGGGAAAAACACAGTTGTGTTATGGCAATGTTCTGATCTTCTTCCTTTAGCCTCCACCTTTAGGACCTGTTTTGAATACGAAACTGAGCTAAAGGTCAGGATAATGCTGGTTGGACATGGTGCCAATAAAGCACCAGAAAATCTCTTTATTCCACTTAGATTTCACTGATGATGGGCTTTGTCTCTAATTCCTCTTAACGCTAAAGCAAAATTCATCCTTTTTCTTTCAGTGTTCTATAGCTGTGTGTATCTTGTTATCTTATTTTTTTCCCCCTGATTCTCCATCTTATGCTGTTTGGTGTTCTTCTGTCATATTATTTCTTCACTTTACATTCACCTTCTTTACCTTGTTTTGGCTGGTAAGATTTCTCAAATAGGAATGATCATATAAAAAGCATAGTGTGAACACTTATCTTTTATTTTCAGACAAATTGCTCACCACAAGATAGAATGTGCTACAGAATTACTATACATAAAACAATGGCATTTTTATTGTGTTGTGATGAGAATAGTTCACCTTGCATGTGACCTCAGGAAAACAGACCTTTTCACGCATGCAATTTTAGCTCACTGAGATTTCAAAGATCCCTTTCAAACACATATCACAACAAGGCTTCCTTTAGCACACTGACTCTTTGTTTTCCTCTTCCATCATTGAGTTTAACATGCTGATGATGCTTGCAGACAAGGTGTCAATGCCAATATATTGGACCTGGAGGGATGAAGAATTTGAAGGAATGTAAAATGAGTAAAGAAAAACTTGGCTGAAATTCAGTAATACTAAGAGGAAGCAGGAAACGACTAAAATTTTCAGATACCAACAGCAAGACCACAATTAAGTTTCAGCCTTCAAAAACAAATAAAAATTTCAAAGGCAGACTGCAGAATCTTTATTTCTGTTGGTGAGCTCATATTGATCATAGGCTAAGCTCCACTGACCTCTGTGATGCTGCTCAATCACAGACAGAAATCTATGCTCTCTTTCCAGTTATCCAGTAGGTTCGTATCCTCCAGGGTCTGGCACAGGGGTGCCAGCAACATAAACAGATGTTTACTCTTGCATAATTTGCACAACTAAATATTAAACGACATGAATGAGAATGGCAGCTTCAGAAGGCAAGTTCCCCCAGAGTTCTCAGGATTGGAGATGAAATACTTATAAAGCAAATAATATATATATATATATTATGATATTGTGATGCTACATGTCCAATTAAGCAATGCTTATTAGTTCATCTAAACAATGTTATGTGACTCATTTCTTATAGCTATACCTTTGACCTGTATTTCTTCTACTTTGTTTTAAAAACACAACCTCCAGGGAACCGCAGCATTTCCTCTTTAAGGCATTCAGCCACTGCTTGATTACTTGTCTTTGATTCTGCTTTTTCTCTGTCTAAGGGAGAGGGAAGATGGACTCGAGCTTAGAATGCCAAACTAATGCATAGCAAACTTTCCTTCACATAAACTGGTTGAAATGGGTAAGAATGAAGTTTTCCTTCCAGCAGTTCACACTGTGATCTCTTTAGAGTCTTCCAGTCAATTTTTTTTAAGGTGTTGCTGGAAAAACTCAGCTTCTGTCAATCCAGAAGTACATAGGTTGATCTGAAAGCAAAGCCTTTCATTTGTCTTCATGGAAACTGCAACAGAATGTAAGGGAATATGGTGGAAAGGATTTATCTCTATTTCTATACCATTAACATTCACCTTTGATGCCATGGGCCAACAAAATAAATTAGGAGGTATTACTTTTGTAGCAGCGCTAGTAGTTACCAGAGACTTGGTCCCTCTCCCAGGCTGTGTTCCCAGACACTGGAACACAACTCCCAGTATCCGCAGTAATTAATAATGTTCTCACAGTGTCCAATTTATCACTGAAGGAAAGAGAGGAAGACAGGAAGATATTTTACTTATTTACAGTACATTTTTATACAATTGAGACCCTGCATACAGAATCATTGTTCTGTTACCTCTTGAGTATTCGTGCTTGAAGAGACTGAGTATGCAAATATCACTGGAAAAAGAAAGAGACAAGAAACACTGAAGATAACCGTGAGATACTAAGAGCAAGTTAAAAGAGACAAGCAGAATTGGAAATATTAAAGGTAAGGAATTTTTAAATCCACATATCCAATAAATCCTCATAGAGGAAACAGAAGAGAAAGGAAACACAGACTTCCTTTAAAATATATAAAAAGTTTTTGTCACATTTTAAATGAGCAACAAAATTTTTTAGTTGCTTTTTTTTCTGATGAACTCACAGATCCATCTTTGAAAGGCAGTGTGGGAAGAGCAAGAGACAGTAGTACTGGACAGATACGTGAGCAAGGAATTGCTTATAGAGTGGCTTGGCAGAATTAGCTAAAGCAGCAAGCCCAGAGAGCACACGCAGACATTATTTTTAGGAAATGAACAAAGAATTCAGTGAACCTTTTAACAGACATTTAGAAGAGTTCACCATTTCAGAAGAGATTCCTGAGAATCTCAAAGCACAAAATAAATTTATATCTAGCAAATACGTGCTGGTTTCTGCTTTAGATGTATGGCTTTCAAGCAATAAAAGAATTTGGGTTGGAAAACTAATCTGGCCATGAATCTTCATGCAATTAGTTAGTCTGAGTGACTGCAGAATTAAGTTTGTGCTCATGACATGCATTTCCGTGCTCCACAAGAATTGACTTAAATACTTCAGAATCAGTTTATCATCTCAGCTCCAGTGAAGCCAGGGTGAGCAAAGCATAGAGCTGTGATCCATTTTTCATCTTTCTGGCAGCAAATCACTCAACGTACCTAATGTGAATGAGCGAGAAACCAAACAGCAAATAAGTGCCTTAGCAGGGTGTTGTTTTCCTGCACAGGAAGTACAGGACTTTAAGGTCTGCCCCCTGGAAGCTGTTGCAGTGTCTGAGATGGGATCCCACTGTGCCCCAAATTAAATTCTCACTGCAGACAGGACATGACCCTTGGCATCCCAGTTCCTGCAGAGGCACACAGATGATTTTTTGCTATGATAAAAATCTAAATATGAATATATTTTACAAGGGCTCCCCAGACTGGTAGTTTTTAATGATGTGGATGTGCACTGGGCCAAAAGTTGTGAAGATGTTTCAATGGTTTCCAGTGTTGCGACAGTCAAAAACTGAGTATGCATTTTAAATCTTCCCCCTCATCCCAGAATTGGAAATGCATTCCCAGAGAGCTAAACAGGACCTTCTGTACCTCTGTTTCTTTATAAATACCAGTGCTTTGCCCCCAAGCATGACCATTGTGCAGCTAAATTAGCTAATGTGCCATAGTCACACGTTAATCTTACTGGAGGCCCGGGGGAAAGTGAAAGGAAAATACTTCAATAAGAGATCAGTCTGGGCTATCCTCAGTGGAAGATTAATGCAGAAGTAGGCTTTGCATTTTCTACTCATTTACTCTACATAAAAATTATTAAGTAGTTCCTAAAACTGCAAAAGTTGAGGAGATGGTTGTTACGTAATTTATCCCTTTTCTGTTCTACTATTTTTCTGCTTTATTTACTAGCTACACTGAAGAAAATTTTATTGTAAAAGACTTGGAGGGTTCATATTTTTCTGTAGAATTAAGAAAATAAAGATGAAAAGAATTTAATATTTTGTTTTATTACTCACACTTTGAGAAGAGTGCCTTTTTGGGTGAATCATTGCTCAGGCTTGCTTAGAAAAATATTAGGGAATAATGTTTTTCCAGAAGGGTATAAATTCTATTGCCTTTTAATGGGGCTGAAAAATTCTAGAGAATGTGACAGTTTTATTTCTTTTTTTTCCATTTGGAAATGGATTTTAGACTCAGAAAATTTGAATCTGTCCCATGAAAAAGCATAGGGAAATCTAATATGCAATGATTCCTATAGATACTGGCAATATGATTCAAGATATGATTTGTCATAAAGGGGTTTGAGGCTATTGTCACATCAGTGGTGGAGCCAAGAGGATACCAGATATTGCATCTTTGTGTAATTCTGTGGATCTGTGTCCTTGTGGAGTAATTGAGGGGAAAAAAAACATTTTTCTCCTGAAAAAAATTATTGGTGATGTGCTAGACTTGAAACATCCTAGAAAATCCCTCTAGTTGTTTGTGTCTATTAGCATAATTGAGGTGGTTGCTCAGGAAGAAAGGAAATACTCTGCTGATGAAGCTCTGAGATTTGGGAGGTTCAGTCTCAAACTTCAGCTTTTCATAACAAGCAGATATTTGTGTTCATTGTGTTGAGCTATGAATAAGATGTGACATCATCAGTCCACAGATTAACAGAAGGACCTGTGTAAGTATCATTTGCCAGGAAATGAGAATATCTGTGTTTTGCCTTATAAATAAATAGGTTATCTGTGATCACGATTGTTAATAACAGATGCCAATATTATTATTCCCTCTGAATTCTCTAAGCAAATGAATGCTAGTATGTTAATTAACTGGTAGAATTTCATTAAAATGACTCTGTGGAAATATGGTGCAGTGTATGTGCTAACATTAAGATTCAGCCTATAACCCTTGTCAAGGTATTTGCTTGCTAAGAACAAGCACCAGTCAAACATTTAAGTATTGAATTCATTGATCTCACTTATACCATTTTATTGTGAAATGTTACTGCAGCCTTTTGTAGAAGTGAACAAGAATAACTGAGGATGGAATTTGGAAAGCAAAACATATTACTAATTTATTTTTTCTGATATTTTATCAGAACAGACAAACTGTATAGGCAGTAAAACTTTATTCCTTTTAAATCTCAGTCAGGAACGTACAATTTCAAATAGGGAGTACATGTGACTAAGGATGTTGTCATCTTCAGACTTACCTTGTCTAATAGTATTTGCCAGATACTACATACTGAGAATGAATTTCTAGTTAGAAGTAACTATTTTGTCTGCTACCATTTTGGGATCCCATGTGTTTTCTTCAATATGTCAACTGTTTAATCTGCTCATGATCAAATTTCATCCTGTAGAACAAATAGCAAAGAAGGAACGCATCATGGACAGACTTTCTTCTTTTCCTAAAGGGCAGTGCTTCATATCACAGTTTATAACACAAGGAATGGCTTCAGTGGGAGAAAATGGGATGAGATGAGTGTTTATATTTGTTTTATACACACAAATGTATTTATCTGTAGCTATCTCATGGTCTTTCTAACTGTTCAGCAGGTGGAGGCAGTAATCAGGAGTCAGAATGCTGCAGCAATGACCTCCATGCCAGGCAAGGAAAGCTCTTGCAGCTCTCCAGGGGGCAACACCAGCTCCCATCTATGTCCTCACTGAATTTGCCTTTGCAGACAGAAAGCAGAATCAACTTCTGCATCCAGGAGAGAAAGGTACTGCAGAGAGAATGCTGAAAGATATCTTCCTTGCAGCAGAGTTACAATTTGCCTTCAAGTGACACGAATTCCATGCAAAAAGTTGTTTGGGAGTTGGAAAGAAGACCTTGTGTGCTCTTTTGTTTTTCGACCCTGCTATATGAAGTATTTCCATACAGAATAATTTTTATCTATGACATTGGAATTTTTGTGAAAACACCATTTAGCAAAGAAACTATGTTTTTGGGGTTTGTATTACTCCTGCTGGTGAAGCAGCAACCTTGCTTAGTATCTTCTGGCAGAGATCTTAATAGTGCAGTAAAATGTTGTTCTTTGACTTTCATTTCAGTTAACAGGATTCTGAAGGTCTTTGTGTGTAGTGCTAACAGTTAAAGAGAAAGAAAATGCAACCAAATTGCTCCTAGCCTTCTCAAGAGCCAGTCGCTGCTTCCTAAGGTAGGTCAAAAAATGTATAAATCAATTAAAAAAAAAAAATTTAAAGCATGAGCCTTTTTGAACTCAAGGAGCCTTCCTCATTCTTGTGTGGGGTCTTCTACATCTTTCTACATCATTCTACCCGTCCAGGTAGAAGGTCAGGGATTTACTCAAACTATTGATCTTGCAGTGTACTTTGAAAAGGATCAGGAATCTTGACGAGTTGTTTTTCTTTGAAGAGCTCGCATCCCTGCTAGATCTCTTTGTCTGATTTTCCTTTATCTCTGGCTCCCACAGTCTTTGTCCTGGGCTATGTAATCTGCGTCATCCTGCAGTAAGAGAAAAGAGTAGTTGGTAGTTCTCGCATTACTATTCCTGTAAAAAAAAATAACCTCAAGCAACGAGATGAAGAACTTGTGCCAGCTAGGGATCACATTTATTATTATTACTATTATTATTTCATCCTAGCACATTGTGAATGATTTTTCCTGATAACAAATAAGCCAAATGTTAAGGATAAGTTATACCTCAGGCTTTAATCCACGCTGCTTAGTTCTGATATGCTGTTTGCACTTCAGGAGACATTTCTTATTCTGTAAGTTGATGGATACAGAGCTGGTAAATGTACATTTATGATATATTTGCTTTCTTTGCTTACCAAGGATGCTTACAAATCCACACAAATGAAAAATTTATAACCTACACAAGAATAAACATATGCATAAAGTGAAAAGGGTGAAATCCATACACAATAGAATCAAAGCAATTTTTCAATGATTAATAAAGAACCTAGAATTTCACAAGATCAAAGATTTAAAAAAAATGGCAAAAAATTGCCATCTTTACCTTTTTCTTCTCATTCTTATGTATCGCTATACTTCTGAGCAAAATCTCAATAAGGACAAACTACAATTTACGTACTGAAGACAGATTTTAAGATGCATATGACATTCTTAAAACAAAGATCCATGCATGCATGCAGTGTTATGAGGCTGTCAGGCACTTTACATATTCTAGATTCAGAATATTAGCATCAACATTAAAAATGTATTAAATACCTTTGCATAGTGAAGCATATATGAATTCTGGATAAACAAATAAATATGAGAAAAGAATAATAGAAGTACCTCAAGAATCAGTAAGTAAATCAGTGATTTCTTAATTAGACTGTGAGCATAAGGCAGAGAATATGAACATTTTATAACCTGAGCAGTTTCAAAGAGGACCCCGTGTCTCAATGCACCTACATCCTCTTTATTATCATGCAAATGAGTGATCTCAAATAAACGCCCCCTGTGAGCACTTATTCTGTTACTCTGCTGGAGATGTCATTCACGTCTTTTTTATAGGCTTTTGCACAAAATCTACAGTTTAATTTTTTTCTATGCCTTTTTCTTAGGGTAAAGCCTGAAAATAAACTTGTAGCTGAGGAAAAAGTCCCAGTTCTGCACTTTTCTAATACATTTTATAGGGTTTTCTGCAAAATCTACAGTTTAATTTTTTAATTATTATTATTAAACTGAACTTTTGTATTTGTAAACAGAAGTTACCAGTATGGTATATACTGTCAGCATCTTTCACCTATCTCATTTTTTGCCTAATGCAGAGAAGAAAAAGCAAAGAAAAAATTGGGGCATGATGTGAATCTTCATTTTGTCACTTTACTGGCAAGGTCAGTCACGTCTGTATGTAGTTAGTGTGAGACGAAAGAGCACTCCTCAAGTGTCAGTACCAAAATCCTAAGTGCCCTGCAACTATGTTCTCTTCCCAGAAATGTAAAACCAATTCTTTTTTATCTGCCTTCCACCATGATGCTGACACAGCAGGTTTCTGTGGGTCATTTGCCCATACAGAAAAACTGCAATGGACATGTGAGGGCTGACGTACTCCCCACAGATATTTCCACATATTAGCCATAGGCTGATTAGCTATTTGATGAGAGCATAAAAAAGATTTCCTCTGTTTGTGGCTGGAAAGAGAGCACAGGGATATTAGCTGGCATACTAGTAGTTAAAATAGAGAAATTTCAGTGTAGAACTGCAACAGATTTATAATTGTTTTTCTTTGGCTTATGCTATACCGAAAGAAATAACTAAAATTGCTAAACAAATGTCTCTTGTGTTAGTTTACACACCTATTGCTCCTACCAGTTGCTCACAGTTAAAGGGTTTCAGTCTGGATTAGAGAAATGATTGAATTGAGAATTTTGACTATTTGTGGGAAAATATTCCAAAGAAGATAAGGTTCCTATAAACAATATTTGCAGATACAACTAATTTTCATCACAAACAAATTACAAGAGTAAACATACTTCCTAAGCACAAATGCCAAAAATAGGGAAAAAGAAGCAAGTAGACAAAAAAGTGTAACTAGGAGGAAACCTAGGTCTTTCCATTGATTCAGTCAACTTCATGGCGATACCATGGCGACACAGTGGCGATACCTCTGAAGCATGCCCAATTGTGTTTTGATAGCTTTGTTGTTCCTTGAGTGGTTACACCATTGCAGCCTAACTTGAGAGCATGCCTACATTTCTGCCAGAGCAGTCCATTGTTTTTCAAACTGGCAGGCACTGAGTAACTTGTACAGCAGGTGAAGTGCTTGTTCTTGCTTACATGATTAATTATTACTTTCCACAGTCATTATGAACTAGGACTAGGGAAGTCATCCTGCCCCTGTACTCGGCATTGGTGAGGCCTCACCTCGAGTACTGTGTTCAGTATTGGGCACCTCAGTACAAGAAGGACACAGAGGTGCTGGGCAGCGAGGCTAGTGAAGGGTTTGGAAAATCAGCCCTATGAGGAGAGGCTGAGGGAGCTGGGGCTGTTTAGTCTGAGGAAGAGGAGGCTGAGGGGAGACCTTATTACTCTCTTCCAGTACCTGAAAGGTGTTTACAGTGAGAGCGGGGTAGGTCTCTTCTCAGTGGTGGCAGGTGACAAGGGGAAATGGCCTTAAGTTGCACCAAGGCAAGTTTAGGTTGGACGTTAGGAAGCACTTCTTTACAGAAAGGTTGGTTAAACACTGGCATAGGTTCCCCAGGGAGGTGGTTGAGTCACCATCCCTGGATGTATTTAAGAGCCGTTTGGATGTGGTGCTCAGAGATATGATTTAGCGGAGGGTTGTTAGAGTTACGGTACGATGGTTAGGCTGCAGTTGGACTTGATGATCTTTGAGGTCCTTTCCCACCTGGGTAATTCTATGATTTTATGATTCTATGAATAGAAGTAAGCCATCTGTTATAACAGTGTGCCTTTCACCAAGAAGCATGGCTTTAACTAGAAGTAGAAATGAGTGTCACATAAAAATGAGTTCAGGGGTCTACACGTACATCCAAATTAGATGGCACAATACTATCAGCAATGGACACATGCATAAAATCTCTTTTGTGAGAATATTTATTATTGTTTTCAATGTGAACCAGAGCAGGCTGATAACATTTTAAATTGCTAAAACAATTCACTTGAATAGACTAAATTTAATATGCTGTTCTTCAATATGAAATCTAGATATTTTTAGACTACTAATGAGGCAAGTAAATCCAGAATTTGATATGAACTATGTTTTTCTTTATCATTTTAAATCAGTCTTCCAGAAGAGCTTCAAAGAGCTGAAAAGCACTAAAAATCTCTATGTTTTTTTAGCTTTAAGAGACTGTTGCAGTTATGTATTAAAAATAATCAAAGCAAATTTTCTATGATAACAGATCTTAACTTTTCTGCAAGGTTTATTTGGATGAACCATTCTTTGAATTGCTGTTTTGTTGGCATGTTTTTTTTTTTGTTATTTGATTTTTTTAATTAAATTGGTTGATTTGTTGGTTTTTTTTTTATCATGCTTCCTTTTATGTCTTTTGAAAGGTTTATACTCATCAGTAAAATAGAGCTGAAATTCTTTATCTTTGTTGCACTTTAACTACATAGGTTACTCCAAAAGTAATACCTCCTATTTATTTCCATGGAAACTACAACAGATACAAAAAAACATAACACTATTTGATAGAGTAAATTCTCAGCTACAAAACACTATTCTTCAATATTGCCACCATCATTAGCTATCCATTTTAGCCAGCAAAGGACAAATGCTTGCATGCCACACTCCTAAAAATCTGCATGGCTGCCCAGAATGTGGCTTGGCTTTGATGTTGCTGTCACTACTGCTGAAACGGACCATCCACTACCTCACTGTGCTCAATTCCACTGTTTAGTTTCCATAAACATTCATCAAACATCAACAAATGTCTGTGGGTGCTATTTTTTCTGCATAGAGGAATTCAGTGACACACCTTTGCTCCATGCACACACTTGTCAGACACCATTCTGTCAGGGCGCCCCTCCCTGCTGTCATCTATTGCATGGCAACAAATGTAATGGAATGTTGGTGGGAAGGTTCAACATCTCCTGCCACAAACCAAAATCTTGATGATCTCTAAGGTCTTTTCCAACCTGAGAGATTCTATGATTCTGTGATCTGCCTCTGATCTCATGAGCCAACATAACAATATAGGAGGCATTACTTTCAGAGCAGCCTTTGTACTTAGTGTGTTGTAGTCCAATTCAAGAATAGCTTGAGGAAAGCCAACTTTTTTCCTTTAAATATGGCCTGAAATGCACCAGAAACATAGGTTCAACTCCTTCCTCTAGGTAAGGCAATTTTCCTCTGTGCCTTCTTCTTAGGGTAAGGCTTGAAACTAAACTTGTAGCTGAGGAAAAGGTCCTAGTTTTTCACTTTTCTAATATATTTTTTTAAGTAATTTTTTGTTTCTTTTTGTTTTTGAGTAATTGATTTTTGTTGGCAATCCTAACTTCAGCATTATGTCACAGGCTTTGCCACAAGCTACAACAGTCATCCAAATGGAGTTCATTAGGAAAAGTTATGGTGCAAACTATTTATTTAGTATTTATTTATCAAGTAAGATTGAGTTCTGGACTAGATGAAATTCCACAGGTCACCAGCATTCCTAAATTAGAGCATAACTATGAGCAAACAGATTGCCCTGTGTCACTCAGGTGTGGCTGAGCATGTTGTTGTTTTTTTTTTGCCTTCTTGACTAGGCACAGAAGTTGGATGCAAATATATATGCTTACCATCAGATGTAAAAATAATTCTTCAGTAACAATCTTCTTCCTCTCCAATCAGTGATTTGGGTGTTCAGAAAGGGATACATAAGACTTGGATTTGGTTTAATGGAAAGAAAGAAGTCCATGCTATTTTTAAAATATAAAGTATTTACGGTATAGCAGCCAGTTCATTGGACTAGCAGCTGTAATTCTGACCTGAAATGCTTATAACATTATTTTAAGTGTGAAATGATTTCAAGAATGAAAAATTGACAAGGAGATGTTAGCGCAATAGGATCAGATGACTATTTCCTTTATTCTATAATATCTAATTAAATATGATATCTATATTAATTTCACAATTCATGTATGCAGACATTTTCTTCCTACTTCATTTTAGGCTGATTAATAATGGCCTTCTTCCTCACTCTTGAGAAAGGAAACAGCAATTCTTTGGAGAGATGAAAGGATAAAATATACATGTTTCTTGAGTATTTGCAAAAATTAACTTTAAAATACATAAATAAGTGACATTTTCCCTTGAAGACAATTTGTTTATATTGAATATCTACAGGTTATTTCCCTTGTACCTATACATATTCCATTACAAAAGAATGAGAAACACTTTCCTGGAACATGCAGAAAGAAAAACAAAATGGCCTCGAACATGGTAACCCATCTAATAAATGACAAACCAGCCTTCAGGAACCATAACCAAATCCTCATCCTGAAACATAAAGGCTATGGAGGCCATGAGGAATTCCAGTTTCTTTTCAAATGCTGTTAAGATTTGCTAACCTCAAATTACATGTCAGTCATCACTCAATTGTGCTCAACTGCCTGCACATACAGACATTCCCTGTCCTCCAGACCTGCCAAAATTAATGGAAATCTTTGGAATGGAAAGGGTACCTTAACAGGG
The DNA here is from genome assembly GCA_035772895.1 of Perdix hodgsoniae. NCBI lineage: Eukaryota > Metazoa > Chordata > Aves > Galliformes > Phasianidae > Perdix > Perdix hodgsoniae. The sequence goes on from JAPSGF010000040.1 coordinate 721,978, forward strand.
CATTGCTTTTGTACCTCATTGTTAGCTATCACATTATTTTATTTGGCATTCATCTTTTATCCTCGTTCAGCTCCAGTAATAATGTGTCATCTAAGACTCCTGACTCTTAATTAGAAGACTGCTATTCTGCACCTCATGCTGGTATGCCCTGCTGTAACCTCCCTGTCAACCTGCTCTTCCCTGTGATATGCAACAAGGTGGCAGAGCATAGGGGTTAATGTAATTATTTACATACGATAATGCTTTGTATAGCAGTGAATTAATACAATGGTTTGCAGCATTTTGGAGATGAAAAGCAATTAGATGCCATCTCATCAGTGATTTTCCAGCTGAGGTGTGCTACCTTTAAACTATATTTTTCTTTATTCTAATATCACATTATTTGTTTATTTATGGAGATAAATTGTGAAATCAGGCAGGATTTGGAGGAAATGGGAGATGATAGATATAAAAGGAGATTCCTTTAGAGTTTTCTTTGTAAACTTCATTGCTTGTTTATTAAATCAGGCATCTAACATTTTTTCCTATTGTATTTTGCATTTCTCCAAAGTGGTCATGCTACAAAGTCAAAGAATTAATAATGTATAGTTGATTACCCTTTCAAAAATAACTGCAAGTATTAAGTGCTGTCTTTATGGAGAACCCAGACCTCCTGATGTAAGATGGAAAATTGAATTGACTTGCAAGATGCCACAGAGGTGCTTGATTGCCAGAAAATGCCGAGTTCCTGCTGCTTGGAATCACTGGTGTCTGATTGTCTGATTCAGCATTGCACTGAAAGGTAAGACACTGAAATCACAAGTGCAAACTGCAAAAGTCAGGTCCTCAGCTCATGCAGAGTGATGTCACTCTGGGAGCAGTGATGTGTGCTAACAGAAGAACTGGAAATGTGTTTTTGCACGTACAATACACATGTTGTTTTCATTGCAGCTAGTGCTGTACGTCTGAGGAAACACTGATTGGGAATATAAATATTTATGCATGCTAATGATTTTAATAAGCAATTACATTCATTATTTAAATATTTTCACAATTAGTTCATAAAACTGAAGAACATCAGATTATATCATTATTCCTAATAACATTATGTCCACTGGCAAATTAATATTCTTTCTGATACTGTTAATTTAAAATCTATCAGATTGTAACTGCAAAAATAACATCTCAATGAAAGTAGTAATGGAAAGAAATGAAATAAATAGATCCCGGAGCTTACAGCATGTTCTTATCAGAAACCAGCACCGGGAATATGTAAAGAAGGAGATAGGAAAGAAAGTCAGTAGTTCTTTATGGCTGATTTTCAAATTGCAGGAGCATTTGCAGGTAGAATCACATCCTATGGCAGAGTTCACATTAAGGACAATTTTTTAGCAATAATTTCATCAAAGAAAATGGGAAAAAATATGTGCTGCTCTCTTTCGAAGTCAAAATAACTGCATCTCAGTATGCTAAATGTGATTCAGGTCAGGATGGAATTTACACTAAGTTGGATACAGTCACAAAACATCAGGAACAATTCAATCCCCCACTGTCCCTCACCTGGTCAAGTCTTACGTCCAGATGAGCATGAATCTCAGCTTCTCAAAGCATAAAAATGTTTGAGATTATAACCTCAAGACACTCTGGGGACTTTCCTGCCCCACATGTGAGATGGAATCTGCCTCACTAGATTATTCAAACTTGAGTTAGCAACACTGCAACTCCACTGCCAAATGAAGAATTACTGGAAATGTTTGTCTTAGTTGCACTACAGAGCAGAGGTGACTGGTGTGTGGCATGAGTTAAATATAAGTGCAAGATCAACTTCTTTGCAGATTTAAGAACCTGCCAAGAATGTCCAGACTGAGTGCCACTCAGCAGCAAGTAGCTTTGTGCTGTCAGAGTAGTCAAAAAGTGATGCTGCAGCTGAGTACTGGGTGGAGGGAGGACATCTTTGAGAAGACATTACCTGTTGGATAAGATTGCTAGATATTCTGCACCCTGGAACTTGAATATATGTTGACAGTAATGGATTTCAATGGGAATATAAATTCCTACTCTTAAGTATGATTGTGTCATGTGTTAGATTAACGAAATTCAAAACTGTGAATTCAAAACATGTGGTAATGACAATATTAACATTACCAATATAGACAAGAATGAATGTTGCCCTGAAAAGAATCCAAAGCAAACAGATTTATGCTGTGTTCAGAAACCTGAAAGAAAAGAAAAGAAACCTGAAAGAAAAGTCAGAAAGAGGCTGGAATGTGCATCAGTCTCTAGCAGAAGTGGGTGCAGAGTTTATTTATCACAATCTAGTGCAGGGACGTTGAAGTCATAGGAATTCATAGAAAGATGAGAAGAGTCTGAAAGTGGACATGAGCAGAGGCAGGAATTCATATTGCAATGGCAGCAACAAAATCATTCAAATGAAGAAGTCAACCAATAAACAAAACAAGGTGGTGACAGTCCTTAAAGTTCTGAATCGTTGCAATTCTAAGTGGGGAAGAAATCGCGTTATTTAGTATGTAGAATAAACCAAAGTCAAGCATTTGTGTTTCATTAGTTAGATCAGGATCAGGATCAGGAGAATAACTTCTTGGTTCTGATCCATGGAAGATGTGACAAGAGAAACCAGATGAAATCCCAGCCCAAGAAAAATTAATGATACTTCCTCCACTGATTTCAGTTGAATGGGACTTTAATTCCTAGTTGCTACCAAGAATCTTAAACTGTAAATTAATTTTTCAGCTGCCTGATTCTGTCTCGTTAGAGAGCATCTTATCACATTTGTGTAAGGTTTCCATACAGTGACGTAAAATGACAGGAGTGTTGAGTTATTCTTACACATTAAACAGTTTCATTGGACTACAGAGATAAAGCTAGACAGGGGAGTTTATCAACAAATATGACTCCACTGAAAAGTTCCAATCATCCAGCTCTAAATGTTGATAGAAGTACAAACCTCCTTCTCCCTTCAGTTTGCATTTGTAAATGCAATGAAATCTTCCACAGTTTATTCTGAGAAAGGAGAATTACTATGCTTTTATGGGGATGTAATTGTTCTAGAATAGCTAATAATGATGTATCTGCACTGTCTTAAGCACAGCGTTGTAAAAACAAGTGCAAACAATTAGATTTTGTGTTATATCTCAAAAAGTCATTTCAGATATGGGACGAACTTCAGTCATTTGTGTAAACAGATGTTATTTTACGTTTAGTACTGCAGAAAGAGAGATAGCTTATCTAACCCTTCACAGTCCTATCAGTTCTGTTAGAAGGTCTGTCAAAACAAAAACACTGGAAAAGCTAACTGAAACTCAAACATAGAAAGCAAAGGAACGAAGAAAAAAGTAAGTAGTCAACAGAATGGAAGGAAAGTAGAGCTCATAGAAAACGTATGTCATGTATGCATATAGTGTTCCGCAGGATTCCCTGTCTAAAGCACTGCAGGCTGTTGAGTTAAAATGGCTACATTTAAAACTCCTGCTGGTTAAATCCGTTGTATGAAAACAATTATCTTTGTAATCCTCTTCCATATATACAGAATCTTTAGCTGACTGTTACAGATCCATATTTCCTGGGACCTGTCAAGTTGCATAGATTAATTTCCAAAATTCAAGGCTCAATTCTTCCACAGGGGATTAGTTCATCTCAGTTACTGACTTTTTGCTGTGGTTTTTGCTTTTCTTTTGAGGAGCAGAGGAACATCTAGAAAATCAGTCTCAGAGGAAAGAAAGATTTTATATGAACGAATAATTCTATAGGTCACATTGCTCAATTTGAACATAATTATGATCAGGCTTATCCAGCAACAGACGATCAGTAGGAAATGACATACATTGCACAACAAGAAAGCCTGCCCATGGAAAAGGTGATATGTTACTTTCAGCTCCTCTGCTGTTGATGTGTGGTGTTGTTAAGGAATAGGTGTTGTTGATTTTTTTCCCTTATTCTTTGCACGCAGCCAAAAAGGAAAGGAAAGGAAAACTGCAAAAAAAGGTTGAGGATAATGTATTGTGTGGCTGAACATGGTCCACAGAAAGGACACACTGAAATTGAGCCTGGGCAGGGCTGCAAGGTAAAAGTACTGAAATGGCAAAAATCTTATGCTGTGTAGGTCAGTCTCTGCTGCATGCATCCTGGGGGACTGGAAACACAGAGACCATTATTGCAGTCTCAGGTCTATGGGAATAGCATTAAGAAAATGTCATATATTCCTTAAGTTATGCCCTGCATGCAAAATTTCCTACTCTGAAGAATTCTAGACGAAAAGATTTTATAGCCTTTATAGGCCTCTAAGGACAGCTGTAGATTTAGGCTCTATTTTCTCCTTTTCCTGAGGGAAATCTCCTATTGACTGTGGATGACAAGTAGTCCTGGGACCAAAATTTCTTATGAACTGCTGTGTGAGTGAAGTGCATATTTATTCATTTGCAGCTAGCTTTTAAAACTCAGCCTCCTTTGAGAACACTGTTCTTCACACCCCACAGAAAGTGCTGAGCAAGAATGAAGTGCCCAATGGGGACAAACAAGATCACGCTTCCCAGATTATGTTGCCACTTAAGAAGGTGAGTGAGGAGCAGAACATAGAGGAAGCACATTTCACCATAGCTGATTCTTCCATCTGCCAAAACATATATACTTTGAGGGCTGTCCCACTTCCTGAGGAGATGTTTTGATAGAAATATAAGCCTTTATCTTGTTTTGATAGAAAGATAAGTCTTCAAAAATATTCTCTTCCCAGTGTGGGTGACTTTGCTTGTCACATACAAACTCATTTCAGATAGACTATCTATTCACTGGCTCAAAATATTTATTCCTGGTAGCTGTTTTATAAACTGCTCTCTATAAGCTTTTTATGTAATGACATACCTATTAGCATGAGAAGAAGTATTCTCTCTTCCTGCAAATCCTTTCATTGTGAGCATTTCATCCACACAAAATTTATGCTTTTTTAAAAAAAAATGACTCTGGTATGTGGTCTCTTCTGAACTGATCTTCAAATGCTGTGAGTCATAGAATCATAGAATCATTTGAGTTCAAAGGGTCTTCAAAGGTCATTTACTCCCATTCCCTTGCAGTGAACAGGGAGACTGACAGCTCCATCAGGTGCTCAGAGCCCCATCCAGCCTGATCTTGAGTGTCTCAATCACAATATTTAGAGATGATGTATTCAAGCTGTTCTATTGCATTGCTTAAGCCTGCTGGTGGTTTTCCAGTTTCTCTCTCCTTCCCTGTTGCTTTTTCTGTGAGCATCTGAGGCCTGTGTCTGAATGACTTTCCAGTCCTATCTCCTATCTTCTATGTTTCATATAACTTCATAAACTTCAGGTCAGATATGAAGCTATGTGTTTTCCACATCTTCATTCTTGCATAAAAAAAAGATAAAAGAATAAAACCCAGAAACATCAAGACATGGCAATACTGCATTCTCCAAACAATATCTCCAATTATTCATTCACTTTTAATTATTTTTCATCTTCATCTTTCTTGACAACTCGTAAAATGAAATTCTTTAACAGTATAGCTTCAGTTCCTTTTATGTTTTCATTTGTCTATTTTAGAAAATAATGAGTTGCAAAACAAAGTATTTGCAATTAAAAAGAGTAATCATTTATCTCACTGTAATTTCATGTCATTACCCATTAGTCTGTAACAATGATTGGCATTACAATTTTGTTTGCAATGCAACTAATTAATATGAACCTTATTATCTGTTCTTCAGATTTTTCTAAGAGAAAAACTTGACACTTCTTAGCAAGTAGGCCATTAAAAGAAAAAAAAAATCATAGGATGTTAAAAATGGTATTTGAATGCATAAAACATCTGAGTGGGAACTGGCTTTAGAACTGGTACTTTTATTAGGAAATAAATTAAAAAAAAAACATTCTTCCCTTTTAAGTAAACCTGATTCAGTTCTTCTGGAGAACTGCTAGGCAAGTTTTAGTAAGAATAGCATAATATGTCAAAAGAAGGAGATGGTTCTGTGATTTCTCAACAAGTGTACATGATTTCATCTCTGAAATGGAGCACATTTCCTAAGCGATGTATGCCTGTTGCATCACCAGAATCAGACCTGTACAGAAGAGTCCAAGAAAGTTCCTAAAAGTTGTATGACAAACTCAGTTCTAAAATAGAAACATCATAAATATAGCATTAGTATTTTCAGGTGATTGGGTGCCAAGATATCTTAAAAAGTCCACTTATTTTTCACTTCCTTACTTATCTTTTTTTTTTTCCCAATGATTTTGTGATATTTCAAATCTCAACAGGGTCTCAAAAAGCTGTAATTAAAACTTTATAGGCAAAGTAAATTGGGTAAAAATAGCTATAAAAATAGATTTCCTTCATGAATGGGCAAAGCATCTTCCAAATCACTCAGCCTATGGCATAGGATAAACCCGAGAAACTGGGAATGGGTGGCCAGTAACTGATAAGCGTTCCTTGAGTGACTTAATCCCAATCAGCAACATATTTCATCTTAATGCAATGCCCATAGTAGATCATTTTAGATTAATATGACTAGTTATCCCTACGTTTATAGAAATTGTATGTTTATCTCTATCTTACAGGTTGTTTCTTTTGTAATTTGTTAGCATATATAGCTTCTTCACTAGTGATTTTTCTGAAGCTTTGCATTTTAGTTTATACATTGTACTAAAAGCCAAAATTTCCCAAGCGTAGCTCTGGAATCTTGGAAAATCTACCAAGATCTGATCTGTAACTCCAGGTTAAAAATGTTTGCTTTATCCAATCCAAAAGGATAGGATTATCCTAGCAATAAATGGAAGAAGTCTGTTTCACTACAGAAATAGTGAACAGATAAAGGCTGTGCTACTCTTTACTTCATGCCACTAAAAAGGTAAGTTTATGAATATTTCTAAATGATTTCTAAATATTTCTAAAAATATTTGAACATGCAGAGACACATATAGACAGAGTATTCTGTAATGCCACTTCTCTGCCAAGCTGCATTGCAACAAGTGGGTCACTTACCAGACTGAAGCTCTGTAAGGAACAACCAGATGGTATAGTAGACAAAGCAGAAAGAAGGCTTTGAATCATGACTGTTCAATATGTTACCCAGCAGAACTGCAATTATTCTTTGCTTATAGTAAAGGAAGCCCTTAAATAATTTACTTAACTCTTACACTACTGTAGTTGTTGCAGAGCCCAACAGTGCATTGGTGCCTTTGGATTCTCAACTGTTTAGACTGCTTTGTTAATTAAAATATGAGAGGGGCTTTCACTCCTGGTATTGTTCCCTGAACTTGTTTTGTACTGTAGCTTTGTAGCTTTTTTTTAATAAAAACATGGTTTTCACTTCTCAAGGCAAATTAGAAACAAAACATACAGTAATTCATGCAAAATAACTGGTTTCCTGAATGATGTGACTGGACAGTGTTCCTAAATTATCTAGGAACAGTCATGTTTTCCTGTGAATGATGCCAATGAAAGGAAACGTCTTGCAGTGCATAGCAACTGGATTGATGAAAGTTTTTTAGCCCTCACAAAATTCATTCAAAGGACAGAATCTGATAATAAAGGATAACTTTATTTATTTGGCCATTGTGAAAGAAATACAGCAAATTCTGGAACAGACCAACATAATTTGAAAAATTATTAAAAAAAAATCAATTTGTGAGCAGAGGGAAAAAAGGTAATAAAGTCTGTAACATTGGATTTGTCAAAATCAATTATGTCAGACCAAGCTAATTTTTTGGTTGACAATCTGATTCGCTTACTGGATAATAAGTTGCAAGCAAATATAGTATACGAATACATTGATTCATGAAAGCATTTTAGCACCACTTTCTGTCTCATTAGCAAAGCAAAAAAAAGGTCTGATTAAATCACCACAGTATTTTGCTTTTTTTGCTGTTTGATTACTCAAAACATCAAACAGGGAGGACAGTTGTTTTTCAGAACAAGATTAATACCCATGGGAAAGTGAGAGCTGAAATCATCAAGCTCAAATTAAACCCAACTCGAGTACTACATTTCAGAAAGAAAAACAACAACAACAACACAAAAAAAGACACAGACATAAAAAGCTATAGTACAAGGTGTGATGGGCTGCCCACCAGCAGAGTATTTCCAGAAAATAAGCCTGTTTCTATATGTTGTGGAAAGATCATTATTTTCGTTTTCCTTCACTGCATGAAAGATGCTTAAGTTAAAGCACTGGAAGCACATCAAACTCCATTACTAGACTTGGACTTTAAATAATACAGTTTCAAACTTAGTTTGAAACAACCTTATAACTGTATTTTAAGCCACATTGTTAATGTACACTAAGGACTTTATTTAAAAAAAAAAAAAATTGACTCTTTCTCACTGTACTCTAAGTGTTTACCTACACATTCCCCAAATCCATTCTTTTTCTTCTTATTTTCCTGATTTGCTGTTTTCATATAAAGTTCAAGTAGCTCCTTGGATCCATCATAGAATATATATATTTAAAAAGAATTAGCTTTTGTTGTTTCTTGTTCTCAGTGCTTTTAAGTGAGACTTTTATATACAACTGAAGGTTTTTCAATTTTCTGGTCCTTGAACTTCTAATGAATTCTCAGGTAAATGCTGATTGATGTAAGTCGATCCTGTTCAATTTCATTGTTATCCCCATAACATTTATTGACTCTTCTGTTTGATTAATGTGTTCAGTGACTCTTCATCAATGAAGGATTCCAGTGTGGGAGCCTACATACACTCTTCCGCATTGAATACAAAGACAGAAATTAAATTCAGTTTTCTGCTCAGCCCCCTGAGCTTGCCAAAGTCCCTGAAGCCCTGGAATCCCTCTGATTTGTATGGGTACTGGGGAAATGGTGTGGTTTCCCAGTCTGTCTAGTGGATGGCTTCCTTTGCTGCCTGGATTTTCATGGTATTTTTCTGTTCTACAAGAGAGAATTTGATCAATTGATCTCTATGCTGTCCAGCTCTCTCAGAGCATTTGATTTCATATTTCCCCTTCTACTACAGTCCCCATTCTCTTTCTAAAGTCTGTCAAGTCCTGTCTCTTGGGCTTTTACATATTTCTAGTCTAACAACATCAATGAATTCCTGATTGCTTACTTCCTTCACAGCTGATTTTTATCATAGTTTCTTCAAAAGATTCAGATGTTCTTCTGCATCATGTCTCCTGTGTCTCCACAGTCTATTAATAGTTTATTTGAAGAGAAAAATATCAAGCATGTAACATGACCAGTGGGATCAAGAGTACCCTCAACAAGTTTGCTGGAGGCACCAAGCTGAGTGGTGCAGTTGGTACAATAAAAGAAAGGGATGCCATCCAGAGGAACCTGGACAGGCTTGGAAAGTGGGCCCGTGAGAACAAAGTGAGGCTCAACAAAGCCAAGTGCAAGAAATTGCATTTGTGCTGGAGCAATCCAATATACATAGCATGTCCAGAGGAAGGCCACAAGATGCTCAGAGGGCTGTAGCACTTTTCTTGTGAAGAAAGATTGAGGGAGATGGGCTTGTTTGGCTTAGAGAAGAGAAGGCTCCAGAAACACCTCATTGCGGCCTTCCCAGTAGTTAAGGGGAGTTTATAAACAGGATGGAGGCTGACTTTTTATATGGTCTGAAAGTGATAAGGCTTCGGACTAAAAGAGAAGAGGTTTTGGTTAGATGTTAGGCAGAAATTCTTTATTTAGAGGGAAGTGAGGCACTGGCACAGGCTGCCCAGACTGTTGTGGATGCCCCATCCCTGGAGTTACGGAAGGCCTGGTTGGATGGGGCCCTGGGCACCCTGATCTCATTGGTGGCAGTCAGCACTTGGGAGCTAGATGATGTTTAAGGTCCCTCCCAACCCAAGCCATTTTATGATTCTATGATCTTATTCCCTTCTCTCTCTTGTTCATCCTTCATTTCTCCTTTCTCCTTCTTCCTCGATATTGACTCAGAAACATCCTCTAAGCTGTGACCTTTTTTGCATGCCATCACATCTGCTGAGCATTCTTTCATTCATTCATTTCATTCTTTGTCGCACTGCTTTTAAATTTCTAATATACTTTTTCTAATATATTGCAGTTTTCGTTTTCCTTCTCATTATACAATTTTTATGTCATATTTTCCATTAAAAAACAAAAATCCCACACTTAAGCCCATTTACTTCTGTGGAGAATACTTTCCCTTTGTATTCTCATTTATCTTTATTTTGTTTACCCTGCTGTTTTCAATTTCCTCAGTTTCATGCTCAGATCTGTTAGCTCTGCGTTGCATCCTTTGCACTCAATCAATTCAAAACACTAATGCCGAAATTTTTAATGGCCTATTCTTAGCCACATTACAGAACACGTACTCTGTCTTCATGTATGTGACCTGACACCTGCCTTCCATACTGCCACCACTCTCTTCTTGAAATATTGCTCTTCCTTGGTTATTTAATTCTCTCCCAGTTATCCTCCAAACTATTTATTTGTTCATCCTTTCTCCACAGAATTCTCATTTAAATCTAACAATATGGTTACCTGATCTACATTTCATTTATATCTGTCTCTGTTTTGATAAAACATCTACTAGTCTTTTTGACTGCTTAAGGACATATAGTCACCTGATGTCAATCTAAACTTGATTAAGCATAGGTCTTCAACCCATGCCTCTAAGAGCTTTCTTGTTAATGACATTCTCAGTCATCATTAGAAAATATCAGTATTTCCTTAAAAAAATCAGTGGAAAAATATCAGTCTTCCCTGTAGCATGCCTGACTTCAGCTCTAATATTCACAACCTATCTCCATGATTTGAGGCCTGCATAATAACTCTAAAATTTGCTTTTCCTATTCAAACATACTAAAAATCTCACGTAGGTTTCATCATCTTGCATCTCAGGATAAAATAAAATGCTTTTTTCCTTGCCTGCTTGCCCATCTTACCCATCCTTCCTTTTTCAGCTATTCTTAAGGAGATGTCTTTGCCAGCTCACTTTTAATGCATATGAAAGGGATGGAGGGAGTGAAGAGAATGGCACATAACTGCTCTTTTCTCTACTTCAGAAATCTTCAGAAGTTGTCTGTGCTTTTTCAAGTCTTTCTTGAACAGCCAGAGATTCTGATACTGCACTTGGGAATTCACTTGTGACATTCTCAAGATAAGATTCTTCATACTTATTTCATCCTGCCTATCATGCTAAGAAAAAGCAGGTCAGCGTGAGCAATGCAAAGCCATCTCATGCTATATCCCTTTCAAATCACTTTTGAAATTTCCTTTGAACATGATGCTTATAACATAATACCAGCAGTCCTAAAATTGTGAATCCTTTTTGGGGATCTTTGTGGACATTTCATTAGAAATCTTTAAAGAGCTGCTTTTATTAGATCTACAGTAATCACTACAGCTTGCACAACAGCTGTACAAAGGGTGGGACACCTTTAGCATCTATACACCACTTCGTATACAGCTTTTCAGAAACACTGGATATGTGGGCTTTCCTGTATTAGAATGTAGCTTTCATTTGCTTCAGGGTCTGTTGGGGTTATTTTAAATGAACAATGAAATAATATATCTGCTTTCTTTTCTTCTGCTTTCTGTTTTTGTCCCAGCAAATTGTGCCTACGTTGTAGCAGAAATATTAAGATGTACAGCTCTTCTACAAAGGAAAAGTTATGGCTTAATCCCTCAAAAGACATATGGTTTTACCATATTCTTTTGTTTGAATGGCCTCTCACAGAGAAACTCCACAGTCATCATTGTAGAAACTTTCAGGCAAAAGTGATGTCACCAGAAATCATTTTAATGGACATTCATCTTCACATCCTATTGATTTATCTGCTACGTGCGAAAGGAAATCAATAACTAGAATCATTTTCATATCTTTTAAACATCTAGGTGAGCCAAAATATATTGTATACTGCAGACACAAATCATTAGGGAAAAAAAATGGATGTTGGGTGTGAAAACACTTTTTTATATTTAAAAATGTGTTTTTCTTGTTTTATCTAGCACCTGTTGTTTGATGTATTTGGATTAAAAGTGTGTTTCATCCAGTGGCTGTAGAAATGCCATTTTATGTAAAAGAGAAGTTAGAATGAGCTTTTTTAAGCTAGAAGGCAAGATCTTACATAAACCAATACAGATTCATTGATGTTTGCTGGAGAAGATCTCAACTGGCTAAATTACTTTTAAAGTAGAAACATCATTACTTTAACACCTAGTAGAAAGAAAATAGCTCTGAGATAATTAATTTAGGTGACCTAATTTAAAACCTAATTTTACCATGGATTGTTTAAAGGGAATAATATGAAATGTTTCTAATATGTTAGATGTATTTCTCATTCCCCTCTACTCAGCCAGTTTAGTGGCTTTGTATTCACATTGTAAAAGGCAGTTGCAGAATGTAATAGATCATTAATTATCCCAAAAGCTCATTTAAGTCTAAGGTATAAATTAAAAGTTTGACATCTTTTTTGAGTGCTTGAACTCTGCTTTTATTTCTTCTTTGCTAGTGCTAGTTTTGATCTAGTAACTGGTGGAAGTAATGCCTTGAGAAGTAATTGAGCCACTGCTTTTTCAGGTAAGTTCTAATACCTTATAAGAAGAAATATACTACTTGGTATTGTATGGGAAATTCAAGCTAAATGTTAACTTTCTCTGTTTCTGTGTTTCACTGGCATAGGCTACCCAGGGAAGTGGTAGAGTGACCGTCCTTGAGGTGTTCAAGAATGCTGGAGATGTGGCACTGAGGGTCATGGTCAGTAGGAAAGTTGGGGGTGGGTTGATGGTTGGACTTGGTGATCTAAGAAGTCTTTTCCAACCTTGGGGATTCTACAACTCTAAAAACAGTGTGTAGCTAAGAATACGTAGAAGTAAACAAGAGGCATTACTTTCAGAACAACCTACATATAATAAGTCATTGTTACTACTACTACTACTACTACTACTATTATTATTATTATTATTATTATTATTATTATTTTAGCATTACTACTTTGTGTGCTGGGGAAGCCATAGATAAATGAATAAGCTTGACAAATCCAATGGTTTCAAAGAATTCAGAAGCGAACTCTTTTCCAAGGTTTTGTTTTACTGATGGGTAAATTTCAGTGTATGCATCTCTGACTGGACTTTTCTGCAGCCTTTTACATTCTCTGTGTTCAGAGGATAGAAGCTGTAACCATCCACTTCTGCAATCAGGATTGGTTTCAAGTAGTCTCTTTCCCCTTAGCTACTTGCCAAATTAAAATCTTTTTGTGGTTCCTCACAAACACTGACTTCCTCATCAGTTTCCAGCAGTGGCTGCTTATTCTGAATAATGGTATGGCATCACAACTAAGAGATAAACACAAGGATAAAGACAGGGCTTGCATCTAGTTTCTTTGGAAACCTTTTTCTTCAATTATGTTTATCTGGCAGATGAAACAAATTGCTAATTCAAAACAAGAATTTTTACATGAAGAGTATAGCTTCCTCAAGGCTTTCCAAAACAAACTGGTATTCAATTTATATCTTTCTTCACCTTGTTATCTTCAAAAATCTCATCTTGTATTTTTTACTCTGTCATTGCAAAGGAAAATCTGTTGTGGATACTTCTGAGTTTTACTGTCTTAGTTTCAAATACTTTCATTAACAGCCTTAGTTTCTAGTTATCTAATCTGTACCAGTGGTGTTTAATTATTCTGACAGAAAAAATATTGCAGAGGGAGTTATTAAAAATATGCGCTTTTCTTCTCATCTAGGGAGTCTGAAGTATATTGAAAACATTATTAAGTCTTCTTAAGCACCCCTGAAGCTCCATGTTTGTTATAAATGACGTAATGAATGAAGTACTGAGCTTTGCTGCCCAGAGAAAATTCTAATATGTCGTAAATAGACCTTGAAAGCAGTCAGCCCTGTAAGTATTGATGGAAGACCCTCAGGGGAAGTGGATATGTGTGCTGAGAAGAGGAGAGCAGAGAGAAGAAATAACTTTATTTTTGCTTTTTATTAAGGAAAATAAGTGTTTTAATATCCTTCCAAAGTATGGGCCCTGATAACTACAGGACTTTCTCATCAACTTTATTAATATCACAATAATCTTTTATTGTCTAGGTCTTTTATTGTACTGCAAGAGAAACCTCTGAGCATGATAGCTGTCCAGGAAAGTCAAAAGAAATATTCCTGTTGTGTATTGGGACTAGAAGACAATTTACTCTTCCAGTGAGGTCAGATTCTCTCCTGTATCACCAGATGAAGTTGGTATCAAAAAGGTTGCACAAGCCTTAAGCAGAATAAAAATTTCATTTATATGTAAGAGTGAAAATCAAATCTGTTGTCTGATGTTTCTGTAGGAAGTACTTTATATACTAGAAACTGTCAACCTTTATTAAGTCTATTTGATTTGACCCTTAAGCTAAATCTTGATGTCTTGCATAAGGCACTCAGTGATATACACAGAAGTTAGGTCAACAGGCCAAGTAAGAATGTAGCTTGTGCAGCAAATCTGAGGTGGGTGTTAGCTCTGCAGGGCATTGGATGATGCCAGGCATTTTGCTTGCATAACTTCTCTTGCAGTTTAGGGATGTGTGGCAATTTGCCATTTCTCTAACTACAGTTGTCCTGTCTAAGTGGTGTTGATTCAAATCCTTTAATGCTCAGTATTCTGGACTGCTAAAAATAAATATATTTTAATATCATAAAAAGTAAGATTAAACCTTTAGATGAAAACTACTCTTCAAGCTTTTTTTTCCTCCTAAACAACATGTACTTTCAAACAGTAAATTTCTGGGATAGACTTCTCAACTTCTTACATTCTTCTCAGATTCTCTCACAGTATCTGCTTGAAAAATATTTTTTCTGCCTTGAAATAATATTTAGCTGTTTTTTCTTCTTCTTTGTTTTTGCTTTTTTTTTAAGGAATCTGGAAACAAAGGTGGCAAGATTAGATCCTTTGGCATGGTTTCATTCTTGCAGCATCCATAGTATAGAGCAATCATTCCTATGCAGAGGCTGTGAGTGCAGTGCACAACTAGAGATAGGATTCAGAGAACAATTCCTTTTCTCCCAGGAGTAGGCAGGTAGATGATCATTAAACACAGCAGTTAAATGGCTAGGTCCTTGTTACAGCTGTCTGCACACTTGTGAATCAATTGCTCGGTTTTGCTCTTGCACAGTTACACAGTGTATGGCTAAATGAGCTTGTGGTGGATGAGAATCTGGACCTCACTACAAGATTCCTGGAGCACAATCTCACCTGGTGGAATCTTATTACCTTTACGGTGTCCAGAGACTCCCAGTACTCAGGCATTATACATCTATTACTCAGAAATGTGGGGAAGTCATTTTTGCAGCCATGTACAGGGAAGTAATTAAACACCAGCTTAATTTTAATCAATATGTGTAAGTAACTCCTTTATTCAAATCATAATATCCATCTAAGCATGTAGGCTCAGGAACTATTACAGCTTTTATTCACAACCACATTTATTTTGAATCGGTCACTGCCTTATATCCCACCACTTTTGAATTCCCCAGAAGTAGATACATGAGAATAATACCACAATTGCAAAGTAAACTCACTACGGTTATCTCTCCTGATAATAGATTAAAATAAAGAATTTTCTAGCCTGGCTTCATATTTTAAAAGTGTAACTTTTAGGAGCAGGACTCAGCTATATTTTATTTAAACTGCAGTAATTTTCAGTCAGTAGTTAATCTTCCAATTACCTGATTTAGTTAAAATTATAACCATCTAAAAGCATAGGTAGTATAATTAGAGCCATTTGAGAGTTATTGCAAAGACAGTAATACATTATTCTGTGTCCACTTGGTGTACAAAATAATGGGATTAATTTTCAGCAAATGAGATTCAGGTTAGGCTTTAGAAAAAGCTTTGTGATGCTGAAGATAGTTCAACAGTAAAAAATCCTCTCAATTCTCTATCTCCAGTGATTCCCAGAGTTAACCTCTGGGTTACCAGAGAACAAACATTTGTTCTCAGTGGTTTAGGTATGGCCCAGCCTTCCTTGAGGAATGGTACCCTATACCTTCAGAAATTCTTTTCATCCCATGTGCAGTTATTTTCTATTTTTATTTTGAATTGTCAGTACCATTGCTTTTACAGTTGTTTTTTTTTTTTTGTTTTGTTTTTTTTGTTTTTAATAAAGATGTTTTAGAAAGGTTCACTATGCTGTTACTTTAAGTCTTTTTTCCAAATTTATATCTCTCTGTGACTAGCAACAGATTTCTGAGAGCAAGGTATGTGATGTTTTTGTTTCATTTATATGGAAATCTTGAGATTGCTTTGAGATTTCAGCTTATCTTTTGGTCATTTTACCTTAATCAGATGAAAAGAATATGAAGAGATTTTGCAATTTAGTTAGTTTGCATTGTATTCACTCAGGATCTTCCTGCTTCATGGTGAGAACGCTTGGCAGTGAACAAAATGCTTAAACTATTACTGATAAAGAAAGGCATTTATTTGTTCAGAGCATCACTTTCCAGATTCCTTATTGCTTATATTCCCCTGGCAGTATTTCTCACAATAATAGATTTTTTTTTATGACTTCTCTTTTCTTAAATGGATGTTACAGTGTTAAGAATGTGTTACAGAATAGAAGAAGCAGGGAAAAAGAAATAATTTCTTAATAGGTATATTGTGGTTCTTTGACAGTTGTCTGAAGGTTTCTCAGGTTTTGCATTATGTAAGCAATTCTGAAGAAAATAGGACTTGATAAGCTTTCATGCAGCTCTGATAACGCATCTATTTGTGCCAAAATGGGGAACAATAAAAAGTTGGCTTTTCTTAAGACAGTATGTAAGAAAAGGGTTATATTAGTATGCAAAGTCCATTTATCCATTACGCACTTTCTGAGATTTGTGCCTCTAGAGACTTTTTTGTGTTCAGGCCAGAAGAAAACTCAGGTACTAAAAGACGTGCAAATTCTTTATGGAATAGACTCAAAACACCAAATGATTTCAAAAGTATTTCATGGTATATTAGGAACCTGTAACTATGGGATTATGCTATATCTATAACAGCAAGTAATGGAAATTCAAGTAAGCTTTTATTTATTAATTTGTAATCAGAATTTTATATACCTTCCCTATAAGTAAGCTATTTATGATTAAGTTTAGAATCTCCCAGGGGTTTTAGTGTACCAACATATTCATCTAGACAGTTATGAACAGATGGAAACATTCAAAAGCTGATAGTGACGGGTTTCCATGTTGCTAGCATGCTACCAAAATCTGGTTAGAAAAAGAAAAATGACAAGTTGTAATTATGGTTAGAACATTGCTGGCTATTTTTAAAAATAATGAATAGAATCAGAGTCTAAAAAACAACAACAAACATAATATTCATACCTGAATTAGGCTGCATAAATATATTCCAAATCCTAAAAGAGTTTCATGTGCTGTGGGGCTGACTCTTGCTGTGCAAATTTTGGATTCGGTACAGAGAAGCACATCTAAACCTGGCCCATGACATTATTTACCCCATATTTGTTTGCTTTTTCACTGTGCTGTATTTTGGTGCTTGGTGTCATTGAACCTAATTGCAGATGAATCTTCTTTCATCCTGAAAGAGCCTCAGCTACAAAGGTACCAAAATAATGCTGTTAGGGCATGTTCATTAGAAAATGAATATAATTATGTTACTTGAGTGATATGAAACATGACTTTTCAAAGTAGCATAGATTGCATTACAGAAAATAAACCGAGGAAGATCTATCAATCTCATGTATTTTTCTGCTTTTTTGTTCTTTGTGAGTTCACAAGCAGGAGGAATCAAAATATGGGAGACCAGGAGGCCAGTACAGCATGCTTGATTGCCTACATGAAGACTAACAAGCTTCTTCTCCAGTCCTATGTGAGCCACCTGGAAACCGTTGAGGAGCATGAGAACCCCAATGTCATCTCAATTGGAGATGTTCCGGGTATGTTACCAAAGTGATGCATTATGTCCTGGAGCTTTTCTGTCATGGCTCTGCTGCTTTTGGATCAAATTACATTTCTCTGTGCCCAGAGGAACTTGAGAATCCTCCATTCCTTGTGCCCTGCCACTGGTTGTACATTTCCATATGGGCAATTGGGTTCCCAAGTAGCAGAGCCATCCCAAGACATCCTGGATTTATGTTTCCCATAGAAATGTTGTCTTGCCCATTTCTTGCAAGATTTTAGCAATGCTCCCTAATGCTTTGTTATCTTCCAAACAATTTCCTTTTTTTTTTTCTCTCCTCCTTTAGTTATCTGTTTTGTTTTCTTTTTTTCCCTTTCATGTCCGTTTTTCTCAGTTCACAGTATCACAGATCTATATGCATTTTTTCCTTGGCTAAGCCCTGGAAGATATTTTCTTTCTAAGTGAAACTTTTTTCTGTTAGAGAAATATTGAACAATGAAAAAAAAAAAAGTTTCACAGACACTGACCTATGTAGGGTATTATAACCCTCACTGTTGGAAATGAAGGAGGAAAAGAGGATAATGCATACTTATTACAATAAAATAACTTCTGCAACATTCAAGAAAATTATTTCTAGGAATGTTTGTTTGTTATCAATTTTATTCAGTGCACGGTTAGTCTTTTTTAGACCAGGCCATGCTAAACAAGCAACCAGAAAACCTGTCAGAGTTACATGGGACAGTCTTCTAAAGCCAGTGTTTACCATCTCGCATCAAATGCTGCATAGTTGACATCAGCTAAATATGTATGAAGCAGCAAGCTGTCTTTCTTTATATGAACTGAGTAACTTCAAAATCATGAGGATAATCTCAATTAACATGCAAATTACGAAGCCCAAACAGGGGAAAAAGCTATTCCTTCATTTATTCTTGGAAAATGCAATTTGGTGTTCTGTAACTGGGGTTTTCCAAGAGAAATTTCTCAAAATGATTAATGTCTCTGGCAGAAAATTCTATCAGTATATGTGTAGAGCACAAAGGATTCTTAGAGTAATGTGATTCTGCTCAAAGTGATTTTCTTGCACACAGGAGAAGGGTAGATTATGCCATCTAGTTAAGCTATTTAATATTTAAGTGTGAAGTAGTATATTAAATTTCTACATTCTGCATAAGATTGAATGAATTTATATCTGCCATTTTTTAAACACTCAAGGCGGTGATTTAAATGAAAAAGTGACATTTTGGAATGGGGTGAAATTTTAAAATCCTGTCAAAAGTAAATTCTCTGTTCTTAAGATTATATTTTGCCCTGAAAAACCTTACAATATTGCCATGCAGCTGGAAGGACATTGCTTGTTCCCTTTTTACTTTTTTTTTTTTTAATGACAGACTTTGCTAATCTTAAAGCTTTAATACCAATGTAAAGAATGAGAGCAAACTGCTAAAAGGCCACTTCATTGAGTAACATGACTTGAAATGGCTCATAGATCCATCTTACTGGAGTTTCTTCCAATTCCATACAGATGAGCAGGACATTAAGACATTTTTATTTATTTTTTGTTTAAATGAGGAAAAGGATTATTGCATCTGACATGAGGTTAGCCTCATGCCACGTGCCTGTGGGATTCTCTCTATTTTACCTGAGTTAATTAGCTACAGTACACATTTGTCAAAGAGCAGGTAGAGAACCTTTGCCAAGAATTTAACAACATTAACAAATTAGGAGATAATAGGGTTACATCACTTTCTTCCAGGTTATTGTTCTCACTTAATATTTAATTATAGAAATGTAAGGTCCAAAGAGGATGCACATTGCATAATTATGTCTCCCTTACATAAGCAACTGAAAAGAAAAACAAGGGAAGGCAGCTTTCTGGAAGCCACCACTGCCCCTCTGCACCCCTTTCAGCACTGCTGCTCCACTTAAAGCAGGAAAAGCCTAGACAGCTGATGTATTCCATTCTTAAAGTCACTGAAAAGTAGGAAAAAAAATCTTTTCAGCATCCTTCGTGATGCACATATCTCATTTCACTACATCCAGTAGCAGATGTGCAAATGAATATTGCATCAAAACCTTAACAAATGAGAGTTGTAGCAAGGCCCTGGTACCATGCTGAACCATGCTTTTCATTTCACTATTCATCTGCAGCCAAAATAGAGTGATGCTTTTGCAAGGCTGTGCTGCACAGAGCAGAACTCAGCATGAGCAAGGTGAGGGCCATGCCTACAAAAATATTTAGACTGAATATAAGAAGTTTTTTACAATGAGGGTGGTGAAGCACTAGAAACAGCTGCCCAGAGAGGTGGTGGATGGATGGCTTGACCCTGAAAGATCAGACAGTACATGATTAACTGAGCTGCACATGTCCCTGCTCATTGCAGGGTAATTGGAGCAGATGGCCTTTAAAGGTCACTTCCAGCATTTCTATGATTCAGTGATTAGTTATTCTTCATAAATGAAGATTCTCAACGTGGACAAATATGGTAAATGCCCTCAAAGAGAAATGGTGAAAACAACCCTGAAATATGTAGGAGTAGGTTAGCAAGTGCTTTGTAGTAGCTCTATATATGACTAAAGAATCACCAAGGTTGAAAAAGACCTAGAAGATCATCCAGTCCAACTGCCCACCTTTCACCAAAATTTTCCTCTAAACCACATCCCTCAGTACAACATATAAACATTTATTGATCATCTCCTGGGATGGAGACTCCACCACCTCCTTGGGCAACCTGTGCCAGTGCGTCACCACTCTCTCAAAGAAGTATTTCCTAAGACCCAATCTGAATCTACCCTGGTACAACTTGAAGCCGTTCCCTCTAGTCCTATTGCTGTTTCATAAGAGAAGAGGATGACCTCACCTCACCACAACCTCCCTTCAGGTAGCGTAGAAAGCAATATGGTACATCCAGAGATCATCTAGTCCTACCTCCCTGCCTAAGAAAGGTCCTCAAATCTGGCAACTAAACACAGTTCGAGGGCATAACAAGGGCAAGTATCAGACTACAAGAGGTGCAGTCCATTTTTGAATGAGTGCTTAGTAAAATGGACAAAAGATTTTCCTGAACAGAATTACCGGTTAAATTACCTACAAAAGAGCTTGGGTTTGACAACAGAGAATTTGGATTCGATACCTCAAGTTTATTTTTAAATCAAATATTAGTAAGCTGGAAGTCAGGACTCGATGGCAAGAGAAAGCTTCAGTATTAAATACAAAAAAGAAGGAACAGTTCTTGGAAGAAATATGTATGGATACACTTCATGACTCTTGATGCTTTTCAGCAGAAAAGAAAAAAAACTCATCTCACAGAAATCCATGTTGCAGAAGACAATTTTATTCAATTCATAAATCCTTATACCAAAGATTTTTGCTTTCCCAATTATCGAGATATTCATTTCAAAGCAGACAATAAAATATGTGATAAATGCTTCAACAGATCTTACTGCACCGTCCATGTGACAAAATGACATACATGAAATCTAATATCAGGTTTTTTATGGATGTAAAAACAATCATACCTCAATGCATTATGTATGTCAGGGGCTAGAGTCTAAAATCAAAAGCCACAAGATGCATTATTGGAGGCTGTGTTTGTCATAAATGGCAATGTGCTCTCATCCCATAATGTAGCTGCTAAAGAAAAGTGAGATAAGAGAAATCATTTGTCTTCAGCTTATTTTCTTAATTATGTAAAAGCAAGTAATTTATTTCTTGTTTTATATAAATGTTTTTTAACACTTGATACTTACAAAATATCATTTTGGTTTAAAGTTCACCATAGATTACTGAAATGAATCTACAGATTTATCTGACTGTTAGACTGGATTATTTGCTTTTAATGAAAAAGCATGAGTATTGCAATTATCAGAGGACATCGTAAAGATGTGCAATACATTATCATCTAGTTACCATTTCGCTGAAGCAGTTACCATGTAACATAAAATAAAAAACCAGTAAAGCAAAGACCTATAATTCTAAATTACGCATTCCTGCTACACAGGCATGAGTGGAGATAAAAAGCACTGCTTTAATAATAATAATGAAAAGATGCATAGAATAAGAGAATGAGCAATCAATTTTTGTTAAATTATTTTGAGAACAGTGAACGAAAGGCTCTTCAGACTCTGAGTGCCAAAATATAACTTTTCCAAATGTAGACTAAAATCCCTTCTGCTTTGTGTTATGAGAATAGGCTTTGAAATGTATTCAAGATTCTATTTTCCAGCACTATTCTAACATCTAAAAATATAAACATTGCTTAAATGCTCCCAAATCCTAATTTTTTTTTTCAATCAAATTTTATTTAATGCAAAGCAGCTGTAGGACACACTTTCCAGACCTTCAACTAGCTTTGCTGCCCTCCTTTGGATGCTTTCAGGCATATTCTCAACCTTTTTATGTTCAGGATTACAAAATGCATCCAGTATTCAAGGTGAGACTGCACCAACATTAGTGGTGAGAGAATCACCTATTTTGACTGGAATCGCCTCTTTTGGCTGGTGTTATCAATCCAGAGAAATAACCAACTCCTTCCTCACCGAGGTCAAGAGTAAAACATCACTGAGCTCATTGTACTGCTTAGCTGAGCTCATTCTAGAGAGGGTCAAGTTCAAAGCAAAGAATCCCGCTACGTGTATATTGAATATGGCATATATTCTGTATGTGATGTATATACGGTGTATATACTGTGTGTAGATTGTAGATGGTGCAAGCATCATATTGCATTGGTGTGGTTTGCTGAAGGGTCTTGTTACTGACAGCTCTTTACTTTCTTTTCTGTCCTGCTTTTCATTCTTTTTCACCTGGCTTTGACTCTTTTATGGACCCACTCTTTTTCATTCCTGGAGCAGAATACAGTCGTAAAAACACCATGAGCTGGACAGGAACTGCATTAACAACAGTGACAGAATTATTGCAAGGCTATCTCCACAAATGTCTTTTTTTGATGTTAACTAACAAAAGAACTCACTTAAACTGAGTTTGTGTTGGCATTTCTAATGGGCCGAAGCAGCAGCATATCAAAGTGCCCAGCCTTGTTCTCAGATGCCATCTGAGCAGCTCTTAAGATGTGCACACCTGTAAGATCAAAGATACATTTTTGCTTCTTAAGAAATCTATCCAAAATCTGGACTGATACAGCTTTAAAACAGCACCAAAGATGCTTTAAACTGTGGTCATTTAGAGGAACAAGTAGAAATTGCTTATGGCTCTAAGGGTAAACGCAAACTAGTATCAATCTTACTACTGTGTTTTGCTATGAATTAGCTGTTTTATTATCTAGTTATCTGAAGATGGCATTTTTAATATCCCATTTTCATTCCCGTATTGCAGAGAAACTGTTTGAATGTCTGTGCTAGAAAGATAAATTTATCCTGCAATGAATACAGAAGCATAGAAGATGGAGGATAGGACTTGACCTACAGATCTGAGTAAGTTAGAACAGATTTACTTTTGATAAAATGCTTCATTTGGAAATCATAGTTAAGAATTTTCAGACACAACTTTTAAACATGATAGTTAAATCCTTAAAAATCTGTTTTAGAAAAAACTGATGTGATAGTTACCATGTACACTTTCCAGCTACTGAACTAGAACATGTGTACTGCCATTTGGGAGAATTCTCTACAAAAATGGCCAGCAGAGCTGAGTTTTATCATAGCTCTCAGCATTTCCTTCTCCTTTAAGCAATTAGCAAATCAGTCAAAAATCTAACTTTACATTCCAGTTGGTCTGCTCTGCAATAATTTTTAGCAATCAGATTTTACCCTCTATGTAACTGTCAAAACAAAGCAGATGTAAATTTACTTCTGCATCTTAAATTACCAAGTACCTTTCCCAGTGCTCTTGTCATGTTTTTACCCCCTGGGGATTTTTTTTTTTTCTTTTGACAAAATTTTTGATTGATCAACTGAATAATTGTAGGCAATTTAACCTATATGTCACATATGCATGAGTGCATGGATTAGATCTGTCTGTTCCAGTAACGCTCAAAAACATAATAAAAAAGTGTCTGGATTTGTAGTTCTCTACAAAACAATTTTAAGATTGGCCTGATTCCTGAATTTGGAAAGGCTCATGGTACTATTTCCTTCTTCTTCACTGAGTTTCCTAATGGGCCTAACATCAGTGACATGATCTTGTGCATCTCAGGAGTTGTATTTTACAGCAGCCTCCAGGACCAGCCCTCTGTTAGAGTGCTAAAATGGTGTTTGACCATCATTTGTCCTGCTCAGCCAAACTGACAGGATGTTGTCTAGTTTTAAGAAACATAATTTCTTTCATTAAACCTTTTCACTATAAAAAGAAATGGATTTATTAAGTGCTCATTACCTGTAATTCTGAGTTGAATATCTTGTGTTACATTGCTCTTTATGTGGTATTGAAATGGCCTTGGGCATGATTGTAAGGCAGTACTCCTAGCGAGCACTTCATAAAGATGAGATGCTCATCTCATCGGGCAATTGCTGAGAACAAAGAATGATAGATAAATTATTTTTAGTGGTACCAGGAAATGCTATTTGCTAACAATAGAACTATAATCTCTCTCTTCTGACTTCCTTCTGTGCTTGCTCCATAATGTGCTTGGCAATAACCTTGGGCTGGAACAGACTTCTCAGTGCAATTGTGATAATGCCAACAGAAGTGACTGGTGCACTTGCAGTTCCTTTCAGGAAAGAGTATGCTTTGTTCATTTGAGCTGCATATAGGGATTATTTGTTGAAAGTCTTAAAATTTTCTGGAGAGACATTCTCCACCTAGAGCAATAAAAGTGCAACGGTTAAATTTAATTTCTGCTGGAATAGTAAGTTACCTTTTACTTTATTGCATCAGTAAAAATGGATGCTAAACATCTGATGAAAGATCCCAGCTGGATACGAGGGAAATTTTTTTAATCCCTTCACTTCCAAAAATCTGAAGTATTCTACATTTGTGGAGAGATATTATGAGTTTGTTGTTATAGTTGTTTGGTTGGGCTTTTTTAATCCATTGGGTGCATCAAGTGTTAAATTTCTATATATTGCAGCAATATAACTTTCCTTTGTTGCTATGTAATACATAGCAGAAAAATAAATGCAGACTGAGATTTTTAAAGAAGGTTTAGATACCAGGTGTCACATAAAGAACAAACTGTGGTTGACAATAAAATCAGAAGTTACCTCAGCAGCCACAGGACACATTTTGCTCTTCCACAAGATGTGTCAAAGAATCCATCACTGAAAGCATAATATTGCTCCTGCACTAAGAGAATGTTCCTTCCAAAGCTTTCAAAACCATGGCACCAGGTGTGATTTAAAACTACTTCCATTAAGAAGCATGGCACTGGATTTTTCTTCTTGTATTTAGTGCTACTAAACTCCTTGCCATCAGGTATTAAGAGAGTATCTAAGATATGAAAATACTACAAATACGACAGATGTCTGTGTGAGCCACAGAGATATGGTGAAGGCAAAGGTGAATTTGGGACTAATGGATCCAAATAGGTGGTCAAGACAGGGCAGTGAAGAGGAGGACAGGAAGCAGAAAGATTTAAGACTTAATGAGGCCAGTAAAACCAACAGGCTCTATACCACTGAAAAGCAATAGTTACTAATTCACTTTCAGATTTGTACCAAGTTAATAACTGTGCTGATCTGTAACCTTGTCTGGCTGGAAACAATGGAAAAAAATAAATTAGCAATAAATACAAGGTGTGACAGAAAAAAAGGCAAAATTTGAAAGAGAGCCTATGTTTACAACAGTTGAGGACGCTTTGGGTAGATGAAGGAAGAAGAGTATTACCAGATACTGGAAGGAGAAAAACAAACAAAAAAAAAAGATTAAAGCATTACGGATTAGTGAGTTAGACTAAAATAAAATAAAAAAGTACAACAAAGTTAGTTATAAAGAAAACATTTTAAAAGTTTTTCATTTTCATATTTGGAGAATGAGACACAGATAACAGGAAAAAAAATCAACTTTTCATGAAGAGTTGAAAGAAAGAAAAAAATGAAGAAAGTAGGAAAAGAAAGTGGACGTCCTTCAAGAAAGTAAGTTCTTAGACAAAGAAGAGCTAACTAAATGTATTTTCTTTAAATGATCATTGTAAAAGCTTTTGGTTGGATTCAGAACTATATTCATTTCAATATGAAAGAGTTAATAAGTTTTGAATTTCTTTCAAATGTCTTAGTAATCAAAGGTCATTTGACTACATATCTCATAGTAATTAATATGAAATGAGAGCAATTAATGATCCTTCATTAATGTGTCCATTACATCAATCAATCAGCTTCTGTTTTTGTCAGATGCTATTTAGTATGCTTCAAGAAAGAGAGTTATTTTGGCTATAACCTTCATAAAAATTCCAGCTGGGAAAGGTATGGAAGTAGGAATCGCAGCTAATTAAGTCTTCTAAAGTCCCGGTCTTCTCAAGGTGAGCATTAATAAAATTATTTGCTACTTTCTAAGGTACAAAGGCAGACAGGTAGCCAGATATCAACAAATGTGTCGGAGTTCAACTTGTGCTTTACAGATTTTTACTTCCATTACTAAATAAAAAGTGACCCAATTTTTAAAATAAAAAAATAAAATAAAAAACCCATTTTTTAACAGAACTATTCCCCCCCCCCCCCCCTTTTTTTTTTTTACACTGCTTGTTACACTGCCTGTTCACAACAAAGAAAGCAAGTGCAAGGGAGGATATGCCAATCTGCTCTGTGATCTTTACTAAGTCATTCATAATTCTCTCATGTTTTTCCAGCAGCTTCCCATGTCCTACCTGCCTCGCTGGCTGCTGGGACACCTGGCTACTGTTGGAAGCTTTATACATGAAAAGCTGTTTGTTTATGAAAAAAAGGATTGATGATTAGGAGAAAGCATCCCTTTTTATTGATTTGAGGTTACTGTCACCTATTAAAGTAGACAAATTAAAAAACAGTGTAGCATTAAAGATTTGGGATTGCTGGCAATCGTCCTCTGTAATTTAGCATGGACAGGGCTACTATTCCAAACAGGTGTATTGGCAGTCAACAATATGCAATTGCAGTTCATTTTAATGTAAAAAGTGCCATTTACCATGTATGGCAGTCCTTCCCAAACAGAATAGTTGATCTTTCTTTGATTTATCTTTTTCTTTGATTTGATTTTCTAATGAGTAAATCCTCCAGCAAATATCCTAATGAAATCCCTGCTCATTTTGCATTCCGGATTTTTTCACAGAGGAGCAGAATATCAGCAGGTAATGGAGGATGGAAAGAATACTGTTGAGCAACGAGAAGCAAGTGAGATTAAGGCTGAAAATACGGATTCTAAAATAACTGCTTGTTCATGAGAATACTGCTGCTACATGCCTGAAAATCCATGAGTGCAAGACTGCACTTTGTGTCTTATTTGAAGTCAACAGGTGATTATCTTGTCTGAAACTATCAGCTTACAGACTTATAAATCTAATGTCAGAAGGCATTATGAGATGCTCAGAAATATGTCTTTTTTAGATTTCCCAGAGGTCTGAGACACTTCCACTGAAACAGCAATTTAATAGTGAAATCATGAATTCTTTAAGACCTGTTATATAAGGTTTAATGATGAATTCTCCTTCATTCTGCCTGCTTCTATAAACTTTAGTAAGTAATATAATATATCCTAATACCAGATTTACAAGGGGAGAAGATGCCAAGTGCACTAACACAGCTAACGGACTTCAGAGTTCATCTCAACTCCATGCTCTGTGATCATCTGCAATATCATTACTGCTTTGAAGATGCTGTTCTGTTTATTCCTAAACATTGCCTGTTTTAGCATTTTAGGACTGTTACAAATTGCTAAGAAACTATTAGTCTAAAACTTATTTATTTTTATATTTTCTACTGGCAAGGTGAGTGGAAAAAGTATGTGCACAATTTCTTAATTTTTTTTTAATTGATAATTTTCCCTCCCTCTTTCTGACTATTTTTAATAACAGAATTTTTAATAGCATGACTTGCAATATGAAAGTGTTTCATACTGGAATGATAACTTTCAACCCTCACAATTCTAGTCAGTCTATTTCAGGATGTCAGATTTAATGACGTGAAGATGAGTTGTTTCATTGGGGAAACAAAAAGGTTAGATCTCTGTTGCTCCATTCCACGGACAACATAATCAGAATTATTCTGATTAAAGAGCAGCTTTGTCAGAAAGAGGGATTTTGTTGATGCTTAGAAAAATAAATAAGTAAAATGTGGGACATCTGACACAGGTCTGTTGAAAATGTTCAGGTGATTTCACTACCTTTCATTGGCTCAGCTAGATAATAGTAAATTATACCTTAATTTTATTTCATACAGAAAGAAGAAAAATAATGAAAAGTTGAAGCAATTTCTTTGAATTCACAGTAAATCAGCAGGTAAGAAATGAAAGCAATTCCACTTTTTATCACTTAATAATGGAAGGTAATCACCTGAACTAGAATAGCCTGTTCTGTTTGGTCTTACAGTCTGTTTGGCCATGATATCCTTGAATCAACCCTAAAAATGAATACATAATGCTCCATAACTGACATTTTTCTACAGCTTGTAAAGTCTCTCTTATTCACAGTTGTTAAAAATTCTTATTGGTAAGAATTATTCTACAGTACTACCGTTTAAATCATGGCCCATACAGTCACCTCTCAGCTGCAACTTGATGGGCAATGCCACATTGTGTGTATAAACAGAATTCCTATAAATCAGATTAATCTGCAACAGTAGAAATAGGAATGCAGAGATCAATTCTATGACCATAAGCATTGAAAAAAGCATCCCAGCTGCTGATGGTGCCTACCTGTGTGCAGCGTGAAGTATTCATGTTCACATGGATCTTTAATATTTATGCCAATAATTGCAAAGTGTGTAATGTAAGTCGTGACTGTATTTGATTACTGAGATCAAAGTTGTAGTGTTATACACTTATTCCTGAAATATGGTACTGAACAGCCTAGCCATAAATAAGCAAACTCCTATAACAAAGCAACTGAAAAGCTATCCTCTGTGTTTTCCTTTTGTTGCATTAAAAAAAAAAACAACCCAAAACAAACGAACAAACAAAAACTTTTCTAAACAAAATCACTGCTTTGTCCTAGAAAATAAAATAATCTTTTGTAGTTTGCTCATGAATAATTAAACAAATTATATCTCTCATCATTCTTCAGATAGCAGCAAATTTTTTTGCACTTTTCTGGGATGTTCCACATGTGATGAGATCCTTTTTTTTTTTTTTAAAAAAAAAAAGGCTTTTCAGTCTTGGGACAGACTCAGTGATTTGATCAGCAGGTGGATTGTAACATGTTCATTTCACAGCACAAAAAACAACTCTTGGCCTCTTTTGTACTTTACAGTGGTGTTTTATTTTTCCTCCAACAATAAGGCCTTTTAAGTGTCTTTCTGCTTTGATAGGTTCTTTTATTTTTACTAATTTCCAGTTAAAAACAAAAGAGAGATCATTTTAACTTGTTAAATCACTAGCATGTTATTTTTCTTTTTAATGTTAACTAGTGTTTGCATTTATTTTATTTTTATATTGTTTATGTCAGCTGTTTCTACAGGCAATAATCATATCTTCTTTGATACCTTCCTGTTTTCCTAAGCTAAACCTGTGAGAGAGTGGAAGGAGGCCCTTCTGTCTTCCATTTTCAGATGAGTTCTTCATTCCTCAAATCACTCTAATATCTCTGTTATGTCCCTTGTAAACTCACCTTTAAACAGCCTGAGTTGCAGGTGATGGGGCATATCACCCATGTTCTCTGTCACCTTATCTCCTAAAAGGTGACATTTTCATGGCTTATGAAGTTGAGGCTCAGTGTCACCCTATAATCCGCTAATACGGCAGACCTTCCTTGAGCTAGTGTTCACAGATATTTATCACTTTGTCATTTCTAACTGATAACGTTTCATTTTGTAGCAGAAGCATGTACTGTTGATCACCATCTGCCTAACTTCTACTTTACTCCCCAAATCTATAATCCCCTTCCTCAAGGCAGTGTAATTTTTACACGGTCAGTTTAGCACAGTGATTGTTATCAGTACTGACAGTGCCTCCCACCCTTTGTGTCATCACCAAATCGCAGATGTACTCTTACTTTGTACTGATGGAGTAAATACAGATTAATAAAAATATAATACACATCATAACTAGGTCATCATGAAAATAGTCCTTGGCAAGCTCAGTTTCAGCCGTTCCTTTCATTTGATACTTTCCCTTCGATGCCTCATCTTTTGCCATTCTTCATATTCCTTTTATTTTTTAGCTAACTTCAATATTCTCCAGCATGTTATTTTAAACCATCATGTAGATTCACATAAAATGCCCCATGAAATTCAGATGCAGATGAGTTACTGCATTTCCTTCAATTAATGTAACAAAAACAGATTTAAGATCATCTGACTGTATCTCTTTCCATCTAATTCTTTTGCCCTTTCTTCTATTTCCCATTTACCTTCATGTTTTTAATTATTCTTGCAGATTCATGGACCAAAGTCAGACTAATAGACCAAGGACAAACGCAATTGTGGGGACTGGCCTCTTCTCCCAGGTAACTAGAGAACAAGAAGTAATGGCTTTAGGCTTAGCCAAGGGAGGTTCAGGTTGGATACTGAGAAACATTTCTTCTCAGAAAGGATGGTGAAGCATTGGAACAGGCTGTTCAGGGAGGTGGTGGAGTCACCGTCCCTGCAGGTGTTCAAGAAAAGTATAATGTCACACTGAGTGACATGATTTAGTGATGTGATGGTGGTGGGTTGACTTTTGGACTAGATGATCTGAATGATGCCCTGAGCCTTAATGATTCTACAATTCTTTACTCTTCCTTCTTCCTAAATGCAGATACTGTGTTTGTTGCTTTTGACTTCTACAGTGTCACTCACATTGTATTACTTTTATTATAGAAGCACAACACACCCATAGTTTCCTCAGTCTTCTAGTCCTGCCAAAGGATAGAAACAGGAGCACTGTAATCAGTCTGCAGAAGTCTCCCTGATCCAGATTCCTCTCATCATTTTTACTGTTCATCTGCTTTGCAATAACTAATGATTACAGTCTCAGTGAAGAGAGGATTTCAGTACAAACCCGAAGGAGAATCCAATGAACTCAGTCATGTAACTCAGGTTTGTATAGGGTATAGGAGGCTTAAGTGCTTTTCTGGACAGGAGCCTAAAGAACCTGTAAGTTATCATTCTGTGTCACCGCTATCAATACCACTTTCTCTCTGTGCCCTGAATGTGTCTCACAAGTGCCCCTGGGAGCACAGTGAACACATGAGATCAGGTATTTCTTTTCCCTCCTGCTCATCAGCTTCCCTGAGCAGCCTATGGAGATAGTGACAGCCTGCACCCATGTAGTGGAACAGGAAGAGAAAATAACACTGTATTCAGAGCCAGATCTCCAGCAGTTGTAAATTGTGCTTAGATTAGATTTTAGAGGTGTGCTTTTGTGCTGCATTATGTGAATACATGACTGACAGCCAGCCATACTGGCAAGGTAGAGAGTAATCAATAAGTTGGGCAGGCTGTGAGTTCTGTGGATTGGCTATAGAAGGAATATAACCATATGCACAGTGACTGCGTTTAAGGTGTACTGAGTACACCAGTCTGCATACTTCATTACCGACCTGGCTGATGTGAAAGGAAACTGGTCATAATTTGATGCATTAAAATAAGAAAAACATTTTTACCGAATCATCCATTCATCCGAAGATTCAACACTGCCTTTATGCATTCACTGAAAGATGCTTCACTGTTTTCTTCATGATTTATTTATTTGAATCTAGTCTGATTAAGCACTGTAAGATTTATTTCTTCAATTTTATATTCCTCATAGAATTTTAATTGTACAATGGTGGAAAAAGAGCCAGAGGAGAATAAAAACATATTGATTTAATTCAATTTTTATACTCACTTCAAGTTATTTTACCTTCGAGGGTAAGTGTTCTTGGTGATAGTGAGGGAAATACACACTATAAATCTCCTTGATTGATCAGTAATAAAAATAAATTATCTCATTTACAAATTTACAATTAAGCAAGGAAAATGAATGGCCATATTTGTTTGACAATAGGTGCCATGGGGCACATATAAAAGGGAGTTATGACAGAGCAGCAAAAAAATAATTTTAGTCGAAGAACATTCTCCATTATCTCTAGAAAATATGGCACTTTTGGTACATTTTGGATCCAGTTTCTTGCAAACGAAGCTTTGAAATCAATACTTATTACCAAGAGAGGACTTTCCTATGAGTGCAATTGTAACAAGATTAAGAAATCAAAGAGTTTGCCAACTGTGAGGTATCTACAGTAATAATTTTTAATAGAAAAATAGTTAATGGTTCAATCTGAATTTGTCATGAAACCCATCCTCACTGGATTAGTTGCTACTCTAATGCGTAGTATATCAAACAGAGCAAATCATTAAAGCAAGATATTTTGGAATGTCTTCAGAGATGTGAAAGTCTTATGAGCTCTTCCCTTCCTTCCACCTGCTCACTTCTGTGCATTTCTTTCTGGCTGGGTTAAATCTATTACGTGTATTCTTGATATTTGTATTACTGAATTATTTAGAGTCCTTAGGCATTGCCAGGACCAGGGGCTGCACAGTACTATGCAGAGCAGATTAAAAAGTCACAGTGCATAAGAGGGAAAAGCTGTACTTATTGGTCAGCTTTCCCAGCTGAAGGCTTCTTCTCTGGCTTCTCAGCACAGGAGAATTTCAAAGAGGAACATGACAGACATTTGCTCCTGCTGGGCTGAGCTGTGATGCTGGAGATTTCAAGAAGATGCTCCACAGCAACTGAGTGACCTTCTCATTGCAAGGCAATGCTGGGGAAAGCACACTCCCCAAGGTAGGTAGAAAGTGTAAAAAGAAGTCTGGAAATGAGGCTTTTCTCTGAAATAATGGGTACAGGGTGCTGGGAGGGTCATGCCTGGAGAGAGGTGACATACAAAACTGACAAGGTAGGGAAGCCTTCTGTCCAGGAGGATAACAGAGAATAGAAGTGGGTTCATTCTCATTTTGATCTGACATAATGCCTTGATTCTGGGAAAATATATGCTGCAACTTTTTAAAACTATGCATTTCACAGTTTTATTTTGCTGTTCTGTCTGCTGCTTCTTCAACTCTCACGCCTGTTAACTGTTAATAAATAAATAAATAGATAAAATTATGTAACGAGGCCATGAGGGTGCTGGTCTGCTAAAGAGTCTGAGGGTAATCAGTATCATGGATTTGATTTTCAGGCATGCCAAATAGCTCTGGCTCCACGTGACATTAGCAGCACTAGTAAACAGTCAGTGTTACATATGGAGTTCTTTAAGTGCTCATGGATTTTTCTTGATCAGTATCTGTGGGGAAAAAGAAGGTAACTTGAATTGTTTATTAATTGTTTCACAATTTCCAGAATCCTCATTGGAGTTACAAACACAGTAATCAAACTAGTCAATCAAGAAATCAAGAAATAAGCAAACACTTCATATCGTATTGTCAATGGATATTGTTACTATATTGTCCAGCACACACTGAAATCAAAATGGACCAAGACTAATTTTTTCTAGTATCTTAGGAGATTTTGCAGACATCAGTAGGCTGAGAGATATCTGAACATTATTTCTAAGGAAAAGATGAAAGTGTTTCACAACATATTGATCTGTACCCAAGGATGAATGATTAATACATACTGTGGTCCAACTTCTGGATTTCTTTTGATAACAGCCATGAAGCAGGCTATGATCTCATATCCTCTGATAGACAGATCGATAGATATATGTGTGTATTTTTATATATGGATGCATTTACCTTTATTGTGTGATTGAGTGGCAGATCTTGCATTATAAATCAAGCCTTAGCAAAAGTGAAAGTATAAACTTGACACATTTCTGGATGTATGTGATTTAGTATTTATTAGCTTTTCCTCTCAGTGTGATTCTCTTTCCAACTTTCCTCATTTTTGACTGAGAATCACTTGATAGATGCTATTATTTCCTAAGTTTTCTTCTATACTGAAATACTGTCAATACTACTTGAAATGCGTTATGGAAAGAGTGCCATTCATCCGCTACTCTGCTAAAAAGGGGGGCTTATTAATGTTTTTAAAATCCCCATTTTCTTCTGATTTAATTTGAAACAAATAAGAAGGTAAGACTGAAGTTGAAATGGGGAAAAATGGGGACAAAATGATTAACTTTTGCAAAGCAATAAAGACTTATCTGGGTATCTTAATTGAATACTGGAGACTTCATGTTTCTGAGGAGAAAGAAGAAGAACTTCAGCACCATTTACCACCACCGTGTTAAGCTATGTAAGTTGCTACATTAACAATCTTTTTTGGCATGTTGAGTGGGAATTTTGTATGTATTTCTTTATGGTGTATCTATTACAGGAATTCCTTCTCCTGTGCTCCTTTCTGACAAGCAAACCTCATTATGCCAACAGAATAACTCTGCTTTCATTGCCACACACAATAGACTGTTTTGAATGCCTAGATTACATTTCACATCTAACACCTAGGAAAAGAAGTATCATTATGAGAAGCTTTCAGAATATGTTTGCGGTCTCATAATCAACTCAAACTGCAAAGATATTTTTCTTTTATGGGTTTACGCTTAACAACTGAATATAGTTATAGCTGCCCAGAAGCTTTGTATGTAATTATGTCTTGATTTACACTGGTTCTTGGAAAGCATTAAGTCAGAATGGTTACACAATATGTAATCTGAATAATTTGATTTGTCAGTGAGAAACATTATTTAGCTGTAATATTTTGGATGAAGTTGCTGCTTTCGTTGAATACTTGCATTTGTATTGTAATAACCCACTGCAAACCAATAACAAATGGCAAACTTCAGAAGTATGGAACATTGTCTGATAAAAACATGCCACGCAGTACAGTGATAACCAGTTCAGCAAAGGGGAAAATCAAGAGGAAAAATAGCTAATTTAGCTAATTCTATTTGCACATAGATTGTTGTTGATGCAGTTGTGTTTTATTTTTTAAATGAGGGAGATATTTTTTCCCAGTGCTTCAGAAACCTTCTTAGTTTGGCCTCATGTCAGAAGAGATTGTACAGAGTGGATGTAAAAAGGCCCAGGACAATTGCACACCTCACACTGTAAAGATGAAAGCAGCCTGCTCTTTCTGGTACATCCCTGCTTTGCATGGAAAAACACAAAGCATAGAAAACTGAGACCTGATGCCCAGCATAATGCTGCAAGCTTCTGGCACGTTGCACGTCTTTGGGACACAGAGAGGACAATTACTCCACGCATATCCTCTCATATATTCCCACTTGGTTATGTTCCAAGGAGCATGGTTTGAAAAGCCATGGCTGTTCTCAACTAGGAATAATTTATTACTATTATTACTAGTACTTTTAAAAGTGAATGTAACCCACTCACTAAGTGCATCTCTTTAGGCATGTTTCTTCCAGTGTAGTAAAGATGAATATTTGAACAATTAACACAGTTAATGCAACTGTAATGTGACCGATACCTACTAAGAAATCACCTGTTACTGGTCACAGGACTTCCTTCTACAACCTCTGTCCCACTCCTTCACAATTATACTTGATAGACCTGATGGATTTGTTGATCATACATGTCATGCCTGGTATGACCAGTTTCAGGCCCATCTTGCACTTCTTTTAGAGCTTCTTGTTCCTTCATCTGGCCCATGGTGTTCCTAACCGTTGTCAGACTGCTCTTCACAAGGCATCCAGCTGCAGAATACTCGCTCACCAGTTTTGTCTGCAGTCGTAGTATTTCCTCTTCTTTGTGAGGTTGGTAGATCCTGGACCGGCCATTGTGGTCACACCAGAAACTCAAATTAATTTCCTGTTCAGCAAAAAGACTGCTTAAATCATATAATAACAACAAAGTTGTCATCAGCTCAAGATGCATTTAAACCCACCCTCACAATTATCTTCACAGACGTGAAAAATTTCAACCCATGAAAGCCAGGATGCAAACTGGGATTAGCTAACTCTTTCCATGCCAAAGACTCCACCTAATACATATCAGTACAGTCACTTCAAAGTCTACTGATTTGGCAGTGTCCAAAATCTACCTAGAGGAGCCTGTTCTGTAACCGATGATCTGTCCTTCATCCAGCTGCATCTTGCCCACATGGTATGCACACTGCTGTTGCCAGACCAGCTGCTCTGCTAACACAGGTTATGAAGGTATAACAACTCACGTTATGGATGAAATGGACTACATTTTCCAGCAAGGAGCACCCACAAAAAAGTGGTATAAAACTGTCTTTAGAGAAGGACTGACTTAACTAAGGCAATAGAGCCTGCTTTAATTAAGCTTGCTCTGGGATACGTACATTCTGCCTGTTGTCATCCTCATAAGCAACCTATCTATATAAACGATACAACCGAAGAGCTGAATATGAGGTGAGTTCTAACAAAACTGCAACGTGTGCAGATTATACATCTGCCACAAACCAGGTTATTTTGATAGACCCCTCCCTCCTCCAGCCCAACCAGTGCTCACCACCAAGACAGTAAAGAACTCACTATTTCACCAGACTAAAATCTTGAATCTTGTCTAGCTGATAGAAAAAATACTGTGGTGCGATACACTTTCCCTAAGGGAAAGATGAAACAATAAAGAAATTAGGAAAAAAAAACAAAACTAGTAACACCTATACTTCTTGCTCATGATTCACTGAGAACAACCAAAAGTAACTGAAGTTTTCTGTAATGAAGTGCAAGCAAACTTACAAGCAGCCGTTAAGAGCAAACCTGTCTCTGTTGTAGAAGAGTGGGAAGACTTTGCTGTAGAGGTGAAAAGCAAACAGAGATATACAGGTGATACCTAGTTGCCTGCAGAATGAATCAAAGTTCCCCTTAAATTTCTCTCCCGTAAACTTTGGCCAGCTGCTGTGTGACAAACTCAAGATGTGCTATTTAAGGGAGGTACAGATTCCTTGAAAAAGAACACAGCCTGCGCTACCGTGTAACAGTCCACCCTGTGCCCCTGCGGGCCCTAAAGCAGACATCCGCAGCGAGTGCATCGAAGCCCATTCATTCCAAATACAAAAACACATGCGATTCCCTTTTATGACCTCAGTGTGGGATCAGGACACCCTATTAAGGATGAGTTTGTTCAACCATTAACAGTCCTATGTGATCTGACTGGAATAATCCAGGTTGTTTCCTATGGTATACTTCTTCAAGTACAAAAGGACCACAGAAGTGGGGCCAATACTCCAAGCACTCCTGCCATCTAACACCACTATGCTAAATCCTAGAAAAGGCCCAAGATAGCATGGCAGAGCTCAGTAAATGCAGAAGAGTTAGTCCCTTTACCCAGAAGTAAAATCCTCTCTCTAGCTTCTCATGATGTGATTCACCACAATAAACCACCTACTTATATTCCAATCCTATGGACATTCCACCGCAGCCTTCATACTATTAGAAAAACAGAAGTCCTAAGCTACGCAGAAGCCCCTAAATCTTCAAACATCGTAGGCCCACTTGGACAACTGCAACCAGCTGCAGATGGACTTAAACTATCTGTCCGTCTACCTCCCGTCTTCTTCATAACCCCTATCCCAGCCCTCCCTCCTAGCCCTCAATGTTTGAATCCCTCTTTTGTTACCATTCTGCCCTTGTGATCTGAAAGTGGACCCTCTCTCTGGCCTTCTGCTTATTCTTCTCATCAAGATGGGCCTCAAACTCAAAATAAGCACTAATTGGAGAACTTTGAGGAGCCGCACAAACTATCGCCTATGAAGTCACTCTACCCATCCTGCTCTCTTTAATTGTACTAAGTGAAAACTATACCCTAAGCACTCTAGCCATCACCCAAGACCCCTCTACCTTAGTTTCATCTCACGTCTCCTCACAATAATTCCTAGCCAGGTAGACAAATACTGCAGTAATAGACACAGTAATCACAATCCTATCCCTAAATCCAAGCCCTTTTAAACCACCCCTCTGAACTATTCTTGATCACACTACCCACAAAAATGCTGCTTTTGTCTTCTGGATTTGTATGACTCCAAGTCCCATATCCATACCTCCACTATGACCAATTAATGCACCTTCTGTGAAAAAACATCCTGGCCGCAACACTGGGTATGCACTTTTGGCCTGCCAATCTGCTACACCGGCCTACCTCCTTACCAAAAGAAATGAATCTGAACGTAAAGGCGCAATATGGTAAAGTGAATATAGAGGTACTACAGTTTTCTCATTTCCTAAGAAAAATGTGGAAAAGAACCAAACTTACACAAAAGAGGTCAAAACTCTTTGTACTCCTATGTTATTTTCCAGTAGAGTCTGTTAATTAAGCTACATAGGGGGAGACCATACCCCATGCCCAGAAACAATGGCTCAACCCCTTCCTCTGCTAAAGAGCCCACATGCCAAATTAATCACAACCCTAAGCCTAATCATAAGAACCACTACCCCAGTTTCAAGCCACTATCAGGTAGTGGCCTGAAACTGCCAGCCTAACCGTCATCCCGCTCACCTCCAAATCACATGACCTGTGAGCAGCTGAAGTCACAAACATTTCCTCACCCAATCAACTCAACAGACTTTATTCTCTTTGAATGTAATCAGTGCCTGGGTCACTGGCCAACAGGACATCACGCAACTAAGCTACCCTACCGCAAGGCTCCTATTAGCAATAGTAATTGCAATCCAACTAGATTTAGTTCCATTCCACTTTGGATTTCCAAAACCATTTTAAGGAACATCCTAGACTGCTGCCTTGCTGCCCTTACTGCTAATAAAATTCCCAAATTCACTCTCCACATCCCAATCACCCAACACCAACCTACTTACCACCCCAGCTATTAACTTGATGGCTCTTGCGTGTTGAACAGACCTAAATTCAACAAGCAGAAGATTCTAGCTTTCTCACCTATTTCCCACTTCTGATGAAGGGCTGTAATCATTCTTTACAATGCTAAACTCACCCTCCTCACCTTCTAACCAGTCTATTGTAACGACTGCTCTACTCCTATCTGTAGACAATGTCCTACAATTATGGACAGTCTCCCTAACAAAACCCCCATACTAAATGCAAGCCTAGTGCTGATGCTGCTCTCCCTAGGGGGCCTCCAACCGCTGACCGCCTTCAGACCTATATTACTCAGCACCCAACAGCTTACCGAACAACTAATAATTCCAGCAGCCACAATCATCACTTTGTTCTTTTCTTCACTGTTACCTTATCCCACTTCAATTCTAAGCTGTTCCCCTAACCTGCTCCTTGTTCACAAGCTTTTTCATCTCTGCACACTGCAAACTGAATGAGAGGGCAGATGCCACATTCATCTATCCTGAGATAAAGGTATCAACTATACAACAGCTCATGCAAAGAAAATACACAGAGACTCAGACAATGCAATGAGAAACAAGGCCACCACAAAGCCATTGTCACTCTGCTGGTGGAAGGAGAGCTCTGGGAGGGGTCAGGCTGCCATACAGGACTGCCTCTGATTCCTCTGATTCTCATGCCTCCACACTTTTCCTTCCAGCCAGATTCTGTAGGGTGCCTTTTGCTGAACTAGTATTTTTAATTCTCTCCATGTGGTCTCTTCTAGAGACTTCAGCCATGAGCCCAAATTTTTAGAATAAATGAATTTCAAGCAAGTTAAGCCAGGAAATTTATTTCTGTAATATATGCAGAAACATTCAATTTGTTTTTCAGGCAAGAGCCCAATGTTCTGTACAAACGCCGCTAACGATTCCCTGTAGGATTCCACCCATCTCAGGAAGGCAAGAGCAAAGCAACGCTGTGGGACTTACGCACCATACAAAGCAGCTCAGAGCTGGAAGTGGGACTGCAGCCACGGATGGGCAAATGACACCTCAAACACCTCCTCACATCCTCACATATTAGAATTAGAAAGGCCACAGCTCACCTCTGTTACGCATGTGACATCACATACTGCAGTCTAAACCAGTCAGCACTTACCAGTGGTTTGCCTGATTCTCCTTGAGTAGATGC
This sequence comes from Perdix hodgsoniae, assembly GCA_035772895.1. NCBI lineage: Eukaryota > Metazoa > Chordata > Aves > Galliformes > Phasianidae > Perdix > Perdix hodgsoniae. Next base: position 761,722 of record JAPSGF010000040.1, read on the forward strand.
ACAGTATGGTGACTTTCCAACAGGATAAATCTCCTCCTATGACGTGAGCAGCCCGTGCTTCTGGAACAGCTACAGCCCCATCTGCCAACACCTCACCTGACACTGGCCCCCACAACAGAGCTGTGGTGGTCTCCTGGGCCTTACAAACGAATCCTAAAGCATAGATGCTTCATTCTATGTCTCTGTCACAGCCTCTCAATGGACAGTTTTGTCAGTCCTAGAGGTGAGAAAAATGCAAAATGTCACTCATCGATCCAATCGATAAGCAAATCAATTTGGAACAACATATTGGTGTTCATTTACCAGGAACACACAAGTGACCAAGTTTTCCTTAAAATTGTGTGCATTTCACATACTTACTTTGTATGCACGAATTCAATCTTGTTACTATGCTTATGTATTACACCTCTAGGTCCAGGTTCCTTCAACTGGCATATTTGCACTTACCTCCAATGAGCGATCAAAAACCTATTTCAGGGCTCACGGCTGAGCACTATACTACGATTTTGTTTTATTTCCATTAAACACCCAGGATGGGAAAAGAAAATCAGTGAAAAATATTGAGCATGAGTTAAAAGTCTGTGATCTATGCTTGGATCTTCCTAGGAAATGGAATTTATATTCCTCTGGATCACTTATTTCTATGTATTATTCACCGACTCCCCAGCAGCTGGCAGCCACCAACTGCTAAATTAGGGAAGATGTGACAAAATATGCACAACTATGAAATTTCTCCTTTTTTCTCCACTGTGAGATAATACAATTTAGGGATATTTCAGAAATAAACAGCCTACTGCACTTAAGAATTTAAACAGCATTACTCTGTGAAGTCTGTAAGGATAAGTTAAAGATGAAGTGTTCAGGAATCTGGGACAACTTCAAAAATAAAAAAAAAAAAAAAAAACATCAAAAAAAGAATGTGATGCTGATATGCAAAAGCAAGCTATGTCACATTCAAATTATACAGATAAATTGCAAATCTGCCAGCTGAATTAAAACACGTCAATTCCTGAAATCTGCGCTTAGGCGTGCTTTGGTGCAGCAACTAATCAGTGATTTTGACAGAATACTGATAAAAGGAACTTTTCAGGACTACTGGATCTACAAGAAGCCAAAAGAAAAAAATATAGTAAAGCTGAACACCGAGCAAACCTAGGAGCCTGCACCCTTGGCCTCAGCATGTGGGCCTAACCAGCCTATTTGGAAGCCATTTGGGAAGCCATAAAGCCAGAAATGATTCTCTGCATTACTCTTCCCAGCATGAGAACTCCAGTGCCCTATAAAGGTAACCATGGGAGTCATCCACATAAATTCATTCCAGATATCGCTGTTAAAGTTAGAGCAACACACCAAAATTCATTCAAGAGTCTGTAGAAAAGTGGGATGAAGGAGGACCAACAGGTTATGCAACCCGATAACCAGAGTTCCTTCAGAAAGACCAAAATTAGAGATTTTGTTTCCATTTCTCTTGCTGCTTTCTTTAAATAATGAGCAATTGATTTAGATATCTTGGCTGAAAAATTATAATTAAATGCCCTAAAAAAGAGCTGTGCACAACACACAGTCCTCCTCCTATTCTTGTCCTTTCCTATGGGTAGGTTGTCATCAAGTCAACAAGTCAGAACAGATGACACAGTTTCCAGCTTCAAAGATCAAATAAAACACACAAACAAAATTATATATATAAATAAATGTATATATATAATATAAATATTTAACAGAGTCCTTTTACTTCAGTCTTTCTAAGAACGTTTCACAGTCCACACTTCTCAGAACTGTTGTACATTTCAGTAATGTCTGACTCATTCAAACTGAAAGGAAATGGGAAGAGGAACTTCAATAAAGGATTTGGTATAGAAATACAATTGTAAAATCCAATCTGACGCAAAAGAAGAGAGTCAGGCTTGATGCATCATACGGTGACCTGCAGTACTTACATATCATTCCACCATGATAAAGTGCTCACAAGGTCATATGACATCTGCAGGTAGATTCACTGCAGGCTTACTTTATGGGTTACAGTAGAAATCCAGAGTAATTCCACAGATGGCCATAGACACACATGTAATCCAAACAAAAGTCAAACAAGAAACTTACCTTGAGCTTTCCCTTTGACAGCATCATCTTCCACTGAAATAGTGTTGTATATTGCAACAGACACTTGTTTTGGCGGAGAAAGCAGTGGATGTAGTCTACCTTGATTTCAGCAAGGCATTTGATACTGTCTCCCACAACATCCTTATAACAAAGCTGAGGAAGTGTGGGATAGATGAGTGGACAGTGAGGTGGGTTGAGAACTGGCTGACTGGCAGAGCACAGAGGGTCGTCGTTGGCGGTACAGAGTCTGGTTGGAGGCCTGTAACTAGGAGTGTTCCTCAGGGGTTGGTGCTGGGTCCGGTCCTGTTCAGCATCTTCATCAATGACCTTGATGAGGGTATAGTGGCCACCCTCAGCAGGTCTGCTGATGATATGAAGTTGGGAGGACTGGCTGACATGCCTGAAGGCTGTGCTGCCATTCAGCGAGACCTGGACAGGCTGGAGAGCTGGGCAGAAAGAAACTGGATGAGGTTTAACAAAAGCAAGTGTAGAGTCTTGCATCTGGGGAGGAATAATCGTATGCACCAGTACAGGCTAGGGGTTGACCTGCTGGAGAGGAGCTCTGCAGAGAGGGACCTGGGTGTCCTGGTGGATGACAGGTCGGCCATGAGCCAGCAATGTGCCCTTCTGGCCGAGAGGGCCAATGGCATTCTGGGGTTCATTAAAAAGAGCGTGGCCAGCAGGTCGAGGGAGGTGATCCTCCCCCTCTACTCTGCCCTGGTAAGGCCTCATCTGGAGTACTGTGTCCAGTTCTGGGCTCCCCAGTACAAAAAAGACAGGAATCTCTTGGAAAGAGTCCAGCCGAGGGCCACAAAGATGGTGAAGGGCCTGGAGCATCTTTCATATGAGGAAAGGCTGAGTGAGCTGGGTCTGTTTAGCCTTGAGAAAAGAAGGCTGAGAGGAGACCTGATCCAGGTCTATAAATATCTAAGGTGTGGGGGGCAGAGTGGTGAGGCCAGACTCTTTTCAGCGGTATGTGGAGCCAGGACAAGGGGAAAAGGCCGAAAGCTGGAGCACAGGAAGTCCCGCACAAATGTGCGCAAGAACTTCTTTACGGTGAGGGTGATGGAGCACTGGAACAGGCTGCCCAGGGAGGTTGTGGAGTCTCCTCTGAAGATAAATTTAAGACCCGCCTGGATGCCTACTTGTGCGACATGGTGTAGGGAACCTGCTTTGGCAGGGAGGTTGGACTCAATGATCTCTGGAGGTCCCTTCCAACCCCTACAATTCTGTGATTCTGTGATTCTGATAAATGAAAAAAAATGTCTTGCCTTTTGTTTCAAAGATTGAATAAGACATTCTATCAACATTCAAAATGAACTAAGTCAGCCATTGCAAATGAAGTTTCACAAAACAAAAAATAAACTTTCCACATCTCATTTAATTTATGCTATTATGTTTCCATTATTCACTGTGCTGAGGAAAGCTTTACCCATCCTCTAAAGTATTCAAATGTTATAAACTGGAATTGTGAAAACAAAAACAAATACACATTATTAACTGCTTGAGAGAATATTTTAAATGAGCAGGAGAATAAGAGAATACTTCTAATTCACAAGACTCCCAAAGGGTATATATGAAGAAATGAACAAAGCTTGGATATGAGAGGGACCAGAGATGGACTGTTGAGGACAGGATTCGATTTTCTCCACACAGACAAACTTTTTTCTTACCAAGGTTCCTAATGTTATCTTAAACCTTATTTAAAAATACCTTATTTAACATTTTATGCTCTTCTCGCTGGATACAGTCTGAAATGCAAACCTCTGAGGATGGCTCTAGAGAGGAAACCAGGAGTTTGAACAGTTTACTACATCCACCTTGTTTGCTTGAGGCTCACTTGCCTCTAGTGCTCTTACTTTCCAGTTTTGTTATGCATTTTCAGATTCATCACCTGCTTACACTTACAGGAATCAATGCTTAATACAGATAGAATTTCCTAAGTTGAGCACTGGGCAAGCTGGCTCATGAGGCACCCTTAACTGCCATTTAAGGATGGGAGTGGATTTTGAAGCCCAAACGCTTCAAAGCAGATTACAGCTCTTCAATGTAAGAATCCTCCTAAAATTTAAAGGCTTCTACTCTGCACTGAAAGCCACAATTACTTTCTAGTGCTTTGCAAGTCCCCATTCACAATGGGAGAGTTGGACCTTTAAAGGCCCCTTCCAATTCAAACAAGTCTATGATTCTACAGATTCTATAACATTGATCAAATAACCTATTTTAAGTCATTTGTGCAGACCTAGAGCTAGGGTGTTATCTTCAGACAGACTAACCTCAGCCACAAACTGTCATGAATTAGGAAGCCAACAATAAAATGTAGTGATTTTCACTACTTCTCCAGTCAGATCTTTCTCTTAAAAGCTGAGGGCAAAAATAATGAGTTTTATAATCATGCCTTGAATTTCTGCAAGAAGCTGGAAAATTTTCCCAAGGCACAGACATGAAGAATTGCTCTTCCATGGTTGAAAAATTCATAAGATTTGTTAATGACGCTTTTTTACTGTCTTAATCCCACTTGTATTTTTCACTTTAATCCATTAATGAGAATCCTAGATTTACTATCATCTGTCTAAGAGCAGCATTAACTGGCATGCTTTTGTCTTACAGGCTACAAAATACAAACCTCCATTTTCCTTAAAGTACCTCTCACAACATTCATTCCTCTCTCCTGATGCATATAAATACACATCTAAAGGCAGTAATTTTTCAACATCTTTTCATTTTTATGGAGACAGCCTACGTTACCCACTCATCAAAAGGATTATTTCTATACTCTATGGCACGTTTCAGTTCCACTTCATCCTTGAGCACAGATTCGGAGCACACGCATTGCAGATGTGTTTTCTGTGAAGTTTTACCTTGTTATCTTCTTTAATTTGGCAACTCTGTGGTTTATTCTTGGGGACATTATATATTTTTTTTCAGTAGAAAGGAGGTTTGCTTTTTCTCATGAAGCTCTGGAAAAGGACAACAGGCCATGCAAAATGTAACTGTGAGCCCATTTTCTGAGTCTCTGTACAAAGTGCCCTGATGAACCAATTTGACAGCTGAGGCATGCTAGTTTAGGGCTGCTGCTGCTTCAGAGACCATAGTACAGACCATTTGTCTCACCATGGGAGCTTTAAGACTACCGGCCAAAGTGCTACCGGAGAAGGCCAAGTATACTTAAGCATTAGCTTTGCCAGGATCAGAAGTGGCTCCAACATCTCTGCTGTCACAAACCATTTCTGCCGCACATCACGCACAGTTCTGCTTGAGTTTAAAGCACCTATAAATAACACTATATATTCCAGAGCACCTTCTTTTGTAATTATTTCAATTAGAGCAATATAGAGGAACATTTCTTTGGTGGCATTGCCTTTCATCAATGCCAAAGTTGACTGCTTTTAAAAGGGCTTTCAAATAACTTATTCCTGATATCTGTATCCTTTGATAAATGATCTGAGCAAAAATAATGCTTTTGCTCTTTATCCTTTACGAAATACAGGGTACAAAATGTGTATGTATGTATACAGTTTGAAATCCGATTTTAAGAGCAAAAACGTTTAGTAGCTGGCTGATTTTAAGAAAATGTGATATTAAACCTCTTTCTGTCTTTCCTGTTTTTTTCAGATATCTTTCTTAGAATTGTTTTTGAGGCTAAACTATGCACCTCTGGCTTCTTTTTACCCCAAATCTTTTAAAATTACAAACAACTACACGTCATTGGGCATGCGGATGAAAGAAAAGGACTTAGAGTATAGAATGGTCAGATTAATGGTTCCTCATCTATTCAACTCTGGGAATCTATATTGCATGTTGAAATGTCATATATGCTGCTGTGCTCCTGAAGGCTTATTTAGCAAAGTAAAGCTTTAGGGGTTCTGACACTTCTGAACATTGGAATTAAATCACTCACCTTTTACCAAGCTCTACTTAGGCATCCATGTTGTTGAGAAGACCTTGCACGCTTGGGTACCTATGCTTCTGTGCATACATGCAAAAGCCATTAAAATGGCAGGCCAGTTCTAGACGCACATACCAGCTACAGGGCCCATCAAGGATCTCTACAGAAGTCATTACAGACAGAAGAAATCCTCTTTCTGCCCTCTCTCTGCCTCCTCTGTGTGCGTATTACTCCAGCACTGTGGGACACAGAGCCCTGTAGGGGCTGCCAATGTGCTGGAAACAAGCACAGCCTCACCAGTATTCCAGCTACCTTGCTTCCCTTGAACAATCAGTGTCATAAGAAGAGTAGTGGCTTACCTTGAGCCCCTGTGGCTGTGGCAAATCCATGCAGATGGCTTATGAAAGTTAATCTTGTTTAGGACAAGATTATGGCAACAGCATAGTAGAGTGGTCGTAATTCCAAGGGAATTTGGCTTATGGTTTTGATTGCTGGGGGGAACTGCAAATGAATCCAGTGGGAGGCTACAAGTTTCAAAAGCCCATCAAATGCAAATGAGAGAGCGTTCATGTATCTCATTAGTTTTCACCAGGATAAAGATCAGAAAATATTATACAACAGTATTTCCTGAAAATATTTTTTTGGCAGAAAACAGAGCTATCAACAGCAGGAGAAAAAAAAAATGTGTTCATGAAGAGATGCTTTCTGAAGAGGCAGCAGGGATGTCACTGAGGAAAGCATAAGGATGAACAAACAAAAAAATCTTACTTAATTTTTCATACTGACAGCAGAGGTCTTCAATCTCTTGAAGAGGCAGCATCTCCTACACTATGTAAAACTGCAGAGTTTTACATATAAATACCAAGGAAAGAGGGTTTCTTGAGCTCTGAAGACAAAACATCTGTTTATCACTATAAATCCAGAGAATTCTTACCTTCTCTTTCTAAAGCATCCTCAAAAATAACAACTAAATCCTCTGCCCGTCCAGAATAGGACAGGTACTTCATGTTATTTCACATACTGAGACCTTGCAGATCAACTCCGAGAATTTCTCTGCCAGATGAGAGATGATCTCCTTCTTTCTAGAGCTATGCCTTTCCTCAAAATAAACAAACAAACAAATAAATAAATAAATAAAAATTCAATGCTTACTTTTAAAATTGGAGATTTGAAGCACAACAGCAGCCACATGCCCAGTACATCACAGACAGCAGATATCCCCTTTGGTGAAGTCTCATCTCCTGATGTCCCATGTCTTTTCACGCCAGGTAGGTGCCAGCAACCCTATCTCTGCAAAAGAGGGAGATATTTTGTTTCCAGCAAATCTGCTTAAAAACAGTAGCTGATTAGATAGAGCTAAAAATCTTCATTTACACTGCAGTGTAATTGAAATGAATTCATTCAAACAGCCTGTGAGACTTTTGGAAGTGTGCAGCATTGGAGATACCAATTAAAAGTCCCATCTACCGTGGGTAATGAGAAGAGAGTAGGCCCTTTTTTTGCAGCATTTAGGCATTCACAGTCCTGATTATTCCTCCCGGTCACGTCCCATCTGCAAGAGCTGCAGTTAGGAGGGGGTAGAGATGGAAAATCAAAGCTTTTTGATAGAGTTAGCCATAACCTACCTGCCCCATGAGGATAGTAATGTGAAACATAAAGGAATATACTTCTCACTAGTAAACAAGGGTAGGGAGGGGGACAACAGTAGGAAGAAGAGAAGAAATTAGGCAGTTACTTTTCCATCCCAGCAACCCTATGGTATATTTTCAAACGACATTAAAACAAAGAGTAGCCATGAAAGACACTGGATGAAATACTGCAGCCACTGAAGGCAAAGAATATTTTGCCCAGAAACCATATTTTTCTGGGTTACTTACTTTCCATGACATCTGTTTATTCTTCTTTTTCATCTCCTGCCAGACATTTGCTGCTCCGCACAGTGCTAGTGAGAAAGGCCATCAATCAGGAGAAAACCCCAGCGTGTTTCACGTCCATCCCACATCCAAGTTTCACCAGCCATCTAGGAGGAGGTGTGAACAGCAAGGCAGCTGTTCACTGTAAGTTCACTGTACTTTGCCGGCTTCTTATTCCCACACCTTGATAAAACAGTGCAATCAGCAGCGGTAATGCACCACACTTCTGCTGAAAATAAATGCTCTAGAATCAATACAAATAATTATTTAACCACACATAGAGTACTGACAGCTTATTTTGCTTGATCCCTTTGCCCTTGTCCTAGCAAAAAACACTCTCAGTATAGCTTAAGTAGATCTGGTGAACTCACCCTCACCAAGCCCACTAGCCATGTCTCTCAGTGCCACATCTCCACGGTTGTTGAACACCTCCATGGATGCCAAATCCACCACCTCTCTGGACAGCCTTTTTCAAATGTAGGCTTGAACTCTTACCATTCAACTACAGAGAGGTAATTTGCAACTAGGTAAATGAGATTGTATTCCCACTCCATATTTTCATTCTGGCAGAAAGAGCATGTACAGCATACAGCAGAAGAGATCTCCCCCACTCCAAACTGAGAATGATCCCACATCAGAAAATATGATCCCACATCAAGCATTTGCAGTAAGAAAGAACAATACAGTGCCCATCAACATCCAAAATCCCCATCTGAGTTTGTCCAGGCTCCACGCAAGTGCAGCACACTAAAATCCCAAACCTCTGCCACCTCTAGCACATTCAGACTTTGGGAAAAAACATATAGCAGGTAGATAGGTATTTTTTTAGAGCAGGACAAGCCTGATCTAAACCACTGAAGGCAAAAGATACTCGCTGACTGCACAGGGCTCATTTATCCTTAGAGCTGCTACAAGACTTCCCATAGCACCGTGTAAGCCGGACTCATGCTAACTGAACCGCCAGCACAGACCTAGGCTGCTGCTGACCATCCCAGCAGAACACGTGGGCCCAATGCTCAGTGAGGTTAACAGAGGAGTGGGAGGACAAGGATTTGCATGTATCTTCTATTACCTCTCTAAATTTTGCTGTCTTGCTGAAAAAGAGACTCAAAAAGGAGACCTAGCTGTTGTTAACATGCAGAAACGCAACTGCCAAGATGTCAAGGCAATCAGTGAGGAAGGGATAATTTCTGCTTGAATGTGTTTTGATTGAAATCATATTGAGAAGTGTTAACATTAACGTTTTGTGAGTTCTGTGGGCTTTTTTTTTTCTAAACTAATCAGTGAAGAAAAAACCTCACACAATTATCACATTCTCTCTTTTCCAAATTATCCATCACGTACCTTTCTGTTACATACTCCTTGCATTGTAACAGGTTGAGGAGTTCTGTTTATAAAGGACAAAGGGAGAGAATATGTGCAGGAGGGAAGAGGAGGAGCAGAACAGGCCAATTCTCTGGATATTTTTCTTTAGGTACTACATATTGCCATAAAAAAATAGTTTTTACTATTTATGATCTCCAGCAGAATTTTGATCTGATGTTATAGGCATTCTGAGATGCGTAATAAAGCATGATATCATTCACCTGGAGGGAATGAGAAGTTCTGCTTAATCACGTTCTTTCAAAAACTTTGTGAACATGCTTTCACCGATAATCATAACAGCTTCATCTGCCTGAAAAGGAGGAGGATGCACAGTAAAGAAAAATGCAAATATCAAATCAATTAAAATAGAGGAAGTAAACTGGAAAGGGGCAGTGGCAGGGAGGTGGGTGGAATTAACAACTCCTAAGCATTTCATTTTCTCAGCTATTTAGCAAGAGGTGAGAGTGCTGCAAAGCTGCAAAATGAAAATGCTCGTGCCAAAAAAAAAAAAAAAAAAGGAAAGGAGCAGACAATATGGGAGTGTTATACACATTTTACATACAGGAAAGAAACAAGGAGTAAAATAAGAGGGCTTTGGGTAAAAGGGAAGTTTATGAACAGTGTGTAAAACTATGGCATCTTGAACCCCTGCACAGGGTTATTTCCCCTAGGAGGACTATTGCTACTGTCATCCATGGAGAAATAAGGTTTTTTTTTTTGCAGACAAACAACGCTGTGTTTCAAAGAAGACTCCATGGCTTGCCGATCTTCTCCTAGAGTACTTAATGCCCTTATCCCAGGCTCCAGTTTTAATCCAGAGGTAAGATCTTTGGGTACCCACACTGTAGTCTCAAGTTCTGACAGCACTGAATGCTGAATTGACTCCTGTTGATTTGCTACTCTTCTTGCAGTCTTTCAACAGATTGCCATTTGAAAGCCCAGTGACTAACAGGCATGGATGACTTATTTGTGTACCAGGTGTCCGGTCACTTTACCTTTTCATCCACGTATAAACACAGGATTTGGGATCCATCTTTCTCATTCCAGCATGACTTATCTTTAGTTTTCAAGCTCGTGTTCAGTACAGGTATTTCCTCAGTGCAACAGTTGGACATAAATGGCATAGCTAATAAATAAAACCCTTTCTGAAACTTCCTAAAACTCTGCATTTACAGTCTTGTTCCCATGGGAAGTACAGTACAGATACTGTACAAAACTGCAGGATAACTGCCGAGATTTGCAATTCTACAAAACTCCCAAAGTAAATTCACAATTTACACTCCTCCAGAAGTCTCACTTCCCAAGTTCCTGCCCTTTATCCTAAGAGAGGTGTAGTACTTCAAAATAAAAGATACCTTTCCAATTTCACTGCCTCTGAGCAAGTCCTGTCTTCTACGCCCAAACCCCAGAGTTCTCTGGAACACCAAGACACAGAGCAGGCACATCCAAATACAGCAGACAATATCACATGGAAGCACCAACATTTTTTCATCCAGAGGCATTGCAACACAATAGCAGAACTAGATCATCAGCTCTCTGGCTCCTCACTGATCAGCCTCACTAGGTGATCATCCAACAATTCTACTGCTAGTTCTTAATAAAGCACTACTAAGTCAAGTACAACCTTCCACTCCATAATTTCCTTTCCAGTAATTTAGCTACAGCGTGAATTTGCTACAGGGTTTTTTCGGTTTTGTTTTTCTCAGCCCTGTTAATAGATTCTGTATCCATGCTGCCTGCAACACCTGTAGATACATTCCTTCATTGCCCAGTGGAGTTCAAAATTCCCTGCCTCACTTTGAACAGTTACATGTGCCAATTCCTGTATTATACCATACAGTTGAGATACTGAAAGATACATTGATAATCTGAGTAACCAATTCACTTCCATAGTCTGAGATGTACCCATCCTCCATTTTGATGTGGTTTTTTTTTTCACTTTCATGACATTATTAGAACTATTTAAACCACTTTTGTCGCTATATTTTTTTTCCCCTAAATTACCTTGTAATTTACTATCAGGAATGTTAACACAGTCATTAAATGTCTTGAGCAGCTTCTGGTTTTTGTTCTCTGCCCTCTTCATATTCCTACAATTCAGCAACGTCCAACTATATACATTTTTTCACTTAGCACATCTTAAAATGCATTCAACTGCAATTTTATTATAGCATTAAATTGATGCACTTGCTCTAATAACGTATAAACAATCAATTTAATGCCTTAACAAAGAAGACATAAAACAGCCTACCCTCTGTTGAGTGCACTGAGCTGCATCGACATTTGGTAGTCATGCATGGAAACATTTGTACAAGCTTCATTTAGAGAAGGTGGCAGGTTAATTGGGACAAAACGCAAATGCAGTGCAGCATCCATAATCAGCAGCTGCACCACTGCTACAGAGAGGCTTTTTCTGTAACAGCATTTCTGAGGTGTGCTCCCTTACCTTCCCAGGTGCCATACTCACACCATGACAGTTACAGAAGAACAAAGACTGGTATATGCTGAAACACATCAATTGACAAAGGTAGCCCTGCAGATGGATTTAAAAACTTCTTCACCAAAAAAGTGGATACTTATCACTCAATTATTTTTATGTTCTCAAGCTGACTCTATTATTTATTCATCAAAATAATACTACTACATTGAGTTACCAGAAGAGGTTGAGATTATTTTTACTTTCCATCCTTCAAGGGCTGTGAGGCTAGATATGGCACATACTCTGAATTTGTTGCTTCAGGACTCCAGGAAGTCTTTGTCGACAAAGATGAGTCCCTGCCAATAGCATCCAAGGACTCTTTGTATCACTGCAGTGAGGAGAACCTCACGCAGGACATATACAACCAAACTGCAGGATAACTGCTGAGATTTGCAATCCTACAAAACTCCCAAAGTAAATTCACAATTTGTACTCCCTGAAGACACTAAAAATTAATGAGAGTCATGGAATACTGTAATATACTTAAGAGTATGTGCCACCCTTTGCATAAACACACAGGACATCATTACCCTACAGGGCTACCTCACATTTATGTTTGCTACTAGTACGCACCTCAGTAACACACACAGCCCCATTCAAAGTGAGGCATGGCAACATCGGGTGTTTGTGTGAAACCATCCCAGAAAGTTTACAAATTCAATTAAGAAGAAAAGCAATAAGCTGTGGCAGGGAGGAAAAGTGCTATATAGGCAGGAAGGCATTACTTATAGGGACAAATCTGCTGGCATCACTCAATTGTCTGCGCCTACAGAAGGAAGCTGAATGTGATAGGAAAACAACCCTTAACAGAAATCTTATTCTTCTACTTTACAGAGATTTCTTAGTGCACTTTGGGGTGCAGTTGCAGTCACACAACCCTGCCTGTTGCATTTTAAATTGCTCCTGCTTGCTTTCACACATGCACCAATCCAGCTAAAATGCAAAACTATTAAGATGTACATAAAGTTGTTATGTACCTTAGAGGCTTGGATAAAACATTAAAATTTTGAAAACATCAGGTTCCATTAAGAATGAAGGAAAAAAAAAAAACAGCATACCTGATTAATGCTTAGATACACCCTTCGGAGTGCTCAGCCTCTGACTGGTTCCCAATGCAAGGCAAAGAATCATAGAATCGTTACAGTTGGAAAGATCACTAAGATCACCCAGGCAACTCATGAACTCATTACCACCTTAGCACTAACTCAGGCCAACCACACATAGTTTCCTTCCAAGCACGGTGAGTGGAAGGCTCTCACATTCAATCACCACAAAGCCAACCAAACACATCCTTGGACCCTCTTCAGCCTTTTCCATCACCCACACTATCAACAGCCTCAAGGAGGTGTGAGAGAGCACCTGGGAGCCAGCTTCAGACACAGGTACCATCCAAAACCCTTCCCTTTAGAGTTCCCTGTTTCCCACAGAGGGGAAGCAGAGACAGTCTCTCCTTCAAACATGCAGCTCCTTTCCTCTCCTCACTTTCCCAAAGAGGCTCTTGGGGTGCTGCTCCCCAGGCTGGGTGCTTTTTGCCTTTTCCGTATCTATGCCATGTGAAAGGAAAGTGACCATTCACAGAAGACTGATGCTGTCTTCTTGTCAGATGCTGTGTTACGCAGTTGCACAGCCCCACAATTTTAGTTTGTGCTACAATTAACAAATAATCATTGACATACCAAAGGAATTAAACATTCTCATGCTATTCTCATTACATGCTATTAAGACAGGGAAGAGTCTCCTCCTAATGCTGCCTGTGAGCCACAGTTTACTTTTTCCACTCAAGGTAAATAGCATCCTGCTCTGTTTCCCTACTGTGATGAGGTCTCTGTGAAGTAATGTGCCGCTTATTCTAATTAGCTGAATCTCATGCTTTCCCACTTTGTTATTGTTGAGCTCTTACTTTACACTCTGGGCTTCAAGCAGAGGCTTTCTGAACAGTGATCCTTGCTGCAAAAAACCCAACTTCTGCCTTGCCTTCAGCTCAGAAACAAGTTACTGAACCTAAAACTGAAGGATAAAATTAAGTGACAACATTTGATATATTCTGCCACGTGCTCCTTTTAAGCCTGAAAGTTCTGCTTACGTCAGTTTTCCATACTGCTTTTTCTTTTGTCTTGCTTAATTCTGATTACACAGCCAAATGATCTTGTTGTTTCAGTCGTGGTCCTTGGCTTCCCTGGGGTAACGTAGATTTCTCATACAACACTCTACAAAACCCCTTCAAATGTACTGCTAGCATTCATTGTCATTGCAACTCTTTTACAAGCAACTCTTACAGAAGCAGATAAACTCCTCTGTACAATTTCTATTCCAATATAAAAAAAATATCAATCCATTAGCCTAAAAAATGTAGTGCTTAGTATAACTTCAAAAGGAAGAACAGTTAGCTTGACAGTGTAAATAATTCTAAATGTAACAATTTGCAATCTATTTCAGAAGAAAATATTTCACAGCAACTGCCTATGTGAAACATGGAATTATATTTAACAATTCCTATTTTATGACTATCAGAAATACAGGATGCAAATAAAAGTTAAATGCACAACTAAAAGTCAGTAAAAAATCATGTACTTCTTTCTTTGTATGTGCCAGGAAAAGAAAAAGGTCCTTAATAGGAAGGCTCAGCACTGGGTATAGGACAGGACTAGCTGTAACTCCCATCTTCCTAAATCCTCTGAACAACAGACAGAGGTCAGCATCTAACCAGACGGCTGTACTTGGAACTTAATACACAAAATACATTTAATCAAAACATATTCTTGTAATCGCTTTCCTCAGGGAAATACTTCCTGAGCATCTTCCTCAGTCACAATCCCATTGCAGGTTTTATTGATAAGAAACTTATCTTTTTCCTTCCATTTTTTGGCTTTCTGTGGTCATGAAATCTAAAATAGGAGTAGTACTTCATAGGATATTTTAATTAAGAAGGATTGTATGAATGTATCATTCATGTCCTCATGGGATATAGTAATTACAAAATCAATTTTGTTGTAGTTGAGTTAGATTTATGAAAAGGAAGGATATTGGATTGCTAAACTAATTACACAGGCAAGAAGTCTAGTCACAACTTAAATGGAAACTTTGGATCTTATACACTCACGTGGTTTAAATTTCCTTAATTCTATCCAAAGAGCCAACAACTCAGTCTAACAGCACCATAATTTCTGGTGTCAATTTCGTTTTAGAAAACAGATATTTATTTTACTTACCATTGCAGAATTTTGCAAGCAGGCTTGTAGGAAGCACCTGTGTTACACCCTGGTGACTGAATCACCACCATATGCAATCCACCAACCTCCTTTTTACCTCCTTTTCTTTTCTTTTCTTTTCTTTTCTTTTCTTTTCTTTTCTTTTCT